>CM048652.1:32840747-34040747 GCA_026413185.1 Pueraria montana var. lobata
AATCAAGCAGTGGGGACGGGGGACCAGACCCCAAACAGGGGTAGGGATAGTGTATCAAATTTCAGTGGAGAAAAAAAAAAACCAGTTTATAGGCTATAGTGACAGGGCACACTGTTGGCATATGTTAATAAACTTGTTCCCACAATTGTTATAAAGTGTAGGTACATGCTATAGTGACAGTCATATATGTGGCTGAACCCCATTCAAAATCTGCACTAAAATTGTGTGTGGGTAAATGTCTAATAGATCTATACCCACAGATAATGTACCTATAGTGACACTTTTTGTGTGTCACTAATAGTGACATTTCTTGTAGTGACAAAAAAAAATTTGTTTTATTAGGGACTCAATACCAAAAAAATTATTAGGAATCTAAAACATATTTAATCCTTAAAAATTTCAAAATGTGATTTCTAGAGGCTCAAAAATCGTCACTATTTATTTTGATTTTTAAATTACAATTTCTAGCAGTTAAAAATCGCTAGAATCAATAAAAACAAAAGAAACAAAACATAAAATTGTAAAAAAAATTAAAAAAAAAATAAATAGATCTCACAAGCACTCTTATTCTTCTCTTTGATTCTCACATCCCAAACCCACCATATTCATAAATATTTATTTCACTGCACAGAAGGTCACTTTCTCAATTTTTTGGTGAAGGGGGTTTGAATCGTTCAAACTTTTTTTCTTTTTCTCTTTGAAATTATTTGTTCGGTAATTGCTTATTAATGTGACGATTTCTTAAGGGTTATGCACTTTTTTTGGTTTTGCAGTTCGGTGTGTAGTTTTCATCTTCTTTCGGAACGTGCATAGGTCCTTTCTAGTGTTTGGTTTGTACTGTATTAAGACCATGGATTGGTTTTGAGGTGCCAAATCTAGGAAAAGAAGAATACCCCTTTTTTTCCCCTTTAATTGGATCTATGTTTTTGGAACTGGGTTTTTTGGATCTGTGTTTCTTTAGTTGTTTTGTTAGGATCTTGTTAATTATTAAGGTTAGATATGTATATTTGGTTGTGGTATTTTATCGATGTTTGTATTAGGATCTTGGTTCTATGTTGGATCTAAATTGAAACGGCACGAATATCAATAAGGAGAAGACGAAATCGGTGTGGGATCTATTTCTTTTTTTTGTTTTTTGTTTTTATTGATTCTAGCAGTTTTTAAGTACCAGACATTGTAATTTAAAATTTGAAATAAATAGTTGTGGTTTTTGAGCTGCCAAAAATCGCATTTTAAAATTTTGAACCGACACATCATCACTTAAGTGACAGTAAGGAGCCAAAATAAAATTTGTAATATATCAAGGATCCAACGCAAAAAAAAATTTATTAGGGAACCAAAACAAAATTTGATCATTTATCAGGAACCCAATGAAATGTAGAGAAATACACTAGAAGGGGGTTGAATAGTGTATTTAAATTTTCTTTGGAAAACTTTAGTCAATGTGAAGATAGTGTATCTTTACGTTTTACAGAAACTTAGTAAAACAGAAAGAACGAGCTATCGTCCAGCTGATTAAAACAACAGACCAAAGAAACTACTCTTCTTCTTTTTCGTTTAAATACACGTAATAGATAAACTTAGATAAAAAGGTGTATAGAAACTTTTTCGTAGTATGTTAAAGAGATAGCTTAAACGAAATGCAAGTGAGCTAGAAGGCGAGAGAATAGAATACATAGTTTTATACTGGTTCACTCAACTGAGCTACGTCCAGTTCTCCTTCAAAAACTTTTGAAGGGTTCTACTAATCAAAATCTAATTACTCTCAAGTATTCTAACCTTGCCACTTTTGGCTACAAGTATTCTCTAGGCCACTTCTGGCACACCCTTAATCTCCCCTTGAGATTAAACACAAAAACCAAGTATTCTTTAACACTAAGCCACTCCTGGCTTTCCAAACAGAATTGTTTGATATTGTATATAAAAAATAACTCTCAATGAGAGGATATTACAATAAGAGTTGAGTATATAGACTCGCTTAGCAAAGCTAAGATGAATGCTCTTTTTGCTTATGATCGTCCAGTCGTTTTGACAGGGATTCAGCTCTTTTTCAAAAATCGTCGTTGTAGATACGTGAGCTCATTCTTCTATATATAGGAAGTTTGTTGAAAGATATCCGTTGAGGAATCTTTTCCTTTTCCAAGAGCGATTATTTCTGTAGCTTATGGTCGTTGTCACATTTTGACTTAGTGTGAAGTGATGGAAGTGACAGCCGTACTCGTAGCGCCTCTCTCCTACTTGTACTTTCTCTGCAGAGAGAAGCTTCTTCTTTCCCTGTTCAGTACTATTCGAAAAGATCAAACAGAATGGCATGTTAAAATATGAGAGAGTGAACGTTGCCTTATATCATAGAAAACGTATTTTCAAGATAGTAACAACAGTGAGTGTTATTCAAGCGTTGGACGCTTGCTCTCACAGGAGCATTGGACGCTGCCTGTAAGTTTCTTATAAATTATATTTGGACACTTTCTTTATTAAAACATACAGTCCAAGTTTGAGAGATACAATACCATTGCGGGATTGGACGATGTAAATCCTATAACACTCAAACTAGATCATTAGATACTTCAAAATTTATCCTTTAGTTATTATCATCAAAACCGAAATAGGAGGTGTTGGACTTCGTCCAAGGTCTTAGAACCTAACAATCTCCCCCTTTTTGATGATGACAAATAATGGTAAATTTTGATGTTAACAGACACATAATCATATAAGAATACAATGAGTCAAGTCAGAGTTGATTATGTTATGCCAGAGTATAAAAGTGAAATGAAGTACTCCCCCTGAGTTCAACATTTCTTATGCATCTAATAACAGATATCAGAGTGAAAACATATCAATGATATGGATGCGGAATATATGAAAATAAACACCTCATGTTTTGATAAAGGAGCCAATATATATATGCCAAAAAGAATTTTGAATACAGATTGTTTTAGCTATATATACTCATCAAAAATTCCAATTTCTCTCCCTTTGTCATTAACAAAAAGGTTTCAAAGATGGAAAAAAAATTTAGCCATCATGGTCACCTTATGGCTGTGGAGGTGGTTCTTGTGGTGGTGGAGGTGGTTGTTCTGGTGGTGCTTGAATTGGTGGTGCTGGTTGTGGAGGTTGAGGTTGGACTTGTGGAACTGCATGAGCAACTTGGCCAAGTAAGGTGGCTGCTGTATGTTGAATCTGGTTCACAAGCGTCTGTGAGAGACTCATGAACTGCTCAGTAATTGCATTTTGCAGCATTAGTCGATGTTGATCAGCTTCAGCCTGTTGTCTTTGCTGAAAAGCTTGAAACGCGGCCTTAGTCTCCAGCTGTTGCTGCCTCAGAGCCTGTTGCACAATTTCGTGAACACGATCTTCTGAGACTCCTTGTGGTTCAGCAAATCGCAGGGGATTGATGCCCCTTGGACTTGAAGATCCAGTTGGAACCAGTTGATGTGTGCCTGAATGTGCTTCAGTTGTTGCATCAACAATGTGGAGGCTTGTGATTTCTTCAGCAATAGGCTGTGCTGCAGAGGCTTCCATTGGCTTGGACGCTTCAACACCGAGCTCTCTATCATCCTCGGACCTATCAGACTGGACGGTAGGATCTTCATGTGACGTTACAAAGTGTTCTACGTCCACTGGTACTGATGAGTCCAGGTCAAGATGAGCTAGCACCTTTGTCACCTTGGCAGATGCTTCATCCAGTTCTGCCTGTGTAGCCTTTGACTTAGCAACCGTATCTTCCTTTTCCATGGTTGCTGTTTCAGCTTCCTCAAAAGCCAGCTGCTCAAGACGAGCTTGTTCTACTGCTGTGGCGGCTTCTTCTGCTTGGTACTCCTCATGGAGAGTTTGGAGTTCCTTTGGGCATAGCATAATAAGCGGCTGACAAAGATTCAGTGCAAACATACCTCGTCCACTCAGGTGCTGAGGCAGTTGTATAATGCCGCTTTAGAGGCTCTTGTAGAGGCCTCTGGATCACATCACCTTCTTTACAGAAATTCTGCTCATTGCTTGTGAGGAATGCAACCGGAAAGCGTTCTCTGTCTTTCTCTTCTTTGGTTTTCTGCTTGGGGGGAATAGTCCATGGGGATCATGCATCCCTCCATGCATCTCTTGGACGCACAAACTTGGACAGGTCCAAGCGAAGAGATGGTTGCTGGCTTGCTGATGTGGAAGGAGCACCTGATGTTGCTGGTAGAAGGGTGCTGGTGGACACATTGTCGGTGTCTTGAGAGGAGGATGGTAGCACTGCAGTCCTTTTTGCCCTTTTTGCCTGAGTCTTCACTCTTCTTCGTGGCACATTAGCAAGAAAAGGAGGTGTTTTAGCAGGTTGTGCCTTTTGCTTCTTTTGCTGAGGACCCTCTGTCTCCTTCATGATCTGACCAATTGGGATCTGGTCATCATCATCATCAGAGTCGTCCAGTAATTGAAGCTTTCGTACCTTTTGCTTTTCTGGGGCAACCTTTACTGAAGCTACCTTTGGACGCCTCTCCTCTTGAACAGGTTTGGACGTTTCAATCTTTGGACGCTTCCCTGCTGGTGACTGAGCAACAGATGTCTCAGCATGCCTTTTCTTGGTTCTTCTTTCCTTCTCAGCGTCTTCCTCATGCATCTGAGTTGCTTGGCGTGTGATCTTTCTGCCCTGCTGTTCTTCCATCAGCCTTTTGATTTTTCTACCAATGCCCAGTAGATCAATCTCTTCTTCTTCATCATTAGAGATGATCTTGCTCTGCTCATGCCTTTGCTTGTTGATGGTGTCCTCGTCCAGGTCCCTTAAGACCTTGGCTGTTAGCTTGATCTTCATTGGCCTTATGTTGGGCTCACCAAACAATTGTTGTGTTGCCACTATTGGACCTTTCTTCACTATGGCTTCGTGATCTTCTTCATCCAATTCATCAAAGAAGCGTTGATAAAGCTTCTGATCCCAGAAGATCCTGTTCAACAGGGCGGCGTAGAAAATGTCATCATTCCCACCCACGGACTTCATCATCCTCACGATATTGATGTAGATGATGTGAGGGAGATTGAAGGGAATGCCTTCCATCAGATGGAATATCACAAACTTGTGTAAGTCTGTTACTGAGTCCTTAGACCCAGCTTTGTGCAGGATGCTCTTGTTGCACACCTGCTGCCATATTTTAGCTTCCTCGCACAGATTCTTGTATTCAATCTTCACCGACTCAGGGGTTTTGGACTTGCAAAGCACAGTCGCAACGTTATCGCCGTACTTCTTGGCCCAGTTGGTTTTGTACTGGTTCTGCTCCCTGATGCAACCAGTTACCTTTGCTATGGCCTCGGTGGACAGCGTCACTTCTCGTCCAAGAATCTTGGCCACGAGCTCCCTTGGGCTCTGAAACTTGGCATTCCTCCAGAACATTCTGATCAACTCGGGATAGATTTTCTGGTTCTCATTGAAGTAGCCTCTGATTCCACACTTCAGTAGGCTCTCGTTCAGGTTTAGTCCCAGCTTTTCAAGCGCTTCAATGTCAAAGAAGTGCTCAATGTGCACCGTAGTAGCTCCTTGGCACACAACCGTAGTCTCAGGGTAGGTCAGGACGTCGAGTTCTTAGTTGCTTGAGTTTGTAGAGATTGCCATTCTTGTAAAGTTTGGATTTTTAGGTTTTCTGAGAGGGTTTTTGGGGTTTCTGAGAGAGAGAGAGAGTATTTGATAAAGTGTTTAGGTTTGATGAGTGTTTAGGTTTTCTCCGGTGAGGATTTGATAAGGTGGTGTTTGGGCTTTGTTTGGAGAATATGAAGCGGTTTTGTTTTTATTTTTGAATATTTGAAAAGTAACTGACGCCATAAAACCCGCCATGATGAGACGTGCAGAGGATATGGGTAATTGTGCACGGTTACCGCCATTTTGGTGACTTAGCATAGAGTTTTAGCTCATACTTATCCTTAAAATGATTCATTTTGTTAATTTGAATCAGAAGAAAAGACTAAGATAAAAAAAAACATCGTCCATATATTGGACTTTAAGTGAAATGTATGTAATGCATATGCATGACTCTAGTGTTCCTTGGACGACATGTCCTTTGGACGCTATGGTTTTATTGGACGCACCATGTAGATATTTAATCATTCCTTTACATAGGCCATGCCAAGTTTGTCCCTTAGAAGGATTAACTTGTCTTCAGTAAGGGGTTTGGTGAATATATCAGCAAGCTGATTATCTGTGGTAACAAAGTGTAATTCCACAGTTCCCTTTTGAACATGGTCTCTTATAAAGTGATGTTTAATTTCTATATGTTTAGCCCTTGAATGCAATATGGGATTTTTAGAAAGATTTATGGCAGCTTTACTATCACAGAAGATAGGAATGTTACTCTCATATATGTTGTAGTCCTCAAGTTGATGCTTGATCCACAAGATTTGATAGCAGCATTTTGCAGCTGAGATATACTCTGCTTCAGCAGTGGACAGAGCAATTGTTCCTTGCTTCTTGCATGTCCAAGAGACTAGGTTACCACCGATGAAGTGACATCCTCCACTGGTGCTTTTTCTTTCAATGCGATCTCCAGCATAATCGGCATCACAATATCCTATTAGCCTGAAATCTTTCTCCCTTTTGAAATATAACCCAAGGTTAGTGGTTCCAGCAAGATATCGAAAGATTCTTTTAACAGCAGTTAAGTGAACTTCCCTTGGGTCAGATTGAAATCTGCCACATAAGCATACGCTGAACATGGTGTCAGGTCTGGACGCTGTGAGGTACAGGAGTGATCCTATCATACCTCTGTATAGAGTATTATCTACTTTCTTTGAGTTGTCATCCAGTCCAAGAACTGTTGTTGGATGCATAGGAGTTTTCATTGGTTTTGCATCGTCCAACTTGTACTTCTTTAGCAGCTCTTTGACATAATTAGTCTGATGTATGTATATTCCCTTTTCAGTTTGTTTGATTTGGAGTCCAAGGAAGAATTTCAGCTCACCCATCATGCTCATCTCGAACTCTGTTTGCATTAATTTGGCAAAATCTTCACAGAGAGATTCATTGGTGGCACCAAATATGATATCATCAACATATACTTGTGCAATAATAAAATCAGAAGAGTAGTCTTTGCGAAATAACGTAGTGTCTACTTTTCCTCTTGAAAAACCATTTTCTGACAGAAATGTGCTGAGTTTTTCATACCAAGCTCTAGGAGCTTGTTTCAACCCATATAGTGCTTTGTTGAGTTTAAAAACATGGTTTGGAAAAGCATCACTTTCAAATCCTGGGGGTTGTTCCACATAGACTTCTTCTTTTATGAGTCCATTGAGGAATGCACTTTTTACGTCCATTTGGTATAGCTTCATATTGCTATGAGCTGCAAATGACAGTAAAATGCGGATTGCCTCCAAACGTGCAACGGGAGCATAAGTTTCAGTATAATCTATACCTTCTTGTTGTGAGTAACCTTTTGCTACCAACCTTGCTTTGTTTCTCATAACATTACCTTCTTCGTCCAGCTTGTTTCTGAACACCCACTTTGCTCCTACAGCTTCTTTGTCGTTGGGGAGTTCTACTAGCTTCCAGACAATGTTCTTTTGAAATTGGTCAAGTTCTTCTTGCATTGCTTTGACCCAGCCTTCATCTTCTAAGGCATCGTCCACAGTCTTAGGTTCTATTTGAGATATGAATGCTGCGTGACTTTGCTGTCGTTGAAGTGAAGATCTGGTTTTGACTCTGTCTTCTGGATCCCCAATGATTTGCTCCTGTGGATGATGTTTCTTCATTTGCCAGTTGCGTCCAGTTGGTTCTCTTTGTTCTTCGACTGGACGGTCCAGTAGTGCATGTGATTCTTCAACTGAGACATCATGTTTGGACGAATCTGATGACTTACTTGCATCGTCCAGTATGATATCTGCAAATGATTTTTCTAGCTCTGATAATTCCTTATCAGGCTTGTTGTCATTAAACTTCACATGGATAGCTTCTTCAACAACTAAGGTTCTAGAGTTATAGACTCTGTACGCCTTTGAAGTTTCAGAATATCCAAGCAATGTTCCTTCATCACACTTAGAATCAAATTTTCCCAGGTTATCCTTAGTGTTCAGAATGAAACATTGACATCCAAATGGATGGAAGTAGGATATGTTGGGTCTTCTACCCTTCCACAATTCATATGGAGTCTTTTTCAATATCGGCCTTATATAGATTCTGTTTTGTAAATAACAGGCAGTATTCACTGCTTCAGCCCAGAAGTGTTTAGGGGTTGAATTATCATTTAACATGGTTCTGGCCATCTCCTGAAGTGACCTGTTTTTCCTCTCAACTACACCATTCTGTTGTGGTGTTCTAGGTGTTGAGAAGTTGTGAAGGATACCATTATCCTCACAGAACCTTTGAAAACTTTCGTTTTCGAATTCACCCCCGTGATCACTTCTGATTGAAGTAATGCATACTCCTTTTTCATTTTGAACTCTTTTGCAGAGATTATAAAAGGCCTTAAAGGACTCATCTTTGTGGGATAGGAATAAGACCCATGTCCATCTAGTATAGTCATCCACTATAACTAATCCATATCTTTTACCACTTACCGAGGCTGTTCTTGTGGGTCCAAACAGATCAATATGTAACAGCTCAAGAGGTCTAGAAGTGGAAACAATGTTTTTACTTTGAAAAGAACTTTTTACTTGTTTCCCTTTCTGACAAGCTTCACAAAGAAGATCATCTTTATATGACATACTTGGTAGTCCTCTTACGAGGTTGTGCCTGTTCAGATTTAAGATTAACCTCAAGCTTGCATGACCAAGTCTTTTATGCCATAACCAATGATTTTCTTGTACAGAAACTAGGCATGATACATTTTGACTTGATAGTTCCCCAAGTTTAATCTTATAAAGATTGCCTTGCCTCTTTGCAGTAAAGAGAAGGGACCCATTAGAGTTTTTGACTGTACATTCACCTTTGTTAAAGGCAACATCATATCCACTGTCACATAATTGACTTATGCTAAGCAGATTATGTTTAAGACCTTTAACATAAAGAACTTTATCAATACAAGGATAGGGTGGTATACCAATCTTACCTACGCCAGCTATCATCCCTTTCTGATTCCCTCCAAAAGTGACTGTCCCACCAGTCTTGGGTAGGAGGCTTTGGAACATACACCTTTCTCCCGTCATGTGATGTGAGCACCCACTGTCCAGGTACCATGATTGGAGTTTCTTTCCTACTGTTAAGCATGTCTGCAACAGGAACAATTTTATCCTTAGGTACCCAGATTGACTTGGGTCCTTTTTTGTTAGCTCGAAGGGTATTGAATACTCCCCTCTTAGGCAGGTGTCTGCATTTGGACGTTATATGTCCAGGTTTCCCACAGAAGTAGCAAACATCTGTTTCCTCATCATGAATATATTTCTTTCCCTTGTATCCATGTCCTGACCTGTCATTTGGTCTCTTACAACCTTCATATTTTAAAAGTTTTTTGAGGTTGTCAGAGCCCTTGACAAAGTTTGACAGATCCTTCTTTAGACTGTCAATTTCCTCATGAAGTTTTACAACATCATGTGGTTGACCTCTTAAGGAAGTATCTGCTTCAACTTTCAGAAGCTTCTCAACTAGCCTTTTGTTTTCTGCGTTGAGATTTCGAATCTCTATGGAAAGATTGCTTTCTCTATCCCTTGAATCCTTATAGGATTTATAGGCTTGAGCAGCATCATTCCAGAGAGTTCGCCTCTCCATATTTGTAGTTTTATTTTGCCTTGAAAGCTCTGCAAACTTTTTCTGTAAATCCTCCTTTTCACTTTCTAGTTGTCTAACGTTTTCTTCTAAAGCTTCTTTTTCTTTTGAAAGTGATTTGGATGATTTCTTTAAAGTTCTGTAGGCCTTTGACAAGATAGAAGAGTTTGAAAGTAGTTCATGATAAGCTTCTTGAATTGAATCTAAGTCATTAAAATCTACCTCATCTTCTTCTTCTGGCTCAGAGGAATCAGTTGAGGTGTCCGCCATCAGACATATGTGTGCTTCTTCCTCTTCTCCTTCGTCCGATGATGAGTCATCGTCCAGGTCTTCCCAGGTGGACATCAGAACTTTCTTGCCCTTTTCTTTGCTGAAGAATTTCTTCTTCTTGTCTTTGCTTTTGTCAAGGTCTGGGCACTCTGATTTGAAGTGTCCTGGCTTTTTGCATTCGTAGCATATAATTGGACTCTTCTCCTTCTTTTCTTTGAAGTCTTTCCTCTTCAAGTTTCTCCATCTGGATCCACCTTTCTTTTTCCACATAGAATGTATCCTTTTGGATATAAAGGATAGTTCATCATTCTCGTCTGAGTCATCATCTTCATATTGTTCGTCTGATGATGTTTCAGCTTGCATGGCTTTGGACGATGATGCTTTCCTTGGCTTCTAGACGCTGAGCGCCAGAGACTTATTTTTCTTACCATCACTATCTTGATGCAGTTCTAGTTCATGCACCTTGAGGGTTCCCACGAGTTCTTCTAAGGACATATCGTCCAGTTCCTTCGTTGTTCTTAAAGCTGTAACCTGTGGTCTCCATTTCCTAGGCAAACTTCTTAGAATTTTGTCAATATGTTCATAGTTATTATAATCTTTACCATGTGCTCTAAGTTCATTTAGTATGGTTTGAAACCGCCCAAACATACTTTGTATGTCCTCGTTTTCTTCCATACTAAACAACTCATATTGACGAGTAAGGAGACTGAGTTTGTTACGTTTTACCTGAGTGGAACCCTCATACGTTAATGCAAGAGTGTCCCACATTTGTTTTGCGCTTTTGAGACTGTGCACCTTGTTGTATTCTTGTTCGCTTAGTGCACACATGATGATGTTTCTGGCTCTGGAGTTGAGATAAAATCTTTGTTTTTGCTCTTCCGTCCATCTAGCCTTTGGGATTTCGTTGAGGCTTGCATCAAGTGGAATATAATCGCCCATCTCCACAACTTCCCACATGTCAATATGGCTAGATTCAAAGAATGCTATCATTCTTTGTTTCCAGTAGTCATATTTGACACCCTTGAAGAGTGGTGGTCTGTTCACAGCTTGTCCTTCGTTTTCCATCTTTCTCAGGATCTTTCCTCTGTACTGTTAAGAACTCAACCCAAGAGGTCGAGCTCTGATACCAACTGAAATGTAGAGAAATACACTAGAAGGGGGGTTGAATAGTGTATTTAAATTTTCTTTGGAAAACTTTAGCCAATGTGAAGATAGTGTATCTTTACGTTTTATAGAAACTTAGTAAAACAGAAAGAACGAGCTATCGTCCAGCTGATTAAAACAACAGACCAAAGAAACTACTCTTCTTCTTTTTCGTTTAAATACACGTAATAGATAAACTTAGATAAAAAGGTGTATAGAAACTTTTTCGTAGTATGTTGAAGAGATAGCTTAAACGAAATGCAAGTGAGCTAGAAGGCGAGAGAATAGAATACGTAGTTTTATACTGGTTCACTCAACTGAGCTACGTCCAGTTCTCCTTCAAAAACTTTTGAAGGGTTCTACTAATCAAAATCTGATTACTCTCAAGTATTCTAACCTTGCCACTTTTGGCTACAAGTATTCTCTAGGCCACTTCTGGCACACCCTTAATCTCCCCTTGAGATTAAACACAAAAACCAAGTATTCTTTAACACTAAGCCACTCCTGGCTTTCCAAACAGAATTGTTTGATATTGTATATAAAAAATAACTCTCAATGAGAGGATATTACAATAAGAGTTGAGTATATAGACTCGCTTAGCAAAGCTAAGATGAATGCTCTTTTCGCTTATGATCGTCCAGTCGTTTTGACAGGGATTCAGCTCTTTTTCAAAAATCGTCGTTGTAGATACGTGAGCTCATTCTTCTATATATAGGAAGTTTGTTGAAAGATATCCGTTGAGGAATCTTGTTCCTTTTCCAAGAGCGATTCTTTTTGTAGCTTATGGCCGTTGTCACATTTTGACTTAGTGTGAAGTGATGGAAGTGACAGCCGTACTCGTAGCGCCTCTCTCCTACTTGTACTTTCTCTACAGAGAGAAGCTTCTTCTTTCCCTGTTCAGTACTATTCGAAAAGATCAAACAGAATGGCATGTTAAAATATGAGAGAGTGAACGTTGCCTTATATCATAGAAAACGTATTTTCAAGATAGTAACAACAGTGAGTGTTATTCAAGCGTTGGACGCTTGCTCTCACAGGAGCATTGGACGCTGCCTATAAGTTTCTTATAAATTATATTTGGACGCTTTCTTTATTAAAACATGCAGTCCAAGTTTGAGAGATACAATACCATTGCGGGATTGGACGATGTAAATCCTATAACACTCAAACTAGATCATTAGATACTTCAAAATTTATCCTTTAGTTATTATCATCAAAACCGAAATAGGAGGTGTTGGACTTCGTCCAAGGTCTTAGAACCTAACACCCAAAACATATTTAAGTTATCACTAGTACTGTAGCCCATGCATTGCATGGCTTATTCAAATTTTCACTACCTTATTTATATAGTTAACAGAAAAAATTTGAAAAAAAATAAAAAATTATATAGCACATTTAAATAAATTTAAAAAAATAAATAATTATAAAATAAATTAGAAACTATATTTAAAAAAAAAGATAAGGGATGATGTAATGATGTAACTTTAATTTTTTTTTAATATTAACTTTGAAAATTGAAAAGTAAATTCAATTACGGATTTGAAATTATTGATGAAAGAGAGAAATTTTTGGAATTAAAAAATAGACTTAGAAAAATTGATAAAATAAATATTAGAAAAAAAGCCCAAAAGATTAGAGACTATAAAATTTGAAGAAAAAAATGATTATATATCACATCGAAAGAAATTTTAAAAAAGCGATAATTATAAAAGAAATTAGAAACTATAAAAAATTTTTAAAAAAAAAAGATAAGAGAAGATGTAACAATTTAACTTTAATTTTTTTAATATTAATTTTAAAAATTGAAAAATAAATTAAATTAAGGATTTGAAATTATTGATGAAAGAGACAAATCTTCGGAACTAAAAAATAGAGTTAGAAAAATTGATAAAAGAAATATTGAAAAAATATATCATCAGATAAAGAAGTGAATGAAGGTAGTTATAGAAATATTGTGAATGTGGATAGTTATAGAAATTGATAAGAGAAATTTTAGAAAAAAAATAGAAGAAGCAGATGCATGTTAGCAGGGACGGACCGATGTGTATTGGTGGGGGACCTTGACCCCCCTGACTTTTTTATGTCACACACACTTTGTTAATAGGATCATAAGTGTTGTTTTAAAATTAACGGAAAATAGAAGCTAAATATGAAATTCAATTAAAAGTTATAGATGTTATCATCTCTCTCTGTATCAATTAGCATTCTTTATTTGTCTTCCATGCATAAAAAGATTTATCTCTTATATGAATATTATGCTTTATTATATTTTAATTATTATATAATCAGTTTTTTCTTATGACTTTTTTCTAAATTTAAAATCAATAATAATTTTTTAAAGAAATCTTTTTTTAATATTATATAATCAGCTTTTTTATCCCTGACTTTTTTTTTCTAAATTATAAAATTAATAATAACATTTTATCTTTTGAGTAAATTACATTGATATTCCTTGAGGTTTTTTCAAATTGCAAATAATTCCTTTTTTTAAGTGTACAATAAACTCTCTTATAGGGATACACAATGTAATATTTTTTAAACAATTAAGAGGTTGGTGTAATGATAAGGAACATCAGTGTAATATGTTTCAAACAATTGAGGAGGTTAATATAAGTATAAAAAAGAAGAGGTATCATGTGCAATATAAAAAAACTCAGGAAGTGTTAGTGTAATTTACTCTATCTTTTTTTAAAATAAATATTATATTTTTAAAAAAATTGGAAACCCACAATGAAAAAGAGTATTTCCATTTTTTCTACATTCCAAACTTGACGTTTTAGGAGAAGTTAGTAAGTGTAAGTTAACAAGTTCCATATATATATATATATATATATATATATATATATGGTTGGCCCCCTTTCTGGTCCGAGGCTGGTTCTGCCCCTGCATGTTAGAAGAGTGAACTATACCACTTCATGAGAGGAGAGTATTCAAATAAAAGTGAATGTATGTGAGGGAGAGTGAGGAGAGCGGAACAACGAGAACACATAGACTTATCCATTTATATATACTATAACTAGATAGTACCCGTGCGATGCACAGATTTATTGAGGAGAGAATGAATTTTTTATATTATAAAGTATGTTGAAAATGTTGTTAATTTGTTATATTACTTAAAAAAATCTAAAACTAATTCAAATATCTGCAATAAGGAACTTATTCATTAATAAAAATAATAAAAGATAATTAGATGTGTTTATTTTATAATACAACTCATTTATAAAAATTATAATGCAACTATAAATTTAAATTTCACAATGTCACTCTCTTGGAGTAAAAAATTTTCTATATATAGACAAATAAAACTATATAACAAAAATACGATGAAAATAATAAGAAAAATAATTTTAACTAAAAGAACTAACATATTGTTCCATTATTTTTTTTTTATGGAATTCATTAATTTAACATGTTGTAAAAATATTGAAAACAAAATTAAGTGAATGAATGAAACGATATAAATTTAAGAACATATATTTAAATGATTACATATAAGCGCAATGTTATATATCACATTCATTTATATTAAATTTGATATGATAATGTAATATTTTATGTTTGGGAGAGACAATTTCTAATATTTTGAAAGAGAAACTATACTTAAACTTAAAAATTAAAAATAGCAATTTAATATTTTTTTTTGATAAACAACAATTTAACATTTTCATTATAATTTTATTAAAATTTATTTGAATAACTATTGTCTTTTCATGTATTAAATAATATAAATAAATTATCAAATATTTATTAATTTTTTAAAAGATACATGTGAAAAAAAGACAATTGAGAATCACATCCATCTATTGTCACAAATTCAAATCAACCATATAAATATATATAACATGTTAATCTTTATTTGACAAATTATATTTCATTTCATTATTTCTTTAAGATATATAGCATTAATTTAATAATAAATATGTAGTATTGTCCCCTTTATATTTATTACCATTCATGTTTAATTGATTTTAGTTTTTTCAAATACTTAGGTGATGAAATTATCTATTTTATTTGAAAAATATTTAAATGTAACAAATATCTAAATCAATTTAAAATTCAATTTAAATTTGAAATATAGATATAAATATTTATATTAAATTATTATATTAATGAAAAATAAAAATTATAATAATGAAAAATAAAAAACTATTAAAACATTAAAATAATTTAGAATCTAAATTTAATATGCATAGAGAAAAAAACAAACAAACACATGAATTAGTATTATTAGAGTATTGGTTATAAAATTAATCAATAAAAATTTAAACATCATAAAATTATATTGTTGTATTTATAATTGAGTGTAATTTAAGAATTTTAGAAAAATGAAAATTAACAAAATAAGATACTCTTATTTATATTAATATTTTGCCATAATTATTTTAAAATTTTCAAATTGGGTTCCTTTTCAAATTTCTTGCAATAATAATGTTTTTCTTACCAAAAATTTTTGCAAAAAAGAAAATTATAATCAATTTTCAAATTAATTGAGTGTGATTGTAATTAGTAATAATATTCACCATACTTTTTTTTATTACTAAGTTGAATATTTGACAAGTATGCATCATCGATTTTGCAAGATGATTAATTGAATGTAACTTTGTAGTTAAAAAATTGCAAATTTCTCGTTATTATAATTTCTTGTTGTAATTGTCTCACAATTTTGAAATTGCTTCCATTTTCAATTTTCTTCCTATAATAATAAATTTCTTTTCATAATTCTTTGCTATAATAAATATTTTAACTTTTCAAAATTGTTATTAATTATTTTAAAGTTGTTTCAAATTATTTGGGTGTGATTGGTTGAAAAAAGTATTCACATCATTATCTTTTTATTATTATATTGAATATTTGACACATTTGTGTCACTATATTTGTCAAAGACATGTAGATTAATTGAGTATAATTTTACAATTTGAGGAAAATTAGAAATTAAAAATAGAAAATAAACATATATTATTATGTTATTATATCAATATTTTTCTAAATACTTTTGGCATTGTACTCTAATTTGAAGGTTTAATCTTATTATCCATTTCATTGTCTTTCATCTCATATATGAAAGTAGAGGGTTCACTTTCATCATCAACTATATTGTCATTCACATGATACAATATTCATTGCTTAATAATTAATATGTTTTTACTACATAATTAAAATTGTGAATAAAAAACATATAAAGCAAATAAAAATAATTAGGAAGCAAATATGATCACACGTCTTCCAAATGTTTAGATATGTCAATACATGTCAAATAAAAAAAAAGAATATAATAAGTCAACCAAAAAATAAATAAAAATTAAAAATGAAAAAAATCTCCACAGAGAAAAAATCAATAAAAAAATATATAAAGTTACATATAAATAATGGGTTAGTATAACACTATTTATAGGGGGAAAGCGTGAAGAATTTTAAAAATTAGTAAGTAGCGTGAATATTACATAATTTTCCTCGTGTTTATTGTTAATGTTTCATCTCTGCTGAACACACTGAATGACATAATAAAAATTAAAAACAATGGGACATGTAAGGTGTGGTTGAAAAAAAAAAGTAAAGTATAATAAACAATGAGGCAACGATAGAATGTAAAAGAAATATCAACTTACTCATAATGTCTTTTTGGAATTAATGGTGAAGTTTTCTAGAAGAGCCAACATAATGTCTTTTTGGAATTAATGGTGAACTTTTCTAGAAGAGCCAATAATAAGGATAAAAAATGCAGAAGAGTAAACATGCAAGGTTGAAGGAAAAGAAGAAGAATATATATACTCATTGTAATCACCCTAGTTAATTAAAATTAATTAAAATACCTTAATTAAAAATTTCTTAATCAATTATCAATGTTACTCAAAAACTCTGACGCTCCTTTAAAAATTATTTTTATTTAATATATAATTGTTTATATGTTTTACACTATATCGCACATATAATTGAACTGAATATATAATATAAAATCAAATAAATTAATATCAGTAAAATTTTAAAATTACTTTAATTAAAATATTAAAATATATTCAGTAAAATTTTTAAATTATTTTAATTAAAATATTAAGCAAAATATAATTTTAAAATTTTGTTATTCGTTATTTAAATCTAGAAAGAAAATTATAAGTTATAAATATATTAAATGTCTTATAAATATTAAGATTGTGATTGTGCTAATCAATAATTAATTAATTGATTAATGATACTAAAATTAAGAATGACATATCAATCAATTAATCAATAAATAGTATTAAGAATCTTTAAGAATTTTTCAGAAAGAAAATAATAAATTAAATGACTTACAAATATTAAGATTGTGATTGTGTTAATCAATAATTAATTAATTGATTATATATCTATCAATCTATCTATCTATCTATCTATCTAGATAGATAGATAGATTGATTGATTGATTGATTGATATTTCAATCTATCTAGATAGATAGATAGATTGATTGATTGATTGATTGATATTTCAATCTTAATTTTAGTATCATTAATCAATTAATTAATTATTGATTAGCACAATCACAATCTTAATATTTATAAGACATTTAATATATTTATAATTTATAATTTTCTTTCCAGATTTAAATAACGAAATTTTAAAATTATATTTTGGTTAATATTTTAACTAAAATAATTTTAAATTTTTACTGAATATATTTTAATATTTTAATTAAAGTAATTTTAAAATTTTACTAATATTAATTTATTCGATTTTAAAAATATTATTATTATTTGATATTTGATTTAATTTTATATTATATATTCAGTTCAATTATATGTGCGATATAGTGTAAAACATATAAACAATTATATATTAAATAAAAGTAATTTTTAAAGGAGCGTCAGAATTTTTGAGTAATATTGATAATTGATGATTGATAATTGATTAAGATATTTTTAATTAAGGTATTTTAATTAATTTTAATTAACTAGGGTGATTACAAAGAGTATATATATATTCTTCTTCTTTTCCTTCAACCTTGCATGTTTACTCTTCTGCGTTTTTTATCCTTATTATTGGCTCTTTTAAAAAAGTTCACCATTAATTTCAAAAAGATATTATGAGTAAGTTGATTTTTTTTTCATTATTTCTTCGCCTCACTGTTTATTATACTTTACTTCTTCTTTTTTTTCAACCACACCTTACATGTCCCATTGTTTTTAATTTTTATTATGTCATTCAATGTGTTTAGCAGAGATAAAACATTGACAATAAACACAAGGAAAATTGTGTAATATTCATGCTACTTACTAATTTTTAAAATTCTTCATGCTTTCTCCCTATAAATAGTGTTATACTAATCCATTATTTATATGTAACTTTATATATATTTTTATTGGTTTTTGCTCTGGAGATTTTTTTTTATATTTTTAAATTTTATTTATTTTTTGGTTGACTTATTATATTCTTTTTTTATTTAACAGGTATTGACATCTCTGACGAAAATAGGAAAGACATTATGAGTAAGTTGATATTTTTTTATTATTTCTTTGCCTTATTGTTTATTATACTTTACTTCTTTCTTTTTTCAACCACACCTTACATGTCCCATTGTTTAATTTTTATTATCTCATATTTTCAGTTTGTTTAGTAGAGATTAAACATTGACAGTAAACACGGGGAAAATTGTATAATATTCATGCTACTTACTAATTTTTAAAATTCTTCATGCTTTCCCCCTATAAATAGTGTTATACTAATCCATTATTTATATGTAACTTTATATATATATTTATTGATTTTTTCTTTGTGGAGATTTTTTACATTTTTTAATTTTTATTTATTTTTTGGTTGACTTATTATATTCTTTTTTATATTTGACAAGTATTGACATCTCTAAATATTTGGAAGACGTGTGATCATATTTTCTTCCTAATTATTTTAATTTATTTATATGTTTTTTATTCAAATTTTTAATTATGTAGTAAAAACATATTAATTATCAAGCAATGAATATTGTATCATGTGAATGACCATATAGTTGATGATGAAAGTGAACCCTCTACTTTCATATATGAGATAAAAGACAATGAAATGGATAATAAGATTAAACCTTCAAATTAGAGTACAATGCCAAAAGTATTTAGAAAAATATTGATATAATAACATAATAATATATGTTTATTTTCTATTTTTTAATTTCTAATTTTCCTCAAATTGTAAAATTATACTCAATTAATATGTAGGTCTTTGACAAATATAGTGACACAAATGTATCAAATATTCAATATAATAATAAAAAGATAATGATGTGAATACTTTTTTCAACCAATCACACCCAAATAATTTGAAACAACTTTAAAATAATTAATAACAATTTTGAAAAGTTAAAATTAGAGCAAAGAATTATGAAAAGAAATTTATTATTATAGGAAGAAAATTGAATACGGAAGCAATTTCAAAATTGTGAGACAATTACAACGAGAAATTATAATAACGAGAAATTTGTAATTTTTTAACTACAAAGTTACATTCAATTAATCATCTAGCAAACTCGATGATGCATACCTGTCAAATATTCATCTTAGTAATAAAATAAAAGTATGGTGAATATTATTACTAATTAAAATCACACTCAATTAATTTGAAAAATGATTATAATTTTTTTTGACAAAAAATTTTGGTAAGAAAAACATTATTATTGTAACAAATTTGAAAAGGAAACCAATTTGAAAATTTTAAAATAATTATGGCAAAATATTAATATAAATAAGAGTATCTTATTTTGTTAATTTTCATTTTTCTAAAATTCTTAAATTACACTCAATTATAAATACAACAATATAATTTTATGATGTTTAAATTTTTATTGATTAATTTTATAACCAATACTCTAATAATACTAATTCATGTGTTTTTTTTTCTCTATGCATATTAAATTTAGATTCTAAATTATTTTAATTTTTAATAGTTTTTATTTTTCATTATTATAATTTTTATTTTTCATTAATATAATAATTGAATATAAATATTTATACCTATATTTCAAATTTAAATTTATTTTTAAATTGATTTAGATATTTTTTATATTTTAAATATTTTTCAAATAAAATACATAATTTCATCAGCTAAGTATCTGAAAAAATTAAAATCAATTAAACATGAATGATAATAAATATAAAGGGGACAATACTACATATTTATTATTAAATTAATGCTATATATCTTAAATAAATAATGAAATGAAATATAATTTGTCAAATAAAGATTAACATGTTATATATATTTATGTGGTTGATTTGAATTTGAAACAATAGATGGATGTGATTGTCAATTGTCTTTTTTTCACATGTATCTTTTAAAAAATAAATAAATATTTGATAATTTATTTATATTATTTAATACTTGAAAAGACAATAGTTATTTAAATAACTTTTAATAAAATTATAATGAAAATGTTAAATTGTTGTTTATAAAAAAAAATATTAAATTGCTATTTTTAATTTTTAAGTTTAATTATAGTTTCTCTTTCAAAATATTAGAAAATGTCCCTCCCAAACATAAAATATTACATTATCATATCAAATTTAATATAAATGAATGTGATATATAACATTGTGCTTATATGTAATCATTTAAATATATGTTCTTAAATTTATATTGTTTCATTCATTCGCTTAATTTTGTTTTCAATATTTTTACAAGATGTTAAATTAATAAATTCCATAAAAATAATGGAACAATATGTTAGTTCTTTTAGTTAAAATTATTTTGCTTATTATTTTCATCTTATTGTTATATAGTTTTATTTGTCTATATATAGAAAAAAATTTACTTCAAGAGAGTGGCATTGTGAAATTTAAATTTATAGTTGCATTATAATTTTTCTTAAATGAGTTGTATCATATAATAAACACATCTAATTATCTTTTATTATTTTTATTAATGAATAAGTTCTTTATTACGGAAATTTGAATTAATTTTAGATTTTTTTAAGTAATATAACAAATTAACATCATTATCAACATACTTTATACATATAAAAAATTCATTCTTTCCTCAATAAATCTGTGCATCGTACATGTACTATCTAGTATATGGATAGACAGATGTATAGCCCGTGTCATGCACGGGATAAACATTATTTCTAAATATTTTTAAAAATATATTTCAAATATATAAATATTTTTTTTAAAATTTGTATTAGAAATTATTTACAATTATTTTTTTAAAATTTTAACCATAGATTGTAAAGTATAATATTTTTAATTATTATTGTTCACTATAAATATATAGTTGATTATAAATCTAGTAGACTATGATTTATAAGCCCCGCTGCGTAACGATCTATTTAATAGGATAATTTGTGTTCGATTCCCTCTCAATTACTTAAAATCAAATATGGTATGATGATGCTATTTTTTTTTATCATTGTATGATGATGCTATTGAATGTATTTGAGTAAACTTAAGATTAATTGAGATTAAGATATTAAATAATTTAATAAATATATGTCTAAAATATAAAATATAAATAATCAATGACTACTAAAAAAATTAATATTCACTTTACAAATAATCAATGATATTAATTAGAAATAGAAAAATGTTTAAAATTATTACAAAATTATTTATTAAAATTCTAAATAGGTTTAATTAAAATAGTATATGAACTCTTTACAAATAATTTTTTTATTTAGTGTGCTTTCGGTTGATTATAGAAAAATTAATGGCAAAAGCAATGATATTAATTAGAAATAGAAATATGTTTAAAATTATTACAAAATTATTATTTTAATTTTTGTTTGAGAAAATGATAATCTAATCATACTTAATACTTTGTATTACCCATTATATTAATTTATATTTTTATTATCAAAAAATTAAAACTTTAAATACTATTTTAATATTTTTTTTATATTTTATATGTATTTGCAAATAGTTGTAAATGTATTATATTTTTTCTAAAATAAATTATTAAACATTTTCAGTACTCAGAATACTTAATTTTTTAATTACATATAATTAAGAATTAGAAGTTAATGGTCTCTGTCAAAAAAAAAAAAAAAAGTTACCGGTCATTCAATTATTGATTAAGTGCTAATTTTGTTTAATTAAACTAATGAATTACACTTAATTGCATTAGTGGCATAAAAAATTAAATCACTACATTATAGTTAATTTGAGCCCCAAAATTAATCGTTGACTATCTTTGATTTTTAATTTTTTTAATTAATTATCCAAATAGAATATATTAAGTTGCTGCAAATTACCTTGGGAAAAAATAATTTATTAAGATTTTCATTAACACATGCAATATATATGATACACTTATTATTTTAATTTGTAACCAAAAAATATATATATTAATTACAATATATATACTAAAATTTAAAATAATCCTTAATACCCTAAAATAATAGGTCAAATAAGTGTTACTGGTTGAGGAAATTGTGATTTTTTTTTTAAATAATGGGTAATGACACCAGATTACTGATCATGGGGATAGAATAAGTTGATTATAGTAATCAATAATTCCTACTGTTATGGTGTACAAATTGGTTTATAATGATATGATAAATAATAGCTTGATATAATATCTCTTTGTTAAAATGCCCATGCACTAAATGGTAAATATTCATTTATTGTTATTGATTAGAGGTATTTTTTTAGTACACAACTTTTTTTTTTAAAACAATTCTCAATGTGAATTTAAGTAGTGATTTGTTCTATATCTAAAAATATATAAAAATTTACTACGATAGCAAATATTATAATAGAATTTAACTTTATAAATACAGGTTATTATAATAATATAAATTTACTTAATATCCAACAACGCATTATGATACCATATAAATTCACCAAAATTATTACAGATTTATATTTTTGTATAGAAACTACAAATACCTTTTATTTTATAATTTGTAATGTTCTTTTATTAAGTCAGGTATATCAAATCCCGTGTATAGCTATTTGATGCCATGGGATCAACAATTGGTGTATATTTGGAATGATGAATCTTCCCTTTGAAATAATTTGTAAGATGGAAAATTCACTTTTCAAAAAAAGATCTTTTATTTCGAAGAGTGGAGAGGTAGATAGAAAAAAGAAAAAATAAGTGTGGGACTCGATACAAAAATTCCTCCTTTTGAAGGAATAATACACAATTAAATTAATTTTTCCTCGAAGCAGTTTTAAAAATTACAATCCCTATTTGGTAATTTAGTACAACCCTTCCTCTACTTTATAATAATAGCTTAAAAGGCCAAAACAAACAAACGGTAATCAAATATATTGTTCCTATTTAATGGTACGCATATATTTTGTATAGACACAATAATATTGTCAAATACCCTATGATCAAATGTGTGAGCATCCCTTCGTACGCAATTCTGAAAATGCAAATTCATATTCTCATTTCTCCGTTCAATTCTTTTGAATTTGTACATTAGAAAAGAACAAAAATCTTAGTAGATCAAATTTAAACAGTAAAGAAACAAAATGATAAAAAAAAAAAAAATACTCAAATGAAGAGGATGTTGATAGCAAGTTGGACAACCTTGAGCACCATCTTCACCTTCATCCATAATGTCATTATCCTGGCCGCCCATTCTAGACTATACACTAATAAAATGGGACAATAAAATATAAAAGTGAAAAAAAAATTATAAGTCTCAATAATGATGAAAATGCATAAAAACAGTAAAGAAAAAAAGAAGAAGAAAAGATTACCTTATGTATATGCATTTCAATTTGGCAAATATTTTCTCACCCTAACAGAAACATGGGCAACCTTGAACACCATCTTCACCTTCATCCAGAATGTCATTATCCTAACCGTCCATTCTAGACTATACACTAATAAAATGGGATAATAAAACATAAAAGGAAAAAAAAAAAAAAAGGAAAGATAACCGTACGTATATGCATCTCAATTTGACAAATATTTTCTCATCCTAACAAAAACATGGATAAAACAAAGACAATTTTCTAAATATGCACCCCTTTCTCAATTCTTCTTTGCTGGTCGCCTATTATTCTATTATGTTTGAATTTGAATTTCAAAATTATGCTCAATTAAAAGATATTCCCTAATTAATAATTTTCGTAACTGTGTATATGAGTGATTGTCAACTTATGCTCAATTAGAATATATTTCCTGATTTTAGTGTCATAATTGTCTATAAATTAATTTTTTTGCAAATAAAATATGAGGCTATCATGTAAGTAGATATATTACATATTTTTAGTAACTATAATTGTCAGTATATAATTATAATAATAATTATTATTATTGTATTTATTACGAATGATGATTGGTTATTATGGTTCATTATATTATGAGTGTGTTTGGTAATGTTTTTGAGGAGCTTATAAGTTACTTTGACCAAAATAAGTTTGTTTGGTACACGAGCTTATTTTAGTAGCTTATTTTCATAAGCTACTTGAAATCAGTGGCAGATCTAGGACCCTAGGTCGGGGGGGGGGGGGGGGGAGGGGGCAAAATAAGAATATGATAGGATAAAAGAAAAATAAAATTTAATTCTATTTAATATTTGGTGTACATCAGATAACAAACCAGATAATGATAGAATATTTTTTTTATTAGTAGATAATGATAGGATATTATATAACTTTCTAAAAATTAGATAATGATAAAATATGATATAACTCTCCCCTTAAGATAAGAAATAAGATAATGTTATTAATTATATCCTATTGATGCAACAAACAACCAACTATAATAGGATAATTATTTTATCTTATCCCATCCTATTGTTGAGTCAATTGAAAAAAAAAGACAAAATTAAACCTTTAAATTGAATATTTAAATAAAAATAATAAATACTTGAAAGGAGAAAAAAATTAGAAGTAGGGGGTTCAAATATATAAAATTAAGGGGGCAAAATATACACATTTAAGATATATACATGTAATTTTTTAAAAGTGGGGGGGGGGGGGTGCAAGTGCACCCCTGAAACGTATGTGCGTCCGCCACTACTTGAAATAGCTTAGGAAAAATAAACTACCTTATAAGCTACTAGCCTTTTTTCCTTCTCAATTTTATCCTCACTAATTTATTTGAAATTTCTTTTTACCCTTTTATCCAATTTAAAAACCTTTTACCTATTTTAACATTCTTAAAAACACTAGATGACATTTATTTTCTTAGTTATTATGAAACTTGAAATTCTAATTTTTTATTTTATTTTTTAATGTTAAACTATTTATTTTAATGAATTAATACATTGTTTATTTTTTTATTTAAAATATTTGGTCACTAAACAAAAATTGATAAAAAAAAAATTATAAAGAAACAACAATTTTGATTTTTTGTTTTAAAATAATATTATAAATAAAAATTAAATATTAAAAATGATTTTAAACAATATAAGTTTATTTAATTTAATTATACTTTTTTCAAAACAAAAGAAAAAGGAAAATTTTGATTTTAAAACAATATTAGTTTATTAAAAATTTGATTTTAAACAATATGAGCAAAATTACTGAATCTTTACTATTCTTTTATATTACAAAATTATTGTCCTACTTTTTAAGATGATAAGTTATTAAAAATAAGTTCAAATATTAGAAACAATAAATATATCCTTTTACGTCATTTGACATTTATCAGCTAGCTTATCAGTTAATTTTATCAAACACTTTCAATTAAATCAGTTAGCTTATAAGTTTTCAGCTTTTCAGCTCCTAACTTATAGCTTATAAGCTTCTAGCTAGCTTATAAGCTTTCAGCTAGCTTATCAGCTAGTTTTACCAAACATGGCCTATGTATCACAAAATCGTTATAAAATTAATTTATAACAATTATTCAGCGAAAAATATATAGCAATTATACTTAGCAAAGTATCAAATAAAATTATACTTAAAATTTATAAAAATATTTTTTTCCTTAAACCTACATTAAATTATTGTCATAAATAAATTCAATTATTAACATAAATAATTTTCAAAAATTAATTATAATATAATGAGACTTAAATGTATTTGAATTAAAAATGATTTTGAATTAATTTTTGTTCCTAATATATTAATGAGACTTAAATGGATTTGAATTTGAATTTGGTTCGTAACCGAACCAAACAATTCCAAAGCATGAAATGATGACACGTGTCATCCATTACTTGAGAAACAACCTTGTTTCGCCACATGTTTTCCTAAGCTGTCTTTGAATTCATAAATTTTATTGATATATTGATATATTGATTGATATTGATAAGGAGATAAATAAATAGTGGTGATTTTTGAGCTATATCATGGATTCAAAAATTAATGATAATATAATGAGACTTAAATGTATTTGAATTAAAAATGATTTTGAATTAATTTTTGTTCCTAATATATTATTGAGACTTAAATGGATTTGAATTTGAATTTAGTTCGTAACCGAACCAAACAATTCCAAAGCATGAAATGATGACACGTGTCATCCATTACTTGAGAAGCAACCTTGTTTCGCCACATGTTTTCCTAAGCTGTCTTTGAATTCATAAATTTTATTGATATATTGATATATTGATTGATATTGATATTGATTGATAATGATAAGGAGATAAATAAATAGTGGTGATTTTTGAGCTATATCATGGATTCAAACATATTTAAGCCTATGGTAAAAAAAAAAAATATTTAAGCCTTATATATAACTTTTCATATCAGTGAGTGCATCTTGCACTTCTATAATACATTATAGAGGAATTTGAATTTGTGGTAGCATAATGTTAATATTTTTCTCTTAAGTAATACTATTTTGAGCCCATTTTTTTTTACAATGAAACTCATCCACATCATTATTTATTTATTTTACAGAGAATACCACTTAATTTTTTACTAGGTGACAAATTTTGAGAAGCATAATTTTGTTAGTCCTCCATCTCTTAGCTAAGGTACACACATCTTTTTTTGGCGTGATATATATTTTGCCTTTTTTTTTGTGTTGCTTGTATGGAATTCCATCTTTTTTCTTACTTTTGTCTAGATAAACATCTTGGAACAGATCATTCTTGAGTTAGAGAGTTCAATTAGACCACTGCTCAATACTGGATGCTATGTTGTAGAGTTGTGATTAGGATGTTCATAGGGACAAGTGTAAAGCATGAAACTTTTTTATGAGATCAACCCTAAATAAGAAAATGTTCAAAGTGAAAGGGAAGAACCATAGACTAACCCGAGTTGTTTGAGCATATGCTTGAATAAGCACGTTAACATACTGCTGCTGTGGTGTGTACTGTCTGCTGCTGCAATAGATTAATATATAAAATAGTTGCTAACCCTAAGGGGCTCTATATATTTTGTGGTATTGTATATATTGAGTACCCAAATATTGTGGATAGTTTGAAAACTGATTTGTGTTTGATTTTTGCCTCATCTGCACATGTGTTTATTTGCAGTAGCTAAGTTGTCTATGTGTACAGTTTTTTTTTTAAAAAAAAAAAACTATATACATAGCGCTTCCTTGAATAAGCGCTATGTAATTTTTAAAAAGCACTATTTTAAGCTTTTTTGACGTAGTGTTACCATTTTCTTGCTTACACACATGCGTAAGATGATTAGTACATTAAATTAGTTTATGAAACCAGTCATTAGTTTGATTCTTAAATTATAAAAATGTCATTGTAATCTTTAAAATAAACAAAAATGTTTGTCATTTTAGTCCTTATTTTTAAGGACTAAAATGAGTATAGCTTGGTAATACTACAAGCTATAATGATTATTATTTACTGATTTAAGAACTAAATTAGTACTCAAATTTTAGTACCTAATTTAATGTATTATATTCTACTTAAAATGCATACACTTATAACGTGGATCTCATTCATTGACTAATTAAGCGTGCACTTTTGTAGGTATGCCTAAAAGTTAGGCATAGTAATTTAATTTGAACATAGTAGTTATTTGTCTGACTTCAATTTGACATTGACAGAAAAACCTGTCTATACTAAGGTTAGGTTTGAGTTTTCCTCACTTTATAGAAGTGTTCCGAGTTTGGAAATGTGAACTCTCACCCCCATACCATACATGTGTGTGTACACACATATGTATAAACAAGTGCAAACACATAACCTTAAAAGTTATTTTAATAATGATTTTTAATTATTCATAATATATAAATGTTTACACTTACTATTTAACTACATGTTTAAATTAATCTTAGTTATAAGCTTTTCACTAAAAAAAAAAAGTGTACTTATGATGTAAGAAATTGAACCAAATGTTACCTTAATCTTGGACAAGCACTCACATCAAAAGGAAGCCTTGTTGGGTTTTGTTGTCACCTCCATCATGATTAATTAATTGTTAAATATTTTATTATTAGTATTTTAGTGTGTATATTGAATAAGAAAAATATTTATTTATATATAATTAAAATTTATAATAGATAAATATCTTTGTATATATAAATAATTAATATTATAGGTTTACAATTAACAATTTATAAGGTTATTTTAATTATTGACTTGAAAAGTTATTAAAATACAATTTAAAATAGAGATAAAAAGAGAATAAATTGAAATATATGAGTGATTAAGAAGATGAATTATATGTACGAAAATAAAAGGTGGATAATTTGATAGGGTTGAGAGAAATTTTTTTACTAAATGTGATAATAGTATGTGAAATACACTTTCAAAAAAATAGAAGAGTGAGAATATGGAAATGTTTAATTGAGCAAGTAAAGAGTGCAAAAGTCTCATTTTCTAAATTGTATATTCTAATTTATAATATAGAAATAGATTTTAATCTTTTAGTTAGTAATTTAAATATTTGTTAATAACTTTTAAAAAAATAAATTATCTAACTTTATTTTTTATTAATTTTCATGAAAATAAATATTATAACATTAAAGAATACAGGTTTAGTTTCTCTAATTAAATATGGAGTTAAATTTTGGAAAAATATTGTATCGGGTTCCAATTCAAAATAAATGACTATTGCATGTTTGTTCCTACATTAGAAAACATGATAACAATAAACTTGGATGAAGATACAAATCAGAAGAGAAAAATGAACTCATTGAATAAAACCTTCTCTCTTGGGCAACAATCTCTTATGGAAGGTTAATTAATGCTCTAAACTAAATGTAAATTATAAAATTTTCTAATACATCTAACTACATATTTATCTTGAATGAAATGAATAAGGATTCTTTAATTTGAAGTATCATGTTCAAGAAAAATTTACATCCACCGTAAAATCATATATTCAAAACTCACAAAAGTTTCATTTACTTTTTGTGGTTCTCATGCAAATACCTTGGTCACTGAATAAGAAGAGCATGTTTCAAAGAAATGGAATGCGTACAGAATGATAAGAACAATGAAGTGCATGCATGTCATGTATCAAGCATGAAAGACGTATTAAAGGAGTCTTTTAATGGTAGAGATGTAGAAACTTTTTTTTTTTCTGCATACAAAATATTTATGCACTTTTTTTATAAAATATTTCAAATACATTGAAGGGCTTTTGTTTGTGAGCTAGAAAGTATAATTATATATATTTAGAATAGTCATCAATAATAACTACTCCATAATTTTTTTTTCACCAAGACTTACTGTCCTTGTAGAATCAAATAAATCAATGTGTAACAATTTAAAACAACATATATATTTTTTTAATTTTAAAAGAGGTTTTAATTTGTTTACCTTATTGGTAAGCTTCACAAAGAAGATGATTTTTCTAAGAAATCCCAAACAATCCTCTAAATACTTTTTGTAAAGTTTTGAAATATATTTCAAATTAACATGCCCAAGCATTTTACTAGTGATAGGGAGTGTATGTTCTACTAGTGATTTCACTATCCCAGACATCTCGTGGTACTCCCTAATGAAACAATCCCTATAATGTGAGATCAATCACAACAACCTATCTTTTTTCCCTTCATTAAGAAGGTCACTTATTCTAGTCATCTTATCATTTGTTCCCAAATTTACGTCTAATAAAGCATCCTAGCTTCAAATGATGGAAACGACCTTTGAATCGGTTGGACTTATCAAACTCCAATAAGTCATTTTGCCCCAAAGCAATTCCCCTAGTACTTCAATAGTTATTGCTCTTGGAAATGCTAGTTCAGTCTTTGAGTTAACTATTCAATCACTTCCATTGCTTATCTCTTAAATGGTGCAACGTGAGGCAACTTGTTCCTTTAGCCCAAACCCCTGCTTAGTGAACTCACACATAGTCATCGTGGGGAATTCCTCCACTATGGTAGTTTCCATGACCAGTTGCACTTGGAGTCGATAGAAAACAACTTATGTGACTAAGATGTCTATTGAAAACAAACTCTGATCAGCAAGGACAATCCCAACCTTGTCGCCTATAAAAAATAAAAAATCAACATTTGGTTCAAAGTAAATGGCACACACATGTTGGGGTGTAGCCAATCTTTCCTTAGTAGCATTGTATATGATAGCTTGGCATCAAGCACAAAGAGAGTTGAGGTAATGATTTCTACACTCACTATAATTTTGGCTATTAGAGTGCTTATACCTATTATAGGGTCTCTAGTGAAAGTTGTCATCCTCATTTTATTTAATTAAGCTCCTTCTAGACTTCCCTAACTTTTTCATTGTAGAATAGGTCATCACATTGAAGAATGCCCCATTGTCGACAGACACCCTATTGAAGGGCTTGGCATTAATTGTAGCCTTGACGTAGATAGGCTTCAAATGCTTCAATAAGTCCTTTGTGGGTTTGTGTAACTTATGAATCTCAAGATTAGAGGTCAAGTACTCCTCAACCAAGCTAGCCTATTCCTCTTCTTTAGCAAATATGACAACCCTCTATAGTTGTCATTCGTTATTCTCGGCTAATGAATTCTAACACAAAACTCCCATGACTCCTTTGGGGAGGGGAACTTAACCTTTAGGTCCTAAGCCTTATCTATGAATAGACCATTCAAGTATGCTTGTTTCATACTTAGTCATGTAAGTTTTTTAAAAAGTCAATGACTTTTTTAAGTAGTCACATGACATTAAATCTTAACCTTCCATGTATGGTTGTATGGTCCAGATTTAATCATTTCACTCTCATATAAAATAGTCTTCTCACAAGAGATATGCCCTCTCTTTATTTCTCTCTCTCTCTACACATACACACACACACATAAAGTACTTATTATTTTCAATAAAAAATATTTTATTTAAATTTGAATGGTGTCTAATGAATTTCAATTTTCATTTTAAAGCATTTATGGTAAACAACATGCTTTATTCCTTGAGCAGTGTGTACAATAACTTTTGTTACTTGTAGCCTTATACAATGTGTACATACCAGTCTTTTAACTTCTAATAAAAAAACAATAGCCCTTTGCTTCAATCGCTCAAATTGCTTCAGTTTTCGTATCATTTTTTTTATTCTAAATTTATTTGAAGTTTAAAGTTCAAGGCTTGAAGTTGTGCACCTCAAATCTTCGGTACCTTTTCTTCTTCTTCAGCATCTATTTTTTTTTCTTCAAATCTATTCTCTTCTCTACGTCACCTATTCTTCTTCTTTGGGATCTATTTTTTTTTTTTTTTTGTATCTCTTCTTCGCATAGCACAACCTCTTCTCTGTGTTGCTTTGTGTTGTAGACATAACCCAGCTTCTGAATCCTCCATTTCAACACTATAAAAAAAATTCAACAACCCATCCGATTCAATAACGGGCTGAATCACCACTTTTGCTAAGAACCGGCGGAGTCAATTCGGACTATATTGATTCAAGTGCATAATCAATCCAACAACTGGCTGGTCATATGGCCAGTTTCTAATCAAACCGGCCAATTCAAGCCAAATTTGATAACACTGATATGAACTAAGAGTAATCATGGGTTGGGTTTGAGCTTTTTAGGTGGCAAGCTAATCACTTTTATGTTTGGTTGAGTCGAACCATTGAATTTATTTTTTAAAAAGTAAAATAAATTAAAAACATAAAAAGTAGAAATTTATAAAAAAAATGATATTTTATCTCAAAAGGCAAAATTATTCTATGAAGTACATCTTCTAATTAAGTATTTTTTATTTAATTATTTATTTATTTATTTTATAATCAAATCAAGTTGAGATAGATATAGAATTATTAAATTCAATACCCAATCCAGGAAGTCTAATTCAAGATTGAGCAGTATGTGTGAGTTGTTATAAATCTCTTGATACCCAAATTCAATTCAATTCCTACTAATAAAAAAAAAACTCAATCAAACTCATAAATTCAACCTACCTCATTTTTTTTTGCTTGAGTTGGCTATGATCACTCCTAATAAAAACTAAAAATATATTTAAGGCTTCTCTTAAAACTATTTAATGTCAATTCTTTTAAATGGCTAAAACTAAATTCAGCTATATTTAACTATTCTTTTAGTGTACAACTAAGTTCATGATTTAAAACAATAAAAATGTCTTTAAATATATGATTTGAAATGTGTAAAAATCATTTAGAACAAACAATACAACTTTTGCACATTAAAAATTTATACATTAAAAATCTAATTCGCAAACTAATTGATTAGGTTGGTTTTATCTAAATATAAGTTTATTCAACAAGAGGTAATCAATTATATGAAATGACCTATTCAATTACTTGCTAATTAGCATAGTCAAAACTATAGGTGCAAAAATTGCCTAATCAACTACCTAATTTATTAATTTATAGAGATTAATTTTTGAAACACGTAGATGAGCTACTCGATTAATTAATCAAGCTTTGTGCCAATTGTTTTTTATAAAAAAAAAGTTATAAGTTCATCAACTTGTGAAAAAAGCTTAAATACACATTCATGTCAACCTTTGGTACCTGTCTTTGATTCCTACGGATAATTTTTTTTACCTAATTTATTAATTGAATATAAAGATTAATTTTTGAAACCTGCAGAAGAGCTAATCGACTAATTAATCAAGCTCTGTGCCAATTTTTTTTATAAAGAAAAGTAAGTTTAGAAAATGCTAAAATCCCGCTCCCCCTACGGCCATGCCATTGAACGAGAAAAAAAATGTAAACAGAAGTCTGACAAGTGATAATACAAGTGGATGGGTTTTATTATATATATAGATCAATATATTAGTAAAATTACACATTCAAATTTTTTTGTTTGAAAAGAATTGACTCAAGTTGTAACCTAGCATTGACAACAGTCATAGATTTTTCATCTTGTTTTTCTTTTCCAGCAACAACGGCAGCAATATATGTTTTTCTTGCTTCCATTTTTTGCATTTCCATGCTTAACACTAGTGCAACCCCTTGAGTATCAAATTTTCTTCTTTGTCACCAAAGAAAGACTACATTTGTCTCACTATCAAACTATCATGCGAGTTGTGACCTGTAGGGCGATCTTCCTCCATAAAACATGCTACTTCTCAAACCTAAAGAAAATGCAATGATCTGCTTATGGAGTTCCCCCTTTGTGTTTCCATCAAAGGAAGGTAACTCCATCTTCTTGCCTAAGAATGAGCCCTTGCGCCACCACATCTAGACCCACTCCCCTCAACCTTCTTCATAACTCCAAGATCGAAGCTCTTAAACCAGTTAATTGAAACTAGTACAAAAGAAGATTAACGTTGAATTTACATAATTTACACATGTTAATATTTGTAGATTTGTAGATGTCAGTGACTGTAAATTAGGAATTTGATTGATTCCCTTTGTATCTATGATTGTACCCTAATTACTCATTGTTAATAACGTACATGTGCGTACCACCATCCAAGACAACATTCAAATATCTCTCTTTTATACAATTAGAAATTGAAATTTTATTGGTTACTTCCTAATTCTGATTTAGTACCACTGAGGTGATAGACCATATTAGGTTAAGAATGAGTTACAAGATGATTACTGATTTTTCAAGAGACTCAATTCTCTCCCTAATTCTAATTACAATTCAAATGCCCTATCCATTGTGTTTCCTTCTTTTATTCTTCTCAAAGACTTAATCTTTACTCCTAACTTACTAACTAACCATCATATTATTAGTTAGTTATCTTTACAATAACATAATTCAATTATATGATCTCCTACAATTGCCTATGCCTCATATCATAGACTCTACTAATTGGAAGTCTATTCCTATCACATATACAGCAATGTGAAAAAATATGTAGGGCATGCTCATAAGAAAACTGTTAATAAACTTACTATACTAGGCAGGTGATTGAAGTAATATGGCTTAATATCATAATCATCAGTGTATTCAGCAGTGTCAAGTATTGTCAAGCTTTTAAGTAGCAATGTAAATGATGAAATATCTCCTTGCATGGAATCTTGCAATTTCTCCACTTTCTTGTTGGATGTCATTGCTTCCCACTGTACCTTTTCAAGAGAAGCTTGTTTGTTTGCAAGCTCAAACTGTGGAACACAATAGTTGTTGTGTGGGAGAAAGAGAAAATTTCAAAATTTCCACCATAAGAAATGAGCATTTTGCTCACCTATATTATCCATCATATGCCCAAATAGGACAAAGCAATACACCCGTATCTGTATAATATATGAACACAACACTTGAATTTTGATGCATTTTGAACTTTTGATATCTAAAGGATTACAGTCTCATAAAGTCGAAAACAAACCTATAGTGACAATTTCAATGGTGGCATTCATCAAATTCTTAACCATACTTTTCTAAAAATAATACTAATAGTAGAATCAAATTTCAACTTGCATTCATCTGATTAATATATTCATTGGAATTTTATGATCCAACTTTCAGAACCTATCAGCAGTTGTGGTCCTTGTGGACTCATGGCTACCATGTTCCGGAGACATGTGACAAGTATGTATTAAGTGATAAAGTATCATGAATATTGCAACACAGATCACATTCTAAAGAACTTTGCAACTAGTGCCAAATTATGTATGAAAAAGTATAAGTAGATTAATACCTTCACATCAAAGAGTTGTTGTTGTGTAAACTTTAGGAAAGAGTCCTTTTCTGAATCCTGGTGTTTCAGTTCATCAAGTTTTTGTTTAAGAGCTTTCATCTGTTCTTTTGTGTTTTCTGCTGACTTTATAAGTTTATCTTTCTTCAATATTTTCATTTGCAGCTCCTCCACCTGCTCCTTTAATATGACACACTCCTCTTTCAGTCCTTTTCTCATGTCAAACCTTTAAAAGAAAGAAATTCATCAGTGTCAGAACGGTTGCCACCATTTTCTACTTGTTCTTTTCCTCCATGATCCTTTCTCTTTTTGGTAGGAATAAATTGACCAACATTCTTGCCTTTTAAATATGTTATCTACCACTGTATGAGAAATATTCACTATGGTGATAATTGGAAAGTCAAATCAGTCCATCGTATATTCACAACATTCTGAGCACAGCAAATTTAACAATCACGCCACAATGATAGCCAGTCCTATATAAAATACATAATTGGAGTAAGAATAAGGAAATTTCTTCGAATGTAATTGGCACAAGTAACGATAAAAAACAAACCCATTCACACACAATAAAATAAAATACCTGAAACTAAAAAAGACAAGATATTTGTTATTATTGACACATACATAAGTAACAAACATTTAAGAATAAACCACCAATTTGGTTCTTGAAGTATCACTCTCTCACCTAAATAGTACTTAAACTAATGAAATTATATCAGTCAAATGCTAACCAATGCCCTAAAGAAGGCATTGGTTAAAGAAGTAAAATGAGACAGGATTTTATTGGGATGCTTAAAAATGCACTCTCCTATAATTTTTAAATGTGTTTTCATATGATGTTCAATAAAACATTTTCTCTTTTAATTCCTTAATCAATGTCCTAACCAAGACCTATAAGTAATCCCTAAAGTATTATAAATCATGTTATATAGTCCCTCAAGGTCAAGTACTAAAAAATTCTTCAAATTAGTCCCTCAATGTTAGTAAAATATATCAACCCAGAGACTAAATTGATGGATATTCAAAACTTTAGGAACTACTTATATAATTTCGATCATTAGTTTAAAGACTATTTAGAAGAGAGGGTGATACTTCAGGGACTAAATTGATGGTTTATTCAACATTTAATGAGAAACAAGTAGTCAATGAGGTAGGTAGAAACATGCAGGGATTTTATTCCATCCAAACATCAGACACAAATTGAATTTTTCATCTACCATTCAAAAATCACATCCACAATCACCACACAACACAAGAATGTTAATATAAATAACAAAGATAGCACATTAGAATTTATTTCCAATAACAATTGACACTTGACCTATCAAACCAGAGTTCAAAGAGATAGTGTTGCGCTCATACTCTTTTCATCAATGACTTTCTTGAAGGTCTCTTTGTGTACACCATGGAACCCTAACGAGTGAATGAACTTCTTGCTTCACCATCCTAATTGAATTTAATCAACGTACACGAAAAAACAAAAAATGACTTCACTCACTTATTATTTATTTGTTACAAACCCACGTTTGAGCATTTTGGACGCAGAGCCAAACACTGTATTAAAGTCATTTGTGTTAAGAGAATAGAAAAAGAGAGCTTACCATGAAGGACTGCACAAGAGGGACAATTTGGACGAGGTTGTTGAAGAGGACGCGATCTAAATCAGTGTCTCTCTCGGAAAGCGGAGAATTTGCGTCGCGCAAATCCCATTTTTCTTTCGAATCCACCAAACGCTGCCTCTCGTGCATTTTTTTTCTCCCTTTCTTTCAATGAAAAGATCGGAACAAAAACTAGATGGTTAGTTGTGTTTTAGAGGAGAAAGAAAGAAGCGTGTTATAACGAGAGACTAGAGAAAGTCAAAACGAAAACTGCTTTGGAAGAGGAAACGACTCGTTTTCATTTCTACTCAAAAGCGCATAAATTCAACTTGGACAAAGAAAAAGAAAGGCTAAAAATGTAACTTTTGTTCCCTATTTTACTTGATATGCAATTTTGGTCTCCTAAAAAAATATTAAAGATATTTAGTATCCTATTTTATAAAATCGACGATTTTGGTCCCAATTTTCAATTTTAGGATGTTGATGTTATGTCCAACATTGACTATGCTGATTGTCTATTTTCCATTTGTTTATCTAAAGTTGCATAGTTTTTAGTTAATTAATTAACATAATAAAAAATTTAAACAAATGATTTCAAAAAAATTCAACAAATAATAAATTATTATAAGTTTTATTTTTTAATTAAAATTTTATTAAATAAAATGATATACTAATCAAAATATTAATTAAAAAAATTAATGTTAGTGCCATGTCAACGAGTTAGCAGTTAACATCCTGAAATTGATGACGATTGAGACCAAAATCCTCGATTTTGTAAAATAGGGATTAAATGTCTCTATTTTTTTTATAGGATGACCAAAATTGTAGATTGAATAAAATAGGAGGACCAAAATTTTATTTTAGCCAAAAATAAAAATGTAATTGTGCAAAATTTACGGTAGATTCTATGGTGGAATACCATTACATATGGTCTATCTATGCACCACCCATAATCATTGTTAGATATATTATAAAAAAAAATCAACATACCAGATTCAATTAATTATAAAATTTGTAATAAGTTTTATTAGATAATTAAAGATAATTAATTCATTAATCCAGCCTCTTTTCTCTTCCCTCTTTTGCACATTCATCAAATTCACTCCACCGCCGCCAACGGGAACAACCATCGATTCAAAATTTCTATTAGTGCCCAACCACTGATTCAAAATAACAACTCGTTTCATGCATTGGTGCTTGCACGCATATGTGCTTGCGACGCCCGTCACGACTTTGTTGGAAGCACCAGAGGGTGCTTGTGTTCTCCTATGTATTTGCGCACTATGCGTCTATGGCTGCGTTCACAGGTACCCCGTGGGCTCTCTATTATTGCAACACATCTCAAGTTAGTGCGTGTGCCACACACGTTCGTGGTGATTTGAGTGTGACAGCAACAAATCCTTCACGGACACGCATAATGTGGAGGTCCCGATTCCAGATCTGAGTTTTTTTTTTCATGCTCGAGATGTCCAATTCTTGACATGAGCGGGTGTGTTGGTAATCACACATCAACTAGTGATATGGCTAAAATTAAATATATAAGTGAGGTGTAAACCTCACCTTACAAGCCAGTTTTATAGGATTGACTTAGACCTAAACCCCACAATTCTAAGATGATATCAAAGTCTATCCTAGATCCATTAAAAAGTGCCACCCACCATCTTATCCATGCACCAAGTCCAAAAATTGTTAGGCGTGAGGGGGTGTATTGGAAAAAACCCAAGTCCCACATCGGCTAGAAATAAGATCAAGATAGAGTATATAAGTGGAGGGCAACCCTCCTCACCTTACAAGTCGGTTTTGTAGTGTTGAATTAGGCCTATAACCCACAATTCTAAGAGTTGGTTTGAAAACGTGCGTCGAGTCTAGATTTGTAACTCAAGTAGCGATGGAGACTTGGAGAGGAAAGGGACTAGAAGGCGAATGGAGTGCGGCGGATTACGAAACGCCATCGTTGCAATGTAACCTGAAACGCAGAGGAGCAAAGTGAAACTGAGAGAGGTTCAACAGAGAGAAGTGTGTGATTAGTGAATTAATTAATTTTAATTAACCAATAATAATTAATTTTAATTAACCAATAATAATTAATTATAATTTTTAAATATATTGAATCTGGTTCACTTAATTTTTTATTCATATATCTAACAATTGACAAAGATAGTCCATTGGTGGACCACTTAATTGATAGTCCATGGTAGAATCCACTAAAATATACCCACTATTTCACTTCACAAATTTTATAGTTAGAATGTCTCACAAGGATATTTTTAAATTTTTTCATAAATTATTTGATAAAACTAATTTTAAATCATCAAACATAATTAAAATATGTATTCAAATTAATTTTAATAATAAATTTTGCATTAAATTGTGCGTTAAACATTAATCAAACATATACTAAATCACTAATTCTTAAGTTAAGAGTAAGTAAGTGAGATAAAGTTGTTGACGCAAGTGGTTTGGTAATTGTGTTCTCTAATTAAGGATTGGGGTTCGATCCTTAGTTTGGGAATGAAGTTGCAATTGTACACCTCCTGGTACCTATCTTTAATTCCTATATATGGATTAAAACAAGTAAAAATCCCAAATATCATCTGGATATACAAAAATAGAAAAGAAGAGCAAGTCAGTGTCAATCAATAAAATCCTATTCGAAAAGTGGTAATTTTGACGTTTTTTGGTAATTTTGACATTTTAAAATAAAAAATGTTAATATTTAAAATATTAGAATAAAAAAATATTCAACAACCAAATTTTTTTATATAATTTTTAACATATTTATTTTAAAGTCAACAAGTTAAATAAACAATAAGTTTTTACAATAAAAATGTGAAAAAATAACTTTTTACAGTAAAATTACAAAAAGTTAATATTAAATTATTTTTATTAGTTAATTTTATATTTAAAATAATTATTTGTTGGAGATAAAGTGAAAAAATAAAATATAATTAAAAAAATAATTTGATAGTTCTTAATCATAAGTTTCAAAACAAAATTTATTTCGGTGAAACGCTTGAATCTAAACGCGAAACCGTTAGCTCCCATGACAGGCCTAACTTGAATAGACAGGTTTGATTTCTTGTAACACCTCAATTTTGCTACTAAAGTTTTTACTTCTTGTTTTGTTTATCTAAAAGTGTTGTTAATTTTCTTTATAAAAATTCGAAGAAATTTTTCATGATATATAAATAATAAAAAAAGTGTCACAAAAGATAAAAAGTACAAAACATGCATCTAGCATATAAATACTGGTAACCATCGTAGTACCAATAATATAATCAAGTCTTTCACGAACCTTGTGTGCCCTATATACATGCTAGCTATAAAAAAAAAAAGTGTTTCTCAAAAGAACAAGAGTGGTGTGTGCACATAAATCTATGTGAACCCATAGTATAATACATTAAAAAGGGGAAATGGGTACATCACTCACTCCCTAATAGCTATTCTCTAGTATCTCGTTTATTTAATGATAGAAAGGTGTCCGCAACAAGTGTGTAAGTTGGATGTCTCCCTTTTGGTAATTTCCTCTTTCTTTATGTCCATGGAACGAAGACTATCCATAATAACGCACACCAACTGAAATATGAGAAGTCTTCCTCGAGACAACGAGACTTCGACCATTTGTTCCCGCAATAACAAATACTGCAATCATCACAGTCACACACAAAAGGACAAATAAGCAATGACAAGCTAACACAAACAAAGGTAAATCAATATTCATATAATTTATAACATACATAAACATTTTAAAGAAATAAGAAAAGGCATAATTAATAAGCTTGTTAACAAAGAATATATTAATAAATATTCACAACACAATTTCACAAATCCAACATTAATAGGATCCACATCATCACACATCAATGTTTAAAAGGATGATGCATGTCATGTTCTAATGAAACCACCAATGAAATGAGACACTGCTCCATGGAGACTTCTAGGGCAAGGGACCATGCAGACTATCCCTTAATCATGGTAAATATCAATGACAAGGCCCTAGCAAAGGTGGCACATGCCTAATACTATTTGGGTGGGTATCTAACACTGATATGCAAAAACGATAATGATCCAGTCAAGATAGATCTACGCAAGTAGTGGCTTACCGTAGTACATAATTTGTAGGAGTCTTGGTTTACATTGCTGGATTCACTCGTCTATCTATCCTAAGCACACTCTTGCTAATCTTTCCCATACTAGGTATGAGGCCCCAACTGGACTAGCCAACATACTTACATGTGTCCTCTTTCAACAACAACATAATCAAAACGATCGACAAACTCATGCATGAATGCATGACAATAACAACTTTATCGTGAGATTAATTAATTTCATATATCATCATAAATATCATCGTTCCACGATGCCAACGCTTATCCTTGAAATCAGCATAATATCATCACTTGCCATTTTTCATAGAGTCTAAATTGGTGGTAACCCTACCACAAGATCTACATAGAGCGATCCCACTGAAGAATAAGCAAATATCCTTTTCTCGAGGTATCTTTAAAACCACAATGTCTTTCTTTATTCTTTAAGTTCTTCACCACTTGTTTTTATTATAAAGTTCTTAAGTGTATACATCTATACTTTAATTTTAGTCTTAAAATATTTAAATTTATAGGTTGAATTACCCTTTTGGTTCCCATAGTTGCAAGAACTTTCCCTTTTAGTTCTTATAGTTTAAAATATCCCATTTTAGACCCTATAGTTATACTTTTTACCCTTTTGGTCCTCGTCATCAAGTTTCGACTAACATCCTTTGAAGAAACATAGACTTAGACATTTTCAACAACATTATAACACTTAACTTCTCTAATTATGACTTATAAGGATGGATTTATTCAAAATAGAAATTTTGTATAAAAATCATCAAAATATCTTAATTTAGTCAAAATATAGTTTTGACTCATTAATATAAATTTTAAATAATAAATTTTGAAATTCACCTAATAATTTTATAAATCCTCAAAAACAATCATTGCAATAAGGATGAAAAGAAAATACGAATTTAAATAACCACCCCATCCTTTGTAAGGTTCATTCCAAATTGGCTAGATGTTGATTTATATCTACTGACTTCACCACCACATCATCAATATATACCTCCATACTTTTCCCAATCTCCTCATGGAATATGGTGTTCCTAGCTCACTAATAAGTGGCCCCAACATTTTTCAATTTGAACGGCATCACCAGCCATTTGTAAATCCTAAGAGCCCCTGGACATCTAAAGGTTGTTTTAGGAACATCTTCTTTAGCCATGAAGATTTGATTATACCCTGAATGCCCATCCATGAATGTGAGAACTCCATGTTAAGCCGTTGCATCTACTAACATATCTGCTATTGGCATAACATATTCATCATTGGGTGTAGCTAGATTTAAATTCCTGAAATTAGTGAACACCCTAACTTGGACATTTTTCTTAATGACAGGTACTACAATAAACAACCATTCAACATATGTCCTAATAAATCTTGCTTTCAGCACCCTCTCAATTCCTGCCTTAATTTGAGGCATTAGTCGGGGATTGAACCTTCTAGGAGGTTGTCGATATGGCTTGAAATCTTCCTTAATTGGCAGTTGATGCTCAACCAAATCTCTTGAAAGCCCTGGTATTTCATGGTAATCCCACACGAAACAATCTTTATATTGTGTGATTAATTCAATTAGCCGAATTTTGTCTACTTCGGCTAATAAACTGCTTACCTTTGTTAATCTGGGATTTTCTGTCATTCCTAGATTGAGATCTTCCAAGAGATATTGTGCTTCAAAAATGGGAACTTCCCTCTTGATGGCCGATATTATCTCCTGATTTGATTATTCAACTTGCCCCCCAAGCAAGTCGACTAATGCTAATTCGGCTACTTTATCTTTCGTGATGAACAAAGTCATTTGATTTAGCAAGTCATGTAGTACCTTATTCTAAACATCCATCTATGATCTCAATAAAAGGCTGTGTGTCAACTTGCCAATTTATCTTGGAACCATCTTTTGTCAAATTGCACGATTTCCAACTTCCATCCTTGTATTGGAATTTAAATAGATGCCAAATGTGGGGAATAGAAAAGAGCTTCTGCTAACCTCACGTCAGCTAAAAATGGACTATCACCTAATTACCTTCCCAAAATAACAACTTTTGATGCAAGGTAGACGACACATGTAACATTGTGGCTTTTCGTAATGTATTATAAGTGCTTGATAAATACCATAAGAGGAAATTAAATTTAATTTCATGATATTTATAAAAGAATTTAATAAATAGATTTGTTTTTGTTATGTGCCACAGTGTTATTAATAGATTTTCATGAATCGTTGGGCTTAGAGTGTGGGTTGTGAGATTTTTAGGGACTTATAAGTGAGTTTCCTATAGTTGTAGAAAAAAAAAGTGTCTTTAGAAGTAACAAAGGTGCAAAGAGTAAGAATGTAAAATCTCCCAAAGTTTAAACGTGCAAAGCTTCACTATTTCTCTCATTTCCTTCATTTCTTCCTCCCTCTTTAAGCTTCTCTTTTTCTCTCAAGAGCTTGGGTTTTTGGAATTCACTCAAAGACGACTTTGTTTCCTTAATCTCTAGAGCCTCCTTAGTTGATTTCAAGTTGGTAAGTCCAATTCCTCCCTATTCTTGAACTCTTAGTTTCCTTCTCATCTTTTACCAAGAGCTTGAAAAATGGGTCTCATCTAAATTCTTGATTGAAAGGTAAAATTTTTATTGAAGCTTGTTTTGATGTTGGTTTAGGTTTCTCCTAGTTGATTCCATAGCAAAAGTTAAGGAAAGATCACTCAAAAGCCACAAAGTATCTCTCTTTAACTCCTTCAAGAAAAATCTCAAAGTTGTTGGGTAAAGGAAGTTTTAAATTTGTTTGAATGATTTGGTGGTGTTTTATGTTTGGATTGATGATGTAATTGATGTTTGTTGATGTCTATGAGTTTGGGTAAGCCATTGCATAAGGTTGGGATGAGTGGGTATGCTATTAATGGCCATGGAGCTTGCAAATTCGCAGCCCCATTTTCGCCCCGGCTCAGCTGAAATTTGGTGCAGCTGAGCCGAAATGCGTCAGAATGGAGAAATAAGCTCCAGGGGAGTTTCGGTTCAGTCAAAATTTGGTGCAGCTGAGCCGAAATGTGACAAAATAGAGCATTCAGCTCAAGGGGAGTTTCGGCTTAGCCGAAATGTGACAGAGTGGAGAAAACAACTTTAGGGGAGCTCTGGCTAGGCCGCGATTTTGGCCGGTTGGGCTAGAATTTATTTATTTTTTAAATATTCTCTTAAAATATTTCCCTTTTGATTATTTAAATGATTTTAAATATTTATACAAATAATGTATGAATTATTGATGAGATGATGATATGTTGTTCTTTTTCTTTACATGAGTCACTTAGACTTATGCTTTTCTTATGAAAATATAGTGATGTGCATTTGATTTATCAATGTTGAATTATAAATGATTATGTTAAGTTGAGGTATTTATATGCACATGAAGAAATAAAAATTATTATTTGTTAAATGTGATATTAAAGAGATTACGATGTTATGAGAAATTGAAATGGAATGTTGATGAGATAACGATATATGTGATGTGTATGTGAATTATGTGTTGGAACCATCCCTATATGTTAAAGAGAAGTTAGCTATGTCCTTTGGCAAGACTTTTATAGAAAAATGGTATACATGGGAGGAGGAGTTTCATGCAAGAACTCCGGCCCACTAAAGCGACCCGGGGGTCTCGCCTAGTGGGATATCTTCCCAAATACCACCCCTATGTTTTGACTTCAAATGGCGTGTTGGAGTGTTGAGAACTATTTCCCAAGAGGTTTAGTGACTCTTTTAGTGTATAGGGGATGGATTGTTGTCGTGGTTAAGGATTGCGGATTGTTGAGATATATTTGGATACTTAAGCCAGGCCATTGGAGATGGCGGGTATGGAGGTGTCGTATCTAAGACTGTAAGGGACTCCAAATATGTTTTGCAGCTAGAATACGGTGGGTGCACAATTTGGTGCACAGAAATATTCTGAATGTTGTATTTGCATAGTTGGTGCATAGGTGTGCACAGTTGGTGCACAGACATATGAGTAGGCACGTAAGTTGAGGGTGCTTGGTGGGCTCTCAATCCAGTGTTGGGGGTTTTCATAGTGGCTAACGGGAATGGTCCTATATAATAGACAAGTGGGCAAACCCTTATAGATGTAAGATCTTGCAAACTTACAAAGGTAAGCCACTATAGCACTTGTCTATTTTCGATAAAACCACACTTTCCTCGTAGGGTCAGCTCAAGGGACTCCCTGAATTGTCAGAATCTACAGACTATGGTAAGGGATGGGGCCTATGAGGGACCGCTCATATGATGTTGAAACTCTATGGAGTAGAGTCAGTCTTGTTGACTGAGGTTGTCTAGTGATTTATGTTATACATCGCTTTGTGATGAGGGATGTTGAGATTGTGACTTTTGTTGATTGGATAAAATCCATGAGATCTGATGATTCATGGTAGAAATTGGGAATAGAGCTATGTTGTTGTTGATTATGTTGAGGTTTGTGACAGTTGATGTCAGATGTGACTTATGATGTTTATGGCTCATGATGAGGAGTGGTGATGGTTTATGTTGTTGATGTTAACTGAGGATTTATAATATTTGTTGATTAGATGTAATTCATGAGATTTGATGATTCATGTTAATAATTGGTGATATAACTATGTTGTATGAACTATTTGAGATGGTTTAGCCATGATGGTGTTGTTTATTTGTGTTTATTGATAAACTGAGTTTTGAGTTTATGAACTAAGTATTTTGAAGTATACGAAATCTAATTTTCTCGTTCTACTCCTTAATAATTGGAAATTCACTTATTTACATATACGTATAGTTTTGTTTGGTAAGCTTACCCTTGCGTTGTTGCACGTGTGGTTTGTGCCTGTGATGATCTCGGACGTCGTGTTCAGGGTAGCAGATGGCTTTCTAGGTGGATTCTTCCTCTTGGAGGCTTGGTACATGGAGCGAGCATGGGATTGAAGATTCAATCTCTTCCTTCTTTCCTTTTTTTAGTCTTTTGTATAGACTGGACCAGCATAGGGCTTTTATGTGCTTATATTGTAAGAGAAGTATGTACATGTGGTTTATGTTTTAAGTTTTGTAAAGCCAGACCTAATACTTTTATGATATAATGATGTACATTATGTGTAGGAAAGTAGATACATATGTGTGTGTTAAACACAAAAATTTTCTAGGTAGTTTCATATGATTATATTTAACAAAATGTTTTAGTATAACAAATCTGTAACGAATATGGGTCGTTACAACACACATAAGCTAAAGTGAATCCAATCTCTCCCTAGTAAAATCAAATATATTGGTTTAGCATCAACTGCAAAAAATGTTGAGTTCATAGTCTTTGGTCCAATCGTAATCTCAGTAACCAAGACTCGTAATGCAGTTCTTTAACCATTTTCGGAGCTTGTCCTTCATCACTTTTAATAGTAATACGAAGGATCTGCATGCCATTTTTCTATATTGATTCAGCTACTCTCCTATTGCCTTTAGGAATCGAATGCTCGTCCACTACGACCATTTAGCTGGCTTCTTTTCCTAGCCGAATTTGTTGTCGTAACTCTTCAAACTTTTGGCATTCTTAGCTTGCTGTAAATTAACTAGCTTTCGTCATGTATTGCTAGGTTTAAACCCTGAAGATGTGCCTTCCTATTGAGGTTGCCATGACAACATATGAAAGACACTTTGACGAGCCTGATGAGGGAACCATATCCCCCTAGCTAGATATTGTTTTTGCAACCTCTTGAAGATGTTCTTAGACGAACTGTCTGGTTTTTGTACCTTCTCCCCTTTTAGCTTCCACATTTGTCTCATCCCTTTTTCCTTTTTCTTTAGGCATCTTACATGATACCATATTAACATCTATGTTAGGAAAGGGATTAGAGTCTACAACCATTTTAGAAATGTTTTTATCTACTAGCCGAAACCTTCCTTCCTTCAAAGTCAGCTGAATAGCTTGCCTAAAAACTACATACTTGGCCATAAAATGGCTATACAAATTATGCCACTTACAATATTTCTTATCTTTAAGCTCCTCGGCTAAAGGAATTTTACGACCTTCTTTGAGCCAAATTTTCTTATCCTTTAAAAGGTGGTCAAAGATCAAATCTGCTTGATATGTCAAAATCATAATCCATTTTGCCATCAGATCCATTTGCATTCTTATTCTTGTTGAATCTCAGAGTTAGACAAGAATGTGTGGCTTTCCCCGTAAAATTTCAGTAGCCATAGTCAACTTCATGATAAAAGAATAGGCTTCCATCATTTTCAGTATCCACCACTTAAATCATATGAGTACCTCTCCCTTTACTAGCCCGTCGTTGCTCATTTTCCTGGATGAATTGCTCTATTCTGTTGGCTTTTGAAGCTAGTTGACTTAGATCAACATATTCTTAGGCCACTGACTTTTCTTTCAACTGAGGATGCATATTTCCTACAACCATGGCAACATTCTTCGCTTCTGGCAATTGAACTGAACACCTACTTACCGCCTTTTTTAATCGCTCAATAAAGTCCATTGTTAATTCGTCCACCATTTGTTTGGTATTCATCAAATCAGCTATGGTTACTTCTAGTTAAGGTATGTAAAATCGGTTATGGAAGTATCTCTCCATATTGGTCCAATTCTGTACCGACTTAGGCAGCAAAGACGAATACCATGTAAATGCAGTCCCTGTTAATGACAAAGGAAACAACTGTACTTTGTGGAATTGATTTTGCGCGCCTTCTCCACATTGAGTAGTAAATCTTCCAACATGTTCCATAGTGGATTGAACATCTTTGCCTGAAAAGGTTTTAAAGCTAGGAGTTTTAAAACCTTTCAGCAAAGGCATCATCCTATCAACCCACTCCGGGTAAGGCTTCCTATACATCAACCTTTCTAACGGTTTCAACTGTATGCCAAAATATTTCCTCATCATTTATGCTATCATCTCTGGATCTACTAAAGGAACTGATGTTGGCCTAGCCATCTGTAGTCCAGCTTGAAGTGTAACACCAAAACCTAATTGTAACTCTCCATTTAGATATGAAGAATCTCCAATAGCATATCCACCAGTTGCAGTTTGAGCATGCATACCAATTGTTGGTCCATTCGGTTGTACATGAGGTAAGCCGATAAGTCCTATAGCGTTGGTTGGTCATTTTGCTAATCCCACCTACGAAGTGTTATATCGATTATAACATTTGTTCACACTCACTTGCCCCCCAAGGGTAATGGTGAACAAAATATTGGTGTAAGTAGGAATATGGCTAGTATTAGCCGATGAAGCTATTTGGAATTACCCCAATTTACTAATATTCGGTTGGACTATAGGCAATAATCCTACCGAGACCATATTCGGCTGACCTACTGGCGATTGTCCTATAGGAACAAAATTCAGTTGGACTTCTGGTAACAGCTTTACCTGAATTTGGCCAATTACATGTGGAGAGTCTAAAGTAATTACCTGATTTGGTTCATAACCTCTAGGTATCGATGTGGCTGAATTCTCCCCATAACTAGTTTTTCTGGCTTCGAAGTCTCTAGCTTACTGTATCTTATTCTGGACCATAGGATTTACGATATTAGCTATCTGGCTAGAGAGTTGATACATGATGTCATGTATCCCTATGTCTATTTGTTGCATGATGAACGAAGTAGTCATTACTGTGGGTGCTTTCGTAGTAACTGTTGTTCCCACATTAGTAGCTACAATGTTTGTTGAGGCAAAAGGCAATGTGGTGGCTGCAGGAGTACTCAATTGGGACGCTAGCATTCTTAATGTTGCCTATGTGGTTCTTGATTCGTTCTTTTTCTTTGGTTGTTCCATCTTGCTTAAATCCTTTCAAAACCTAAGGTTCATGCGCCAAGCATAATCGTGACCTAGAGATTCAAACTGTGAAGCGTTTTCACCTATTAGGTCCCACCAGGCGTGCCAATTTTGTTGTCGCGTGAATAAACTTTGCCAGCCGAATGTAATTTGGCTAACCCAAGCTCCAATATAATTTCAAAATGAAGATCAAACGATTATCGTCAAAAGAGGAAATCTACCTTTCGACTATGGGTCCTTAAACTATTCCAAGGAGTGTTTGAAATTTGGGATAAGGTGAAAATGAGATTAAAGGATTTGAACATGTAAAAGTTTAAATTTTAAATGACAATAAGCAATTGAAAGCAATAACTGAAAATAAATTGAACTAGAAAATAAGCAATTTCATTTATTGAATGGTTGAAGGTCTTTTACAATGATTTCTGGAATCTATTTATACTATGTTATAATGCCTTATGCTAAAATAACTATCTCCAATCGTGCATCAAACACCACTAATTGTTGTTCAGCTAGTCCCACAACCATTTCTGCTATAAAAAACTCTCCTTCAGTTAGCTTTAGCTTGCAGATGCAACCCGTTGCCTTCCCTATTTTCTAGGAATGTTCTAATAATGCCCTTAATAATTAAATATTTCATTTTCAAATTTTATCCGTCAACAACTTATTCCCTATCTTTAGGAAACTCTTAGCGCACTTATTCGGTTTGAATCTGACACATTATCTTAAAAAAAAAAATAAGGATTATAACCGATATTAATCCATCATTAGCCAAAAATTTCTCTATCTTAATGACTTCGGCCAACATTCAAATTTCGGCTTCATTGCCAAATTTAGGTGTTAACAAATACTATTAACTAAGATGAATTAAAACGTATTGATATATTTGATATATTCATAAAGCTTATATAAAACTTATACATATTAATCATAACTCTAGCTAATTAGGGAAATAAATTATAATAATAAAATAAAAAGTATGGTAACTAATCCTATGAAATAAAGAGAAAATATAGAAACTAATATCCTAAAAGATACTTTAAAATATTTTAAATTATGATAAGATATTTTCATATATTCTAACATCAATATTTACTTTTTAAATTGTTTTAAAATGTATAATTAGATGTAATAAATGTCCTTTAATTAATATTTTACGATGCTTATTTATAATAATATCTTTTTCATAACTAATAAACCTGAAATCAATGTTCATATTTTGAGATATATTTTTTTTAGTAATTAGTGATTTAAAGGCAAGTAAAAAAAATATTAAATATGCTTATTTGGTTATTGTAATTAGTTCTAAAAGATAGTTATATACTAGCTTAATTCCTAAATATAAGATTCTTTTTATACTCACCAAAAAAAATATAAGATTCTGTTTTAAAATTTATTTGTCTCCTTTTTATAAGACTTTTTTCAAGTTGTCTTTTGCATTAATTATTTTTTAACAAAAATACCCTTAATTACTTTACAATAAATGCTATGAATTAAAAAGATAAATTCATTCTCTCTTATAAGGATTGACGAAGAAGACTAGTACACATTAATTAATTAGGTAGAAAGTAATTAACCAATAATACAAATTTAATGTTACTAACTAAATTAATCAACTTTATTAAAGAGTGTGAATTGGTTAAAAGAATATTATATTTAGGGACGGGGGTAGTATTTTACAAAAAAAAAGTTAATTTTTTATAAATGAGAAAATAGATTATGCATTGATAGTGTAAAGTAATTTTACATTGCTATTCAATCACAAACCACTATGCATGATAAGTTTTTGAGTTATACAATAACTATCTTAAAGTTTATACCAACGGTGATTTCTAATCTGTTAACAATGTAAAACTATCTTATGCTAACAAGCATAATCATTAAACTCTTTTTATATTATAATAAAATTAATATTTTTGCTTTGTAATTAATAGTCTATTTTAATAATTTAATTAGTAACTTTAATATTTGTTAACAATTTTTAAGAAAATTAAATTATCTAACTATATTTATTCTGAATTTTTTAAAAAAAAGTATTTATAAGGTTGGAAAATCTCCTTTAATTAAATATGAAAATATTGTATTGGGTCCCAATTCAAAATGAAAGACTATTTTATGTTTCTTCTTAAATAAGAAAACATGATAACCATATGCATAGATGATGACAGACCAGAAGAGAGGGGTGAACCCATTGAATGAAACCTTCCCCCTTGGGCAACAATCTCTTATAGAAGGTTAATTAATTCCTCAAAAAAAAATCAAAATTACAAAATTTATAATTCATGTACCTACATATTATTTACCTTATCTGATATGAATAGCCATCACTATTCAGTTTAAAGCATCACGTTCAAGAAAAAAAAAAATAACACCCCACTAAAAAAATCATATATTCAAAACTCACAAAAGTTTCATTTACTTTTTGTTGTTATCATGCGAATTTCTTGGTCACCAAATAGCAAGAGCGTGTCTCAGAGGAATGGACAGAAAGCATAGGAAACTATGAAACGCATGACATGTATAAAGCAATGAAGCATGTTAGAGGATATACAAGCAATATCTGTGTTGTTGGCAATCTGGCTTGTTTGGTATTTGTTTTAAGGATATTAATTATTCTGAACCGTCCATTTATTGTTTTCACCTTTTTTTTATTTATTTTTTTATTTTCTATTTTTCTACTAACCGTTTCTATTGAAACTAGAGTGGCCATAACCCTGCGTTTTCTTTCTAGCGGCTAGTAACTGGAGTTGCAAATGATCCATAAACCAAGCATGTGATAGCTGTGGAGCAAGTTTTGACTTTTGAGTTGTTTCGGGACATTACATATTGGTAATTGGAATTGGATTCATATCACTCTGATTATGACTTTTTTGTTGCTTGCTTTGCGTTTGTGTTTTATCAATTTGCATAAATACTTCTTTGGCCTTGTTCATGAATTATTATTATTATTATTTTTTCAGAATGTTAAGGAACAAAATTTCATTCCTGATTCTAATTTGTAAATCTATTGAGATTTACATCACTCTTGGGGGGAAAACAGCATTGCAAAAGGTGTAACTTTGGATATCTGCATTTGTGCCATGGCTAAAGTCTTCCTTCTTCTTTCATCAGTGATATGATTTCTGGATTTATTATTTATTTTTTATTTTTTTATTTTTTATTTTATACCCCGCAAATTTAGGGTATCTATGTTTATCTTGCTTTACGTTACAGGCACCAATTCCCTAGAAGATTCTCTTGATCATTCTGTTTGAAAATTTAGTATTCTACCCATCATCATCCTTTGTTATCTGTCTTCAAATATTGTAGTTTGCACAGATAGGATTCTCTTTCATCTGTTGTTTTTATTTTCCTTTCCTTCATATATTGATTTCATCACTTTCAAACAAGATAAACATAGGAAATCAAAGTAATTTACCAGTTTGCAGCCAAAAAAGAAATAATGATTTCCCTGGAAACTGAAAGTAATTGCCAATCCTTTGGCCCCTTGAATTGGACAATTACAAGGGTACGTAGTCATTTTCCCCTTAAAATTATTGTTAAAATAATTTTAGAAATTAGTTTTTGAAACAATTTTCATATATAAATTCATTCCTGAATTCTCCACCTGCCAGTTTTAAAGGAATACCAAACTAACGTAGAGTCTAGTGTAAGTTAAATAATTTTCTTCAGTCCTCTCTCATCTGTAAATGTCTACATTAATTCTTTGTATGTAATTGGCATCAACAGAGAGAAAATAGTTACAGGTTGCATTACACCCTAATATTTATATTATTTTATAATATAATGTTAATCTAATTACTTATATTCAAGTGTGTCATCACATTTTGTATGTTCTTGGTATATAAAAAATTACTGATCAATAGATTGCCAACATGTTCAACTATGAAGGTTTTAAAAAATGGTCTGCGACTGTGATTTTGACTACATCAGCTGTATTTGCCTGTAATTTTTTTGCAATGTCAAGAATTTTGACAAAATCACAACTGCAACTGCAACTGCAACCACAACCACAATTTAAAACCTTCATAGTGTTTGGGTTGCATATTTTTACTTGCTGTGTGAACTGCGAACCATTATTTTCCTATCAAATTCTATCCTGCAAACCTCACCACCAGTTTTTGCAATGCAGTGACAAGGTGATAATTTTGGCAAGATGAAAAATTCGAGAGGACGCAGAAGCATGAAACATGCACATTTGTTTCATTGTGAAGATCAAAGAAGTCAGGAACATAAGAAAATTTTAAGGGACAGAGTGGAGGGTAATACTAATAATAGTTTTAGGACAAGGGAGATTCCAATAAAGAGGTTGTTCAATGTAGGGCATTTTGCTAATGCCTCAGGGGACTTGTCAAGGTATAGCAAGGGAAAGAACTTTTCTGCTGGAATGAATGTCATGGACTATGATATACCTGAGTTGGTTGTTTTTATTCAAGAGGATCATCAGGAGTTTGTCAAGGACACTTGCATTGGTAGGGGAGTGTCACCAGAAGGCAAGTGTATGTCAGAAGATTGTGCATTAGATCATGATATAATGTCATGTCCCTTTGAGCCTGACATGAACAGCAGAAGAGATTCAAATCTAAGAACTATGGAAGCAATGTCAATCAATTCAAAAGGGCCAGAATATGCCTCTAAACCTCTTTCCCTTGAGGATGCAATGGAATTTTATGATTCAAGAGGTTTGATGATGGATGGTGAAGTGGAATCAGGATACAAGATTTCAATTGACCACCTCACAAAGAAGACAACACCAGAGACCCTTAGAGAGGTGAGACATTTTAATCTCATGCTTGTACATTTTATCTCTTTGGATAAAGAGTTGATTGATTTTTAGAATATTGTCAGCCACTAAGACCAGAATAATTATATTCTAAGCAATATGAAATAAAATGTGGAGTCTTGTCTTCTCTTTTAGCATGGTGGGTTAAACCACCTACATCAATGTATATCTTCCCTTTTGTTTCATATGCTTGGCTTTAGGATTGATAAAGATTGAAACTAGACTTAATACCATATAGGGAGTTGGCTCCTGCCATCTACACTGTCACTGAACTGCTGAAGGACATACAAAACTAGGCACAACACCTCCACTTAACTTCGCAATGCGGTTGCAGTGAGTCAAAAAAACCTTTATGTTGCAGTGGCAATTGCTGTTGCGGACCCCAATTTAAAACCATGGATAGGTTAGCTTTATGCGTGTCCATGTCAATTATAAGAAAATGCAAAACCAAGAGAACAGAAACTTTGATTTTGCTTTTATGAAAAAGTAAAAGAAGCATTAATGAGAAAGTCATTTTGTTTTTTCTCTGTTCATATGTTATCTTCTGTTTGGTTTTGATCCTGTCAGTTGTCATTTACTTGTTTGGAAACGTGTGTGGTTTACTGGCTACTCAAGTCTATACTCAATATTTGGTCAAGGTCAGTTTGAAATTTTGGAGAATAATAGAGGAGGACCATGAAAAAGCATTTTTAGAAAATTCATTGTGAATTGGACCATCAAAATTTTCTTGAACCATAACATGAGAGCCAATTATTTGATGGAAAATGCTTATTAATTTGGCCAAACACAAGAAAGTGAAATTTCTCTTTTAAAAGAGCTTTTTTTATTTCTTTAAACAACTTTTGTCTCCCTCTTGATTGATTAAAAAGTCATTTGTAACACTTTGCGAAAAGTCATTCGCACCACATAACATTGTTATTTTTTTTTTTTTTAAGATAACATTGTTATTGTTTGTTATGATAATCACCAAATTCATATATTATTTGTTTCAATGATTAAATTAAAGTTTTAGATACTGAACTGAATCCTCATAATACAATTGTCTCTGGAAAGGGACTTGCTTTATTTCTGAACTGATTTGTTGCATTTTTAGGTACAATTTAGGACTCAGTGTGTAAAGTAGGTTTATTTTTCTTTTGGCTCAGGAAAGTATGCCTCATACTCCATGAACAAAATTATACATGCTAATACATGCTATAATGAAAGTAATCTTATTCTTAAATGTTAGCTAAGAGTGTGAACCTAGAACAATTGTAGCCTATTTTACATCTACATTTTAGAATGACATACATTTTAGAAGCTAATTCCAAAAGTTATATCGATGTTACATTTTACTGTTTGGTTTCTGGGATGGACCCCAGTATTTCTTCTTATAACAAGTGTTGGAAGTTAAGCGTGTGTGAAAAAAATATTAATTGTAGTTTGTTTTGATGATTGAGATTTAAGATGAATCAATTGCGTATATTATTTGTCATTATACTTATTCCATACTTCACGAAACTCAAACCTCTAATCTCCTTGGCATTAACTGCAAATTCAGTAAATATGGTGACTATTGAGGACAAGTTAGTGCATGTTTGGAATAAAGTTTGCAAATTTAAAATTTGGGTTAAACTTAAATTTACAAATTGAGTTTGTAAAAGCAACCCAAGTTTTGTTTCTATAAAATTGAGTTTCCAAGTAAAATTTTAATGTGTAAACGTATTTTTGAGAGTAACTAAACATGTCACGAAATTGAGTTTACTCACCAAACTGGATTTGGAGCATCCCAAACGGAAAATCAAACATAGCTTTAATTGTCATCCTTGAATGAAAAAGCTACCTCTGAATTTTCTGAACCATTTTGTCTTTCATAGGCATTAACAAAGGAAGCAGAATTTTCAAGATCTTTCAAGAATTGGCAAAGAAATTCATTTTTGGGTACAATTGGCAGCAGAGTGGAGTTTCCAAGTTGTTCAGATTGTGTACAAGTTGCTGACACAATCATGTGTAGATCTGAGATGGCTAACTCACAAAATAGGCCATCAGGTTCAGGCAAAAGACAAGAAAATGATCCTCAAGAGACTTGTTCCTGTGCTGTAGGCCCTCCTCTATCTGGTGGTGCAACACCATATGCTGCTCCTGCAACAACATCTAGCAGTGCCTCTCATCACTCTAATGATAGCATAAGCAGTAATCATTCATTTGCTTTTCCCATGTAAGTTTCTTATACTTTAAGTCCAACCTGTCTTTTTGACATTACACTTATACAAACTATCTATGGTTATAACTATTTGGCTTAAATATGTTTTTTATCCTTTAAATTAGGTCACTTTTCTCTTTGCTCTCTTAAATTTAAATTTATTTTTTTTTAGTCTCTCAATTTCAAAAAATACTCTTTTTAGTCCCTCATGCAATCAAAAACTGCACATCCAAACCGCTAAAAATCATTTAGGAGAGATTAAAAGAAACATTTTTTAAAATTAAGGAATAAAAAAAATAAATTTAAATTTGAGAAACTAAAAAAAAAAACCCAAAATATAAGGAACCAAAACTATATTTAAGCAGCCTAACTATTTAGGCCTAATTGTGCATGATTTACAGATTACCTGCAGAATGGAATGGAAGCCCAGTGAGAATGTTGGAAGCTAATAAAAGTCAATTGAGAAAAGACCGATGGCAGAAGATAAGGATTTTGTTTTCCTGCTGCAAAGTTGATTGCTAAAATTTTGCAGTTTAGCATTCAGAAAAGCTACTATGCCGTGTTTACTTTCATTGTGTTATAAATATAGGATACATGTGGTCATATCAAAGTATTTTGGCCTCTACATTTTGATGAGTCATTAATTAAAGACTCCATATGTGTTTGTTTATATTTATATTTGTACTTGTTGTTCTATCCCCCTCCCCCCTCTTACATTGTAATATATTACAACCCAGTGTGAAAATTTATCAACAAAATGTTAAATGTGATTAGTTAGGAAGATGTATTACTCTGAAACAGGGCAAATTCTATCCATACTTTACTTTCACTGAATTTTAAGTGGTAGTTTGCCAATTTTGTCTAAACTGTTAATGATCAATCTGAAACCAATGGGTTGATTAGGGATGCATCTAATCCACCCGTGAAATTTAAATTCAAGTGCGAGATGATTATAGAATATTTTGACCATGTATGTATTTCTATGATCCCATTTCTTCACCTTGATCTTTTTTAATCAAGTTATTTGCACACTTTTTTTATAGCTATTTTTATATCATTTCTTAAACAGGTGTAAGTATAACAGAAGGTACAAAGAAGTAAGTAATTCCCTTCTTGTCATGCGACCTTGATGCTAATACTACTGTTGAACAATTATTCGATTGTAAGCACATGAACATGATTACAGAATGACGCAGAAAAGGGAATTCGGAGAGAGTTATCCAGGTGCCTCACTAATGTATTATTTGAATGCAAAAAAAAAATGATTACATTAAACTTTAAAAAAGTAAGAAAACAACTATAAAATTTAAAAGTTAATTGTGTTCCTTTAGTTAATATATAATATTTTCGAAGGTCAAAATATGGGTGCCGGCTACGATGAAGTACCCTAATTTGTGGTCCACCGATGAAGCACCATTTTTTATCATTAGATATAATAAAAAAAAACTCTTCTACTCCTTATTAGCTAGTAATTCAAGGTTTTAAATATCGTTCCATATCGGTAATAGCGTCCACAACAACACGGTATCGGAGCTAAACGATATCGATACAGACCAAAATCACGGTGAGGTTGAAAATCACAGATAACGGCCGCAACGGAGCGGTATTGCGGCCGCAACGGACCGCAACATGTTGTGAGGCATTCACGCCGTAACGACCGCAATCCGCATCGCAGAATCCGTAATACCCTTAATCGTGAAAACCTTAACGCGACCACGACCGTGACCGTAATTTAAAACTTTGCTAGTAACATCGAAAATACAAAGTGTGATGGAGTGTGAAAGCTCTGCTAAGGTTTTGAGTGAGTCTTCTAGGAAAAAAGAAGATCTTTTGCTTAGAAGCACTAAGAAAGTTAAGCGAAAAACTGACGGTGGGGAGTCTGATTTGGAGATGGAGGAGGCTTTGGTTAATGGAAGGGAATCTTCAAGTTCTGCTTACAAAGAAAAATTGCTTTCAAGGGAAGGGCCGGTGGCTTTTTCAGCTTTTAATGGAAGATATTTTGGTAATCCAGACGAGGAGATTCCACCTCCTCCTATTGCTAAGGAGGATTTGGAAAGGTATAAAGAAATTCCTATTTCAGATGAAGAATTCCAAGACTAGTGTAAACCATGGAAGGGTTCTCTAATGGTGTTTGTTCTGGGGAAGAAAGTGGGTTTCCGTCTATTGGAAAACAAGCTGAGTAAGGGGTGGGCGAAAAAAGGATCGATAAAAATTATTGACGTGCAAAAAGATTACTATCAAGTTCTTTTTACATCCAATGATGATTATAATCGGGCCATTTTTTAGGGACCCTAGATGGTAGTTGATCACTATATCTTGTTTCAAAGATGGCGTCCTTTCTTTCTTGCAAATACTAATGTGGGTCAAAGATTGGCAGTGTGGATTCGGATTCCAGATCTTCCTATTGAATTATATTCAATGATGATTTTCCTCATAGGGTGGGTTCGACGCTGGGTACCATGCTTAAGGTGGATAAGGTTATAATTATTCAATATGTTTTAGTTGTTGAATACTTGTTGAATCTCCAATATGAAGGTCTCCATTCTATATGTTTTAGTTGTGGTCAGTATGGCCATAAGAATAGTTCCTGTTTGGAGAAAGTAGTTGTTCCATTGTTAGAGGGAGAGGTGGATGGAAATGGTACGTCATTTTCACCGCCTAGTCCGGTGGTGGTGCCGCCAATGAAGCAATTATCGTCAATCAATTTGATGAATTATGGTACCTTAAATGCAAATACAGGTATTTATGGTCCTTGGCTTTTAGTGAAAAAGAATATTCATAAGTTTTCGTTAAAGGGGAATGAAAAACATGTTTTGAAAAACAAAACAAATGCCTCGGGATTGGGAAAGGGTCCTAAAGTTGAGGGAAGTAGTGGGACACGTTTTGATGTGCTCAGTGAGTCTTTGGAGGGAGTTATAAGATTCTGGAGGGATGCATGGGTCCCATGTTAAAAAACCTGTTTGGGAAAGGGGTTAAAATTGTTGTGGGTCAAAGGATTCTAAGGCGGGAGTTGCTATTCTCACCCTACTTTTTTCTATTCTCACCCCCACACTTTTGTGAAATCTCCCTTATGCCCACTCCTTTCCCTTTCCCTCAGACTTCCCACTCCCCTAACCTATATGAAGCAACCCCACGCCACCACCGCGACACAGGAGGGACCACCGTGACGCAGCTGCGACCACTGCGACGCCCACGCGACCACTGCGATGCATGCGCGACCCCTGAGCAGCCCGAGTGAGCTCCGATAGACCTCGCGCCACCCATATGCCCCCATCTCGACCCCACGCCGCCTCACGCGACCCCGCGCCGCCTCGTGCGACCCTGCACCACCCCACACCCCGCAAACCAGATCCAAATTGATTTGTTTTGGTTTTGTGTTTTGTTGAATGGAAGAGATGTAATGTAACCTTACCTGACAAATGACAGTGCCATTAGGTGCAATCCAAGCATTGCCCCAAGGGACTAATATGAGGTTTACAATGGAGATGAGACCCGTTTGGAAGAGCCTCACGAGATGGTTCACTATGAAATCAGCACAATAGGGGCATAAACTTTCATAGTAGAGTGACATTGTTACCTTTTCATTTGGAGCACCTGAAGAAGAAGAAGGTGCCATCAAGAGCAAGAGCAAGAGCAAGAGTGGAAGGAGGAGGAAGCAACAAAAGAAGAATGAACGAGGAGGAAAAGAATGAAGAAAATGAGGCATTTTCATCTTTGTGCTTTGGAAATGGAAGAGAAGAATAAGGTGGAAAAAAAAGAATAAGGTGGTTGCACGTTAGAAGAGACCAACGGATTCATGCTTCCGTTTTACAAAATACGGTGGAAAAAAAAATAACAACGGAAACACGATTCCGTTGAAAATAGTTCAACGGAATCACAATTCCGTTGCACACTTTTCAACGGAATCACAATTCCGTTGCACACTTTTCAATGGAATCACGATTCCGTTGTACACTACAAGTGTACAACGGAATCATGATTCTGTTGTACAAGGATATTTTGGGAAATCAATAAAAAAAATCACCCACGTGGGTGGTAAGAATAGCAAATTATGGGGTGAGAATAGCAAAGCCCTTCTAAGGCTCGTGAGGCAAGTTCTTTAAAGCCCAAATCACAAGCCAAAACTAGTTTGAATGAAAAATCTAGGCTAATGTCAAAAAAGGTGGACAAATCAAAAATAGTGTAGAAGGGGAAAAAAAAGGTAGCGGATGCCACTCCCATTCAAAAAGTGGACTCAAGTTTTGCTTTTGGAGGAAGTGGTGTGAACAATTTCATGGAGAAGAATGTTTATCTCCCTGATGAGGAAACTTTGAGGTTTGTTCAAAAGCAAGGAAAAGTCATGGTGCCAAGATGGTCTTCTTCTATTCCTCCTGGGTTGAATAATGCTCCATCAGATGTTGTGGTAGAAGTGCAGAATGAGTATGCTATGGAGACAGAGGTTAAGGCTATGCGTCAGCCCATTCTCCCTGTGCCAATAAAGGTTAATCATCCCAATCTTTCTTAATGAATATTGTGTCCTGGAATTGTAAAGGGACTTCTTCTAAAGGATTTGCGTCTTTTATTGGTGATATTAAAAGAGAGTATATTCATCTTCTCTTATGTTCCTTTTAGAAACCGATGTTGCTGGTGTTAAAAGCTCAATGTATTATTCAAAGGTTGGGGTTTGCTAGCTTTTTTTGTTGAAGAAGCGACTGGTCACTTTAGAGGCATTTGGTGTCTTTGGGATCCTAATGTGTGGAACATTCAGATTTTGAAACATTCCAAACAGTATGTTCATATAAAGGTTAGATGCTTGAATTCTCCAGAGTAGCTTCTTACTGCCATGTATGCTAGTCCCCAATATTAGTATTGTCAATCTATGTGGGATGACTTGAGAGAGTTGTCTTTAGATATTGATATTGTGTGGGTGGTGGTGGGAGATTTTAACTCTATTCTTCATTCTTATGAAAGAGTCGGGGCAGATTCTCCTTCGATTCATGGTATTCATAGGTTTCAACAGTTGTTAACTGATTGTGACCTTATTGATGCTAGCTTCCAAGGTTATCCTTTTACTTGGAATAGAGGAAATCTTGAGCAGAGATTGGATAAGTTGGTGATGAATTTACAGTGGAGGATGCAATTTCAAGAAGCATTTGTTCTGCATCTTCCTCCTTTTAAATCTTATCATAAGCCTTTGTTGATTAAGTTGATGGGTGAAGCTGCAATTTCAGGAAATCTTGAGTCTATCTTTGACTTTTTCAAATTTTGAATTTCCCTCTACTATTCATGTAATGTCTCTACTTAATCATTATTAAGTAGTACTTATTTTAATTATTTTCATTATTTTTTCTAATTATTCAATTAATCACTAGTTAAGAGGTTCATTTTCTATTTAGCCTTAAGCTCTAAAATTGAGGGTGTTAAATATTACATTTTAATGACCGTCCAACATTTGCTTAGACAATGCAATTCTTTGAGCATGTACTTCAATAAATTAAATTTGAATCATTTATTTCAAATTCTAATATAACAAGAAAACAATGTTTGTCTTTTGATTATAGTAAAATATAGAGCAAATTACACGTACCTCCTGAGATTTCCACTTATTACACCTGATACCCTCCATTTTGTAACCTACAAAAAAACCTCCTATTTTTTTCTCTCGTATAACACCAGGCATCCCTCCCTTCCACTCACACCCCTTGTGTTTTCTGCGAATTGCGCCTAATACCCTATGTTATTTTTTTTTTGTCTTTGTTGTCAAGTAACAACGTTAACTAATGACGTAACAACAAAATTGGCAGCTCATTGACTTGCCACATCATCAAGGAGTCTGACGGGATAGCCATGTGTATTTTTTTGTTAACTGTGTTTTTAATTGCTTATTAACTTGTTTGACGTCATCAACTATTCTAAACATATAAGAAATTAAAAACACAATTTACCCAAAAATATAGCACTATGCTACCTTGTCAAACTACTTGATGACGTGGCAAATCACTAGGCTATCAACGTTGCTGCTTTAACGCTATTACTTGGCATCATGGATTAAAACAAAAATAAATAAATAAATAAATAATAACGTAGGGGTATCAAGCCCAATTCGCAGAAAACATAGGAAGTGCGAGTGGAGGGGAGTGTGCCTGATGTTATACGAGGAAAAAAAAAAGAGCAAACTATGTTTTTGGTCCCTAAACTTTTTCACATTTATGATTTTGGTCCCTAAACTTTTTTACGACCGGTCAAAGTCCTCATATTTTTTTTCCATCCATGATTTTAGTCCTTTCATTATATTTTAGACGTTAAGTGATGACGTGACGTTAATTTTATTATTATTTTATTTTATTACGTTTTCTGTTATTAAAAATCACCAGAAATTACTCTTTTTTTCTTTCTTTCTTTCTTTCTTTTACTCTATCCTTCCCAAAATAACCTTGCCCCTTTCTCTCTAAGAGTAAAATCACTCAACACCCCACCGCTGGAAACAACAGCCAACAACAACACCAGCCACCACCGATGACACCTCCACCGCAATCCCCAATGCCGACGACACTTCTATTATAACCACTCTCTCTCCCAAAACCGTGTTCGCTCCTCAAAACATATGTAGAGCTGTGTTGTGCGGTTCACCCTTGACGTGATGATGGTGTTCTCGCGGCAGGTCTTATCGTCCTCCCCGATGTCTGCTACTTGCTCTCGATCTCCGACGCGGCGTCAAGCAAGTTCGCCCTTGCCGGCACCCTCCCCAAACGACAAGATCCACTGCTACCACGGCCAGATCTGTGGCCCTTGGATATCAGATTTGCGACCCTTAGATACCAGATCTGCGACCTGCATGCTGTGAAGGTGGATTCGTGAATTTGGTTTGAATTTGAATTTGTTCTGCAACCCACAAGAGATTAATTTGAATCTGAATATAAATAAGGGGATTAATTGTGAAAAAGTTTTGAATTTGGTGTGAATTTGGTGTGAAATAAGGGGAATTTGGTTTGAATTTGAATTTGTTCTGCGACCCATATGTACTACTTGCAGTTTCTAATTGCTCCATTCATTAGTGCATTAACATGTGGACGTGACTGGTGTAGCAATGCATTTGTGCATAAAAATGTTGTCAGTGACTACTTTTATTGGTTTTGCATTCTTTCTTACCACGTGTTTTATGCCATCTCATTTTATGAATTTGGATTTGGAATATAACAATTTCTAGCGGTTTTTAGCTGCTAGAATATGTTTAGGACATTTCAAACAAATTATCAAAATAATTTTTAGTGATTTTTAATCGTTAGAAAATGTAATAAAATAAAAATAATAATAAAATTAATGTTGCATCATCATTTAACGTCCAAAATAGACAAAAATGACTAAAATCATAGACGAAAAAAAAGTATGAGAACTTTGACCAGTCATAGAAAGATTTAGGAACCAAAATCATAAATGTGAAAAAGTTTAAGGACAAAAAACATAATTTGCTCAAAAAAAAATTAGGAGATTTTTGTAGGATTACATAACATATGGATATCAAGTGTAATAAGTGAAAACTTCGGGAAACGCATATAATTTACTCTAAAATATATATTCATTCTAGTAAAACTTTATTCCTTTTTGAAAAAATAAAATAACTAATTATGTTTGTTTCAACGAAAAAAAAATAATTCTATTAACATATGTATTCCATACATGTGTGAAAACAAGAACAACATGTAAGAATATGGTATCTTACTAGTTAAGTTATTAAAAGGTTTAAATATATTTTTAATCTCTTAAATTTTGGTTACTGATGTTTTTTGTTCCCTTAATTTAAATTTTTTTTAGTCTCTTAGTTTTAAAAAATTCTTTTTTAGTTCCTCTAGAATAATGTTTTGTGATTTGGATACATTATTTGTGACAGTTTTTATTGCAAGAGGAACTAAAAAAAAAGTATTATTTGAATTTGAGAAATTAAAAAATAAATTTAAATTTAAGGAATAAAAACAACGGTCATCTAAGTTAAGTTTGAAAGAAAACACACATTTAAGCCCAATTAAAATAAACTCTGAAGACTTTGACATTTTTCCGTGAGAAGGTAGCAGCCTCGGTACGTAATTGACGTGGAGGGGTAGAGATTATGATTTATGACAAATCTGTTGGCAGAATTTCAACCTTTCCCGCACCACGCGAGATTCAACAAACTCTTGACTGATCAAGAGACTCTTTCCCTGCTATTTGTGGCATGTACTTCGTGAGTTGGCAGTAATAATAGTTGAAAATTAATCTATAAGTGCATTCGTGGGAAAACGAAGAGCCAAGCCATATATGATGGAGCAGGTGCACCAAGTTTATACACAAATTCAATAGCGACACTGTGCAATCCATTATTACTTAGAGGAAATGGACCACGAGAACTAGCTATGACTCTATGAGCTGCCCCTAACATGCATGCGGTGGTAGTCCATGCTGCTCTGTCATATTCAAAGGCTAGGCCATGGACCATGGTCCAGTTTTATTCTTGGGTTCTTGTTCATCCTCCTCGGCTTGCACGACTCTTGGACACAAAGTTCACATGGCATATTATTTAGGGGTATGAATATGCATGATTTGGGTCTAGGTTTAGCTAGGAAAAAATGAGTCCAAATTTATTGAAATACTTCCATTTTTGTTGAGTTTGGTGAAGTTTTTTTAAAGACAATCCAAATTAAAGTGAGTCAACTTGATCAAATTCGAGGTGATATTGGATGGATCATTATATTAGAAGATTTTGAAATTTTAAATAATATATTTTAAAAAGTATTACAAAGAAATTAAAAATATATATATATAAAATAAAAGCAACAACATAAGTGTATGTTTAGATATATGTTAAATTATCTAGAATAGATCTAGAATTATATTGAAATAGCAGCTAAAGTAATGTTAGATAAATGTTCACATGTTTAGTTCCACATTAGGGAATTAGATGCATGATGTTGATTGAGTCATAAGACGAATCAAGACTCTTAATAATTTTTTATTTTATGCAAATAAATACTAAGTTAAAAAGTTGCATATGAAAATGTAAACAGACGAAAGTGTTGTATCTGCGTCTAAAGGAACAAACGATAGCAGACATACGCTAAAGTTTGATAGCATTTAAGGCATAGTTAATGCAATGTCATTTTTGATCCTGTGTGCAGGAAATGTCTGAATATTCTTCATAGGATCTGTCGAAGTGCAAGGGAGTAAAGAAAAATCAAGTTTTAAAGTTTCCCTCCGCCTTAAAAGACGCGCCATAGCTGTAATGAGTACTTGTCATAACAAAAGTGATTTGACTACTGAAGCAGAAGATATGGAGTGTTCCTCAAGGAAGATAAACATAGTATTTTATCAGCTCTAAGTGACAAGTTGGTGACAAGCATTAAATGCTCCAACGGACACCCAGCTTTAGACGAAGGTCAGACGTAAATAGAAGGCCGTTTAGAGACAACGATTACTTCTTCAGTAAGGCTATAAATACCAGAAGTTTTTGAAGTGCAAGGAGAGAAGTTATGAACTACAACACAAGCATTCTTTCAAGCATTCAAATTCTTTCTGTATTCTTCTTTTCTAAGTTGTGAAAAGCTCTCAAATCACCTTGTATATCCTGAGAGAAAAAGACTGTGAGTTTAACCTCATATATTTGTCTATAAGATGATAAGCTAGTCTATGTGCAGCACCCAACCTTAAACAAATCTTCTTATTTAAATCTTTTGATTTGTTTTAGAGCCAGAAGTGGCTTGGTAGTAAAGAATACTTGGATTTTTAGCTTGGAGAGACTAATGTAAAACTACTTGGGTCTGAGCCAGAAGTGGCAGTGAACAATAGTTGTATCTTTGTGAAAAAGATAGTAGAACTTGGTGGGTTTCCAAGAACTGAACGTAGTCTCAGTGGTAGAGACGAACCAGTATAAAAACTCTTGTGTGATCTCTTTCTCTTTATTTGTTATTTGATCTTACCTTAAGTTGTGATTTTGTTTCAGCAAAAATAACGTCTGCTTTAAAACTTCATATGTAGCTTGTTGCTCTAAAATATGTTTTATAAACCCTGAACAGACGAAAGGTTTTATGAAAGAGTTCAAGAAAAAATTTTAAATCACAATTGAACCCCCCCCCCCCCCCTCCCTTCTTGTGATTTTTGCCTTTACACATGAGGACTTAAATTCAATCTTCATTATTATCATTGTATACCAAAAAAAATGTTCACATGTTTAGTTCCAAGTTGGGGAATTAATTTTGTGTTCAAAACTAATTTCGAGTTAAAACTATTTTAGATAACTTTTGCATTGGATAAAAAAATTAGAGAAAAATATGTTTTTAGTCCATGTACTTTGTAAAATTCTTGGTTTCGGTCCCTGCATTTTACCATCAAACATTTTGATCCTTGAACTTTTAAAAATAAGTGTTTTCAGTCCCTCGGGATAGATGTCACTGTCTGTCCTAAGGGACTAAAAATACTTATTTTTAAAAGTTCATGGACTAAAAACACTTACTCCCTCTGGCTTTGAATATAAGCAAAAAAATGACTTGGGTCTTGAATTTAAATATAAGCAAATCTCAACAAATTTTAGTTCATTTAATGAGACCAATCAATGTCTCCTTATTCTTGATATCAAATTCCAATCAATGGCAATTTAGGAAAATAACTTATTTTTTAATTGAGATTGGTGCAATTAAATGTTAACCAACTTTCTTAGTTAGAGCGAAACAATTTTTTTTTCTTATATTTAGATCCGGAAAGAGTATTTTTAAAAGTTCAGGGACCAAAATGTTCGATGGTGAAGTGCAGGACTAAAATCAAGAAGTTTACAAAGTATAGGGACTAAAAACATATTTTTTTCAAAAATTTATATTGAATACTAACTTGTTTTTAGAATAAAAAGTCAAAATATAAATTATATTACTTCAAAATCAATTTAATTTAAAATTAATTTAAAACAAAATTAATTTAATTTAAATCAATTTCATTAGACATTTTTACAACCGAGATTTACATAAACCAAGTTTGGCAGTTGGCACTTCTAAAACCGAAACCCCTGGACTTGTGGATCCGTTGGAACCCACTCGAACCGTTATATATCAATATTGTTATTGTTTCGGACCATTTAAAAGCCATTCAAATAAACAGTTTCAATAAACGTTTATTTTTACCACCATACGCATGGATTAATTGATGTCAAATTGTTTAAGTTTAATTAGTAGTTTCGGGTTTGAGTCATGGGAGGATTGCATACTTGTGATTTAGACCAAAAAAGGTTTATTTTTATGCTTAATTACACTTTTTACTCCTAATTTTCTTTTTTTTTTTTTTTTAATAATTTTACTCCCAACAAATTTAATTTTACGTATTTTATCCTTAACTTTTTAAAAAATTTGCAAATTTTATCTTCCGTTGTTGAACTGATGTGACATGTTGATACAAACATAAAAGTTAGAGGTAAAATTAACTAAAAAATGAAAAAGTTGGGATAAAAAGTGTAATTATTTTACCATGTCCCATCAACTCAACGATGGAACATAAAATTTGCAAGTTTTTTAAAAAGTTAGATGTAAAATGCTTCAAATTAATTTATTGAGAGTAAAATTCATCAAAAATAAAAAGTTAAGGATAAAAAATCCAATTAAGCTTTATTTTTATAAATGTTTATCAAATTAAGAACTTATTCACAATTTTTAACGTAAAGCTTACTAAGGTAAATTAAAAAAATATTTGAATAAGTTTTTTCATGAAATTTATCGAAATAAATTAAAAACTTATAAAAATGTCACAGATCACTTTCATAATATGGTATAAGCATTAAGGAGGTCTAACTCAGTTGATTAAATAGCATACGTGAATTATTGTAAACGTACATGTCTTCGATTCCTACAAATAAAAAACAAATAATATGGTATAAGTCTAAATAAGTTGTGTTAAACAGTAGGATGTTCACTGGCCGGGTTGGATTTAGTTTGGCCAAACTCATGACCCAACCCAATAAAATTTGAATGGGTTGGATTGGATCGATTTTTCAAAAAAAAAATTGTAAAATCCAACCCAAATCAACCTGTTCACAAACGGGTTGATTCGGGTTAGGTCAACATGTCAGAACATTTAAATTTGTTCATTATTTTTTTAATTTAGTATTTTTTTTACTTAAAAAAAATTAGTATTTTTTTATAAACTTAAGTTTTATTAAAATGCACATGAATTCACTCAATTCAACACAAAACTAGTACTATACAACGGGATGAGAGTATAAATCCTCTATCCAAATTTATCACAATAATATAAAAAGGAAAAAAAATCAAATATATTTATTCCTGTTACTTAATCTTGTGATCGTGTGAGTGAAAATAAACATGTGTAAGTGTAATATGTTGTCCCCATTAACCACTGTAATAATAATAATAAATTTTTAATTTAAAAATATATTATTTATATATACATAAATAATAATTTAATATTAAATAACGAATTCACGAATGGAGCTAACAAGTCAATGCATCCATAAATTAAAATCCATGACTCAACCCATATATCAACGGATTTGAATGGATTGGATTTGACCTAGACATACTAAATACCCAACCTAATATATTTGAGTCAGTTTGCATCAATTTAACTTCAGCGTGAACACCCCTGGTCAAACGTTCATTTACTATCCTATGTTAGCATTTAAGTTTTAACAGTCAAAAGTTAACACATAGTTGTCATAATATGGAAAGGGCCACGACAAACATAACTTTAGTATTGTTTTTTTGTTACAGTACTTTTCTTGTACGGACATAACCTTAGTATAATTCAATTGGTCAATATTATTGAAATTTGATTTTAAAAAACCATGAGTTTTATATTAAATTTAGATGGAATACTTTAAAATTTAATTAAGTTTAATTATCATATATTAATATTATAAAATAATTTTATACTATCAATTAATTAGAAATTATTATTGATATATCTTTCAAGATATTTATTATAAAAATCAACAAAATTATCATATATGATAATTTATTATTTAATGACAATGTAAATTACATTGTTAATACATAATCTATTTTCTTGTTAATTTTTATGTCTTATCAATGTAAAATATTTTATACTATATCAACTAATTAAAATAAATATAATTTTTTAAATAATTATTATAAAATTAATAAATTTATAATTAAATAATAAAAAAAAAATCTTTGTACATAAACTATTTTTTCTAAACACTTTGAAAATTGAGGTTAAATATTATATCATAAGTTTTAACATATTTTGTTTCAAAGAATTGTTTAAGAAAAAAATAAGCCTTGTACTAACAATTTTTTTTATTAACCATGTTATTGATGTGAATCAATGTTATCAAAGACTAATCTCTATCGCGAAACCTAACTAACCAATTTTAGTAAAATCTCCCCTCCTAACTACATTTTCCATTCACAAGACCAAGTCCAGTTCCACTCATATAAAAGAATCTTAATCTATTATCTAGTTTAACATGATTATTAAACTCTTAGTTGAGTACATGTTCAAATTAAAGTTGAAAAAACTCAAAAAAGTACTTTTGCTCCAAAATAACAAATCTTTCTTTCTTGGTTCATATATTGAAACACAATTTTATATTAAATTTGCAACAACAAAAAAAATACTGATGTCACTTTAAATCAATGATAAACTAAGGGATCAAACATAATTGATTGAGTAATATACATGAATTATTATAAATCTCTTGATAGTTGTGTTTAATTTCTACGAATAAAAAAAAATAAACATAAGCTAAGTAAACATTTGCTTACCATGGGGCACATGAGGCACTTGCACCATAACCTGCAGGACCCACCCACCTGCATCATCAATAGCAAGTAACAACCACCACCACCTTCACCCCAAATGCCTCATCATCATCATCATCATCACCCTCCCCTTCAATATCTTCTTTCTGCTCTGCTCTGTCTTCTCCACCACTCCATTTCCTCTGCCTTCCTTTCCTTCCTTCTCTTAACACTCTGCTTTGCATCCTAAGCGATTGATTGATCCATCACACCTCCAGAATCAGCCAGCACAGACCATTCCACACCCAAACCAAACCAAACCCGACCCCTCATACATCACACTCATGTCTTGTCACCTAAGCCAAGCCTACGTGTCCCACTCACCATTTACACCCCTCATCACTACCGCCACGTGGAGTCATCTTCGCCGATGTGACTTCTCATTACCCTCCAGCCCCCACACTGTTCCCTTTCCTTTCCTATCCTCGTCCCAAAACTCATTCTATAATATTATCCCATCGCATCGCATAATAATATAAATATAAAAATATCCCTTCTATTTTCTTATTATTCATTATTCTCCGTAACAATCACCACCATACGCTTAAATCAGGCCATGATTATCATCATTATCAACATGCACCGTGACGTGGCACATTACAAACGAAGTGTTTTGCGTCATTTTCAAATTCATAGCCATTAATAGTGCGGATGAAATACTATCTCACACGCCAAAATAAGATTACATTCCCAAACCACCCAACCAAACAACAATCCCCAATATATATTGAAACACCACTCCTATGGTTTTCCCTTTTTTCCGCCCTCCTAATAAATCAAATTCCAAATACATACATACATGCATTAAAAAAAAAAAAAAAACCAACGTGAATGTTAGTTGCACATGAACATCACTACTTATGATCAAGCCCAATCACCTCTCCCAACAAAAATAAAAATAAAAGCAAAAAAATTACATATCGTAATTACGAGCTCCTTCCAGGTTCTCTTCCATTTTTATTTTTTTTTTCATTTTGGTTTAGATTCCAAATATTCTTTACTCTCTTTCTCTCAGGTCATAAAAAAACAATAAGAAAAAGAGAGAAATTTCTTGAGTACTTTCAGGAAAGATGAAAGAGAGAGGGATTATTATCTTGATCAGACCATTGAGTGTGGGTCCAGTAAGGTTGATCAACGGTGTTAGGAAGATCAAACAAACCTTGATCCGAGCCGGGTTGCCAATCCAACGATCCAAAGCCTCCATGGTGCCGAGTCTTGTGCTGCAGCGAAGAAAACTCAAGCGGCAGAGTGTGGTCGAGAAACGACGCCGTACCGAACTCCTGATGATGACTCTGCTGTTGTTGTTGTTGTTGCCACTGACCATGGCCTCCACCTGGTGCCACATGCACCTGATCATTCCCATGCGGATGAGTAACACTAACACCGAACTGAAACGACGTCGCGTCGAGGATGCTGCTGTTGTTATTATTATTATTATTATTATTATTATTCGCAAAGCCAAACCCCAATATTTCGCTATTTGAATTGATGAGGCTGGTGAAGTTTCCGATCTCAGAGAAAATGCCACCCTGCTCCAAAGAGGGGTTAGGATTAGGGTTAGCGAACATCTTCGACTCAAGATTGTTGTCAAGTAATAAATCGTTGTTGTTTGATGTCGGCGCCGCCGACATCGCCTCCGTGACGGCCACGGTTAAGGTGGAACTTTCGCTGCTGGAGTGAGAGTTTGAATTGTGCTCAAGCTCCGGCGGCGGTGGTTGTAGTGGTGTTGGCGCGGTGGCAGGAGCGGTTTCCGTGGAAGAGGAAGGGTTGCTGTTGGTGTTGGTTTTGGGCTTGTTGGAGCGTTTTGATTTCCGGCAACCGCCGCCGACGGGGACGTTGCGGAGGACGCCGCCCTTGGTCCAGTAGCGGCGGCAGTTCTTGCAGAAATGGCGCGGCTGGGAGAGGTTGTAGTTGTTGTAGTAGCAGAACTTGGTGTTGAGCGAGTCACAGCGGGGGCACTTTAGCGGCTGCTGGTGGTTCTGGTGGTGCGGCCTCAGCCTCCAGTCGCCGCCGCCGAGGAACCTTCCGCCGCCGATAGAATGTATTTCCTGCATTTCCGGCCACAGCCCTCCAAACGAAACCTGAAAATTTTGGAAATGTTTGTGTTTGTGCTCTGTGAGAAACAAAGAAAGAAAGAAAGAGTTTCTCTCTCTCACTATGTACTGTGTTTTTCGTGGGTTTAGGTGAAGATGTGTGTGTGTGTGTCAGCGTGTTATGTGAAGAGAAGAAGAGAGAAAGAGTCTTCGGACTGACAAATATCCCTGCAGAGAGTACTGCACTGCACAGTCTACACTGCTCCTCTCGCTATCTTCCATTTTTCTAATATTTTTCAAGACAATTGACCGAAACGACCTTGTGCACAGAATGGGCCACCACAGAGGCTTCGAAAATACAAAACAGTCCCTGGAAAATAGAAGTCTTATTACTTTATTTTTTATTTTTATTAATGATTATATAAATATTACTTTTTTTTAAAAAAAATTACATTTTTTTATATTAAAAATAAAATGAAATACATTTTTAAATTAAATAAATTTTGCACATTTTATTTGGAAAATTTTGATTTTCATGATTACTGAATTTATTTGAAAAATTAGGGAAATTTTTTGCTTTAAAAAAAATGTTAGCCATCTTATTTATTTTTATTTTTTTATATTTGTAAAAATCCAATTTACGCATTATGTTATGCCAATTGAATTAGATCTTCTTGGTATTTGTTTTTAATTTAATTAACCTTTTCAAGATAAATGGTACCATGTCAACTTAAATGGTATATATAGTATAAAGAAATTGAATTTGTATAATATATGATTTTTTTTTATTTGGGTCACCGTGATATCGAAACGAAGTATCTATTAATTTTGCAGATGACTAGTATTCATTGAGGAATCTCATTGGTTATCTTTAGTGGCATCTTCCTTTCCAACAATGGTTTTTTGCATCCATAAGATCTTGCTTAAGAATACCCAACTTAGTTTCATTCAAACCAATATGAAAAAGAAAAAAAAATGTATAAGAAAATGTTGAAGAAATATATTATGAGTTTAACGGTGATGCACTGACAGTGTAAAATAATTTTACACAGTCATCCAATCACAACCCACCATGTATGGTAAGTTTGTTGACTTTTATAAAATTATCTTAAAAGTCATGCAAACGGTAAGTTTGTTGACTTTTATAACTTACCATTTGCATGACTTTTAAGATAATTTTATAAAAGTCAACAAACTTACCATACATGATGGGTTGTGATTAGATGACTGTGTAAAACTATTTTATACTGTCAGTGCATAGCCCCTTTTCTCATATATTATACAAATCATATAATTTTATTTTCTAATATTTGTAACTTATATGTATCAATAAATTAAAGCTTAAATATGTTTTAAGTTATTATAAATATGATTTTGTTTGTTTTTATTCCTTGCAATAAAAAAATTATTTTAAAATCCTGACATTTTCTTAGTATTTCTTTTAATCCTTACCATTATTAATCATAATCATTTTAGTGTTGAAATGGTTAATAAAATGAATATTAATTAAGATAATTAAGATAATAAAACATATTTTAAAGTAAGATAATTAGATTAGTTTTAAGTGCATAATTTAATTAAGTAATATATTTATTATTTTATATAAATAATGTGATTATATATAATTTTTTATAATTTATTTTTAATTTTTAATATATTATGAACAATGATTTTTACGTTACTTTTTTAAAATATTCATTACTTTTTTTATTAACCAAATATTATTTAAAAAATGTCATTACATATAATTTTTATTTTATATTAGATAATAAACTATATTTATTTATCATTTTATATGTAAAGGATTAGTAACAAAATATATTTAATACAGGCTTAAGTATGAATTTAGTCCCTATAAGATTGCATTTTTTTCAATTTTGGTCCCTGTAAATTTATTTTTTCATTCTTAGTCCCTGTAAGTTCGCATCTTTTCAATTTTGGTCCCTCTAAATATTTTTGTTCATTTTTAGTCCATGTAAGTTTGTGCTTTTCCTATTTTAATCCCTTTAAGATTCCAATTTTTTTTAGTCTTTGTAAGTTTGCACTTTAAGGGACTAAAATTGGTAAAACGCAAACTTACAGAGACTAAAAATGAACAAAAAAAAAAATAGGGACCAAAATTGAAAAGGTGCGAACTTACATGGACTAAATTCATATTTAAGCCTTTAATATATTATGTACAAAATTACTTTTTATATTACTTTTGAATTATGTGAGGATAGAAAAAGAAAAGAGTAATGATTATTATTTTTATATTACATATCATTTTTAATATATTGTGGTTAATGTTTTTAAAATATAAAATGCATTGCTGTCAAAAAAATATATAAAATGCATTTAATAATTTTATTACTACCTCCTTCCCATTTCTTTTCTTTTGATGTTTTAGAATTTCTATTTTTTTTTTCAAAACAATTGATGTTTTAGAATTTCAAAGTCTGATTAATGCTTTTGTTTTTCTCAAATATACCCTTATTTAATATTCACTACTTGTGCAAGTATCAAAGATCTGTTGAGACAAAGTCTCTCATAGAACTGAGTGTTTTAATGATGACAAACCACTGTGAAGCAAAATCGAAGTGACTGAACTTAACTACTAATGGTTGCTTTGAGTGTCTTCTTAAGACAAGACATATTCAGAAGCATAGCATAGGTGTGAAGCATAAGCATACAGTGGAAGCTTCTCCATGACATAAATTTTGCAAACAAAACCAGAACTACCAGAAGGAGAGCTATTCAGAAGTTGGAAAGACAATCATGTTTTCTGGATCAAAGTGCAGATATCAGAAGCTGTGTATGATCAGAGGCATGATGCTGGGGATAATTTAAGTCAAGGGATAGATATCAGAAGTTACACATGGCTTAAGGATCATCAGAAGTTGCGTTGCAATTGGAATGTGAAGATAGACATGTCTCACACTCCAAAAGCACACACTAGTCATATGCATCAGTGCTTGGACAACACTGATCCTGATGTTGTTATTCCTTGAGTCTTATGACACAGTGCAAGTCATAAGAACTCAAGGGAAACAACTATCCTTGTTGAAAAAGAAGAACCAGTAACCAATAATAATAGAGAGATTGTCAAAAGCAATAAACCACTTTTCTCAAGAAGACTTGTTGCAGAAATAATCTCCAAAAAACTTCTTATGGTTTCAAAATTTGAAATCATGTGGAAGCCACTAAGATCACAGCTAGCATCAAGGGATCCTTCAATAGATTCAAGGTGAAAGCTGGCGATAGTGGAGCAAAAACAGAGATGAAGAAGACAACTCAACGAGTTATGTAGTTGAGATTGAATCGAGCTTAAACGACTACCTACATGAACATGGACAACTCACGTAGCATTAGAGTTCAATCTCCAACGATCACAAATGGCTAGCTCCTTGATCAAATCTATAAATTGATTAAGTCTGAAGGAGCTAAGTGTAAGGAAGGTTGCCAAAGTAGTGGGTAAAGGTCAGTTGCCAAATCCCTAACTGAAGGAACTTCCTTAGCCCAAAACGCTCTAAGTGAAAGCCAATTATGCCTAAACCAAAAAAGTGTTTTGTCCACCACTCCCTTGGTGTGAAGGGACCACAGCAGGTTGCTGTGTGTATCCAGTAGCAATTGCTACTATAGAGAGCTTAGAAGAGTAGTCAGGTTTATATTTTTTCAAAAAGGTTTTTAATTGGTGGTAAGAGTAGTTAGGAATTAGAGACCCTTTGTGTTCATCCTCTTTATTCCACTCTGGTTCAACATAATTGAAACATGTATTGGAAGTTTAGATCTCAATATTATAGATTCCATTCAATTCGTTGACATAGAATCCCTTTGATCCCTCAACATGTGTATACTTTTGCAACTACATGAGAGTTCATCATGCATATAGATTGAGATCTATAAGAACACATGCATTGTGAAGTACTTTAGGTATCAAAGTAAGACATAATATTTCAATACTCAAATCAGAGCATAAACATATTCTTCCTTATCATGCCTATACTCACATCATTCTTAGTAAGTCTTAGTTGGGAGAAAGCATTGAAAATAGAGTATAAATTACTCCAAAAACAAGGAACTACATTAAATTAACATTCCACAGAGTTCATCTAATAATAACCACAATAAATTAGCAAAACATGAAGAAATTACAAGTGGGTAAGTTAGAAATGGTGACAGATAATGGTGAAGCCATGGAATCTTCAAGCTCATTTTCCAAGGGTTTTATCTCCAAGGGTGTATGTAAGAAAATTATATTTCTAGGCTAAGTAATGTGATCATTTTCCTTCCAACTCATTTTTTTTAACTAAGGTCTTACACTAGTATTTATAGTAGCTGGAGTGGGTCCATTTTCATAACAAATTCTATTACAACATTCAAACTTGAGGCAACAACATCCGACATTGGTCTAACGTGCGAGAAGTTGGCCTAAAAATATATGGAATTCTGTTAGAAGACAAACACTATGTGGTTGTTTGAGACATTAGTCACCCAACATGAAACATGTGACTTAACGTCTTAGACAACATCCCATTTGTCATCTAGCATCTTGGACGGTCGACTACCAGAGGTATTTTGTTTTTCAGCAACATAACCTACATTTTGACTCTAGTCAATGTCTTACGTTGTGCTACCAGGAGTAATTGTCTTTATTCTTTCATTGACGTTAGGTGTTCTCCAACACGTTGCATCTACAATGTATGCGTTTTGCTTTATTTTCCTATAAAGTAAAAAGAAAATCTTCAAATATTCATTTATTTATTTAGTACTAAAACTAAAACTATAATATTTTTGTGACGTTTTATACTTTTTAAGGTTCTTTTTCTCTTTTATTACCAACGAAATTATGCACATAAATTCATTAAATACGAATTTATTATACATCATTCTAAGTATGACTATGCCAAAATTTTCAGAATCCTATCTAGATTTCTAGAAATAAATCACATAATAAATAGAAAATACAAAAAGCAAAAAATGAGGTGATACACTACGCCTTTTGCTCGAGACTCAAGAGGTTGTGGACCATCATGACCCAATGGATTAAGTTGTTTATAAGGATCCAATCGCATGAATGGAACCTTATGACCCTAGGTCAACATGCCTAGGAATTAGTCGAGATATCCACGCTAATAAGGAATCTTGAATAATTTGTCGAAGTTAGGGAATTCTGCCCCTTGAAGCTTGGCTTGGGTAACCCATCCTAAGGATAAAAATCTTAACCCCTAAACCCTAAAGCTTAGTGTTGACCCTAACATAATGAACTTGACTTAATGCTTTAGCCACACACAAGCCTTGAACAAGATTCCTGAGGTGCCTCTTTGGTTGGAATATTATTCAACATAAACATAAAAAAATAAGTAATATAGGAAAAAGTACCCATCCCTTACACCATTTCAAGTAACCCAATGATTGCTTGGATACACTCAACATTGCACTTTAGACATTTAACATCGGTTAAAAGGACATTTTACATCAATTATTTTGATGATGTAGATCCAAGAGATGCAGAAAGTCAAACAAATTTAAGTCGATTCTAATGAACCGATTTAAAAAGTTTCTTTTTGTACATTGGTTATAAATAGAATCGGTATAATACTTTTCATCCTCGTTTTCCAAATATGAATGCCAGTTCCATATGAGAATGGTTTGGCAAGAATCCAATTCGCTAACATAATGTCGTGTTTCAGATATGCGTAAAAGATTAGAAAAGAAAAAGAAAGAGGGTTTGGGGAAGATGAGGTTCAGATCTACGATTCTTCATCACCCTCAAATCAAAGCATAATCTTCCTCACGCCTTTTAGATTCAAATATGCTCCTTTGTCATTTTGGATGTGGACGATGGTGGCATCAAAGACAAAGTTTCATATCTGGTCATTCGTCGTTCTGTCCTCTAACCTCGACAACCTTTCCTCCAAACCATATTCCTGCAACTCCGAACCTCACTCCAAACCTGCATTTTCCCTCCCAAGCTCACCCAAACCGAACAGATTTGTATTGAAAAATAGAAGAAGAAAAAAAAGGAGAAAGGCGAACATGGCTGAAGGTAGGCCCAAGCAACCTATTTGACGAGGCGATTGTAGATGGAAATCTCTTGGTCAAAGTACGCAGCAGCGATGGGGGAGTTCATGGTGGCATTGGGAGAATGGAGCATGTCTCTAAGGGAAGTGTAGGAGTTAGAGAAAGGGGTATTTCAAGGAGACGAGCTCCAAGCTTATCGTGCATTGCGATGAGCTATAGGGAAGGAGAGTCTTGTCGCTGATGTGGTGGTGATGGAGTTTCGACGACGGAGGGGTGACGACTCTGGCGGCACGTGGGGAGTGGTAATGGATTCTACAATGTTGTCGTAAAGTAAAGTGTGTTGTATTGTAACTTGTGGTGGACTAGTAGTGAGAAACATGCTGTGAAAATACTCGGAGTCTTCACCAAATAGAAGTGAAAGAAAATAATAAGACACGATTCAATGAACATTTTAGATACAAAAAATAAAAAGGTTTTACATTGGTTGTGTTTATAATCAATGTAAAAGCTTTTATTATAATTGAAAAAATGTTATCGCACATTTTTTAAGATCGATTCTCGTATAATCAATATAACATCATGTTGTAAAATCATTTTTTTTTCACTAGTGACTTATTTATACCATCCAATGTTCTGTTTTGTTTTTAAATTAGAGAAGTAAAATAACTAACAAATAAGTAAACTACACCAAACGATACATTTTTTTAGGACTAAAGTAGTGTTTAGTTGATGTCAAAAAAGAAAAAAAAAAAGTTATGTTTAGTTGAACTCTTTTGGATTTCTATCCTTTTCTCTATATAACTTATACAAAAGTTCTATTATTTTGGACTTTTGCTAGTTAACCCCTTGTTTGGTATGGTGGATGGAAATAATATAGGGTGGATGAAAATAATTTTGGGTGTTTGTATGAGAAGAAATAAAGTGAAAATTTTGTCCAAAAAAAAAGGTGAAAATAACTTTCAAAGAAATAATCAATAGTTAAAATAAATTTTATATGACAATTTAAATTGTTTATTCTAAAAAATTGTTTATTCTAAACCCAAAATCTAATTTGTATTTTAAGTATGTGTATTTATTATGAATTTTAATTATAATATAATTTATTTAAATTATTTATATATTATTTAAATTTAAATTATATAAAAAATAAAATTTATCATTGCAATGCACGAACCAAAATGTTAATTTTGCGTATATTATTAGAAATATTTATTATTTAAAAAAATTCAAGTTATAACTTATTAAATAGTTATTCTAAAACACAATTGGGTGCATATATTAGAAAACACGCGTGCACACACATATCAATTTTTATTTTTTTTTGATAAACACACATGTCAATATAAATTCTTTTACACTATCAACTAGTTAGAAATAATCCTAGATATACACACACATCAATATAAAAATTTTACACTATCAACTAATTAGAAATAACCATAGATACACATATGTTAGTATAAAATATTTTACACTATCAACTAATTAGAAATCATTCCATATATGATTTGTAAAATAATTATTATAAAAGTTAATAATTTTTAATTATATGACAATCTATGACTAGATGACAATGAAAAAAACTTTTATACTATTAATATATTCAATTTAAATTCATTGAAGAATCTTATGAATGTCTTATATAGCATAAAGAAGCAAATGACATGTTTTAAATATAAAATAATTAGTAATAGTCTCAATCACACCTTAGGGAGCGTTTGTTTCACGGAATCTCATTGAATTCCCGAAAATGTGAAGATAGGAATATATATTCCCATGTTTGTTAGAAGGTAATTAAAAAATATTCTCAAGCATAATTCATTCATAGGAATCCATATTATACATGTTTCTCCATCTTCCTATTCTCATGTAAAAGGGCGGGAATCTTATATTCCCATGGGAATGTTTAAAATAATTTCTCACTTTCCTCTTATTCTACCTCATTTATTTATTTAATATTTTTGTTTTAAATTAAAATAAATTTAAAAACATTCCCAATAATTAAAAGTATTTACCAAACATCTTTGATGGAAATAACAATCCCAGGAATATGATTCCCGAGAATATAATCAAATCCGTGAAACAAACGCCTCCTTAATGTTTGTAAAACTTACAAAAGTGTTGGGTTGAAAAGAAATAAAGGGGAAAAAAAGGAAAGGAAGGGGCAACATTTTTATAAATTTTTCTCATTTGGTATAATTTTTTTTTTTGAAAAAGAGAGTTGGTAAGTTTAAGACAATTTAGCCTTAAAGTTTTGATGGCAAACAATCAATTAAATAAATAAGTAGTACTCCCTTTGTCCCAAAATGAGTGTCGTCCTAAGTTATTTTACACAGATCAAGAAAAGCTATTAAATAGAAGAAAGAGAGAAATAATTTTACAAAATTAACCTTATTATTAACATTGCATTGAAAAACAAAAGTGACATTATTAGGGCTATTAGTGGAAAAAAGCAATTAATAGTGCATTGAAAAGCCAAATGCGAACTCATGTTGAGACAATTTTTTTTTTCAAATGCGACACTCATTTTGGAACGGGAGAGTATATAAATTATGATTCTTTATTAGTGCACAAGTTTTGATGTATGTCGACGTACCAAGAAAGAAGTTTCATTTTACAAGTGTCTCGTTTTATGCTAGCACATGTTTCATCCTAGTAGTTTTGATCAAGGATGATTATAAAATCTTCAAAGCATAGTAAAATATTATTTGGGAACATAGAATTTAAGCTGTTTTTAAAAAAAGTAAGATGTTTGGGAATTTTGCTTAAGTTTGAACAAATCTTTTTTGTGAAAAAAAATAGTTATTTTTATGAAGCTGAAGATTTGTAACTTATGATTATTTTTCAACAGTTTTTTTTTCCTTTCAGTTGTTTACATTTGCTTTTACTCTATAAAAGCTGATTTTTTTTTTTTGTATCCAAACGAAATTAATTATTTTTAAACTACTTTTCAGCAAACTTACCCAAACAAAAATTGATTCTGATAATAATCGATTATAACAATAATCGATTATACATATAATCGATTATTAAAATAATCTAATTTTCGCAGCTATCCCAAACACACTCTAAGTGCATGTTTGGAAAAGATTAATCTTCTATTTCAGTTGTTTTTCAGATTAAAAAGTTGTTTGTAAAATAATTAAGATGTTTGGAAACTCAGCTGAAATTTAGAAAAAAAAGTTTTTTTTTTTTGAAAATGAGTTTTCTTTTTATCTGAAAATTTGTAGCTTATAATTTTTTTCAATAGCTTATTTTTCTTTTCAGCTATTTTCACACTCTTTTACTATGTAAAAGCTAATTTTTTGTTGTATCCAAACGAAATTAATTATCTTCAAATCACTTTTCAGCAAACTTACTCAAACAAAAACTGATTCTGATTATAATAATAATAATCAATTATATGCATAATCAATTATTGAAATAATTTAATTTTTGCAGCTATTCCAAAAACACAGTAAAAACATGTTTGGAAACTCACCATTTCAGCTGTTTTTATAAAAAGCAACATGTTTGGGAATCTATTTTAAATTTGCAAAAAGCTTTTTTTTTTTTTTTTTTTAAAAAAAGCTATTTTTATGAAACTGAAAATTTGTAGCCTATGATTATTTTTCAACAACTTATTTTTCTTTTCAGCTATTTTCACACTCTTTTACTATATAAAAGCTAATTTTTTGTTGCATCCTAACAAAATTAATTATTTTCAAATCACTTTTCAGCAAACTTATCCAAACAAAAATTAATTATGATTATAATCGATTATAACAATAATCAATTATACATATAATCGATTATTGAAATAATTTAATTTTCATAGCTATCCCAAACATTGTACGTGACACAATTTAGGTGCGGGCGAAAAGGTTTATGTAACACCCCAAAAATTACAACCCAATAAGTATGAACGTGAGAGATTTAATTAGAAAATTTTCTTGTTGGAGAGAATTGTAACGTTGTGGTTTTTCTAATTATATGATTAAGTGTTTGATTAATAATGAAAGAGCAAACTAAATTTAAATTATGTTGATTGATATAATAATTAACTTAACTTCTATGTTTTGTTATTGGCCATAGTGTTATTGTGATTTTTTTTCTTTTGGACTTTTACTTGAATTTCGTAAGTTGTAGAAAAAGAAAAAAAAAAGGGTGTCCTTAGAGGAAGGGTGGGTGCAAATAGCAAAAACATTCAAATTTATCCCCCTCACAAGCTTCCTTCTTCTTCATTCTTCTTCTTCTCCAGAAGCTCTCTCCTCTCTTACGGATCCCCAACCTCAAAACCATCACTCTCTCATTCTATCCAAAAACTTAATCAACAAGTTGGCAAGCAAATCCTCTTTTCTCTCACCTCTCTTCCCTCACGGCCACAACAACACACAACACTCAACATCATTTTTTCAGTTTTCTCTCTTCTCTCCCTTGATCCCTCTGGCCGAGACACTCAGCAAGGAGAAGGAAGCCATGATTGATGAGCTTTGAAGCTTGCATGCTAGCCACACAGCAACTTCATTAACCTCTCAACCAAGTTCCTCTTCCTCTTCACCTTCTCCTCTCCCTCTTGGCTGAAAATCAACAATTAGGTGAGGGGAACTCTTTGTGGATTCTATTTTTAGTCTAAGGGTGGTTGAGAGTTAGGGGGCTCAACTACCTACAACATGCATGCCCCTCTTTGGCTGTTGTGTGTGTTTTGTTTAAATGCTTGAACATGAAAAGTTGATGAAATGCGTTGGAAACCTTTTGGCAATGGCTGTGTGAGTGCATGTCCTGGCCTTAGTGTTATTTTTGTTCTTTTGAAACTGAGTGGGAAGGCCCCTGGAACAAGGGAATCCATGCCCAATTTTCGTAAAATTAATTGATGAAGGTTGCATGTTGAAAACAAACCCCAAAACAATGTAACAGTGGCTGTTAGGTTCGAGTGTCCCTGGACAGCTCCCACAATTTTGTGATTTTTGGAAGATCTCACTATTGGTTTTTCACCAAATTTGTTTTGAATGAAAATAGACACAAAAAGGAACAACTTTTATTTTGACACCATGGAGAGAAAACCTCGTCTTGAAGTTCATCTGTGACTTTCAAAATGACTGTTCCTTTTTCAAGTTTCCCTGGAACATGTCTCGATTTTTCTCAAATTTTCACTTGTGTGCTTAATGTTTCTTTTTTGTTTTTGAACCATTAAAAACTAGACAACAAATTTTTTTTAACCATATAAATTAAAAAAATTACCATGTCCAGTTTCTAAATTAACTTTTCAAAAAGAAACAGGGCAAGGGTTTTTGAGCTCTATTTTGAGTCTGAAACTTATGCTGTTAGAAACAAATTTACTGAGAACAATAGGGAAATAATTTTGGGGCAAGGATTACCTTTTTAGAAAGATAAAGATGTTACCTTTCTACTGTAAGAGGTTCAGCTCAAGACAAGTTTGGAAAGTGGGAGAAATTTACATTTCTTTGAGCTATATTCAGTTAGCACTCAAAATTCAGGGCTGCTGACTTAGAAAATTTTTATAAAATTTTTTAGTGTTGATTTTATAAGTGGGATACATTTCTATAAAATAGATTTCAAGAGCTTCGATTTGATATAAAAAATTTTAAATTCTGAGGTCATTTGCTTTTATAAGTGAGAGCTCACATTCAATACTGTCAAAGAGAAATATGCCTTTTTAGTCCATTTTGTTACTATATGTGTGTTATTTTGAATTGTGGCAATTATAATTATTAATTATGATTTTGTAAGGTAGTGGATATGTAATATCCATGGACCTATTCTGTTTTAGGTTTAAGTCCTAGAGATATGAATATTGGATCTTAATCTTTGAAAGTGTGGTTTTGTGTGCTTTTGTGACTGTAGGTTGAACTTTGTGATAAAATTATTTGTCTGTGTGATGTGTTGTTCACAAGACTCGGTTGCAAGTACTTGTGAGGACTAAAACTATGTTCTAGTATTTGTGGCTAGATTGCCATGTAACAGATAGATGAAACTTAAACAGTGAGCACAATTAATTAGGCTAAAAGATTAATTTTATTTTTATTAAATAGAAATTAATTAACGAACTATTTATTTTATGCATTGGACATAAAAAGAATTTAGCACCTTTGCGTGGAGGAATAAATGATAAGTTAACATTTATAAAATTGTAAAGTTTTGAGAGAGCAAGGAAATACATAAAACATAATAAAATTATCCGAATCATGGTGAGAACCGAAAGGAGGAAGGAACCTTCAGCGCCAAGTCGTGTGAGACAGCTGAACAGCTGAACGAATGTGTTCGTGGACAAAGCTTGAATGGACAATTGTGGAAGAGGTTGTGTGGGGGCTTCACTTGTGGTGAGCGATATGCTCGTGAGGAATGAGGTCGGAATGTGTGACCACTGTGGTAGTGGAGAGTGGATCTCCGTATGATATGTCAGGGACATATGCCGTGGAAGACCGTCGTTCAGTACCTTTGGCAGTGAACCCACACCAACCTATAAGAGATGAACCCGATGAGAGGGAGTGGTTGAGGAGTCAGTCCTCAGAGATTGGATGACCGCACAGAGTGGTACCTGAGGTGTGCTCGCTGACTTGCTGTTTCTTGGGGATCTAGTGACGAGTTTGTGGTCATGCTTCCACAGTGCCGACTTGGCAATCCCGACAAATGCGAGGCACAACCTTGTTGGTGAGAGCCCTGCCATTGTACTGTGGTGAAGGGTGTACTCCCAGCAAGTCATCCGACTTAAATATGTGTAAGACCACTGAGTTCTGGGAGTTCCAGTGGCAGCTGGCCAGTGTGAAATAATTTACAAGAATAGCTGTGGAAACGAATAGGTTTCGGGTGTGACCGTTAGAGAACCACATCGTGGTGGCTAGTAGGATTGTGTATATGACTGTGAAGTTGTTCTGTGTGTACTGCTTGATGAAGCAGAGAGTTCATCCTCTGTTTATTTTTCTTTTAGGAACCGGTGGCAGTACCTGTAGATGTCATACAAACGTTATCTTCATCAGCTTCGTCACTTTTCATTTGGAGGTTGGTCTAACATGCAGGGTTGGGTATTAGTGATGTCTGTTCTGAGTCCTAGGACCCTTTTTCCTTTTCATGTATATATGTATAGACAGAGTTGTTTACTTTATTCATTATGTTTTACTCGCTTTAAAATGTGTATTTATATTTAAGGTGACGATAAGCAACTTCCAAAATTAATTAATCAAAAGTTTTAAAAATTTAGTAAAATTACGATCTATGTTTTATTAACTTCATAATTTTTTTTTTGAAAAATTAAAGTTAGTTAACATGCCTATTGAATTAAAATAAGTTTATAAATGAGAATATATGTAAAACCGGATTTAGGGTGTTACAGTTTAAATACCAAGCTTTGTGAAAAGAAGCATTCTTGAGCATTGTACTTGACACAAATTAAAGGATAAATAAAAATTTTCAAAAATGTCAACACATTAATCATCACAATAAAAAATTCTACCAACTACGCACATCTATCAAGAATAGCAAGGCATCTTTGTAGTATGAATAATTAATACTTTTTCTGATTCTTATTATAAGGTCTAAATTAAAAGTGTGATTTAATTTTTTTTGTAAGGTTTAATTTAAAATGTTTTATACATTAATTATTTTTTATAAAAATGCCCTTAATTAAAGTCAGTTCTAAAATAACGTGATAATGAGATAAACATATCTCATTAATATTTGTTGGTTTTGTTTACAGGGATATTTTTGAAAGAAAAAAATTTAATTTAGGATAAATTTAATGTTTTCAACTAAATTAGTCAATTTTCTTAATCTTAATCAATTAATTAATTGGACCTTATAATAAAGACAGAAGAAAATACAATGGATGAATCATTTAATGAAACTTATCATGACAATATATAAATTAAAATTTTAGTGGTTCAAACTATAGTCTTCCCTCTAGGTCTCCAACAACGACTATCTCGAGATTGAATACTATGTATAGAGGAGAGTTTGTCCTTTAGAAGAAAAAAAAAAGCAAGCTTTTAAAGTACACTTATTATTCTTCACAAAGTACTGTTTTCATTCTCCACACATATTAGAAATATATTGCTACCTCCAATTCTTATTATAAAATCCAATTAACTAATTCATTAAGATTAAGAACTTTGGTTAATTTAGTTGAAAACATTAAATTTATCTTAAAATGATATTTTTTTTCCAAAATTATCCATGTGAACAAAACTAACAAATATTAATGAGTTATGTTTATCTCACTGTTACGTTATTCTAGAACTACTTTAATGAAAGGTATTTTTGTGAAAAAATAATTAATGCATGAAATATTTTATATTGGATTTTATAAGGGACTAAGCCACACTTTTAATTTAAACTTTATAATAAAGACCAAGGGTAGTAGTAGATTGAAATTCTTGCAAGTTATCAATTTTATAATTTATATTTGTATTGACAATAGCCCTTAAATCATTTGTTATATAACTTGAGTATGTGAAGCCTGAAGAGGCTCATATACAAAGTACTTGACTACTTGGGAAAGTGTTTGAAGAGGTTAATTAGTATGAAGAATATTTGGATTAAGAGGAAATAGGTTTTTACTTGTATCGATTGTTTGTTGTTTAGTGAAAATCTTGATGAATAGGCATGGATTGAATGTTGTCATGAGTTGTGAACCAACTTAATTAGTATTAAAACATCCAGCGTACTTCTTTTCTCTATCTAGTGTGTATATATATGTTAACATAAGAAGAGTTACATTACCAACAGGGACGGATCCAGAAACCTATTAAAGGAGGGGTTGAATTTTTTTTTCATCCTTTATAATTATTTAAATATCTAACTTTTTATAAATAATATTTTTTAAAATTATTTACTACTTTTATAGGTAAAATTAAAATTAATTTTTATTTTAAATGATAATAATATTAACCGTTACCATAATAACAACAAACACACAACTAGTTTTATATAATTTTACATTAGTTATCATTTTAACTATTGCAATAATAACAACACAACTAGTTTTACATAATTTTAAACTGGTTTACCTTAACTAGTATTATAATAACAACATACACAATCAATTTTTACACAAAACACTAACTAATTTAAAAATATATATGTACATACATGAAAAATCCCGAGGGTGAGAGTTTTACATAATTTTACACTAGTTAATTAACTAGTGTTATAATAACAACATACACAATTAATTTTATACTAACTAATTTAAAAATATATATGTATATACACAAAAAATTCAGAGAGAGGGGGAGCTGACACCCCTGCCCACCCCTCTGTATCCGTCCCTGATTACCAACAAGTCTTTGGTTCAAGTGGTACTGGACTCGATCTCCTTAAGCAAGGTCTTGAAGTTTGAATCTTGTGGATGAAAAAAACATGGTTGGGATGGAAGACTTCACCAAAGATCCCCTACGGAGATTAGTTATTGACAAAGTCAATGAATACTCCGTACTAATAACATGGTAAAAAAAAAAAAAAGTTGGTCACTATAGATCTGACTATCTAGAGAATGAGAATTACAGGTGCATCGGTTCTGTAGTTATTTTTATTTTGTTCCTGAATTAATACTTTTGGTTCAAAACTCAAATAATGTCATCTTTTCAATGTTTTCATCTTGTGAGTTTCCTTGTATTTGCCTAATTATAATCGGCCTGACTATCCTCCAGAGAAGTGAAATCTGAATTTTTTTAGATGAAAGATCACGCCAAGCATTTAATTGAATTTAAGCTGAAATACAATATCACCTAATGATTTATACGTTGTTTTCTGCTGTACCAGCAAACCTTTCTGTCTTCAATCAGTCTCTGTACGTAACTACGTATATGCAAATGTATTTGGACATCTTGTCGGCACTTTCGTGTGTAGCACAATTTATTTTTCGTTATTACTTATGTACTTGATGTGATATGAGGAGAGGAAAATCAAAATATAAAAAGTCTTCTTCCCTTTCTCCCTCTATCTCTATATAATTAAAATAAGAAATATTAATAACACACGGTATTTAATATATTATTTACTATTTGTTAAGATTTATTGTATAAAAATTATAAAATTGTGTAGGTCTCACTTTTTATTTAACGAGTCTCGTTAATAATTTTGTAATTTTTAATTAATTTTTACCAATTTTAAAATGTGTTAGATGAACTGTATTAGAGAGTTTATTGCTAACACTTCTCATAATATATTTGGTAGAATGTTACAAGTATTCTCCATGAGAGACAATCCTACTTAAATCGATTAGGACCACATACTATGAACAATAAAAATATCTTTTTAAGTATTTTACGTGACTACATATCCAAACTGAGGAATGTGCATAACCCGTATTGTGCCACTAATTTGACCTATTCTGAAAAGACTTTTAATGGGTTCAAGTTTAAGAAATTAGACCCGATACATTTTTAGGACGAGTTCTAGGGTCATCTCAACTGAATTCAATTAAAAAACAATTTTTTAAACCATTATGTATTAATAATACAATTTTTTGACATAATGAATAATGTTTTATTTAACATGATATTATATTTATATCTTAATCTTAGTTGTATACTTTTCTTTAATTATGTGATTTAACTACATATAATTTTAAGATTAATATATTATGTAAATAAGTTAGGTTGACCCGGTCTTATCCCATATGTTGTTGGGTATTACTCAGGTCATATTTGAGTTCAAAGAATTGACCCTATCAAAATTTTGAATAAGGTAGGAACGTAAATAAACTTATCCTGACCCTTTTACAAACACCTCAATTGAAACTCATTTTTGAAATCACTAGTTAAATTAAAATAACTCTTTATCAATTGATTTGCTGAATGATTAACCATCCTCCTAAACAAGATATGTATATATTCATATGTATTAAATTTTCTTAATTATATTTTACACTTTTTTAGTTTATAAATAATATGCCATAAAATCTTTACGCTAATCAAAATTATATAATTGTTCAAAAGATATATTTTGTGGTAGGAAATAATGATTGATATTATTTAGTGTAATGATATATCTGTACACCCTATTTTAGGGTTGAAGGAAGAGAGAGATATAAAGAAAAAAAAAAGGAAATGAAGAGAGAAAAATTGACAAATGTGATAAGTGGTATTCTTTTTTGGTAGAGAAAATTTAGGGAGAGGAGATGGTTCTCTAGTTCAATGTAGGGAAAGCTTTCGGACTCAAAAAGTATTTACTGAGATATTTATATTTAAGTCATCCCAAAGAGATGAGTAATGATTTAAACTTGCAATATATCAAATGCGAGACTTTGTCTTGTTCCATCTGATTAACCCTTTAGGGTTGATAAGTGATATGATAAAAAAGCAAAAAGAGATGAAGAAAAAATGAGACGAAAAAGAATATGAAAGAGAAAATAAATTTACATTTATATTTATTCTATTATTTTCTGTATTATAATGTTTTTTTTTTCTTCTTGTAAGTACTGAACTATTTTTTTTTTCTGAAAGGTACTGAACTAATTTTTTATTTGAGACAGCGAAATTATCATTTCTTCAAAAACACTAACATTGATAAAAACATATTAATTATTGAACTCAAACTTATTTAATACTTAAGTTATGAGTTTTAAAGAGTCGTGAAATGTGGTTATTGTTATGTTTTATGTTGTGATTGAAAACTAGAATATAAAAATATGGGAGTAAAATTACATGATGGAATTATTAAAATGTTATATTTCTTATTCTCTTGGTGTTGGGATTTCATTTTGAAGGAATGTTTTGGGAACACGTATATGAGTAAGGATATCATGTATGTACAACTCGGACCAAAATAATATTTCACACAGTTGGAGATACATAATACAACTTATGAGAGAAGAGTGATAAAGTAATGTATCCAATAAATAAATAAAAAGTGTACAAATTTTATATAAAATTGGGGCATAAAAAAACATAAGATTCATCTCAGAATCTGAATGCAATGAATCTTTCACCTGTTCCTAGCTTATTTCAAATAGCTTGCGAGGACCACCCAATCCAAACCAAAGTGGACAAGTTGAAGTTGATTTCTCCTAACGAATACTGATTAATTCAAAAGTCGACAAACCAGCTTGACATCGAAGACAAGCATCATCGAGTACCTGTAGCGTGTTATGATCATATAGTGAGCGACTTCCACGGCAACAAATTAATTAAGAGTAGGGCATAACTTATAAGATTTTACTGTGTTTACATGTAAGGAAACAATCTATTTAATAGAAGAATTTGTGTTCTATTTTTTTTATGTGTAAAATTTTCTTGAATCAACGATAGTTAGGTATCGCGAACGAAATTAGTCACCTAATGAGTTAGGAACATTGGTGCTCTCTGACCAAGGAAAAAAACAAAATTAAGAGTAGGGCACAATTCAACCGTCCAATTGAACACATTACACAACGTAATTAATCCAACCAATTTGTACAAAAATTGATTCATGGGGCCCAGCACCCAAAATTGTACAACCAGTGCTACATGGGTTTGGTTAATCTCTAGCCAACAATGCTATGCAATTATTTAATTCTTCGGCCACGTGTCACCATGTGATTCAAGCTTTGGTCCAGTGATGTTGCAGGCCCTACATAACTACCAAGACTAGCTAGCTCTAAGGTATATATAAGCAGAGCCGTCTATTGACCATTCCTTGTCCTTTCGCTCCTTCTGGACGCAAATGTGTTAGAAATCGTAAATTGGTGGGGGCAGAAACATGAAATGAAACTGTGGTGGTGTAGGTTGTACCCTTTTGACATTGTGCCGCGAGGAACACACCTTCACAACCACAAAGCTTAATTAATTAGCCATTAATAGTTATCAACGAGCGCGTCTTCAAACAATTAGTATGTTTGGATAACACTCACAAAATCATGGTAACATCGTGAAAAAGTAGAAGTAATTGTATGTTACTTCACCTATGAAAAAATAATTGATTATTTCTCATCATAAATCTAATTCAAACATACTAAAATTTAAATTGAAAATCTAGTTAATTATGGATGAAAAAATTGTGAGAGGAGACACTCACTGTCGGCTCCCTAATTAGATATTAATTAATTATCGATAAAGTTAATGAATACTTTATCCTAATAATATGATGCAAAGATTTCATTGGAAAATAATATGTACACGTGTCATGTCTTCATAAATTTTGGGATCTAACTTATCTAATTTTTTTTAAAAAAAAAATAAAGAAAATACAGATACCAATACAGTAGGGCCAAAACTGAGGCATGCACTAAGACAAAATCGAGTGACAGTGTTGCCCATTGATTATGATGGGTTGAGTGAACAAGTAATTTGGCTGGGAACATGTTCACATGCACATGGGATGGTGGTGGCTGAGGGGCTCCCACTAAGTCATTTGGTACTTGTCCACATCTCTCTCTCTCTAAGAATTTTCAAGGCTACCTTTGTTTGCTTATCTATCTATATATATGCGATATATGATTCTAGGCATATGGAAACTTTGGACACAGACCAAGTTCTCAAGTGGAAGCAAATCAGGTTATATTTGAGAGGAATCCTTGTACATATGGAGTTTTTCTTTTTTCTTTCAAAATTTTGCAGCTTTCACAATCCTCAAGATTGGAAAAGATATCGTTTTAGATGGTTCTTCTTCGAAGCACTAGCATCCCTCCTTTTAATGGGTGTCACTATGGCAAGTAGAGTTGGGTAAAAGGCTAAGTCCGTACCCGTAAAACCCGCACCCATTAAACCCGTATGCGAAACCTGCAATTTAAACCGTCTCTATTTTAGTTAATCTGCAACCGCACCGTTTAGCATGCGGGCTAAACAGATCGGCTAGCATCAGCAAAAAAAAAAAAAAAAAAATTTAACCCATTTTTTAAACTCTTTTTAAAAATAATTGTTTGAAGAAAATCAAATTAAAAAAGTGACTAAAAATTTAATTAAAAACCCTTTTAAAAATTCTTTTATCATCATTTTATAGTCCAATTAATCATTAGATGTATGAGAATTACTCTTTATGGTTTTAGTTTAGTATTAGTTATTTTGAAATGTATCTAATTTCAAGTAGAATGACCACAATTCTTTTATTTTATTAATCTAGTTTCTATTTTTATTTTACTTTTACTAAATCACAAAAAATATATATATTTTAATTAAGACATAAAAAGTCTGCGGACTATTCACAAAGTCAGTGATCAAGCCCGTTTAACCCGTGGGTTAAACAGGCAACCCGTGGGTTAAACAGGCCAGGTTAAAAAACTCACAGTTTAAATAGGCTCAAAAAATTGAAACTCGTATACCATGAGGGTTGCAGGTTGTACATATGATCTGCGGATCCAAACCCAAATGCTCGGCTCTAATCCCAAGCCACCAACTATAGGCTTGGGCCCAGTCGGTTGGAGTGAAGGCATCCCTTCCACTTTGGCCCCACCCGACTCTTCGTGCTTTGATTGGACCACACCACACCATTCTCAAATCTATAGTACGTACGCACCCTGCACAGTGAGTGAGTCACTTCACCCTTGTTGCAATATTTGCATGCCACGCTTTTACTCTATAGTCTATACCTTCGTGAGTCACTTCACCCTTGTTGCAATATTTGCATGCCACGCTTTTACTCTATAGTCTATACCTTCGTATTCTTTTTTTGTGCTTCGGGCTCTCCTATGTATTTTCTAATTTTATACATCTTTGGTTTTCTCCTTCTTTTATGTCACATTTGTTGAATAATTGTTTGGATTTATTCTTTAGATGATGAAGCAATTGTTTGGAGATGTCTGATTCGCGCACTTTAGGAATTCAAGTAATTTGGCCCCACCTTATCTTGTTTTTATTTACAAATTGTTCCTTCATTTTACATTTTCCCCCTCTCTGAAATAGGTTATGAACCTTCAATTATTTGTAGGCAAAATTTCTATTGACAGAGTTTGAACAGAAAATAGTTTCATTTTTTAGTCTGCAATATTTGAAAACGGTTGCCTAACTTGTCTTCCTCCCCACTATTTTTGGCGGAAACTGTTGAGTTTGACCAGTCCATGGTGTGGGTTGCCTTACCATCAAATCTTTTTCGAATATAACACAAATTGTTAAAATCTTCATAGTAGTCTTTTTATTCATATGTTAAAACCTTAGTTAATTATTCATATGTCTGTCGGCAATACCACTGCTACCTAGCCTTTCTTTTACTCCCCAATCATTCGATTTTGATCATTAGCGAATGGCATTTTTGTTTTAGAACGATAAATTTAGATGTAGATTGCACTTTATGGTGAATTTATAAAGGAGGGATTAATTTATATTGCAGTAAACTCTTATATTGTTAAATAATTTTTTATTGAATAATTTTATTCTAAAAGCAAGGATAAAAAATTTCTATAATATAAATTATATTTACAAAAATTTAAATTATTATAAAATACTTTATATGTAAGCATTAAAATTTGCTTAACTTCTCTCTCTTTCTCTCTATACGTTATTCAACAGTATGTTTTGTTTTAAAAAAATACAAATCTTTACCATTATTTTATAATACAATTTTTTTAAAAAAAATATTGTCCTACCTTTTAAGATGATAAGTTATTAGAACCAAACTATATATATATATATATATATATATATATATATATATATATAATCAAATAACTAAATATATCTTTTCACATCATTTAACATTTATAAGCTAGTTTATTAGTTAATCTTATCAAATATTTTTATTAAACCAACTAGCTTAAAAGCTTCTAGCTTTTCAGCTAGCTTATAAGTTTTAGCTAGCTCTCATCAATTTTAACTAATTTATCAGTTAGTTTTACCAAATATAACCATTAAATTTCGTTAATATAACCTTTGAATTTAGAGTAAGTTAAATAGATTGTGTTTTGCAATATGTAATTTAAAAGTCATTTGATACTTTTTTTAGTCAATTTTATTATGATGTATGCTAAGTTTTTCAAAATATAAGTAGATTTTGGCTTTTTTTTTAGTGTAGATCGATGTTGACTATATAACATTCCTATGCTTATTAATTTTTTTTGGGTGAATGACTATACTTATTTAATTTATTTAAAAGTTGACATAAAAAATAATTAAGTGATATATGTGTTAACACCCAAATTCTGCAAGGAAACCAAAATTTGAATATTGGTCGAAGTCATTAGAAAGATAAGATAGAGTGGTTTTTGGTTAGTGGTGATTGATGCACAATTGGAAATAGTTATTTTTAGCATAAGGCATTATAATGTAGTATAAATAGATGCTAAAAAAGTACCTTTTTGACTATTTAATCAATAAAATTGCTTATTTTTCAGTTCAATTTATTTACTTTCAGTTATTGCTTTCAATTGTTTGCCATTTAAAATTTAAACTGTTACTTGTTCAAATTCCTTAATCTCGTTTTCACCTTATCCCAAATTTCAAACACTCTTTGGAATAGATTGAGGATCCATAGTCAAAATAAAGATTTCCCCTTTTGACAGTAATCTTTGATCTTCATTTTGGAATCGTGTTAGAACTTGGATTAGCTGAATTACATTTGGCTGACAACTTTCATTCACGCGACAACAATATATATTCAAGGCTTATATTTTAGAGTGTGAGTGTGTGCGTGCATGTTATATGATATTTTGGATCAATTTAAGATCTCATAAGTTTAATGTATGTTAGTACTAGGTTAATTTTTAATGAGTTGAATTGTATAAAGATGTGATACACATATAATAAAGGAAAAATACCGTCATCAAATCACAACCCACCATGTATGGTAAGTTTGTTGACTTTTACAATGACTACCTTAAAAGTCATATCAACAGTGGTTTGTTATTGATTGACAATGTAAAATAGATGTTATTATAAATGATGTGTAAAAGAGAGATAAACATAAAAAGATGTTATTATATAAATTATTGTATAAATTATTGGATGAATAATATTTCTTTAATGTTAATGTTACAGAGTAAACATTCATAATATTTTCTATTCTTAAGAAATCGGTCACAGAAGACCAAATTGAAGCCCATAAACATTGTTTGTTACACCAAAAGGATAGATGAGAGAGAAACACTGGAGAGAGAGGGAGCCTGAGAGACCAGTGAGGAAGGGAGGGAGGCTACATCAGAACGAGGGTTTTTCACAAAGAGCTAGGAACGATGGACGAATAACTATGTTCTTCTTCTCTAAACTCCCTGAATCATTCTGACAAATGGACTTATGGAAGATGTTTCAATGTTGGGGTAAGGTGTGGGGTGTGTACATTGCTAATAGAAAAGACAAAGGGGGCCATAGATATGGCTTTGTGAGATTTATGGATGTTAAGAATGAAAAAGAGCTGGAGAGGCAACTAGATTAGATATACATAGGGAATGTTAAAATGAATGTTAACATCCCTAAGTATGAAGGCAGACAATGGAGTGGGCAAGGAGGTAATGCGACTAACAGGGATGGAGATCGAAAACAACAGACTACTCAACAGTATGTACAAAGAAGGATGGTAGTTCCTGACAAGGGAAAGTATGTCGTGGAGGAAAAGTTTGTTGTGGGGGAACCATCATATGCGTAGGTGGTACAAAGATAGACACATAGAAGGGAGCTAAGGAGGCACGAAAAGAGAGCATTGAACATCCATGAGAAGGTAGAGAAGTGGTGGGGAAAAGAGATCAAGGTGACAGAATGCAACAAGAAAATGCTGGATAAAAACTAGATCGGTAGACTAAGGGATCTAACTTTGTACGATAGGCTGAATGACCTCACGTAGGTGAAGAAAAAGAAAAGGAGGTTGGGCCAAGTGACCTCTCAGCACAACTTCCACTTAATAGTAACTCTTTCGTGGCACAATCTGGTGACGTGAATGGTGAGTTGGGAAGTGAGCATGTGTCTGAAAAGAAGAAGGTGGAGGGGAAAGGAAGACAAGCGGAAAAGAAAAAATAGAAACTATCTTCAGGGGTACTCTCAGGTAGTTTAACTTAAGGAAATAGATTCTAGCCACTAATAAAAGGAGCTGTGCGAGGGCCAGTGAAGGGTGCATCTATTTGCGAAAATGGATCAACATCGCACGAGTCAAGTAAGGAAGATGTCCCACAAAAAGAGATCAAGAGGACGAGCAGGCAAGAAGCAAGGAGTGTGAATTTCAGTCTTAGCAACGTGTTGTCAGATAGCTGTATCAACAATTGCAACAGGATAATTTGGCTTAAAAATGATATGTTTGAGGCTAGGAAATTATGGGAGGTGGGAAAGCAAATAGGGGTAACATTTGTAGGGAACGAAGAAGAAGTGGTGGGAATATTATAGCAAATGGAGGAAAGGGATCAAGCAGGAATTACGCAAGTTCAAAAGGAATTTGTGGAGGGAAGAAGAGAAATGAATTTATGAAGGTTCTCTCCTATAACATCAGGGGATTGGGGGGGGGGGGGGGGTAAAGGGGGAGCTTTCTTCAAAGAATAATACAAAAGGAGAAAGTACAATTGCTTTGCGTACAAGAAACAAAGAAGGAGGTGGTGGATAATTCATTTTGCATTTCATTATGGGGGATAATAATATGAAATGGTTAATGTCACTGTCAGAGGGAGCTGCAGGGGGCCTTCTATGCATTTGGGATACAAATTGTTTCCAATTAAGGGATCAATTTGTAACCAAAGAGTATATAGGGATGAAGGGTGTGTGGAAGGAAAATGGAAGAGATATTATCTTTGTAAATTTATATGCACCGAATGATAGAGCGAGTAGAAGAAGAATTTGGGAGGAATTAAAGGTGAAAAAAGCCAATAGTCACATTGCTACATGGTGTATTTTAGGTGACTATAATTGTGTAAGATATTCATGTGAAAGGGTGGGTGTGGGTGGGGGAAGATGGAGGTGCGGAGGCTAGGGAGGATCTTAATAAGTTCATCCAAGATATGGAGTTGGAAGATATGCCTATGGTGGGTAGAAAGTTCACTTGGTATAGACCAAACGGAAAAGTGAAGAGTAGGATTGATAGGGTCTTGATATCTATGGAATGGTTTGACTCTTGGTCGGAGAGTTCACAATACATCCTTGATAGAAATGTCTCCGACCATTGCCCTATTTTGATCAAGAACAAGTTTGTAGATTGGGGACCTAAGCCTTTTAAGTTCCTTGATTATTGGTTTTTGGACAAGAAGTTCACCAAGTATGTGGAAAGCGTTTGGGAAGAGTTGAAGTTTGAAGGTTGGGGAGCATATGTTCTTAAAGAGAAGCTAAAGGCTCTAAAGAAAAGCTTAAAAACTTGGAACTTGGAGCATTTTGGCAATTTGGAAAGAAGACAAAAACAAGTGGAAAAGGAATTAAACGACTTGGAAAAAGAGAGGAGGAAACGGAGCTTGATGAGGCGGAAATTATAAAGAAAAAAGAGCTACAAGACGAGTTTTGGAGGGTGGTAATGTGCAATGAGTCACTCTTGAGACAAAAATCAAGAGTGAAGTGGGTGGTTGAAGGAGATAGAAATTCCAAGTATTTCCATGCTTGTGTTAATTGGAGGTGGAGAAAAAGTGCATTAAAGGGGTTGTATGTAGGTGGAGAATGGGTGGAGGAGCCAAATGTTGTGAAATTGGAAGTGGTGAAATTTTTTGAATCAAGATTTAAAGATTCAAACTTGGAAAGACCGAAATTGGAGAAGGTGAGATTTACATGTATTTCAAGTGATGACAATGCAATGCTTCTAGTCAAAATTGATGAAAAGGAGGTGAGAGATGCAATTTGGGATTGTGGTAGTTTAAAGATCCTGGGCCCGGATGGTTATAATTTCAAATTTATAAAGGCTTTTTGGAGGCTACTCAAGGATGATGTCATGAGGTTTCTAGATGAGTTCCATGAAAATGGAATATTTCCGCGAGGATGTAACTCCTCCTTCATTTCTCTCATCCCAAAAGTGGCGGAACCACAAAATTTGGGTGAATTTAGGCCAATTTCTTTGATGGGGTGTATGTACAAAATTTTGGCCAAAATTCTCTCTAATAGAATTAAGAGGGTGTTGAATGGAGTTATTGATCAAAGACAAAGTGCATTTTTGGGGGGAAGACATTTGTTGCATAGTGTCTTGGTGGAAAATGAAGTAGTGGATGAGGCAAAGAGGTTGAATAAGAAATGTTTGATATTCAAAGTTGACTACAAGAAAGCTTATGACTCCGTTAATTGGGAATTCTTGTTCTATATGCTTCAAAAATTGGGCTTTAATGAAAAATGGGTTAAGTGGATTAAAGGTTGTTTGGAAAGTAGTTGGGTGTCGATCTTGGTCAATGGAAGTCCAACAAAAGAATTTTTCGTGTCAAAAGGGTTGAGGCAAGGAGACCGTTTAGCTCATTTTTTGTTCAATATTGTGGTGGAAGGGTTGTGTGGTATGATGAGAGAGGTTATTGATAAAATATTTTCAAAAGCTTCCTAGTGGGGGATCATAAGGTTCAAGTGAACCTTTTATAATATGCGGATGATACACTATTCTTGGGAGAGGCCTCTTTGAGTAATGTGATAACAATTAAAAGTATTTTAAGATGCTTTGAATTGGTTTCCGGACTCAAAGTCAATTTCTTTAAGAGTAGATTTGGCATGATTGGGGTGGAAGAAGACACTATGGAGAGGTATGCAAATTTTTTGAATTGTAAATTATTGCATATTCCTTTTGTTTACTTAGGTATTCCCATAGGTGCAAACCCTAGGAAAGTAGACACTTGGCAACCCATCATTGAAAAGTTCTCAAAGAAGTTGTCGGGTTGGAAACATAAATCATTGTCATTTGCGAGTAGGGTGTGTCTTATAAATTCGGTGTTATCCTTTTTACCTCTCTTTTATATCTCTTTTTTAAAGTTCCTAAAAGGGTGGGAAATTCTATTGTTAAAATTCAAAGGGACTTTTTGTGGGGTAGCCAAGAGGGTGTGAGGAAGGTGTGTTGGGAGAGTTGGAGTAGGATTTGTCAACCAAAAAGCCATGGTGATTTAGGGATTAAGAATATTTTTCTCTTTAATGACACACTTCTAGCAAAATAGAGATGGGAACTTTACCATGAGAGGGGTGGTCTTTGGCATGAGGTGTTGGGGTCCAAATATGGAGGGTGGAGGGGCCTTTTGAAAGAAGAGGGTACTTTTAAATCTTCAATGTGGTGGAGGGACCTTAGCTTATCTTGTGGGGGATTAGATGAGAGAAAATGGTTTGGTTCCATGGTAGAGCAGAAAGTTGGAAGTGGTGAAAAAGTAAAGTTTTGGGAAGATATTTGGGTGGGTGAAGATTCTCTAGCAAATAGGTACCCTAGGTTGTTGCTAAATTCTTTACAAAAACAAGAACACGTTGTCAACATGGGAGAGTGGGTTGGAGATGAGTGGAGGTGGAATCTTCTTTGGCGTACAACATGGTTTGAATGGGAAAAACGAGTGGTGGAAGATTTAGAAGGAGTGATAAGGGGGGTTATGTTAAAAAATCAAGTCTCGGATTCATGGTGGTGGAGGGAAGACCAAACAGAATCGTACTCTGTTAGGTCAGCCTATGCTGCACTGTATGGATGTCTCTCTGGCAGTAGACAGGAAGAAATATTTTCTCAAATTTGGAGCCTGAAGGTTCCCTCAAAGATTAATATTTTTGTGTGGAGATTATTAAGAAACAGGTTACCATCTGGAGATAATTTGATAAGAAGGAACTTGCAGATTTCTGATACTGAATTTAAATGTCCATTCTGCAATAGAGTGGAAGAATCTGCCTCGCACACTTTGCTTTGGTGCCCAATAGCAGATGGAGTTTGGAAACTATGTTATGCTTGGTTGGGTATTAGTACAGTTCTGCCAGCAACAATGGACATGAATTTCTGGCAACATTCTTTAATCTTCAACAGCAGGACAGCAAATACAAGATGGAGATATTTGTGGTCTGCTACTCTTTGGGTTCTTTGGAGCTCCATAAATAATGTTGTTTTCAGAGGCAAAGCGTTCCAACAAGCAGAAGTTATGCATCAAATCCTGTTTCACTCGTGGACATGGTTGAGTATCTATGGTTCATCATTCAATTACTCATCCTCACAATGGTGTTTTGACCCGGGAGCATGCATAGTGGGGTAATTTACTTCTTTACATGCACGTGAACCTGTCATATAGGCGCATTAACTTGGAATTTAAATGGGGCTGTTGCATCAAATTTGGTGCTTGATCTGCGCCATCTTGGGGGATGGTAATTAATTGGCACAAAATTTGGTGGATTTTCTGGCTCAAGTATTCTGGTTGGTGGAACATGATGGTTGTTATTTATTCTATAAGATTTGATTGGTGGTGACTAGTAACTTAAAGAGAGGGTGGTTACACTTTATTTACGGATAATTACTGTCATAAATACTCTGTAACCTCTGTTTTCTCTTGTTATGTTGGATATATTTTGATGGATTATTCATGTATTTGAACTTTGGTACTTCTGGTACTGTTATATATATATATATATATATATATATATATATATATATATACCTTTTTCGGTGATCAAAAAAGAAATCGGTCTTCGTCCCTATCTTAAACGTTAAGCTTGCACGAACGGGAGGGTGAGATACTGAGATAGAGGAGAATAATTGAATATAAGTAGCATACGCTAACTCGAATTGGATATTATCTTTATAAACATGCATGCTTGGTGGCTCATCTTGTCAGAGTTGTCTCCCATTTGGTCCCCCATCTATCCACATGACAACAACAAATCCAAGTAACATCTTAATTTGTTTTTCTTTTTCCCTATTCTTAAAAATAATTTTAAAAAAAAGCATTATATGCTAATGCGAAGATTGAATGCTGTTTAAGATTGCGTAGTCATATCTAGAGTCTTCATACGATTTTCATATTATATATTCGTCAATTACGAATACAACCCAGCAACCCCTTTTTTTATATCTCACCGTCAAGTCACTCTCACGCATCCTACACTGATACCCTCTCGACAAATCCCACCATAAAATACTGTTAATTAAATTACCAAATCAAATTTCATTGTAAATTTCATTCTTAAAGTCAAAGATTGTTCTTGATCCGTCAAATTGAATGCCTAAAATAGGTCAAGTTTAGGCTTTGAAGTTTTGAATATTCTGCGTTTTTAATGGTCCCACCTAGAATCGTAGTTCTCTGTTTTACATTAAGCAAATTACATCCATCAACCCACTATTTTGTCTTCTAAGAATGAACAAACAAGACTAAGCATTACTGTGACCAAATCTAACCAACATCTACTTGAGGGAAACTCAATCTATACATTAACAAGAGTTTTTTTTTTTCTTTTCTTTTTTCATCGATTTGATGGGTCGTTTCCTATAACCATAAGACTTTTTACCTTGTTCCTGTGCATATACATAGCTAGCACATAGCCACTGCTTATCAGAACTCAGAAGCAATCCCTCCCAATATATAGAATTTTTTTAAAGCCACGACGAGCAACAATTAATATAGTCACTAAAAAAAACTATAATTACTATTTAGCCACGTGCTGTGTTATATGGGTACATAACTCAATCGATGCATCATGTATATTTTTACCACGGAAAAAGTATTTTTATTTTTAATAATATCTTTTAAAAATAAAAAATATTAGTAATTATTTGATAAATAATCTTAGTTTGATAATAGTAGTTAAATTTTTTTTTTCCAAAAAAGGTTCACCATCTTATTATAATTTTCTTTCATTTTCGTAAAATGCCTCACATGTTCAGTCGTTCTCTCATTTTTGTGTTGATTAATACCTTTTTTTTTTTTTTCTTTTTCCTTTTCGTATTGTCTCATCATTACATGTTATTTTTGTATCTTTTCTTTCGTTGAGCAAAAAAATTGTAAATTACTATTTAAGATTAAATGAAAATGAAATTACCATAATTTAATTAGTAAATAATTTTGTATATAATTTTTTTTGAAATATTAATTTCAAATGAAACAATAATATTTTAATAAATTACTTTTATTATTTTTTAAAGACTCCATTTTAAAGTTTATTTTAGGTCTAAATAAATGTTAGGTTGGTCATTTAGATATATACACAATTATATGAGAGAGATTACAAAGGATTGAAACCTCGATATTAACCTATGACATCTAAATTTAAGACTTTTGAACGAAAACAAATAAACTACTAGCTTAATTAGTGAACATGAAATGATATTGATACCTGCATCTTTTTTTTTTTTTTTTTTTTTTAAGAAAATTGATACCTGTATCTTAGCATCTATATAAACAACTAATGATATTGCTCGCCTAACATTAATTAGAATGAAAATAGCTTGTGAGAGCATCTATAATGGGAGTTATTTAATGGGTTGTTTATCAAAAAAATATTATTTTGGTGTGCCACATATGATTTTGAGTTGCCTAAAATTAGAGAAAGTTACTTATATAAACAACTATTACTCATGAGTTGCTTAACTTTGTATTAAATATAGGAGAGAGAAATGAGATATTTGTGAGTTAAGCAACTTGTTAATAGAAACTACCATTGGAGAGAAAATTAATTGGGTTGTTTAAAATTGAGGTGACATAAATTAGGTTGCTTACATGAATACCATTGGAGATGCTCTGATCTAAAAGTGGATGCTATGATGTATGAGTAGCCTTTGGCTATATTAAGCCAACTGCTATTAGAGCTGTCAAAATTGGCCTGGCCCGATGGCTCGTCAGGCCAGGCCGGGCCAGGCTAAAAAAAAATTGGCCTGGCCTAGCCTAACGGGCCAGGGCGAGCCTACAAATTCTTGGCCCGAACACCTTTCGGGCCTATTTGGCCTGACTTTATTTTATTTTTTTTATTTTTTCCTTTTAAAATTAGGCTAATTTAAATAAAATAAATAAATGGGCCAATTTGGCCTGGTCTAACGGGCCAAACAGGCTGGCCGGGCTTAAAAAATTTGGCCTATGATAGATTCGGGCCAGACCGGGCTAGTCTGTTTCCACAACTTGGCCTGAAGGGCCAGGCCGGCCTAGCCCGACCCATTTGACACCTCTAGCTGCTATTAGCTGATAGGATTGGGGTCTCTACCCCTCGTATGGTTTTAATGTAATTTTCAGGCCCCGTTGCAATCCAAAAAAAAAAAATTAAAAACTTAATTCACGTTTTACCAAAATAACCACGCTCCTCCTTGTTCTAATATGGTCACACATAGGAGTTATAAGATTGAGTTGGTGGTGAAGGGAGAAGGGAGGGAGGAATAGGTCGTGAGTTCGAATTTTTCACTAACAAAAACTAACATATTAACAACTAACATTTGACCGATAAAAAAAAATGGTCCCACATAATTAATTATGTGGGACTACGTAAAAAATGAAAAAAAAAATTATGTTATTAGGTTAAAATAATATTTTTATTAATAATCTAATTTCTTTTTTTCTTTTCTTTCAAATAACCTTTTTATTTTATTTTTACTCTATTTCTTTTCTATTTCTCTCAAGCAAAACAACCAATATTTTCACTCTGTTTCTTATTAAAATTGCCCAATAAATATATAAGCCGCATCCCAAAAACTAAGGCAGAGACGACGTGGAACTTCCGAACAACTCTCCCTCCACATGTGAGAAGGCGAGTTACCAAGATGACTATAGCTTATCTTCCTACATTTGGAACAACATATAAAGGAAAGGAAATAACAAATTTTATGTGGGACCCATCAACTGACTGTAGCTATTTGTCCAATTTGTGCATTAGAGGAAAGAGGAATGTTGTTTTTTGTACAATTAAAGAAAACTCCTATTTATTTCCCATCTTATTTTTTATTTTTGGTATTTATGTTATTTTATATACGTATTTATTTATTTTTTTTCTTATTTTTTTCTTATCAAATAATTTAAAAATTATCTCACTATTTATTTTTTCTACTTTTTTTTATATTACTTTCTCATCTAAACCAAAATAGCCTAATATTTTGACTTGGAAGCGAGTGGAGAATTAATCTGAGGGATCTTCCATTTCAACTTAATGTCAACCACCATAAAGCTGGCAAGTTATAGCTACTCCCGAAGGTGGCAAAACCGCAAAACTGACTTGCTGGAATGAAGGCTCAGAAAGGGAAACTAATAATGGTGGTGCTCGATATAATTTCTCCTAATTAAGAAGGTCGTGTCATGAATTATCTATTTATCTATAAAAAAAAGACAATCCCATTTGAACACATGTCATTCTCTCATAAATTTTTTTCCCTCCAAAACTTCTCTTTTCAACTTTTTTCTCTTTCTTATTATTATTATTTTTTTTTTACCTTTTTGTGATTTTTTCATTTTCTTTTTTTGTTTCTTTTTTTCCTTTCCTATTATCTACATAAGGAAATTTGATCCTTGCTATTGTCATTATTTTTTAACATGTACTATTTTATATATTTTTTATTATATATTTATATATTGTATTATTTATTTTTTTATTATATTATTGTTTTATATCTTTTATTTATAAAATTTTATATTCTTGAAATATTTAATATAATTTAATAAATAAAATTTACAATATATTATTGTTTTATATCCTTTATTTATAAAAATTTATATTCTATAATTTATATTAGCACATATACTCTAACTCTTTCTACATTTTTGAAAAACTTAAACAGCTAAATACATTTGTCTCAATATAAAAATTTAATATAAACATGTGTATTTCAAACATGCATGAAAATGAGTGACTCATGCGAATGTACGAATATCTTGTGCTATTTTTGTTAGTGTTTTTTTTTCTTCTTATTAACACTTTCATAGACATTTGTTATTGTGAGACTAAATTTTTTAATATTTCAAGTTATTATTTTAACACAGTTTATGCAATATTAATCAGGTCAACCATTCTTATTGAACATTCATGTTGTGGTTTCTTATTGTCGTTGAGTAACAAATATATATCTAATATTTATTTTTAAGCAAATTACGATATATGTAAATCATCTCAAAAAATACATAGAAATCAAAGCGATTCGCGCGAATGCATAAATTACTGGGTAGTTAAATTATAAAGAGGATGCACCGGAATCCAGGCATCAATTTCCCCACATGCAGAGGCGGGGAGGACATTGACTCCCTCATAATGATTACAGTTTCATGAGTTATAATCATGTACTATTATGTCATTGGGAAACATTGGACTTAAAAGCAAAATTGATCTCACAGGGTCTACCACGTTAAGGTGATGAAACCTTTTGTTCAACCAAACACTTGATTAATTTGATTAATTTGATTTGTGCGCATGAGGTACACACAATATGGACAATACTTTATTTGTACAGCTTCATGCAGCCAACTACATTATGATAACACCTGCGGTATATATATTTCAAACTAAAAGGAATTTTATTTTAATATATTTTCAGTTGAACACATGTTTAAATATTGCATTTATGTGAAAGATGGAATCCTTAACATCAATCTTTCAACTATTTTTTTTTTGTATGTATAATGCTAAACTCGTGTATTAGGCATGGCATAAAAAAGCTAATAAATCATAAATACAATCGGTGGCTTCTAGCTATCCATGTACTAATAATTAGATCATCAAAGTTTCCCATATGAGCTAAGTTAATTAGCCACTGGAGTGAGGAACAAAACTAGATTTGAAACAACTAAACCAAGTAGCAATGAATGTCACTAAGAATGATACCATTATTAAAAGAAAAATCTCTAGCACTATCATTTATATAGGTCAAACACACTTTTCACATCTCCTCCAAGCAAGAATTTCTTGAAACCAAGCTCCTATGCAAAATATATTAAAAAAGGAAACTACAACATTCCCAGGAATCAACTGTACTTGAGAATAAATTTTTAAAACTTGTAACAAACATAGGAATATTACATTCTCATGTTCACATTTCCAGGAATAAGCTTTTAATCCATGAAACAAACACACTCTTAATAGAAAGACATGTTTTGTTTTCCTTTTGGTTGAACGTACATTCACATCGGCTTCGATTTCCAATAATGTACTCCCTCCGTCCCACAATGACTTATGTTTAAAGTTTCTTCACACAGATTAAGAAAAACAAATATTCCAAGAAAATAGTATTTATTAGGAGATAATTTTACTAAAATAACTTTATTCTCTTTCTTAATTTTAATAAATGTATTATTAAGGCTTTCAAGATAACACTGTTTATTAGAGGACAAAATTGGTATAGTGTTTGAATATCTCAATGAAAAGTGAGAACATCAGTCAATTTGAATTTTTTTCTTCAAAAGTTCAAACTGATGTCACTACAAAAAAATGCACAAATAATAGCAGTTTAAATTGCCAATTGCAGTAGTTCATACTGCCGCTGTTCACAACTGACGGCAGTTCAAGAACCACCATAGTTTGAAGCGTTGGCAACTTGTTTTGCGGCTGTTAAAGAAAAGTATGGACGAATTCTTTTTAAGTTAACGACAGTTATTAACCGCCACAATAATTTTTTAAAAAAATTCGTAAAATCTAACGGCGGTTTCAAACCGCCGCAATCGATGTATAAAATAATAATTTCTTAAATATTACGGCAGTTACTGCAGTTTTGTAACCGCCGCAATAAAATTTTGAAAAAACATAATTAAATATAGTGGCGGTTTACGAACTGCCGCAATAATAATTTTAAAAATATTAAAAAAAAATCACGCCATTTGTGGAACCACCGCAATAAGTGAATAAAATAATAATTTTGTAAATATTACGACGGTTAGTAACTGCCGGAAACAAAATTAAAAAAGAATTAAGAATTCTAACGGCGGTTTTAACCCGCCGCAATAATAATTTTAAAAATGTTCAATTAATTATAACGGCTGTTTGTAATTGCCGCAATCTAAAAATTTAAAAACTAATATAATTAATGACCTCATTTAAAATTACCGTAATTTATATAATAATAATTTTCTAAATTGTGCATTTTTTAAAATTAAATTTTTTTAGACCTGATTAGTAATTAAATTTAAATACGAAACTTAATAAAATTATAAACAGGAGAATTCATATATTAAGCCACATACATGTGTGTGTATATATAATATGTAAATAAGAAATTATAAAATAAACACTAAATAAATGAAAACATGGACATTAATATATATAATCAGTAAGTGGGTACATGAAATTAATTCCACATCCATAATTCATAGTCATTTTACAAAATAACACTAAATAAATGCATAAGACAATGAAGGTCTCTTGGTTCTTAACAAAAAAGTGAAATCAAAGGTCTTGGTTCATAACAACAGAGTGAAATCACAAGTCTCTTGATTCATAACAAAAGAGTGAAATAACAGGTCTCTTGGTTCATAACAAAAGGGTAAAATCCAAGGTCTCTAGGTGGTCCGACGAGACGATGTTGCTTGATCATCTTCGGGTACGTGACTAGACTCAGAAGAACGTCTTGCTCCATGTGGTGACTCTAAATCAACGTGCTGAAATAATAAAACAATATTAATTTATTTACACATTAAAACAATAAAACAAATTACAAATTATAAATTAAATAAAATCCACAAATTACACATTAAAACAATATTAATGTCTAACAAGTAATTTATTTATAATTACTTTACCTGGTTTCCCTTAATAGTTTGCATAAGGAAAGCCATTTGTTGCTTTAGCACATCCACTTCAGCAACTTGTGCTTTTAGAGCATCAACTTGAGCAACTTGATCCTTTAAGGCAACAATTTCAAGCTCCATCTTAGCTATCTTGGCATTAGCCTCTATTGAAGATGTCAACATTGAAGAACGAGAGCAACCTCCAATGATTTGAGATGGTGTTACACCAAGACCCATACCTCGAACATACCCAGGATGCTCCTTCCCAAAAACTTTTATGAAGGCTTTATTTTCAGAAGAACATTCTTGAATTTCTTTTTGTATATGTTCCTGCATATATGTAAACAATTCAAGCAGTACAACAAACATTGGTGATAAAAAAGCATCATCCTATAAGTTGATTGAAGTCACAACATGGTTAGCACAACCACCCACAAGTCAGGGCATGGACATCTTTATCCATAAAAAAAAAAAAGTAAAAGTAAAACAACCACTAGTGCAACAAATAACATATCATATACATTGGACTTACATACTTTGGCCTCATCATTAATAAAAGGCTAAAATATGTTTTTCGTCCTCACAAAATTGAAAAAGTACGCTTTTTGTGCCTGCAAAATTTTTTGTACGTTTTTCGTCCCTGCAAAATTGAAATGTGTCAAAATTTGGCTCGGAGTTAGGTTCGGATCTACGCTTGCATTTTTGGCAGTTAAAAACCACCACAAATTGCCTAAAAACCGTCACAAATTATAAAAAAAATATAAAAATAAAAATACATTTTGTGGCGATTTTTGTGAAATTTGTAGTGGTTTTTGTACAACTGGTGACAGTTTTCTTTAATTTGTGGCGGTTTTTTAACCGCCAAAAATACAACCACCACAAATTTTAAAAAAACCGTCACAAATTGTAAAATGTAGGTTCGGATATATCCGAACCTAGTTCCGAGCCAAAATTTGACACATTTCAATTTTGTAGGGACGAAAAAAATACAAAAAATTTTGCAAGGACGAAAAACATACTTTCCAATTTTGTGAGGACGAAAAATATATTTTAGCCTTAATAAAACTACCATTCTTTTTCTTGTGTGCAATTTGGTACATTTCCGCTCTACTGAAAGGTCTCCCATGTCCGCATTCCTAAAATTTTGCACAATATAAATATTATAATGATACAAAAAAAATTCAAATAAGATGGTTGATAGTAACATTAAAGAGAAGTTATTTGAGATGTGAAAGCAACAACAGACATGATTATGTCTAATAGAATTGGAATCAGAATTAAGGCAAAAGAAAAAGGAATATGAACTATTAGTGTGATATTGTTGTCAGCAACCAATTTTGTTCGGATAAATACAAATAAATACAAAAATTGAAAAATAAAAATAACAAAAAACTAGTAAACAAGTCAATTTAAAGTTGCTTCCTAAAATTCAAAATGTAATTTTTGTTTAATTTGCAACTCAAGTCTAAAAAGAAAAATGAAGAAAAAAGACATAAAATGCCAAAATAGAAAAAATACACAAAAAAGAGAAAATAAACAATGAAAAAACTCAAAAAAGAAAAGAAGCTATAATTCTTGTTGATATTTGATCAAGCTTCTATTTTAGTGTGACTGCAACCTTTTTTATTCATCTTGACAAAGAAAATGGCCTCTCTTCCATAAGCTTGAGGACCGTAGGCTTGTAGCCTTGAAAAGCAAGTCTAGCAATTTGCCTTCTCTTATAGAGCACTGTGATCATAGACTGCACAAGAAGCAAATATTTAGCAGGCTTTTCAACGAAAAATGTGGATCTGGTCTTCCTTTTGGGCTTCAAAAGAGACGGAACACACACGATTTTAGGGGAGACTGGCATGGCACTTTCTCTTGGTTCTTCCTCAACACATTTTCACTCACTTACAAAGCCATAGAACACTCTCTCATCTCAGGGACAGCCCCACATTTCCTTATCCTCACCGGAAGAACACTCACATATTCACCTCACCCAGGGACGGAACCAAGAATTTTTTTAGGGGGGGTGAAATTAATTTAACATATGATAAAAAAATTAACAATAATTATTTTTTACTATTAATAATTGTTTAAAATTCAACTTAATAAAAGTAAATATCATATATATTATGAAAGTAAATATAACAATAAATCAAAATGATTGACTTCTTTCTTCTTAAAAAAAAAAAAAGAACTCTTTAAATTGTGATGCTTCAAATATATTATAAGAATTAATTTAGGATAAAGTATGTTATTAGTCCCCTCAAAATAATTTAGAATGCTAGTTTTAGTCTCTAAAAAAATTTAATATATTGTTAGTCCCTATATCTACTAAAAGTAATGTGATTTAGTACTTCACTATGGATTAAAAACACATGATTTTGAGTAAATGTAAGAACTGAAAACATATTAACTTTTAATAGGGATTAAAGCTAACATTATGAAATATTTTGAAGGACAAAAAATACTTTATTCATTAATTTATTTAGTTAAAATTAATTTATCTACCAAATTTTAAATATTATAAATTCTTAATTAATAATAAATAAAATTATTTATTAAACATATTAAAAGCAATTCAAAACAAAATTTTTGCCTAACATATATCTATAATGAGAAAGGGTAATTAAAAGCAAATAACTAGTGCAAATTCTATAATGTTTATCTTTGAAAAGTAATTAAAAGAAATCCAAATTAAAAATAAAATTAATGTAGTATTGCTTAAGATATATTTATAATGTTGTTATAAATAAAATTTATAAAATGAAATAAAAACAAAACTAAATTTTAATATAAAAAATAATATAATACAATATTTAAAAGATGAAGACTCATAAACACTTGGTAAAAAAAATAGACTCGTAAAAAATCTTCGGTCAAGAAAAAGAAAATACACGTAAAAATCAGAAGAAAAAAAAAACAAAAAACATTGGTTAAATTGATTTGCTGAATTGGTTTCAGCTTCCTAATGTATTTGAAAAAAAAAAAAAAGGAAACGAATCAAAACTGAAGTAAAGGATAAAAATGTAATATTTGATAATAACATTACTTAGATAACTTTCTACTTATGTCTAAATATATTTGATAACAGATAAAATTTATTATATATTTTATGTGTATTAAGTTTCGATTAGACTTAAAATATATAAAAAGTGTACTGATAGTTTGATACTATTATCTACTGACAACTTTTTTGTAAATGTGAAGGAAGGGCTGCAGTAAAAAAAGAGGGGGAGTTGGGGGAGGGGAGGCGAAGATAGAAATTTCAAAGGAAAAAATATATTATATTAATATATCAGCATATAGGGGTGGCAAAACGGGCCAACCCGCCCCGCCCCGCCGTTGACCCGCCGAAAACGGGTTGGCCCGCCCCGCCCCGCATAAGAAAGTGGGTTACAAAATCAAGCCCGCACCGTTTTACTCGGGTTGGCGGGTTGGCCCACCAACCTGTTAAAAACCAAAAAATTAAAATAAAAAAAAATATTTTAATTGATTTTAATTATTTTTATCTTTTAAAAATACTAAATAATAAATATTTATTAAAAAAAGTTAAATATATTACCTTAAATTTGGAATAATAATTTATTTAGACAAAAATAAATTAAATAAATATTAATAATATATATGTATAAAATATTAAAAATATATATATATATATCTTAATAAAAAATATATAATTATTAATTAAAACGGGTTGGTGGGCCAACCCGCCCCGACCCGCTATCAACCCGTTTTTTGGCGGGCCACGTCGGGGCGGGTCATAGCGGGTTGGCGAGTTATAAACCTTGACCCGCCCCACAAAAAAAAAACGGGTCAAATGGGCCAACCCGTCGGGTTGGGCCCGTTTTGCCACCCCTATCAGCATATATGTTCGTTATGTTTCGAGAATTAGGGGGGCGACTGCCCCTGTTTGGATATGTGTAGTTCCATCCCTGACCTCACCCAACTGATCATGGCAATCACTTTCAAACCACCTTGAACTATGGTTCCCCCTCCATAAGCTAGAATCAAGGTGGTGACCACCATCCCCCAACACCTTCATATCTTTTCTCTCATTCCCTTATACTCATAGGTTGAACCCACAACTTTCCTCTCCACCATTCTCATGCACCAATAGCTCATCTAATAGCTATACCATTTTTGCTTCTGAAGTTCGAACCACCTTGGGTTTGACATGCAGCAACGTGCCAAAGCCACATTTAGTGAGCCATCATCCAGCATCAAACCAACTCCAACACCGACAAACCTAAAACCAAAAGCCCATCTGAGACCAACTATGTCGTAAGCAGTGAACCATGGCGACTGATTTGCTTCATGCCAGAAGCATGTTTTCCATTGGATTCGTCAACGACCTTTCCATTGCTTTCGAACCACGTCGTGCCGAGTTGGGATGGCCTTGCGGGTGCTACCTCCCTTTCTTTCTTGCATTTTGTCTTATTTTCATTACTTTGATTCTATCATTATCACGATAATTGGATGCACAATGCACTGTTCATAATGTCTTGTTATATATACTGGTTTAAAGCTTGCATACATTTGTTTTTTATATGTCACTTTGTTTGGTTTTATTCTACCTTTATTGGTTCCTTTTCTTTTTGGTTTAATTGTAATTTTTACTCCAAACTTTTTATTTTTTGGCGCATTTTATCCCAACAAATTAATTTGGCGCATTTTACCCTCAACTTTTTTAAAAACTTGCAAATTTTACCTTCCACTGTTTTGCTGACGTGGCATGCTAAAATAATTGTACTTTTTTGTAATGCCCTAAAAATTTGCAACTAAGGATATAGTAGATACTCTATTAATGTATATTGTGATAACTAAATAGATATTGAGATTAATTACAATTGGAAATTTGATTTAGCTAATTAACAAAGATCTAAAAACTTTGTATGATTTTATGTGGCAAATTTCGGTAAAATTCTAAGTACATTAAAATTTAATTATATTGTGCATGATTGTACTGTGTAGATTTATACTGTGTAGAGATAATTCAATTACACGTTTCCATAAGATAATTATTCACAAGTGAAATTTAATTTAATTGATTAAGAAAAATTATATTATATGTATGTTATTTCATGTGACAGAATTTAGTGAAATTAGAAATTAATTAAAATCTAATTTTTACACTGTGTGAAATTAGACTGTATAAATGTATATTGTATAAATTAATATTGAGTAGGATTAATTTGAATTACACAATGTTCTAGGTAATTAGCACAAGCTAAAAATTAACTATTTTTGGTAAACGTAAAATTACCATTTTTGCTTAATCTCACTTTAACCATTTTAAGCTAAAATTAAAAACAAAACAAAACAAAACAAAACAACCCATTTAAGGGTCCTCTGCTGGCCGAAACATAGGCTGTGCTGCTCCCCAATTTTTTGATCAAATTCACACTCCAAGTCACTCATCAAAAGCCATAATTTTAGGGAGATTAAAACCCCATTTACCCTTTGGTTCATAAACCTCTCTAACCCATCTATTAATTCAGAAAAATCAACTCTCTCCCTCATTCTCTTCTGCTGGTCCGTGGACTCTCAAAGGGGAAGAAGAAGAAATATTTTTCAACTCTCCTCTTCCCTCATGCTCAGCGTCACTCTCTCCCTCTCTCCCAAACTCATTTTTGCTTCTTCTAAGCTTTGGGGAAGCCATTGGAGGCCATTTCTCAAGGTCCCAAGGCACATTGAAGCGATTTCCACTTGATTCAAGGTGAGGGGAACCTTCCATCAACCATTTCTTACCCTCTTCTTCTTGTTTTTCTTCCATGGGTCTCTCTCTCTTACTCTTTTCTTTCCATTTTTGGGGAAATACGAAGGTAGTGGTGAGAACCACATTCTAAAGGCTTGATTTCTCAATTTCCAACTCAATCTTCAAGAGAACCACACTAGGTATGGGGAGTTTCTATTTCAACCTCATGAATCATGGTGTTTTGGGGCTGTTCATGGATTGTGTGGGTGTTGGGGAAGAAGAAATAGGCATTGGAATGAATGTTTGATGCATAATTTGTGAAATTTCTTGTTGTTGATTTTTGGGCTGCAACATGCACAAAATTTTAATTAATTTTTAGGACATGATTTTTGAGATATAAGACCCGTTCTATAGTTTTTGGAGTCTCTGAAGCATGTGATAAAATTTAAAAATTATTTTAAACACTCCTTCTATTTATTTTCGAATTTCCTTTGAAATTGCTCAAATCTGTCAAGTTGCATTTTTTTATTTTTAATTAATTTTGTAGATTTTTTTGGTGAAACTATTTTAAAATAAGTGTTAAATGACCATGGAGAGTGTACATAAAAATTGACTAAGCCTACAAAAATAGGAAAGTATTTGTTTGAAATTAAAAGTCCAAAACAGGGCATTTTTCAAAACTGTCCTTTTAAATGGGGAAAATTATATATATCGGTGAAATTATCATATGGTGAATTTTTATATTATTAACTGGGTCATGTAGATTGTGTGGTATTTTTATAGATTTTTATAAACATCATTTACTATTTTTCTACATTTAAATAGTGAAATCTGTATTTTCTGACAGCTGTGAAAGATATTTGTTGGAGAAATAGAAATACATGTTTTTGAGCTTTGTGAAAAAATATATGTTATAGAAAACATGCTACGGATGATATATGAAATGTTTGAAAAAAACAAAGTTGATAATCTATTTTAAATAAATAGAAAACAATGACTTTTTTGTGTATTGGCAGAAATGGAAGTTAAATAAAAATAAATCTTAAATGTTTGAGATTTGATGTGCTGAATTTTTATGTCATAATATGTCATATGAAGAGTGTTTTTACCAATTTTCATGATATTCGGAGTTGATTTGGTATTTTTAGAAAATTGTAAACCGATAATTCAGCATACTTGAATTTAGCTTTAATTGAGATATTTGTGTTATTGATGTGATATGATGTATTTAAGCTTGAGAGATGATATTCTACCTCTAAAGGTGAATATTCATCAATATGCTATGTGTTGACTAATTATCTGTGACTTGATTCATTATGCAAATTAACTGTGCTATGTATATTGTGGACTGAGACCTAGGGGGTGTGAACCTTGTGCATTGCGAAAAAGTTGTGTGCGCATGATTTTGATGTGTTTTGGATTTTGAATGTTGGGACGAGGATTTATAATCTTTGTGGGAACAAATGAACTCCATGCAGAGCACATTTGTGGAAAACGGTGATTTTGCGATAAAAATGTTCATTATGGAAAGTAATGAATTAATCCGTAAAAAGAATGCGAACTTAGTAATTGATGGTTGGCATAAGTAATTTTGTGAACACGAGTGGATGTTTTAAGAGAAAGAAGAGGATTCTTCTAAGATGTCTTGTGTTGGTGAGGATCGAATGAGAAGGGAAACCTTTTCGTTGGGGGTCAAGTGTGACTGGTGCAGTGGATAAATGCTACACGTCGATTTAGAAGGATAATCTTACGTGACCGGAAGCCAAATGAGCAAGTGTTGAGAGGTCGTGTGGAGACTTTATCTACGGTGAGCATTGTGCTTGTGAGATGACGGGGTTGTAATGTTTAACCACTGTGGTAGTGCGGGAGTTGAATCTCCGCGTTGTATGTCTGGGACATATGTTGATTGAGGACCACCGTCGAGTACCTTTTTATTAGAAAAGCCCACACGGACCTGTAAAAGACGAATCCCGATAGGAAGAGTGGTTGAGGAGTTAGTCCTCAGAGATTGGATGACCACACAGAGTGGTACCTGAGGTATGCTCGCTGACTTGCTATTTCTTGGGGATCTGGCACCGAGTTTGTGGTCGTGTTTCCACAGTGCCGACTTGGCAATCCCGACAAATGCAAGGCATAACCGTGTTGGTGAAAGCCCTACCATTGTACCGTGGTGAAGGGTGTACTCCCAGCAAGTCATCCGACTTAAAATAGTGTAAGTCCACTGAGTTCTGGGGGTTCCAGTGGCAGCGGACCCGTGTATGAAAAGTGATCAGTGTTGAGCCGAGATGCTTTTGGGGTGACGAGTGAGATCGTGATAGTGCATCTAGTGATTGTGTGTGTGTTGTTTGTGACCTACGGGTCGTTTTGATTGTTGGTTTATACAGAGGATAGAAGCTCACCCATACGCCCAACATTTTTCAGATGGAAATTGATGATGCGGTTCGATTGTTGAGGGGGAATAGATTGGCTACGACAAGCCCTGCCAGTGGAGATGGACTTGTTCATGGGAAGAAGGACCTTTTGAGGATACCTCATGAGTTCAAGTGGGTATATGAACGGTTGTATTTTGTGGGTCACTGCTCTGAGTCTTAGTTTTTTTTTCTTGTATATAAGAGAGGGTAGACTAGGCCTTCATTTATGATGTATTAAAATTTTGGATGTGACTCAGTTGTTATATATATACTCAATTTCATCGAGGTGAACATGTAATTTTATTTGTAAAGGATAAATGTTTCATGATGTAAAAATGTACTTATATTTGTTGAATATCATTGTCTAATGAAGGATTTTGGGAAATGTATATCTAATGTTTTACTAAGTCGTAATGTTTTCGTTGGAATTTAATGTTTGATTAAGTAAACGGTTTTGACTAAAGTGTCGGTTCATTAATAGATATTTTAGTTAAACGGATTTGGATGAATTATTGAAAATAAGTCTTTTGGACATTGTGATGCCATGGGTTTTGTGTACAAGTTTTTGGAAAGGGAAACAAATTTCCACGTATATTGAAGGGCATTTTAATAGTCAAAGTTTTAATCTACTCCAGAAATTTTAAATAATATAAGAAAGTCTCCTTTAGAAATTGGGGTGTTACACTTTTTACCCCCAACTTTTTACTTTTTGACGAATTTTATCCCTAACTTTTTCACTTTTTGATGAATTTTACCCATAGCTTTTTATTTTTTTGGTGAATTTTACCCCCACCTTTTATGCTTATGTTAGTAGAAGGTAAAATTTGCAAGTTTTTTAAAAAGTTGGAGGTAAAATGCATCAAAAATTTAAAAGTTGGAGGTAAAAAATACAATTAAGCCTTTCTTTTTACGTGTTTATTTCCTTCACGTTCCTAGTTAACTCCACACCATTTATGTTGCCATTTTCTTTTCTTTTTTTTTCATTTCTATTTATGTTACATTCCAAAGCATTTTGGTACAGGTAGTTTTGTTTATAGTGATTACATGTATGAGTGCATTAGAAAAACCGAGTAATGTAAGCTTTTTTTTTTCATACACTTTCTTTCTATTTTAGGTTTATAATGATAATAATAAAAAAAGACAAAAACAATAAAAAACAATAACATAAAAAAAATCTTAAGAAATTTGTAGAAGTTGGGTTTAATAATAATAATGATGACAATTTTTTTATTAGAGAAAATGTTAATTAGATGTAACATCTTCTTAATCTTAAGATTTTGAGACACAAGTTGTGACAACTTGATGTCTTAAAACTCTCATCTAAAAATTGTTAATCCAAAATAAAATTGCTTCAAGAATAGAAAATGGATTGGCTTGGGTGTACACCCCTGTCAATTTCATATTTTAGGACGTATGAGTTGTGACAGCTCAGAAATCCTAAATCCAATAAAAAAAACAAATTTCAATTAAAAAAATGTCAACGCATAAATATTTTTTATCCCAAAGAACTACGTATCTCTGAATTCTTCATTGCACCTGGATATACGTAGGAGCAGGGGATCACTCCTGTCAAGCTAAAAAAAAAATATAAATTAAAAGATAAAAAAATACAATAATAATCCTTTATTTTCATAATAATAAACTTCTCTTTTAAGTAATAAAAATTTCCATACTAATAACATTGAATAAAATATCCAAAAATATTCTTGTTTTATTTTGAGGGGTAAAAAAATAATTTTAAAGTTATTAAAATTTGCACATTTAATTAGAGGTAACCGTCTTCGGACGGGCATCATGGAGTGTTAATACCTTCCCTACTCGTAATCAACTCTCGAACCCAAAATCTGGTTTTCAAGACCATTTTATTTTCAAAAAGGGTTTTTCCGTAGTTTTTCTTGATAAATTATGGTGGCGACTCATTTGTTTTTAACTGTATTCTTTCGCCGTCCTGCCGCGACTTTGGTTGCGACAATTGTCATTACGTATTGGGGCCTAAACTTTGAATTCACTTACCACTATAAGTACTTCGTGGCACGTTTCATAATGTTGGGGTGCTGGAATTTATGCATATATGTCAACTTACCTATTTTGGCTACATAACAGTATTGGACAAGTGGTCTTAATGAAAAAATAATGAAGTACAGTCTGAAATATTGTACAGGTATTTCATTCACAATAGTAAATCAAATGGCTACAAAAGTAGTACATACAAGAAGTCATGTAAGACAAGACTCTCTAAAAGGCACTTGTCATTGATACAACTTCTCACTAATGTCAACATGGAGCATCCTTTTAGACCATAAACAATAAGCATGATATGCAAAACAAGCTCCATAAGTTGGAGATCAGCAACAATAAAGTGTACAATAGAAAAATAATTTTTTTTAAAAGGGTAAAGTGCAAAGAAAAAATATGCCCATTTCATACACATACTTTCAGTTTCCCTAAGAAATAACAAACTTCCAAATATTAGTTATCTAACTATACTAGTTTCCCCCAAGAAATAACAGATCACAAAATGAGCTACTCCAAGTTCATAAACCGGAAGTACAAGCATATTGTCAAAACAATAACCCTGTTTTTAATATGCACCCATTTCACAAAATAGTTGGTTTTTTTGCACACCCCTAAAATCTAACTTACCATCAAATCTCTCTTTCGTGATAATGACATGGAGCCTAATGTATGAGCAATCACTTGCTTTTGGCGGTTCTTAGCATTTTTTCAGCTATTTCTTGTATCAAACAACAGATTTAATAGTCAATGAACCAACAAGAAAGTTTAGAAAAAAAAAAACAATTTAATTCATGTATATTACCATAGTTTTACTACTCCGTCTATAATGCAAAAATATCGCCCAATGGTCTGAGTTAATTCCAAGCGGCACCTTAGCAATATTTTGTTCAAGGGTAAGCTCCCAATCATAATATTCATGAGATAGCCTACACCAATTGTCTCACCATTTCTTTGCCACATTTTTGAAGATATGTTTCTTGTGCACTCCATCATCAACAACAAATTTATTCTTCAACATGGACAAAATGAAAAATATTGTTAGTAAATGAATTTCAATACAAATTGAATGAACTATGTTAATTATAGTGGATACTTTTATTGTTTGATCATAAAGATTATCTTTGTAAGCAGTAGGAACTTTATGCCAATTCTCATACATTATGGGGAATGCGTCAAAGTTGCTCACAAGAGACCCCAAATACCCAACCAATAATCCCCAAGATGATCCTACTGGTTGAGTTTTTTCATTCCACTTTGTCAATACCCTAAATCCCATTTGGTTTGGAAATACATCTTTCACCCTTAAACGTGTTTGGCTCACATTAGAATTTTCATCTAACATGTAAAACAAACCAAAATATTAGTATACCAAAATATAACAAAAAAAAACATGGAAATAAAAATTATTAAAGATATACCAATAACATCTATAGTCCAATATGCATTTGTCTTGCTATGGACTGTTGATGAATTTTCAGTCACATTTGGTTCAACTTCAAGAGATTCAGGTTCATCTTCATCAGGTTCAGCTTCAGCTTCAATAGTTTCCTGATGTTCTTCACTTCTAAATTTAGGTTCAATTGTTGGCAGTGTCACATTCGGTAACTCAGAAATCACTTCTTCAAAAGATATGGTTATTTGAGGCATAGGATCTATTTGTGGCATTGCTGCACTTTGGGGATTGCTTGTAGAAGATCCTCGTTGATTTGCTGTGGATCTAGACTTATGTGTGCCATGTTTTTTTCTTGGACGCATACCTACAATTAAAGAAAATAACAAAACATCATTGTTAAAAAAAATTATTCATGAATACCTAATATTTCATTCCTTTTGTTTTTCAATCAAAATTAAAGATATCAATTGTCATCATGAATTGAAAGAAGTTTATAAAGCAATATGCATCAGTTCAGGGGAAAAAAGTTGAGATATCCTCTTTTCAATTCAGTCATTATTGTTGCCTAGACAAACATAGCAATGTGCTTAATACACTGTTATCATATTCAAATATTTAGAATAATGAAACGAGTTCTTTGGTTCAATTCACTTTTAAGAAAGTTGCACGCATCAACAATGGTTCAGCAGTTAGAAGTGCAATGCAATAGGATGCTCACAATTTTAATTAATTAGATCAATATCCAAGAAATAACAATTAACACAAAATGTTATTGAAACTGTAATTGCACTAGAAATAGAAAGGAAAGAAATGTTCCTAGTCATTTTTGGACGGAAAGAGTATGTTAATTAACTTTATTTGTAAACAAACATGTCATGTGGCTCACCTAAATATTAATACATTACATAATGATAGTGCAATAACATAGTTTAGGTTGCCCTGGAAATGATTCATCTTAAGCAAACTTGACATACTTCTTGGATTGAAATGTTAAGTATTCCATCTAAATTTTGTATTTGCTTTGTTTCACTCTTGCACAATAGATTGATGGATACACAGGTTACACATGGACAATTTATGTAAACGATGCGGGTATATATGAATATCTGCAAGTATTTAAATTAAAATTTTGAAATAAAATTTATAAAAGCACAAAAAGATAAAAATAAAATAAAATAAAATTGTATGATATATTTTTTGGTGGAGAAATGACATTTTTTTAAGATTTAAATACCTTTTTAGTCCTTGCAATTTAGTGTTTTTTTGCTTTTCGTCCTTGCAAAATTATTTTTTTGGTTTTAGCCCTTGCAAATTATGTTTGTTTTGTTTTTCGTCCTTAAAGTGGTTTAGATTTAAAACCAAAAAAATAATTTTGCAAGGACGAAAAACAAAAAAATACTAAATTGCAATGACTAAAAAAGTATTTAAGCCTTTTTTTTATCAGTAAGAAAAAGTGGAGAAATTACATGATATATTACAATTGTATTTAATAGTTCAAAATTATTACAAAATTAAAAGATATTTTCAATGATATACTATGTTTTATATAACAATCAATATATATAAATAATTATTATATGGATAGTATACATATTTTAAATTATTATAGGTTCATTAACCAAACAATTTGTTTTCTCATTTTTGAAAATAGAAAAAAACATAATAATTTGAAAGAATAAGAAACAAACCTACCCAAAAGGTTATTTTAAGAGATTTTATAAAGGAGGAAAGAATAAACATAAATGTTCAAGTATTGATTATTTCAATCAAACCTCTTAGTTTCACACTCTTTAAATGTTTATGATCAAGAAAATAGAAACGTTAATGCTTATCCCCTCAAGGTTTACAAATGATGATTAATGATAGTTATTAATGAATTGTTCTCTAAAAGAATAACTAACTTGGATAAATACAAAGAATGAGAGTTGAAAAATACTCACTACAGGAAAAATACATATTAGTGTTGATAAACCGGATTTTCATTGTATTTTGATGTGAGTTTAGATGTCATTTTCATACATTTTTAATATATTTTATTGGCAAAACTCACTGTTTGGTGTTAGTTGATGCAAGACAGGTACTCAAGAGACTTCATGAGGAAAAGAGTTGAAAATTGCACTTTTTGGAGCAAAAATGCCACTGTTTGGAGGACCAAGAAAAAAAGGCCAAAATTGAAGTAACGCAAGTACCATGGCCATGGTAAATTTACCATGACCATGCTAGTTGCGTAGCAGAATTGGACCTTGAGTACCATGCAAGGACCACGGCCGTGGTCATTTTACCAGGGTCGTGGTAAGTTGCGCGGTCAGCCCATTTGAATTTTGAATTATTATAAACAGGAGCTGAGAAACCCTTTTTTTTTAATCTTTTGTTCTATTTTGAAAACTGGGGGTTCTGAGTGAGAAGGAGGTCCTGTGAGAGACTCTGAGCTGCGGGAGGACGTAGAGAGCACCATCGGGGATCACCATTGTAAAGTTTCTTCCCTTTTGTAATCTTTATGTCTTCTTTTGAGTTTTCTGGCTTAATCATGAACATGAGTGGCTAGTTTCTCTTATCCCCGGATTGTGATGTAACTGTACCTTTGTACCCTGGTTCTAATTTTAATAAAACCTAGATGTTATTAAGTTCTTTGTATCTCTTCACTGCTTTTATTGCTTTTTAGGACCGACCAGTCAAACATAAGTTAATCTCTTGTCTATGATCAATTGCTTGCGATTAACTGAATTGTGAAGTGATTGGATTCGTTCAATTTGCATGATCAAACCTATCGTATGAATTTCAAGTAGATTAACTTGTTAATCCACCTCTCTGAGACTTATCGTATCATTTGCTCTAAATTAATTCACCTATGATCAATTGGTAATTAAATTAGGGGAAATAACGTTATTAACTATGATCAATATAACACCCTAAAAATTACAATTCAATAAGTATATACTTATGTGATTTAATTATGATTTAATTGGGATTTACTTGTTCTAAATAAGAAAAATATACGTTTTGAGTAATTAAATATAATTAGTGATTAATTAAGTTGTGTCTTAGAAAAATAATAATTGAAATAGGAGTGAATTAAAATTCCATTTGCATGATTGTTAGTGACCCAGATGACCAAAATTGCATAGTAACCCTAACCCTACCCCTACCCCTAACCATAACCCTAATGGGCCTCGTACGGGCCCAATTGAAAAACCAACATGATCCCTAATGCCTAGAAGTGTGAGCCAGCCCTAGGAGAGAGAGGGAGGGGACACTTTTTCACTTTTTGATTTTTCTCTCTCCTATATGTGTGTGTGTGTGTGTGTGTGTCATTCTCTCATTTTCATTTTTCTTCTTCTCCAAGTTTCTCTCCATCTTCTCTCTACAACTCTTAACTTCTCTCTAGGATTTAGACACCCAAATCTAAATTTCTATGGGTTTCTTTCTTCCCTAAGCTATTTTCTTGTTTTCTTGTTTAATATTGATTATGGCTGTTGTTGGTAGTCTATAGACACCATTTGTGTCACAAGAACTTTTGAAAAACTTGAAATGAGCTAGTTGTTAGTTTGCTCCGCAACTGTGTTTGATTTTTTGTCTTGGTTTTCGTGCATGATTTTGAAGATGTAAATACATTTTTCTATGTTTTGATGCCTCTGGATGTCATGGTATGCTTTTCAGATTTTTTTTAGTACTGTAACTATTTTTACCTGATTTATTTTTTAAAACTGTTGATTCTGAGAATGGGACTGTTTTGATTTTTATAAATATTTTGGGACGTGATTTTGGAAAACTGGAACAATTTTTTCGTTTTATATAACATGAGGGTAATTCCTGAATTTTTTTAAAGTGATAAAAGCTTGGGAATTATTTTTACCCATTTTCTCTTTGAAAAACCCAAAAGCGGGATAACTGAGAGATAAAATGAAAAAAATAACTTTTCGTGGGAAATTTGCTCTGAGAAAATTTTGTGACTCATTTTGGACCATGTGTAGTGTCCATGAATTTTTCTAGAATTTTTTAAGTGCTTTTTATATTTAAGTTCATTTTCTCATTGTAAACTCTGTTCTAGAATAATATTGATGTTGAAATACAAAAAGGGAATTTTTAGTGGTTGTAACATTCTGGAAAAATTATATGAGATAATAAACATGCTAGGGATATTCTCTATAAAATTTAATGAAAAACAGAGTTGAATTAGTATTTTCTAAAATTCCTAAAGTGTGTTTTTCAGAGAGCATCCTGCCACTGTTTTTAATTCCAAAAATATTAGTTGTGGGTTGAATTTGTGGGATATAATTTTATGTGTTAATATATGAATCCTGAGAAGTGTCTCTGAAAAATTTGGTGAAATTATAAGTTGATTTACTTTGTCAAAGAATTTATGATTGATGATTTTAGCTCTATGTGTTTAATTGTAATGTACTTGGAATAATTGCCTAAGTGATGTTGTTTGGCTTATTTGTGTTAATGGTGAAGTATTCCACCTAAAAAGGGGGATCTTCCCATAAATTTTATGAATTTTTTTTTTGTGTTTGAATTTTGATTGATTGAATTATTGTTTGTTAATGATTATTATGCTATTAACTGTAAATTGGAGACCGGGATGAGCGTGATCCTCGGGCAAAGAATGCTGAAATTTTCTTGTGCATGTGACTTGTTTGCAATGTTTTGTGGTTGTGGGGACAAGAATAATTCATTCTTGTGTGGGAGCAAGTAAACTCCAAACGAAGTACACTTGTAGATGCTAGAAAATTATTCTAGTAATTGAGGACATTGATGTGCAATAGTGAATTAATTATAACTAAAGAGTGGGAACTTAATAATCTTATGAGTTAATAACTAGGAATTTCCTATGCGCACGGAGGACATCAGATAATGGACTTAGAAAGAAATCTAGGACCCTTGCATGGATTTGGACAAAATGACTTAAGTAAGCATAAAACGTGAGAGTGCGTGAGGATTTCAATAAAACAAAGTAAGACAGTTAAGATCATGATGTGGGTCATGATTGGGTAACGTGCAATACGCACATATGTTTGAAAGTTTATAAATTATGATTGTCCGAATCGTGGTGAGAACCGAAAGGAGGAAGGAACCCCCAGCGCTAGTCGTGTGAGACGGTTGAACGAATTTGTTCATGGGCAAAGCTTGAATGGACATTTGTGAAAGAGGTTGTGTGGGGGCTTCACCTGTGGTGAGCAATATGCTCATAAGGAATGGGGTCAGAATGTGTGACCACTGTGGTGGTGGAGAGTGGATCTCCGTATGGTATGTCAGGGACATACGTTGTGGAAGACCGTCATTCGGTACCTTTGGCAGAGAAGCCACACCAACCTATAAGATATGAACCCGATGAGAGGGAGTGGTTGAGGAGTTAGTCCTCGGAGATTGGATGACCTCACAGAGTGGTACCTGAGGTGTGCTCGCTGACTTGCTGTTTCTTGGGGATCTGGCGTCGAGTTTGTGGTCGTGTTTCCACAGTGCCGACTTGGGAATCCCGACGAATGCGAGGCACAACCATGTTGGTGAAAGCCCTGCCATTGTACCGTGGTGAAGGGTGTACTCCCATCAAGTCATCCGACTTAAATTATGTAAGTCCATTGAGTTCTGGGAGATCCAGTGGCAGCGGGCCCAAGATGTGATGAGTTAATGACTAGTCCGAAATGTGTTTAGGATTACGGGTGAGACCCGTGAGAGTACCACATCGAGGTGGTTGATGTTGTGTGCTTGTGATTGTTTGTGACCGGAAGGTTGTTTGGTTGTTGGTTTAGAGGAGGAAAGAGACTCACTCCATACGCCTTTATTTTTCAGATTTAGACGAATGATCTTGTGCAAATAACGAAGATGGAATGAAAGACTACGACAAGCACTGTGAACGCGAGTGGATGTTTCAAGAGAAAGAAGAGGATCCTTCTAGGATGCTACTTGGGTTAATTGGGTATTTTTGAAATTTTCATTGAGTCACTGCTCTGAGTCTTAGTACTTTCTTGTATAAAAAGGGGTAGACTTGGTTTTAAAATTATGATGTACCAATTTTTTTTATATGACTCAAATGTATAATGTGTTAAATTCCAAGAATGTAAATGCATGAGTATATTCTGTATAATAGAATAGTATAATGATGGATCTGATGATGTTCTTAATTAAAGAAGATTTTGTTATGTTTCATGGTTTGCAACGAAATTAATGTCTTATAAAATGAGTTTGATTTATTAAGACCGATATTTCATTAAAAGGAATTTTGATATGTTAATAAGTTATTATGGATGATGGTCGTTTGGAATTTTAAGTAACAACGTGTTAAAGGAAAAACAAATTTCCCCTTATTTTAAAGGTTGTTTTCAATAATTGGATATCAAATCACTTCTTATATTTCTTAATTAATAAGAAAATCTTTAACACTAAAAAAGGGTGTTACAATCAATTATTAACTAACGAATTTAAGAGGTTGCTGGCAAGTGACGCATTTAAGGATTTTATTGAGATTAGAATTGGGAAAAAAAGGGTTACATGTGAAATCACAATCCTAGACTTTTTTACTATAATTGTTCTCACATTAATCTTTCTGCTCCGATTCTCTTTCTTTTGAAAAGAATAATTGAACATCATTCCTCTCAATTTGATTTTAAATTTTGGATTGCTTAATTATTTGTGAAATTAATTATTTGGAAACGCGACTGGTCCTTTGGGTTCGATATCCAGACTCCTAGAGTCCACTGTTACTACTACGTAGGGTACGCTTGCCCTTTGCGAACGCATTTTACGCATCAAGTTTCTGGCGCCGTTGTCGGGGACTAGTTGTGTAGTTCCTAGATAATTTATTTTGTGAAAATTAAGCAATTCTTGTTCATATTGTGCATAGTTTTGGTTCCTTTTAATTTTCTATTTTATCTAAAATTTTTTTGTTTGTTTGTTTAATTTCTGAATTTTTATTTTATTTTATTTTATTTTAAAAAAGCTTTGTTTATTTTAATTATTCATTCTTTTTTGCCAGTTGCGTTTTAATCCCTTTTGTTGTGTTAACAATTTATGCTAACCAGGTCCTAGAGGCCAAAGCTTGTGAACAAACTTGAAATCGAAAAACTTGCTCGGAAGAACAGAGCGGAACAGAGAAGAGTAATGACTGAAGAAAATGACCCACCGGTGGAGTAGTCTCTGTTAGACTATCTCACTCCTCAAGTTGGGGTAGCTAACAACATCTTATTGCCAGCACTGGGGGATGTCAATTTTGAATTGAAACATGGCTTCCTCCAGATGATAGAGAGTAACCAGTTCAATGGGCTAGCTACTGAGGACCCGATGGAGCATCTGAGAAGATTCCTGAGGATGGCCAGCACTGTAAAATATCCTCAGGTGTCTGCTGAATATATCAGACTGGCTGCTTTCCCATTCTCACTCAACGAGAAAGCTCTTAGTGGGTTGTGCTCACTTCCAGCCAACAGCATCACCACCTGGGAGATGTGCACCAACAAATTCCTCCGGAAGTACTATTCTGTAGTGAAGACATACCAGATGCAGAGAGAGATAGGCAATTTTACTTAGAGGGAGCAGGAGAGCCTGTCAGAAGCCTGGGACAGATTTCAAGAGCTACTTCGGAGTTGCCCACATCATGGGTTTAGCCAGCAGAGAATCATCCAGATTTTCTATGGAGGTGTGTCCAGCCATAACAGGACTAGCCTCGACGCTGCTTATGGAGGTTCCTTAATGGCTAAATCACCAATAGAGGCAAATAGAATCATTGAAGCCATGGCCTCCAACGCCTACAACCACACTGCAGATAGGCGTATTCTGATGAAACCTGTGAACCAAGTGGAAGCTGGAACATCTAGTTCAAGCATTGGTCAAAAGCTGGAGAAGTTATCTAAGCAGATGGAGACCGTGGTGAAAGCATAGGTACAACTCTTCCACCACCCACTTGCGATAAGTGTGGGGAAGTCCATAGAGGAGAATGCCCTGTAAGTAATGCACTTGGTCAAGCTATGGAGGAGGTAAATTATACCGGTGGGAAGAGTGCATAATATGATCCCTACTCTAGCACATTCAACCAAGGATGGAGGGATCATCCTCACCTTTCTTGGAGAGACCAGAAGGACTAAGGTCCCAGGCAGGAGTAGAATCAAAATGTGTATAGGCCTCCACATATGCAAAATCAGAGGTCAAAATAAGACGAGATAATGCCATCACTGGAGGATGTCATGATGCAATATATAGCCTAGAGTGATGAGCGCATGAAGACTATGGAGTCTCAGCTTTCTAGCATGCAAGCTTTGCTATCCTAGAGAGCTCCTGGTACCCTTCTCAAACTGAAACTAATCCTAAGAAGGAGGAGGAAAATGTTGTGATGACTAGGAGCAAGAAGGCTAAAGTGGAGTAGAAGAAGAAGGAAGAGTCAGCTCCAACTCCAGAAAAGGAGGTTCTTACTGAAGAGAACCCAACTATTGAGAAAGAGAAGGAAAAGGAGGAACTGACACCTCCTCAGGTAAGTGTTCCTTTCCCCCAAAGGTTGAAAGACAAGAGTGAGGATAGGTATTTTGCTAGATTTGTAGAGATGCTGAAAAGTTTGCATATTAATATCCCCTTCGCTGAGGCAATTGCTCAAATGCCAAAGTATGCCAAGTATTTAAAAGAAATTCTTTCAAATAAAGGAAAGTTGGCAGACTTTGCTACAATTAGCCTCAACGAAGAATGTTCTGCTGTGGTTTTAAAGAAATTGCCTCCTAAGCTTAAGGATCCAAGGAGTTTTTCAATTCCTTGTACTATTGGCAATTTGCAATTTGATATAGCATTATGTGATTTGGGTGCTAGCATTAATCTGATGCCTTATTCTGTTTATAAGAAGTTGGGGTTACAAGAACCCCAACCACTGACATCTCTATTTTGCTTGCAGACAGGACTCTCACCTATCCGTGAGGGATAGTGGAGAACTTGCTGGTTAAGGTTGGAATTTTTTTTTTTTTGCTGACTTTGTGATTCTGGACATTGAGGAGGATGAGGAAATCCCAATTATTTTGGGACGACCCTTCCTCAACACAGGAGATGCCGTGATTGAGGTCCGAAAAGGGAGATTAACTTGGAGGCTAGGTAATGAGGAGGAAGTGATTAAAGTGTACGATTCTTCGCCTTCCTGTAATTTTGTGCAAGCCATTGACAAGGTGGAGATGATTGATGCTGAGCTTCACCCAAGTGTAGGGAAGGAAGCTCCTGGCTATAGAGTGGATGTGCATGCTGAGGGTTTACTGCAAGAAGGGAATACCACCCTGTTTGAGGGAGGTTGATTTCCCTTTCATCCGTCAGGCTCGGGACGTTAAACAAGCGCTGCTCAGGAGACAACCTGTGAAAAGTGGATTCATGAACCCACTGTATCCTTTTAATTATTTTAATTTGCATTCTAAAGCTTATGAATTGTTTTTATTTTTGTTATTCTCGCTTGTGGGGACCACGGCCGTGCTAAATTGAGCACAACCGTGGTGGTAGAAGCAAGATTGTGGTTATATTTGATCATAGTTATGCTCCCAGCATCCCCAAACAATGTCATTTACGACCACAGCCGTGCTAAATTGACCATGGCCATGGTCAATGGACCCTGGAAGTGGAAATTTCACAATTTTTGTGAAAATTAGCGTCAAAATTTTCCGACCATGGCTGTGGTAAATTTTACAACCGCCCTGGTAAAAAAAATTGTTTTTTTTTCTTTTCTTTTTCAGGTTCATGGTCCCTCCTCACCAGAAGCATTACCAAATACCTTAGAGGCCCGCTTTTAAGGAGGTTTTTCTGTTTTCTTTTTCTATTTTTTAGTTTTCTTGTTTCAGTACTTTATTTTATGTTTCCCTTTCAGTACATTTTATTTTTCATGTCTTGTTTATTTATGTTTTTGGATGCATTGAGGACATTGCATACTTTAAGTGTGGGGAGGGGGTCACGATTTTTCTCCCTAGCTTTGAGATGCTGTTATTTGTGATTATGTTAGTGCATTGTTCTGTGTTATTTTTGAATTCTTGATAGTTATGAAATTTTGTTTTCAGAAACCCCTTTGAAAAAAAAAGGAAATTTTTTTGCAATATAGCAGTGGGATTTTCTTCAAGGAAATGAACATTAGCACTAAACATAATTGAATAAATTGTTTTCCCTTGAGCTTAGCCATAGAAATATGAGTTTTGAGCTTTTGATTCTTTAAATGTGTGATTCTGATCCACCTTAGGTGGCATGTTCTATTTTCTATCCTGAAATACATATCCTTGATTGGCTTTTTATTTTCTGAAACTGTTGAGGCATTGGTTAGGCATTTTTCTGGATTTGTGTTACATCCCCATCTAGTTGCCTGTTTTGAGTCTAATTGAATATTCATTTGTCACCTTGCTCTGTGAAATTGTGTATAGTTGTTTATACTTGATGATTTGAAGGATGGGGGGAAAAGTCAATGTAATGCAGAGCATCTAGTTAAAAAAAAAAAATTCAGTGTCTCTCAACTTCCTCTCCTGTGAATTGAATAAAATAAGGTAAAAAAAACCTTCAAAAATAAAAGAAAAAAGAGAAAGAAAAAAAAAGAAGAAAAAGAAGAAAAATAGAATAATGGGAGAAGAAGTGAGAGCTGAAATATGGGTAGTGAAAAAGTGGATGAAAGAAGGCATTGGCTCCCTTTGATTTTAGATCATTGAGTGTGAACTGCCATTAGAGCCCTTTGTTGTCCTTTCCTTTCAGCATCTACTTATCATTATAAACTTGGCCCATTACACCCTGTCATACCTCATTTGTTCTGTTTGTGAAAAGTTGATTGATGAATAGATTTGTGAACATGCTCACTTAAGTGTGATTTGAGAGAATTTCTGTTGACCTTGAAACATTGAGAGAATGAGAGATGAGTGAACCGGGCTCATGGGAAATTAGTGATTTATGTGGATGTTTTAAGCCTAATGGATTCTTTGAAAAAATTATGCTGCATTTTGTTGCTTTTATGGTTGCTTATGTTTCATTTTCCATTCTGAATAAATTGGGGTTCTGTTACAAGTTCTTAATTAGAGGGAATTGGTTTTGATATTTGACTCAGAATAATTGCTTGAGGGCAAGCAATGCTCAAGTGTGGGGAGGTTGATAAACCGGATTTTCATTGTATTTTGATGTGAGTTTAGATGTCATTTTCATACATTTTGAATATATTTTATTGGCAAAACTCACTATTTGGTGTTATCATGAGGAAAATAGTTGAAAATTGCACTTTTTGGAGCAAAAATGCAACTGTTTGGAGGACTAAGAAAAAAAAAGTAACCCAAGGATCATGGCCATGCTGGTTGCATAGCAGAATTGGACCTTGAGTACCATGCAAGGACCACGGTCGTGGTCATTTTACCAGGGTCGTGGTAAGTTGTGCGGTCAGCCCATTTGAATTTTGAATTATTATAAATAGGAGCTGAGAAACCCTTTTATTTTTATCTTTTGTTCTATTTTGAAAACTGGGGGTTCTGAGTGAGAAGGAGGTCCTATAAGAGACTCTGAGTTGCGGGATGACGTAGTGAGCACCATTGGGGATCACCACTGTAAAGTTTCTTCCCTTTTGTAATCTTTATGTCTTCTTTTGAGTTTTTTTTGCTTAATCATGAACATGGGTGGCTAGTTTCTCTTAGCCCCGGATTGTGATGTAACTGTACCTTTGTACCCCGGTTCTAATTTTAATAAAACCTCGATGTTATTCAGTTCTTTATATCTCTTCACTGCTTTTATTGCTTTTTAGGACCGATCAGTCTAAACATAAGTTAATCTCTTGTCTATGATCAATTGCTTGCGATTAACTGAACTGTGAAGTGATTGAATTCGTACAATTTGCATGATCAAACCTATCGTATGAATTTCCAGTAGATTAACCTGTTAATCAACCTCTCTGAGACTCATCATTTGCTCTAAATTAATTCACCTATGATCAATTGGGAATTAAATTAGGGGAAATAACGTTATTAACTATGATCAATTGTTAACTAACGAATTTAAGAGGTCGCTGGCAAGTAACACATTTAGGGATTTTATTGAGATTAGAATTGGGGAAAAAGGGGTACATGTGAATGGCTGCAAAGGGAAGCCTGGGGTCATAAGCGACCGCCAACTGATGGCAGATGTGCAAACGCCTATGCCTGTAAAATAAAGAAAACAAATTATGTTAACATTTGTATTAAAAATTACACAAACAAATCAACAAATAAAATTTTTTTTACCATCAGTAAAGTCATACAACCTCCACACTGCTTGCTCTCCCACAAGCTCGCATAGGAGAGATGGTCGTAAAGATACGCTAATGCAAATACTCCCCAAGCGTACTGGCAGCAGGTGCACAGATCGCTGAGGTAGCAGAGATGGAAAATGTTCACATGTGTGGAGCTCTTGTCGGCGAAGATGGTACAGCAGAGCAAGTGCAACAAGTACCCCCATGTGGCCCACACATATGAACCAGACTGCACATACCTCTCATATAGCTCCCTCAGCCATGTGAGACGTACCCTAGCTTCTGCCGTCATAGCAGCATCAGCCTCATCGTCAGACACCAGGCCTAGCATGGTCCTCAGCAACATCCTAATGTCAGCCTTTTAAAAGGCGGTCGCTGGGCCGACAATCTACAAGCCTGTAATAGGCAACTGCAGCAGACATGACATATCATCCAGAGTGATGGTCATCTCTCCAACGGGCAGGTGGAAGGTGCATGTCTCCCGATGCCACCTCTCAATAAAGGCATTGACGAAGTCTTTATTCGCGATATATCACACATGATAAAGACCCATCAAGCCAGACTGATCCACGTATGCTTGGACTTGTGGTTGGGTAGGGTAGGGAATCAACTTCCCGGTGTGGCTGATCAATCCAAATATGTCCAGCGACGTGGTCCTTGTAGGACCCCAGCAGTGTATCAACTACAAGACCACCAGGAAATGGCGGTCCAATGATCCGGTCAGCAAACAGGATCACTAGGGTTGCTGGCTGTGGTACCTCCGCTACCTCTGCATCAGGCTATGGCATGTCTGCCTCAGCATGTACATGCTCTGCATCCTCTGACTCATCGTGTTGTACTCCTCTAACAGCACGAGTATCATCTGCCCGACGACGGCAAACAGATGCTGTCACACATCACTGGTCTGTCCTGGATGGCTGGGCAAGCTGACCAGCATCTGCAACAGCATCTTCCTCCAAAGTGGAGGGATCCTGTCAGCGATCGTGCGAAACATACTTCGTTCAAGCCATAATAAATCTGCAAAAAATTAATTAAAATACTTAGAACTCGATAAACAAAAAATAAAGTCAAATATTATATAACTAAATAAACAAATAAATAAACAAACTTACACTGTAAATATAATACATTTAAAAATATAAAGTTTTTATTTTAATATTTTTTTAATTAAAAAAATTATTCAATTAAATAATTATTTTAATTTAAAAATTAAATATTAAAATAATACTGTAAATATAATTAAATATTTTTGTTTTAAAAAAAATCACTTTACAAATTCAAAATTAAAAAAAAATTCAAACATCACAACGGAATTGTGATTCCATTGTGTTGTTTGATTTTGAGAAACATCACAACGGAATCACGATTCTGTTGTGCTATGCCAAACTGGAAAAAAAAAAGGCAAGGGGAAGTACATGAAACTGGTTCGACGACGTGAGGAGAGGAATATGTCTAGCGAGGTGAACGGGTGAGAGTGGGTGTGAAGGAGAATGTGAAAGGAGGAAAGGAAGAAGATAGAAGGAAGAAGGAAGAAGGAAGAAGGAAGAATGAGGAGTGACAGGGGTGTGAAGAAGGAGAGGGAAGAGGCGCGGGGAAGGTGAAGGGGTGGGGTAAAGAGGGAGAGGTGGGGTGGGAGGGAACTAATAGGGGTAAGGGGGGTAAATTCACCCAATTTGGGGTGAGAATAGCAAAATGAAGGGATGAGAATAGAAAATCCCATAGGAAAAAGCTTGACTATTTCACCAATGGCCCCATCATGCAAATACATTCCATTCTTTATCCGTGACATCAAAAGCTGGATCCATGCTCAAATTCCTACACAAATATAGTGCCACGTTGTAACAATATCACAATGACAATAAATCCAAATAGACTGACTCAATGTAAATCTGATAAAGAAATTAAAATGAAAAAAGAATCAAAACAAAGCCAAATGAATAAAATAAAGCAAAGTAAAATGAAATAAAAATAATAAAAAAGTTTGAAATTTTGGATATTTACATAATTATTTCGGTTCTTGAATTTATCTTTTTTTTAACCACCAACTCGATGATTTGATAAATCAATCAATCAATTATGTTATATAAAAGAAGGTTTTGCCACGTAAGTTGATGCCACATGACAACACCATATTGATTCTTTTTCCGCCAAAATGAAGATGATTTTATTTTTATTGTAGTTTTAAATTTTAAATTGTTTAATTCATATTAATTTATAACAATAATTTAAATTCATATTCATATTCAAATTTGAACATGGCCAATATTTTAAGATATATATGATTTAAATCAATCAATCAATCATATTATATTATATAAAAGAAGGTTTTGTTACGTAGGTTGATGTCACGTGACAACACCATATTGATTCTTTTTCCGCCGAAATGAAAACGATTTTATTTTTATGGTAAATTTAAATTTTAAATTGTTTAATTCATATTAATTGATAACACTAATTTAAATTCAAATTTATATTTTAAAATATAAACTATAAACTATTATTATAAATATTAAGCACACACGTCTATTTTTTTCTATTTTTAATTCATAAAAATACATCAATTTTAGTAATTAAGGTGATTATTTAATTAATCATTCACAATTTAAACATTCTAATTGATAATACAATTATATATTCTAATTCAAATTAATCACTAATATATATTTTGATTCAAATTTAAATTAAATTTAAAAATCTCGCAGGATTCATTTTAGGCAGATACATCTCGAAAAAAATTTCTATTTGAAATACAAATAGTTTTTATTTTATTTTTAATTCATAAAAAATACATAATTATATTAATTAAGGTAATTCTAATCAATATAATTTTTATAATTTAAAAATTAAAATTGATAACACAATTATATTCTTATTCAAATCTTGCAATTAGATTTATTTTTATTTCATAATTTTGTAATGCAAATCTATATTTTGGTTCAAATTAATAAATAACACTATTACATATTTTGTTTCAAATTTAAAAATATTGCAAGATTTATTTTAGTAGATCAATCTTTACCATTATTTTGTTACAATATTATAATCATATCATTAAAATGAATAATTTAAATTAAATTAAATAGTTAGATATCCACCGCATCTCCATTAAAAAAAATTGGATAATACCCATATCTATACCCGATCAAAGTGGGTATTCTCATCAAAGTAAGGTCGGATTCTAGTCGATATCCACGGGTTCAGGGCTCTTTGGCATGCGTACTTGAAATTACTAAATAAAATTTTACAGTCTCTCAGTTATTAGCCTAAATAAAATATGATTAAAATATCATTATATGCATTATCTTATTTTTGTATTGATCATTAAGATTTTTATTGTAATCTACTGATCTATAAGTTGAATTGCTCACAAATATTTTTTTAACAATTAACATTAGGCATTTATCTTCTTTATGATGAAAATATATTTTTTAAAGAAAAATTAATAATTACAAAATAAATTATAAATTTTGTTATCATTAATATTTTTATTAAAATTATGTATATATTTAAATTATATATAAATGCAAATATCTTTATAAAGATAATAGTGTTTTAAAACAAATGTTTATATAAATTAAAATGATATAAGACATGTGTAAATATAAAACTATTTAAATACATATCAATATTCATAATTAATTTTATATATCTTTTACATATACATACTAACACATACATATATAAAAAAAATTAAAAATTAAAAAATACATTAAAAATTATAAATTATAAACTCAATACCCGTGCAAGACACATGTTATTAAGCTAGTTATTAATATATTTTAGACTTTGGTATTTAATTTTTTTTTCTATTTTTATTTTTGTCTTCTTCATTCAATTTATATATATTTTTTATCATAACTTGATGATCCGAACCAAATTAACCCAAACTTCATTAGATTAGTTCGGTTCATATTGGCAAAAAAAATTCAAAACTCAAATCAAACCAACCCAATTAAATTTTGTTGGTTTGGATTTAATTTTTTTTTATAAATATGAACTAATTCAACTTGTGAATACTTCCAATAATGATAAGTGATTTGATTGAAATAAATATATAATAATTATTTTCATGTCGTAATTGAATTCAGTAAGAAATAATTAAGGAAATAAAAATATTTTTTTTGTTAGAAAAGAAAAGTAAGTGTGAAGGTAAAATCATAATAAAGATATTTTCTTTTTATATGTTGCTTTATTTCTCACTAAATGTTATAAACTTTTTATTTACCTTTATTTTATATATAGGTAAATAAAAATATCTTTTTATATAAAAGTTGATTAGTTCGAGCTGAATTTCTTTTAGTGAAAGATACATATGTTTTTTTAAAAAAGAGTTAATGTTATAACACTTTTTTTAATCAGGCTACAGTACATTACATACACACACAATGTTAGGCACACATACACACATAATATTTTGTTGACAATAATTATCCGTTAATTAGTACTAGTAAGTATGACAGTATTTTCATTAAAATACATGCATATTTGTGGTTACAAATAATGCACTGAAAATGAGGAAATTATTATGAATCACTTTAAAAGGATAATTATATTTTTTTTTTTTGGCAAGCGTGCATATAGAATTTAAAATTTAAAATTACAACTTTCTCCTATAGACAACTATATATATTATTGTTCTTTCTTTCTTTTGTCCTAAACCCTATTATATTAGTATTTCACTTAATATAAACTTTTACCATCCAAAGCATTTTTTTTTTTTTTGCTAAGTTTTCTGTGTCATTATCATCCGAAATCATTCATCATGTCACGATTCTTTTGCAAGCTGAGTGACAACCCAAGAATAACTAGGGAAGATACCATGGAAGAGCCTCAAGTGATTTTTCAACCAGGAAATATTCCAGCTATAGTTGTTCCACGTCCACTTTCAAACACCCAATCCCCAAATGTGCCAAACAATTCTCGTAATGTGCCTCCTCCAAATATGCCAAACACTCGTCGTAATGTTAGGCCTTTCGATCTTAATGTGCCAAGCAATCGTAATGTTAACAATGCTTCTAACTCTGGCGAATGAAGAGTCGACACTGCAGAGAATTATAAAAAAAAAAAAAAAAGTATAGTATTTAGGAATAATTATGTCATTTAATATTTGGATAATTTAGGAATTTATCTTACTTAGATTAAGAATTTATTTAGTTTTTGTGTATCCTTATTAGGTCATTAACACCAGACGATTATGTAGGTTATTTTTGTTTCAATAAACTATTGAGTGCTTTTAATTATTTGAGGTTTAAACATTCCCGATTTTGTTCGTTCTTGGTTTCAAATTATATATGAAATATAAGTGTTTTCATCAATTTCTTCTATTTGTATTCTATTGCACTATTTGCCTAAGGCAGTGATTGATTTGTGTTTTAAACTACTAGCACCAAACGATGTTTATGCATATCGTGCTTTTAAATGGGTTTATGAGTTAATTTTATTACTTATTGCTCAGTGATTGATTTGTGTTTTAAACTACTAACACCAAGAGGGTAGGTGGGTGTCTAATCATGATCAACCTATGATGAACTCCTACTATTACCAACATGAAGGGAACTTTGAACATAAATTTTTGCCCAAAAGCAAAGGTGAGATGTTGGGGCACGAGATTTCCAATGAAGAATTCAAGAGTGCCATATTCAATATGGGTAGCTTCAAAGTCCAGGGAAAAGACGGGTTTCAGGGCCTTGTTTTATCAATATTTATTTAAATTTAGTATTTATATCGTGCCATATTCAATATGTACACCGTGCCATATTTAATTAAAATTGACTGAAGGCGTATGATATATTTAAATTTAAATGGGAGTTTGTGAAGTACAACGATCTATTTAGCAAAAGAATCCGTGTTCGATTCCCTCTTGTGCAAAATTCAGCGTATTCTTTTTATTATCCTTTTATCATATTTTATCATACTTCAATCGTTTATTTATAAATTTGGGGAAGGAAAATATTTTTTAGCTCGACAAAGTCTTACCTTTACTTTTACGTATTTTCAAGTACAATGAAAAATCAAGGTTATATAATTCCTTTGATAGAAAAATGTGCAGTTGATTAATATTTTTAAATTATTTTTTACTGTTACATTTTATATCACCAAATTGTCACAATTCATATTCATATGTATCAAATTTATTAGATGATCAAACAAGGATTACTTTCAAAGTGACTATCTTTTAATTTTTTATATTTTAGAAAGTGATTTAATTTTAAATTAGAAACTAACTTCTCAAAAGAAAGAATAAATAAATAAAAAGGATAAAAGGAATGATAATTATTTTGTGTTTTTGGGTATTAGTTTCACTATTAGTTCTAAAAAAGAAGAAATAAATAAAATAAAAGAGGATTAAAATAAAATAAAGACAAGAACTTGAAAAAAGAAGAAAAAAAATTCAATTATGTGTATCAATATTTTTAATCAATTTCATTTGGACCTAGCAATTTATATTTTATTAACGAAGTTATTATTTTTTTTTTTTTGAACAATTAACGAAGTTATTAGTTTTGGTAAATCTTTAACATTTTTCCCAAAAGGTTCAGGCATGCAACAAGTAGCAACTAACAAAAATGTTCAGGCCCGCGATGAGCAAGACAACAGTTACACAATGGAATCATGATTCCGTTGTATATTTTATACAACGGAATCATGATTATGTGAAAATGATATTTTCGGAAGAAAAAAAATTAGAGCATGTGCGGGTGTGAATAGAAATTTTGGAGGTGAGAATAGCAATACCCTAGTGAAAGCAGAAGCTGGTGTGAGCCCAATATCACTTCCAGCAGTCCAAAACTAACTACAAATAGTAAAAAGAAAACAAAAGAATTACGTGAAGTCAAAATAGACACCCAATGCAATGACTGAGCTCTAAATGACAAATCAAAGAATCAAACAGATTAAAACAAAAAATAAAGTAAAAATAAATTAATGAAAACATGTAGAGAGAGAAAAAGATGCATAATCAGATATTAACATGGGCACATGGTGGCACCACGATGGGTTATTGGTTCAGTGCCAGTCTGGGTTCATTGCTGCGCTATTTTTTGGCTTGAGATGGTGTTTATCTCGATCGAGATGACTTGCAGTGGTTGCTTGGGTCTTTCACGTATTGCTGACTGGTGTGTGTACATGCATGAATTTTAATGATCGATGAATGTGCATGAATTTTAATAATGAATATATAATGGATAATATATGTGTATGCGCATGAATTTTAATGACGGTTTTATAATGTGTCACGTAATTTTTTTTTGACTTAAATGAAATTTTGGTCTTTCTATTTTTAAAAATTCATAATTTTGGCTACTTTATTTTAAAATAGAAATATTTAGCCAGACATTTTAAAATAGGAATCAATTGTCTCTATTTTGAAATAAGGGTACCAAAATTGCGGATTGAATAAGATAGGAGAGCCAAAATTGTATTTAATCCTATTTTTTAAATTTATTATACTTAAATTTTTGTTTTATAAAAACTAAAAATAAATAAATGGTGACTAGTAATTTTTAGTTTTAATATTTTTGTTAGATTTATAAAAAAAAATTTAAAGAAAGATATATATAATATTAGTATATATATTTTTGTGGTTTTTTGTTATATATATATATTAGTTAGTTAATTTTTTAAATTTTATTTTATTTTTAATCATGATTTGTTTCTTATTTTTTTAATTTTTAAAATGAGACAATATCTTATAAATATTAACAATTCAAATTTGTGTAAACGTTTATCAACATGTATATCCAAATAGAAATATTTTATTGATCGAATTTTAAATATTTATAACATAAATTTTGATATAAAAAAAACTTGTTGAAAAAAATCTCAATTAAACTGTTTTAAAAACGAGGCACAATAAAAGATATTTTCTCCTTATTTGTTTCTCTATTTCCCTGTTAATTGTGATAACACTTTTCTGCATTTAGGCTACATTTCTTTACATACCTACACACAACGCTAGAAAGACATGCACACACAATATTTTGTTGACAAGAATTACGACAATTTTGTTTGTGGTAACCACCATAATTAGGGTCTTTGACTTCCCGGTAGGACCCCGAGGTATCTTACAAGCTTCGGTCCTTCGGACCAGCTATGGGACTAATCCTCTGTCCGGAACTTAGTCACACTTAAAACTCATCGTCCCTTCCCAAGAGTAGAGTTATGACAAATAGTAGTAAGTATAATAGTATTTTCATTAAAATTAAAAAGAGTTTAATAGTGATGCCCTGACAGTGTAAAATAGTTTTACACTGTCATCCAATCATAAATCACCGTTTAAATGACTTTTAAGATAATTTTGTAAAAGTCAACAAACTTAACATAAATGGTGGGTTGTGATTGGATGACAGTGCATGACCCTTTTTCTCAATTAAAAATACATGGATCTTTATGGTTACAAATAATGCACTTTTTTTTAAAAGCAATAATGCACTTAAATGAGGAAATTAGGATTGATTATTGTTTAATTTTTTGTGCATGATTTCTCCTATAGTCAAATTAATTGATTAATTCACTTTTTTTTAAAAGCAATAATGCACTTAAATGAGGTAAATTTAAATTTTAAATTGTTTAATTCATATTAATTGATAACACTAATTTAAATTCAAATTTCTATTTTAAAATATAAACTATAAACTATTATTATAAATATTAAGCACACACGTCTATTTTTTTCTATTTTTAATTCATAAAATACATCAATTTTAGTAATTAAGGTGATTATTTAATTAATCATTCACAATTTAAACATTCTAATTGATAATACAATTATATATTCTAATTCAAATTAATCACTAATATATATTTTGATTCAAATTTAAATTAAATTTAAAAATCTCGCAGGATTCATTTTAGGCAGATACATCTCGAAAAAAATTTCTATTTGAAATACAAATAGTTTTTTTTTATATTTTTAATTCATAAAAAATACATAATTATATTAATTAAGGTAATTATAATCAATATAATTTTTATAATTTAAAAATTAAAATTGATAACACAATTATATTCTTATTCAAATCTTGCAATCAGATTTATTTTTATTTCATAATTTTGTAATGCAAATCTATATTTTGGTTCAAATTAATAAATAACACTATTACATATTTTGTTTCAAATTTAAAAATATTGCGAGATTTATTTTAGTAGATCAATCTTTACCATTATTTTGTTACAATATTATAATCATATCATTAAGATGAATACTTTAAATTAAATTAAATAGTTAGTTATCCACCGCATCTCCATTAAAAAAAATGGATAATACCCATATCTATACCCGATCAAAGTGGATATTCTCATCAAAGTAAGGTCGGATTCTAGTCGATATCCACGGGTTCAGGGCTCTTTGGCATGCGTACTTGAAATTATTAAATAAAATTTTACAGTCTCTCAGTTAATAAAATATGATTAAAATATCATTATATGCATTATCTTATGTTTGTATTGATCATTAAGATTTTTATTGTAATCTACTGATCTATAAGTTGAATTGCTCACAAATATTTTTTTAACAATTAACATTAGGCATTTATCTTCTTTATGATGAAAATATATTTTTTAAAGAAAAATTAATAATTACAAAATAAATTATAAATTTTGTTATCATTAATATTTTTATTAAAATTATGTATATATTTAAATTATATATAAATGCAAATATCTTTATAAAGATAATAGTGTTTTAAAACAAATGTTTATATAAATTAAAATGATATAAGACATGTGTAAATATAAAATTATTTAAATACATATCAATATTCATAATTAATTTTATATATCTTTTACATATACATACTAACACATACATATATAAAAAAAATTAAAAATTAAAAAATACATTAAAAATTATAAATTATAAACTCAACACCCGTGCAAGGCACATGTTATTAAGCTAGTTATTACTATATTTTAGACTTTGGTATTTAAATTTTTTTTCTATTTTTATTTTTGTCTTCTTCATTCAATTTATATTTTTTTATCATAACTTGATGATCCGAACCAAATTAACCCAAACTTCATTAGATTAGTTCGGTTCATATTGGCAAAAAAAATTCAAAATTCAAAACTCAAATCAAACCAACCCAATTAAATTTTGTTGGTTTGGATTTAATTTTTTTTTATAAATATGAACTAATTCAACTTGTGAATACTTCCAATAATGATAAGTGATTTGATTGAAATAAATATATAATAATTATTTTCATGTCGTAATTGAATTCAGTAGGAAATAATTAAGGAAATAAAAATATTTTTTTTGTTAGAAAAGAAAAGTAAGTGTGAAGGTAAAATCATAATAAAGATATTTTCTTTTTATATGTTGCTTTATTTCTCACTAAATGTTATAAACTTTTTATTTACCTTTATTTTATATATAGGTAAATAAAAATATCTTTTTATATAAAAGTTGATTAGTTCGAGCTGAATTTCTTTTAGTGAAAGATACATATGTTTTTTTAAAAAAGAGTTAATGTTATAACACTTTTTTTAATCAGGCTACAGTACATTACATACACATACAATGTTAGGCACACATACACACATAATATTTTGTTGACAATAATTATCCGTTAATTAGTACTAGTAAGTATGACAGTATTTTCATTAAAATACATGCATATTTGTGCTTACAAATAATGCACTGAAAATGAGGAAATTATTATGAATCACTTTAAAAGGATAATTATATATTTTTTTTTTTGGCAAGCGTGCATATAGAATTTAAAATTTTAAATTACAACTTTCTCCTATAGACAACTATATATATTATTGTTCTTTCTTTCTTTTGTCCTAAACCCTATTATATTAGTATTTCACTTAATATAAACTTTTACCATCCAAAGCATTTTTTTTTTTTTTTTTGCTAAGTTTTCTGTGTCATTATCATCCGAAATCATTCATCATGTCACGATTCTTTTGCAAGCTGAGTGACAACCCAAGAATAACTAGGGAAGATACCATGGAAGAGCCTCAAGTGATTTTTCAACCAGGAAATATTCCAGCTATAGTTGTTCCACGTCCACTTTCAAACACCCAATCCCCAAATGTGCCAAACAATTCTCGTAATGTGCCTCCTCCAAATATGCCAAACACTCGTCGTAATATTAGGCCTTTCGATCTTAATGTGCCAAGCAATCGTAATGTTAACAATGCTTCTAACTCTGGCGAATGAAGAGTCGACACTGCAGAGAATTATAAAAAAAAAAAAAAAGTATAGTATTTAGGAATAATTATGTCATTTAATATTTGGATAATTTAGGAATTTATCTTACTTAGATTAAGAATTTATTTAGTTTTTGTGTATCCTTATTAGGTCATTAACACCAGACGATTATGTAGGTTATTTTTGTTTCAATAAACTATTGAGTGCTTTTAATTATTTGAGGTTTAAACATTCCCGATTTTGTTCGTTCTTGGTTTCAAATTATATATGAAATATAAGTGTTTTCATCAATTTCTTCTATTTGTATTCTATTGCACTATTTGCCTAAGGCAGTGATTGATTTGTGTTTTAAACTACTAGCACCAAACGATGTTTATGCATATCGTGCTTTTAAATGGGTTTATGAGTTAATTTTATTACTTATTGCTCAGTGATTGATTTGTGTTTTAAACTACTAACACCAAGAGGGTAGGTGGGTGTCTAATCATGATCAACCTATGATGAACTCCTACTATTACCAACATGAAGGGAACTTTGAACATAAATTTTTGCCCAAAAGCAAAGGTGAGATGTTGGGGCACGAGATTTCCAATGAAGAATTCAAGAGTGCCATATTCAATATGGGTAGCTTCAAAGTCCAGGGAAAAGACGGGTTTCAGGGCCTTGTTTTATCAATATTTATTTAAATTTAGTATTTATATCGTGCCATATTCAATATGTATACCGTGCCATATTTAATTAAAATTGACTGAAGGCGTATGATATATTTAAATTTAAATGGGAGTTTGTGAAGTACATCGATCTATTTAGCAAGAGAATCCGTGTTCGATTCCCTCTTGTGCAAAATTCAGCGTATTCTTTTTATTATCCTTTTATCATATTTTATCATACTTCAATCGTTTATTTATAAATTTGGAGAAGGAAAATATTTTTTTAGCTCGACAAAGTCTTACCTTTACTTTTACGTATTTTCAAGTACAATGAAAAATCAAGGTTATATAATTCCTTTGATAGAAAAATGTGCAGTTGATTAATATTTTTAAATTATTTTTTACTGTTACATTTTATATCACCAAATTGTCACAATTCATATTCATATGTATCAAATTTATTAGATGATCAAACAAGGATTACTTTCAAAGTGACTATCTTTTAATTTTTTATATTTTAGAAAGTGATTTAATTTTAAATTAGAAACTAACTTCTCAAAAGAAAGAATAAATAAATAAAAAGGATAAAAGGAATGATAATTATTTTGTGTTTTTGGGTATTAGTTTCACTATTAGTTCTAAAAAAGAAGAAATAAATAAAATAAAAGAGGATTAAAATAAAATAAAGACAAGAACTTGAAAAAAGAAGAAAAAAAATTCAATTATGTGTATCAATATTTTTAATCAATTTCATTTGGACCTAGCAATTTATATTTTATTAACGAAGTTATTATTATTTTTTTTTGAACAATTAACGAAGTTATTAGTTTTGGTAAATCTTTAACATTTTTCCCAAAAGGTTCAGGCATGCAACAAGTAGCAACTAACAAAAATGTTCAGGCCCGCGATGAGCAAGACAATAGTTACACAATGGAATCATGATTCCGTTGTATATTTTATACAACGGAATCATGATTCTGTGAAAATGATATTTTCGGAAGAAAAAAAAATTAGAGCACGTGCGGGTGTGAATAGAAATTTTGGAGGTGAGAATAGCAATACCCTAGTGAAAGCAGAAGCCGGTGTGAGCCCAATATCACTTCCAGCAGTCCAAAACTAACTACAAATTGTAAAAAAGAAAACAAAAGAATTACGTGAAGTCCAAATACACACCCAATGCAATGACTGAGCTCTAAATGACAAATCAAAGAATCAAACAGATTAAAACAAAAAATAAAGTAAAAATAAATGAATGAAAACATGTAGAGAGAGAGAAAGATGCATAATCAGATATTAACATGGGCACATGGTGGCACCACGATGGGTTATTGGTTCAGTGCCAGTCTGGGTTCATTGCTGCGCTATTTTTTGGCTTGAGATGGTGTTTATCTCGATCGAGATGACTTGCAGTGGTTGCTTGGGTCTTTCACGTATTGCTGACTGGTGTGTGTACATGCATGAATTTTAATGATCGATGAATGTGCATGAATTTTAATAATGAATATATAATGGATAATATATGTGTATGCGCATGAATTTTAATGACGGTTTTATAATGTGTCACGTAATTTTTTTTGACTTAAATGAAATTTTGGTCTTTCTATTTTTAAAAATTCATAATTTTGGCTACTTTATTTTAAAATAGAGATATTTAGCAAGACATTTTAAAATAGGGATCAATTGTCTCTATTTTGAAATAAGGGTACCAAAATTGCGGATTGAATAAGATAGGAGAGCCAAAATTGTATTTAATCCTATTTTTTAAATTTATTATACTTAAATTTTTGTTTTATAAAAACGAAAAATAAATAAATGGTGACTAGTAATTTTTAGTTTTAATATTTTTGTTAGATTTATAAAAAAAAAATTTAAAGAAAGATATATATAATATTAGTATATATATTTTTGTGGTTTTTTGTTATATATATATATTAGTTAGTTAATTTTTTAAATTTTATTTTATTTTTAATCATGATTTGTTTCTTATTTTTTTAATTTTTAAAATGAGACAATATCTTATAAATATTAACAATTCAAATTTGTGTAAACGTTTATCAACATGTATATCCAAATAGAAATATTTTATTGATCGAATTTTAAATATTTATAACATAAATTTTGATATAAAAAAAACTTGTTGAAAAAAATCTCAATTAAACTGTTTTAAAAACGAGGCACAATAAAAGATATTTTCTCCTTATTTGTTTCTCTATTTCCCTGTTAATTGTGATAACACTTTTCTGCATTTAGGCTACATTTCTTTACATACCTACACACAACGCTAGAAAGACATGCACACACAATATTTTGTTGACAAGAATTACGACAATTTTGTTTGTGGTAACCACCATAATTAGGATCTTTGACTTCCCGGTAGGACCCCGAGGTATCTTACAAGCTTCGGTCCTTCGGACCAGCTATGGGATTAATCCTCGGTCCGGAACTTAGTCACACTTAAAACTCATCGTCCCTAAGAGTAGAGTTATGACAAATAGTAGTAAGTATAATAGTATTCTCATTCAAAATTAAAAAGAGTTTAATGGTGATGCACTGACAGTGTAAAATAGTTTTACACTGTCATCCAATCATAAATCACCGTTTAAATGACTTTTAAGATAATTTTATAAAAGTCAACAAACTTAACATAAATGGTGGGTTGTGATTGGATGACAGTGCATGACCCTTTTTCTCAATTAAAAATACATGGATCTTTATGGTTACAAATAATGCACTTTTTTTAAAAGCAATAATGCACTTAAATGAGGAAATTAGGATTGATTATTGTTTAATTTTTTGTGCATGATTTCTCCTATAGTCAACTTTTATATATAATTGTTCTCTTTCTTTCTCTTGTCCCAAACCTTATTATTTCACTTAATATCATCCCTTTTACCTTCCAAAACCTTTTACTAAGTTTTTTATATCATTGATCATGAGTGGATTCCTTTGTAGTCTGTGTGGCAATCGGTTGCCAACTCGACAAGATTTAGCAAGACATACTGTTGAACATAATCCAAATTTGTTATTGAATTCCATGGACATGCAGCCTCAGAATGTTCAACCTCAACCACAAAATGCTCAAGCTAATAGGGTTCAGCATCATCGACGTCAAAACACTCCACCACCAAATGTGCAAGTGCAAGGGAATCCTAATCTTAGGCCTTTCAATCTTAACGTGCCACGGCCTTTTGATCTTAACGAGCGTGCTAACTCGGGCGAATGAAGAGACACAGTAAAGAATTGTAAATTTTATTTTATTTAGGAATAACTATAATTAGGTCGTTTAATATTTGGATAATTTAGGGGAAAAACATTTTGATAGGGGAATTTATCTTACTTAAATTAAGAATTTATTTTAGGAAGTATATATTTCAGTCCCTAAATGGCGCTTTTTTAATCAAGTCCGATATCATTTTAAAATCAATTTGGATTGATTTTATACAAAATTATGACATTCGTGTCGCATCAAATTCTTAATTTATGATATCATTATTATTTTATTGCCTTGATTGTGTTATCTTTGTTTACTTATTATTTTTAAATATATCATGTTGCACATCTTTAATTTGTACCAACAAGTTGTTAGTCCGAATGAAACTATAGACTCGATTTCTTTAAGTACGATCTCGGATTCAAACATTATAGATGAAGAAAATTCTTATTAGGAAGGGAGACTCCACTGGGGGGTTGGTAGGGGAGAAATTTTTGGTTTCTGGAAATCTTATATTGGGAATCTTGATTTTCCACGTTTGGTATCAATTTTAAAAAATAACATTCCTGGGAAAGAATGTTTCTCGAGAATGTTTTTAGCTAGGTTTCCTACAAAAAATTTTCCATAGAGGGAAGTAGGAATCTAACTTTCTTATTACATTATTTAATGCAGTAAATAATTAAAGTATCTCATAAAAATATCACATAACTTTTTAATTCTCAGGTAACTTATATAAATATTCTTAAGAATATTTATGACCAACCAAACAGATTTTATTCATTTCCGGAATCATGATTCCCGGGCATGAAAAAAAATTTCCTCTACCAAAACGCCCCCCAAAGGTGGTCAATCAAGTTTTCGGGCAGAGATTAGATATCAGCAAACTGGTGGGTACTCTGTACCAATATTATTTTTTTAAGCTAATAAGTTACTAGTTTTTCTTTTCATTCTTATCCTTACTAGAGTGTGTAACCCGTAACATGCATGCAATAAATATTGTTTCCGAATATTTTAAATATATAAATATTTTCATAAATTTGTTTTAAGAATTATTTAAAATTAATTTTTATTTATTTTAACCATAGAATGTAAACTATAACATTTTTAATTATTAATTATTGTTGTTCACTAGAATTGGCACCCGTGCATTGCACAGGTAAAAATATTTTTATATTTTGTAAGATTTTAAAAAAATCATAATTTAAATACTATTATAAATTTATGCAAAGTGTTTGCATATTTTTTATTATTTTTTATAATTTACTTTTATGTTAATATATATATATATATATATATAACTTATTTTTATATCAATATTAACAATACATGGTATGGCAAAATGTTAACAAATACATATTATTTATTTTTATTAATTTCTTGAAATAGTTTTCAAAAAATAAGTATTTACTCAACGTGGTATTTTTAATTTTATGATATGTAAAGTCTGTGTGTGATCTTTCTTTTATTTTAAATGTAAAAGAATAGTTATTTTTATAAGAGAACATAGACTATATTTTTTTTTGTTGATTAACATATTTTACACTATATACTGACAGCGTAAAACTATTTTACACTGTCATCTAATTACAAACCACCATTGAGTTTGTTAACTTTAATAATAATTATATCAAAGTCATATAATGATGATTTTTAATTAGTTGACAGTGTAAAAGCTTTTACATTGACAATGCATAACCATTAGCATATTTATTATTTTAACAATTAAAAAAACATAAAATATTAAAGTAATTTTTGTTTTTGACTAAAATACTCTTACAAATGACTTAGGTGTAAATGTATGCTATTGTAAGTTTATACAAAATATCTACATAATTTTTTATTATTTTTATAATTTGTTTTTATATTAATATTGATAATTTATAGTATATATCTAAATATAATATATTGTTATGTTCATAATGATAATAGATAGTATAATAAACATATTAATTTTTGTAATCATTATCTTTATTATCATTTTTATTATTATAAATTTTTACTTTTATCTTTATTATTATCTTAATATATTTAAGTGTGGATACTTTTATATATAATATTACCTAGTTATTTTAATTATGATATAATTTATTACTTTTTTTAATAACATCTTTATAATTTATTTATATGATTTATTTTATAATTATTTAACGATTATAACACAGTGTCATATTTTATTATTTTTCTATTTTATTACATGATTTTTTAGTCATGCTTTATTACATGATACAAACAACAATATTTTAAGATTTATATAATAAGAATGATTATAATATTGTTTTAAAATTAAAATATAAAGTATAGAAGTATATTGCTTAGGTGCTCAAAAAACTGTCCCGTAAAGTAAGTTTTGATTAATTTTTATTTTAATAATTATTTTATATATTGAAATGTGATATAAATTCATTTGACATATAACTACAGTAAAAAGTTAAATAAGATTATATATATATATATATATATATATATATATATATATAAACAAATTAAGCTTTTAACTACTATTGATGGATTTAACCGGATTTTATTATAACTATTTTTCTACCTGTGTAGATTATAATAGTTATTTAAATTAAGCTTAAATATATTTTTAGTCCTTGTAATTTAGTGTTATTTTGTTTTTCATTTTTGTAATTTTTTTTGTTTTAGTCATTGTAAATTATATTTATTTTATTTTTCGTCCTTAAAATAGTTTAGATAATACTTTTTTAACTGTTCAAAGCGTTTTTTTCATTGTTCAAAGTGTTATCTAAACCGTTTTAAGGATGAAAAATAAAACAAATATAATTTGCAATGACTAAAATAAAAAAAAATTACAAGGATGAAAAGCAAAAAAATGCTAATTAAATTGTAAGGACTAAAAATGTATTTAAACATTTAAATTATAATTTATATTTAATTTATATTTTTATTAATAAGTTTACGTGTACATATTAATCTATAAAAGGAAATTTAAATTTATCCATGTAAAAGGAAGTCTTCAATGATTCAATTATGTGAGAACATAATAATGATTTACTTAAAATTTAATTTTAGATATTAATTTTGCACAAAGAAGACAATAACAAATACATGGACTTAATTTTACATTTTGTCATGTAAACAAATATAAATTTTATAAGTAAAAATTAGATTTATTTGGATAACAATCTACAAAACATTAGTTGGGTGAGAAAAAAAATTAAAAAATACATTCATGTTGAAACCACTAAATTAATGAATTATAGAAAGCTACTAAAATTTTAGTTGCTGATAATTTTTATAGTAGTTGATATGCTAATGTGTTTTTTTTTACAAAATGTTCATCTTCATGTGTTGTATTTTATCCATTTTTTTTCTATATTAATCAATTATATGTAGATATTAATGTGTAAAAATAAAATAAGAATAAGGATTTGCCTATTTTTTGTGAGAATTTAAATTTTAATTATCTATACTTTAATTGAATTTGACTTTCTATAATTTAATTAAATCTAAACTAATTATTTTAAAGAGAATTCAAATTTTATTAGATAAAAATTAGCTAAGCCATAATACATTAAGGTTTCTTTTACCTAAACGATTTTAATTTTTTTATACATTAATATGTATATGCTAATATATTAAAATAAAAATTATATATAAAACATAATACGTAAGGATGAATACTTTTTTTTATATATAAAAGCAATTAGAAAATTTTCACTTAATACATGAGATGAACAATTTACCTAAAATCACATTAATATATAAATTATTATGTTGAGATTATAATTTTTTTATTATAATAATTTTAATTTAAATGTTATTTTTATAGCTTTCTCTTTCTTGACTTTTTTTTATGAGTTTTCTCTTTCTTGACTTAAATAATTTATTGAAAGTTTTATTTTACAAACATAAAAAGTATGAAAAAAATATTAAAAAATGGGAATAAACATTTTCCATGAATATATGAAGAGAAATTTAGACTTAACCTATTGAATTAGATATATAAAATGTAACACACGGGACTGAACATTTTTTATAAAAATAAGCAGACAAATTTACTTTGAATTCACAAAAATAAACTTTTTTAGTAAAGATTTTTGTCCAATTAAAATTAAAATTTATTAGTCCAATCAAAATTCACAAGGATAAACTTTACACAAAATTCACGGGGATAAATTTATTAGCCCAAGTGGGGAAATTTATACTAAATTCACAGGGATAAACTTTTTTTCTAAAGATTTTAGTCCAATTGAAATTAAAATTTCTTTTACATAATTAATATATGTTTAATTATATATCAAAATCAAATTATAACAACATAATCACTATTATTTTCTCCACGCAAAATCAGTGTCTAATATTAATTTTTAAGCAAATAATTATTTATTTTTTATTTATTATTTTCTCACTTAAATAAATTATGAGACCTTTTCTTCTACCTGAACAAATTTTAATTTTCTTTTAGACATTGATGTGTATATGCCAATATATTAAAATAAAAAATTATATATAAAACATAACACATAAGAATGGATACCTTTTTTTTTATATATAAAAGCCAATAGAAAATTTTCACTTAATACATGAGGATGAGCAATTTATTTAAAATCACATTAGTATCTAAATTATTATGGTAAAATTATATTTTTTATTATAATAATTTTAATTTAAATATATATTTTTATGACTGTCTTTTTCTAAACTTAAATAATTTATTAAATATTTTATTTTATTAACATAAAAAGTATGAAAAATATTAAAAATGGAGATAAATATTTTTCATGAAAATATGAAAAGAAATTTAGACTTAACTTATTGGATTAGATATCTAAAATGTAACACACGGGGTTGAACAATTTTTATAATAACAAGTAGGAAAATTTACTTTGACTTCATAGGAACAAACTTTTTTACTAAAGATTTTTGTCTAATCAAAATTAAATATTATATTACATAAATTACATAAAAAAAATTAAATCAATTTAATCACTATTATTTGCTTCACAAAAAATTTAAAATTAATTTTAAGCAGATAATTATTCATTTTTTATTTATTATTTTCTCACTTAATTAAATTGTTCAAGATTTTTTTTCTAATTGGACAAATTTTAACTTTATTTTATGCATTGATATGTGTATGTCAATATATTAAAATAAAAATTATATATAAAATATAAAACATAGCGATGAATATTTTTTTTATAAAAGCAAGTAGAAGATTTCTACTTAATTAATGAGAATTAATAATTTACCTAAAATCACATTAATATTTAAATTATTACGGTGAAATTATATTTTTTTTATTATAATAATTTTAAATTGAATACATTTTTTATGGCTGTCTCTTTTCTGATTTTAATAATTTTTTAAATGTTTTTATTTTACGAACATAGAAAGTATGAATAAAATATAACATATGAGGAGGCATATTTTTCATGAAAGTATGAAAAGAAACTTAGACTTAACTTATCATATAAAATATATAAATATAACACACGGGGATGAATATTGTTTTTTAAAAAAACAAGTAGGTAAATTTATACTGAATTCACGGGATAAACTTTTTTACTAAAGATTTTTTTCAATCAAAGTTAAAATTTATTTTACAGAATTAATATATATTTATTTACATAAAAATCAAATTAAATTAACATAATCACTATTATTTTCTCCACACAAAATCAGTGTATAAAATTAATTTTTAAGCAAATAATTATTCATTTTTTATTTGTTATCTTCTCACTTAAATAAATTATGAGACCTTTTCTTCTACCTGAACAAATTTTAATTTTCTTTTAAACATTGATGTGTATATGCCAATAGATCAAAATAAAAATTATATATAAAACATAACACATAAGGATGAATACCTTTTTTATATATATAAAAGTTGGTAGAAAATTTTCACTGAGGATGGACAATTTATTTGAAATCACATGAATATCTAAATTATTAAGGTAAAATTATATTTTTATTATAATAATTTTAATTTAAATGTTTTTTTTATGACTGTCTCTTTCCTAACTTAAATAATTTATTACATGTTTTATTTTACGAATATAGAAAGTATGAAAAAATATAATAAATGGGGGAGGAATATTTTTCATGAAAGTATCAAGAAAAATTTAGACTTAACTTATCATATCAAATATAACACACAACGATAGACTTTGCTAATAAAAACATGTAGGAAAATTTATATTGAATTCATGGGGATATACTTTTTTACTAAAGATTTTTGTTCAATCAAAGTTAAAATTTATTTTACATAATTAATATATATTTAATTATATTACAAAAATTAAATTAAATCAACATAATCACTATTATTTTTTATGCAAAATTAGTGTATAAAATTATTTTTAAGAAAATAATTATTTGTTTATTTATTATCTTCTCACTTAAATAAATTATTCACGGTTTCCTTTTACCTAGACAAATTTTAATTTTCTTTTAAACATTGATATGTATATGCCAATATATTAAAATAAAATATAACACATAGTGATGAATATATTTTTTTTATATAAAAGCGAGTAGAAATTTTCACTTAATTCACAAGATAAATAATTTATCTGAAGTCACATTAATATCTAAATTATTATGGTGAAATTATATATTTTTCATTATAATAATTTTAATTTGAATGTATTTTTCTATAGCTGTCTCTTTCCTAATTTAAATAATTTATTGAATATTTTATTTTACGAACATGAAAAGTATGAAAAAAATAACAAATGGGGATGAATATTTTTTACGAAAGTATGAAAAAAAATATAACAAATTACATACAATACAAAATCTAAATAAAAATACTTAAACATCTTGTTGTTGCACGGGTCAAAATCTATATATATATATATATATATATATATATATATATATATATATATATATATATATATAATGCATAACACTGTTATGTTGGTTCGAGACTGGCGAGAACCTAGTATTAGGTCCAGAGTTTATTTAGGAGATGACCGAACAAGTCAAGATGATTTGAGACAAGTTGAAAATTTCTCAAGATCGACAGAAGAGCTACTTTGATACTCATAGAAGGCCATTGGAGTTTCAAGAGGGCGAACATGTGTTACTTAAAGTCAGTCCAACGACCGGGATTGGTAGAGCTTTGAAATCTAGAAAGTTAAGCCCTAAGTATCTTGGTCCATATCAAATCTTGAAATGAATAGGTTTCGTATCTTACTAGATTGCCTTACCCCCGTTCCTTTCTAACCTCCACAATGTTTTTCATGTCTCACAACTTAGAAAATATGTTTCCAATCCCTCACATGTCTTACAACCAGATACCATACAATTGAAAGAAAACCTGACGTATCAGGCTTTTCCTATAAGAATCTTGGCTAGAGAGACCAAACAGTAGCGCAACAAAGAGATTTCTTTAGTGAAAGTGTGTTGGGATGAGTCAGATGATCATAATGTCACATGGGAACGTGAAGACGATATGCGTGAGCAGTTTCCTTATCTCTTTACCCAGGTAAGGAATTTCGGGGACGAAATTCTTTAAAAGGAAGAGAGTTGTAACATCCTATTTTGAGGTGTTAGCTTATAAGTTGCTATGGTATATTTATTATATGTGCTTAATTGATTATTTGATGTGTGCATGGAAAAGTATTTGATTTTATAGTGTAGTTTTTTTTTTTCATTGTTGTTAGCTTGCGGATAGTAGGTTAAGGTTTATGAATAGAGAACAACTAGTTTCTTAGGGATGTGTACATGTGATTAGTGATTTTATAATCACTAATACCCATGATGAGAACTAAACACTTTGGGGTTCGTTTAGAGTCAAAGTGGTCAATTAAAGAGCACAATTTCTATTTCATAAAACAATCTAAGTCTTGAAATAATCATATTGAGATCTTTGTACAATCTCAATAATATCTAAATTTTATTCTTGTACCCTCAGTATATCCAAATAAATTCCAAAGACACCAATTATTGATATAGCAATTCCTATTGTTTATTTTATTGATTGCATTCTCTAAAATACTTGCTATAGCCATTTCTAATATTTTAAATAACTACCTTTGTATCTAAATTTAATTTGTAATCATACCATTATATCTTAAAATTATATCCTACTCTTTCTATTATGTTAAACTTACACCATTTTTATTTTATTTCTACTTTATAAAGCCAGCCTTATATTTCTCCGTTGCTGCACCATGTAACCACCTTATAACTTTAATATGTGAAACTAGCTCCTGCCACCTTTCAATTTCTTTTCTCACTGACAACATACACACCTTATACCCTCCCTAACGTGAAGCATCTAAGTGCCATCACCACCTCATTTTACTACTTTCATAAACTTAGTATTTATATTCAAAATCTTGTTACTCCACGGATTGAAATTCCAAGTGCCACTTAATTTCCTTATAAACTTTGTAAAAAACCATATTTGCTGGCAACACCCCACCTATCTCACCGCCACATACCCTTCCATTTTCTTTCCTTTGGTGACACATAACCTTCCACTGCCACCCCAATTTTTCTTCTTTAAACTTAATTTGTTAACATGCAAACCTTATCACTCCAGCAATCAACACCATCGCAATGTTGATCGAGAGCAATTAAGTCACTGTCACCATCGTTCGTTCTTGTTTCTTCACGGTGCAGCCAACCTCACGTACCATATCATTCCCAATTTCAATTCCTCTCCTCCTTTGCTCAAGGCCGAGCCATAACTATGGATTCCTTCATCACCTAGGTATGATTTTCCTCCTTGCATGTCTATTAGGAGTCACAATTATATCATTTACACAAGTTCAAGCGTGATTCCCCTTCTAGGTTGTGAATCCATCTTTGGCTTCAAATGCATTTGGTATATTTAAATTCCTCCCTTGAAAATTTAATTCTCTTGGTGCTCTTTAATTTGACAGTTTCCAATTGTCAATCCGCTCTCCGTAAAGTGATTTACGGCGATCAAGGGTTAGAGTTCAACGCGCAAGGGATAACATCTTAGAGCACTCTTGGAGATTCCCAACAAACCCTCAGGTAAGGGGGGAGTGAGGGGTACTATACGTTTTGGCGTACAAAGAGTGTTAGGAGTTCCCCACTCTTAACGCTTTTGGGGTTTTAGTGCCGAAGAGTCGAATTATGACTCGCCGTAAGGCGCGTATACCGCCGCCATTGTTATACGTAGTAATTATTTATGATGCCGAGAGAACGATGTTGTTCTCTCACTATCCGAGAAACCCCAGCTCAAAGCAATTGATTGAAATGCTCAAAGAGCACTTTTATATTATGTCATGTGACAATTATATAATTTGTTATTATTGCGATTGATGTATATGGCCAGACTATCTTGTAAATTATGTTTCATAATACATGTATTAGTTTAAAAGCTTTAATCGAGTAAATTATGATTGACTAAGTAGTGAGTATGGGAATGATTTATAAATAAACTTTTACGCTGAGTTTGATGACTTGTTATGTTTCAATTATGTAAACTGTGATCATTGAGACTTGTGTGTGTAATTACTTTGACTCAAGCAATATGTCCTTTTATGATTTAAATTGTTCTTATTGTTTCCAATTAAGAGAATTTCGCTTAATCAAGTGTTAATTATATTTGTTGTGCGATAATTCAATTGTATGATTAAATTGTGAATGGTGAGATGTGAATGGTATTTAGGAGATGCTTATATGCTTAAATTAATTGTGGCTTATTGTTGCTCCAAGTGAATTAATCTTGTGGTGCTAAAGGTGGATGTGTGTGAAATGTGATTGGTATTTGAGTACTAGATTGACATAAGCATATAGTTTGTATATTAAATGACTTGTAGATTTTATTACTGTCCTTATATGTTTTTGGAAACAAATTAAATATTACTTTTGTTATCCAAGTAATAGGAAGGAATTTTAGAAGTGAAGAAATGACTTAAATCATTTGATATTATATTCTGGAATTGTGAGAAGCACTAGTCCTGTGTTACAGTCTGCACTGTATTTGCCACAGATCTTTGATTTTTTTAATTCCTTTGGTACTGTTATAGATTTATTTGTCCTCTTCGCAATGCTTTTGGTCCCATGTCATTCCGAATTTTGTACAATTTTCAGTGATTTCTACACTGCAACCTGTCCTGTTGCCGGTGATGTTGTGTGGCTGCGAGATAAAAATAATAAACTGCACTTTTTGGCATAGATTGGTGATTGATATGTATTTTTAGTAAGAAATAGACTTGACAAGGATTCTATAGAATTTGGAATCACTGAAATTTCAATTTTAGAGAATTAATTATGAATTTGGTAAGATGAGCATGGAGATGGAATAAAATTCTGCAGTTTGTTTTCCTTGGCTGTGAAATGGGACTTGATTTGAGGCAGCTGTGGCAGTTGCAAAATTATAGAAAACATAGCAGTGCTTTATTGATCTTTTGAGAAGTTCTCTGTAAATATTTAGCCCCAAACAATGAGTTTCCTATTTTTGAGATTTTCCTCACCCAAACTGCTCTTTTATTAGTCTTAATTATTTTCAAGCTAATGTATGTTTTGTTTTTATGTGCAGCTTTTGGTTTTAGTAAACTTATACTATGTTCCTTCAATGCCACTTACCTACATCTATATTTAGATCTATATAAGCATATTATCATGTCCTTTAACTCATAATTCCTTTGCTTTTAAAAATCATACTTAATGTTTTACTAGCTATAGACATTTTTGTATTCTTTCCTTTTTCTATTGAAGGCTTATGATTTGGTTTTATGGGTGAGAAAATGTTTGTGAAGAGGAAAAGGAAAGGTTTACAAAAGAGGGGCAAGTGTCTTCCATGAAAATTTATTCCATTCATCTCATCTTTAATACCAAGAGAAAGATATTGAAAGAAATCATGCATCACGGCATCATAGGCTTAGTGCCACTCCAGGCTTAGTGCCACTCCCAAGCTTAGTGCCACCTAGACTTGGTGATTCCTAGGCTTAGTGCCACCCCGAGTTTCTAGGTTATTCCACGGCTTAGTGCCAAAGGCGCCATATAAATACTACTTGGGTACCCCTTGCATGACATCATTAATGAAAGATTAGTAACGACTAACATAGGAATCATGCACCGCATTCATATAGGACAACTAACCTTGTGAGTTATGTGATTGTTGATATATGTGATATGCAATGAGTTTAGATTGTGTGAAGACTTGTGTATGTTGGTTACCTATGTTTGAAGGACACAACTTTGCTTGATAGTAATTTTTTTAATATATTTGTCTGGGATATACTTAAATACTTTGGCCAACCATATAGTAAGGTTATGCCACTCAATATGCGTGTATGTGTTAATGAACGTATGTATTATATGTGTGTTACTCTCCCACCTCTATCGTACTTTACTACAAAACCTCACTCCTCCTTGTTTGTGTTTCTTGGTTTTGTCTGGTTCTAAGTAATGAACGGGCAAGAAGGATCGCATGAGGGTCACACTAGTGGTGCAGATGGATTCTAGACATAGCCACTGAGGGCTGTGTGTTGTTTATATGTTTATGTTTTGTGTTTATGTTTTGTTATATATAGTCTATCTGTGGGAGCTTGGATAGTCTAAACTTATCTCCTACCTTGATGTATATATTTGTGACTTGATATAACGAGTATCCTAACCTTTCTTTTTGGAACAACTTGTATAACCTAGACTTTTCTGGTTGATGCTCCTAGTACCCGCAGTAAGGAAAAGCTATGTACTTGATTTCCCTCTACCATATTCCCCTCTTTTATATATATTGTTTATTAGGTACCACAGATATTTGAATCACCGCAAATATTCTACCATTTATACTACTCAAATTCCTATGCGTCCAAAAGTAAATCACCAACATTTCTTTTAAGACAGGAAATTCCTCATTCACAAAAATTTAAATGACACCATGTCCAAATCGCGAAAAAATTTCCCATCTTTTTCTGACCTAAAAGGGCTCCCCACATATACAACATAGAATCCCTCTCAATCCAGAAGAAGAAAAAGAAGAAGAAGAAGAAGAAGAAGAAATGAAGAATGTTGTTGGTATAAGCATCGATGAAGTTGTCGCATCCATATGAGCACACAACAAAAGGAAAAGGCAACCAAGAAAAGGGAAACAAGTAAGAGGACAGAGAAAAATAGCATCTAACTCTGATGAGGAAGTTAAAGATATTGAAGTTGCCATGTTTAGCAGCCTAGCGTCCACTTCCACTAATCCTCATCCTAAAAGAAAAGTGATGATCAGACTTGCTAACCTGAAATTCAGACCTCTTTACCACACGGAAGCTAGATTTTTCCCTGATGGATGAGACCTTGCATTGGTTGGTGCAGTCAAAGGTCAATTGATGGTCAAGAAAAAAGCTCTTGCTTATCCTCTAAACCTGTACATTAAGGAATCCACTAAATTCAAACTTTTCTTCCGTGAGTTGGACTTGCCACAAAACCAAACTTTTCAAATTGACCATGTTTTGGAGCACATATGGCAACTAGAACTCACAAAAGACCAACTTTAATGTGCTTAATTCTTTGATCTCGTTTAGAAAACCAACAATTGGAGTATCATTGGATTGGGAAAAATACAACTTGATATCTTTTATTCTCTTATGAATGCAAATTTGGAGCCATTTATTGAGCAACTATTCAACCCTAATTGGATCCATATAGTGTTGAAGTGTTTGGATTTGATTGACCTTGTGAACGCCAAAGATGCGATCCACCAATTCAGTGAGGAACATTCAATTATATTGCACAGCAATCTCTCTACCAAACATGAATTTGCGATTGAGATGCTAGGATTTCATGAACCTTAATGTCTGAGTGAAGTTATGTACTACCTCTCTTATGGGTATGAAAAAGAGAACTTTTTCCCACAAATCAAGTGGAAGATTATCCTAATTAGTGATATGGGAAAATCTTCTTTCTTTTATACCCATCGGAAAGGCAGTCCATAAATCCACCCTAACATCAAGGTTTATGAAATCCAAGCATTTGAATCGCAAATTCATGATTACAAAGGGTTTGCTTTGTGATATATAGGAATGTTCCACACTGAATTTGTGGGTCCTATCTTTGACACTCACAAGGGTGATCAAATCTAAACTTTTCAGCTCCATATAGATCCATTTGGGGTTGAAGAGTTGCTCAACAAGTGGCTCCAAATTTGCATTTAGAAGAAAATAGAGAATCTCAAATTGTATTTTTTCCAACCCAGATATACTTTTATTTGTTGTTTTTTAACGAGCTCAAAGAATTGAACACCATAAAGCTGATATATTAAGAATTCTAGTTGCCACCTGTGCTCCAAAGCATGGTCAATTTGAGAAGCTCAATTTTATAGTAGGTCTCACTCATAAGAAAGAAGCTCGAGACTGATATGTCATTATAAGATACTTAAGATTCTAAATTTGTTTCACTACAACGTAGATCCATTTTAGGGACCATGGACATTTCAAGGTGTTGAAAACTACTAGCTATTGTGATTTGGAAGTGATTATGGTTGAATCCCCAACTTTTTGGTTGATATTCTATTGTGGGCATATATCGAGTATCTAATTTGTTTGGACAACTTAATTGACTGAGGCCTTCTTCAACTTTGAGCCACTTAGGAATAAAAAGACATTTGCGAGTTTTTGAGATGGAAAAGTTGGTCAATGATATCCCCAATGTCAAGGTTCTAACCATATATATATATATATATATATATATATATATATATATATATAGTTAACTAAATCTTATTATTTTCTTGAAGTAATTGCAGTGTCAACTATGATAACACCTATTTCTTCTTTTTTGCACCTATAAAATTTGACCAACGTACGAAGGGATAGTATTTTAACAAGTTTTGCTGAGTGTTCATAGTTTAAAGGATTATTTTATCTTAATTACCCAAACACATTTAACTTATGTAAGACTTACAAAAAATTCCTTTCTCACACCCATAAAAATAATACTCGAGGAACAATGACAATCTAAAGCATAAAGGTAGTTATTGTTTACCAAGTATTATCAAAGCATTGTGTGTTTGGAAAATCTACTTTTGTGATTTATGTGTTTGGAAAAGAATTAGACTCCAAATGCTATTAATTAAATGATACAACATGACTTTTCTTAATTGATAAGTCATGTTTTTATTGGTAGGACAGACAATAAGACATCAATATCAGACAACAAATAGTCTTAGATTAAAACTATGAGTATGAGTAGATGATTATAAGGAGTCATGTTTATAGGCAGTGAGGTTTTAAGTTACGAATATCAATGTATATTATATAATTTTCTACACTTCCAAGTATATCTAAATGATCTTATGAAAACATATCAAATATAATGAGATGTTTGCATTGGAATAAAGATAAACCAAAAGGAAAAAAATGGCTAACACAAGCAGTCGAGAAAACTATTGTGAAGAAATTACAAGCATACTTGCTTGTTTGAAAGCACACTTATCATATTAGAACTTTTATAAACTACTAACATAAATGAGACAATATGTTGGAAGTGAAAAGTGTATAAATAGTCGGGAAGCATTCAACAATTAAGTGAATAGAAAAGAAAGCAAATAACGCCCCACCCCAGAGGGTCTTAAAAGTTAGTTAGATAAAATCATTAAGTGCAAAGAAACATATAGTTAGACAAAACTACATTGTAAGGATGTAAAAAGAGTGTGCTAAAATATGGCCTAGTCAAGAATTTGTAGAAGCCATGATTCATAGTAGTAATTACATGCAAAGAAACAAGTAATTATATTAGAAAGTCTACTTTAAAGTGTACGACTAAGGGTATATCAATCTTTCATTTAATTTAAAAGTGCATCAAGAACATTGATCGTATCCCACAAAAATTCAAGGGTAAGTACAAGGTACACACCCTTATGTACTTTAAAGCCAAGTTGTAGTCTTATCTAAATTTACTTAGCCAATTTTTTCTCACTAAATAATAACATGCAAAAACCATAACTCTTAATAAATATAAGTATGACTAAACAACAATAAGCAAGCCCTATTTGTTGGACAATAAAAAGGTAAAGCAATTGTAGGCAATTTCAGAACCCCTAAGGACTTATCTACAAAAATTAATTGATTTTTTATTATGGTGCAAATAGAGGAAATATATGATTAGGCACCATTATGCCACTAGGTGACTCCTAAAAATGAAAAGGCTAAAAATTGGAATGGGTTGAAGCAGAGAAATTGTGTTGTAGTACAGGAGTAAGAAAAAGAAATAGTGTTACTATAACCTTAATCATGCGAGCATAATGACAAACCACTAACATATGCACATGACCAAAAGCACACATAAATAGTACTTTGATTGAGGCAAAATCCACTTTTTTGACTTTTGTGTTTAAAAAAATTAGTTTCAAAATGCTACTACTTAAAATATATTGTATCAAATTTAATTATATTAATAACTACACACTAATAAGATGCAATTATTATTAATATAACATAAAAAATTTAAATCTTTTTACACAAAATTTTGCATAATTGGTCTCAAACGAGCAAACTCACGAAATACAAAATATTAACATTCATGCAATAAAAAAATATAACAAATATATTTTGCATGAGAAGCATTAAAATTATCATAAAATATGCAATATTTATCTAAAATATTAAATTATTTACTTTTAGTCAAATAGTGAAAAGTAAGTAATAAGTTTAAGATGTCATGGTCCAATAGTTAACAATTCTTTTTAACGACCATCGTAAGTAGAAGACATGAAAATAAGTCAACAAATTGGTTAAATAAGTTCATCGTTTTAAGTTGACCCATAATCATTTGTATCATATGATTTTAGAATGCTAATTAAACTTAAGCATCTTTTGTCTTGTATTAAAATAATCATTAAAGTGTTTTTCAAAGAATGACAGAACAAACATATGTGAAAATTGGTTTTAGGTTTCACCACTTGCAAAATGGACTTACAAATTTCTCTTAATGTAGCTAATAATTTGATACATTATTATTTCAAACCTTAACCCAATTGGCTAATAGAATATAATTTTTTATCCTTTTTATTAATATAATTATTATACAATAATATAAAATATATATGAAACGTTCAAAAGCCAACGAGTTTGAGATAATAAAAGCTTTACCAATATAACTAAGCAAGCATGCACAATATATACTTGGAAGAAATGCAATAGATAATATCATGATAGCTATTAAGCAAAAGAAAAACTAATTAACGATGTAATGCAAAATGTTAAATAAGATAATATCTCAACCCGAAGCAAGCAATCACTAGAGCCATCATTGGAAATAAATTATAAAATATTGCTAGTAAATACATATCACAAACAGCTAGCATGAAGGCAACAAAAGAGACTATCCATCTTCTTGGATGGTAATAAAATCATATTAGAAGTTGAAACAGGTGATAATGATCCAACATAATCTATACATCCAAGCAATCAAACTCCACATTATTTGGAGGAAATGGTCGCATTACATCGACAAGAGGAAACTCTCATTTAATTTCATGAATCACTTGTAGGATTGAGTTCTTTGATTCGAAACAAAATGAGCAAAAAAAAAAGGTCTAAAATGGAATCCAATTCGATCTTATTATTCAAGGCACCAAATGCTTATTTTTAGCAATATGTTTGTCGTACATAAGCATCTTAATGAAGCCTTAAACCATTTTTTCAAAATGTTCGAAAACAAGAAAAAAAATTGAGCACAAAATGTGACAGTTTTTCAATCCAAAACGTAATTATAAGAACTATAAATTCTTATAAACAAAAATAAAAACATCAAGTTTAGATTGGTTTTGTTCACAATGATCTTCAATTTAAAACCCCTCAACCAATTTCAAGAATCGTTGCTTCATTTTTATGTAATTAAATTTGAAAACAATTAAGGTTCATTAGAAGGCTATAAAAATGAACCAAAAATCTCTCAAATTCATCACATAATCATATGAAATTTTAATATGTTGTTTTATGGATGATAGGAAATTAAAAACTCTCAATCAATTTTGATTTTCATACATAAATTATTAGTGGTTTCTTTCAAGAATTTCATAGAATGAGCAACAAACCAAAAAGCCACGTTTTTACATGTTTTAATGATAGAAAAATGAAAGACAATAGCTTTAATTCCAATACACATAGTTATATGCAATGTTAAAACATATTCTATCGATAATAATTAGGAATAACAACTTAGGACATACCTATCGCTAACGTTGGATCCATGGTAACTCATGTCTTCGTTTAGAACTAAGGTTCCTCACCAATTGAGAGAATGTTGTCGTCTACTTAGTAAGGGTGTTTTGAATTCCAATTCCACAAACCGCCTAATTGGATATGTTTTTATAACTCACTAGATGAAGCTAGAGACCTCCCAATAAGCACTATGTAAATAGTTCAACCCATCATAATTCACTCACATTAAAAGCCCAACATAATATTCGTCATATATCAATGCAATAATTAAATTAATTATATCCATAGTTGATAAGTATAATTCTAAAATAATTGATTAATATTAATCCATAAAATTTAACACAACAGAAAACTCCATGGTGCAATATTGTCAGCTAACTTTTAAGTGATTATGTGACTACTAAATAATTTTTTTTATTTATTTTGACCATTCAAGTATGATTATATGGCCTTAATTATATATATATATATATATATATATATATATATATATATATATATGTACACAAATGGAGAATAATTAACTAATTAAATTCAAATTTCAAATGTTTTGAGTATTAATTAGCTAATTAAATTGGGAAATTTTTTTATTTCTTTTTCCTTTTTTCCCTTTTATTTTCTTTTGGTTTTTGATGTCTATTGTCCCCCATTTGTAGAACACGTAATTAAATGACCTATACGGTGAAGGAATGTAAGATATTCTCTTCAGTAAAATTTTCATGTTTAATTTTTTTTTTTTTGCAATATGTGATCAAAAGTCAATTTTCATTGTCTCTCATCTTTTATGTTTAATGTTTATATATATGTAATTTTTTACTTTATGATTTTTTTTTTATGTTTATGCTTTCAATTTTTGTATGTCTTGCGTTTGGTTTTGTAATTTACCTATTTCTATATGTGCAATTCAATCTTTTTACTTTTATGCATCAAAAATCCAATCTTTTTACATTTAAAAATATTATTGGAACATGCAGTAAAAAAAATATTATTGGAACATATTTGTCTTAGTTTTTTTTTTGGATAGAATATTTGTCTTAGTTAATTTATATACATAATGGTTATTTATATTCTTAGCATTAGAGAGTGAAACCACTTTAGACACAAGAGTTATTCCTATTTTCTACTTTTGGGGAGTTAATGCACAACAAGTAATCCTACCTAACATCAGTTCTATATTATATATATTTTTTGCTTTGGAAATGTTTTCTTAAATAATTTTCTTTGGGACTATTTTTAGGTGTTGAAGGATGGTCTTCATGCATAAAGTATTTTTGGAAAGGGTGATATGTTAATTGAATACATTGTCCTCTACAAATAACATAACTACTGTCTATGCATCTTAAGTTCCAGGAAAGAATTGTCATTAGATTTCACTTGCATTTGTCATAGGCTTCATGAGCAAAAAAAGGTTTAGAGAGAGATACTACATGTATAATCATTTCGGTGAACTTGATTGAATGTGTACTATCACAACAAGAAAAATGGAATTTTGCGACCGAAAAAATAGTCACTAAATTGATAAAATCGGTCGCTATTTAATTCAGTGACCGAAATGGCGACCGAAATGAAACGGTATCAAAAACCCAAGTCACTAAGTCTTTAGCGACCGAAATTTTATCGGTGCGTGTACAGCGACCGACATAATTAGTCGTAGGCAAAAATTATGATGTCGTTGGTAGTCTGGTCGCTTTTCCTTCTTAAGGACTAATACAGCGACCGAAATGTTTGTCGCTAATTCAGTCTCTATTTTTTATTTAAATAATTTTAAAATGTAATTGTAAAAAAAGTAATCGGTCGCTGTATCGGTGGCTATATAGTGACCAAATCCTTTCGGTCCCTGAAATAATTAAATAATTAAAAATTTAAGAAACTTCTTTGTAGTTGTTGTGTCGGTGGCTGATTAGCGACCGAAATGATTTGGTCGTTGATATAATTAAATAATTAAATATTTTGACAAATGGATTGCAATCGCAATTTTGGTCCTTGGTTACGTAATAGCGACTGAATAATTCAGTCGCTAAATTTTATTTTGATTACTGTTTTTGCTTATTATTGGGAATTAATAAAAAATTTAACCTACTCAATAATTATAAACAATAAATAAAATTATGAAACACAATCAAATCCAGTAAGATATAATATCTCCATCAATAGAATATATAATAAAACACTTGAAAAGGTACCAAAACACAAATGATAAAAAGTACCAACAAAAGAAACATCAAGTGCAGTACCAAAACAGAATAAGTGATAAAGTTCATATTCACAATTTATAAATAAGTACCCACAAAAAAACATCATAGTGAATAACATCAAAATAAATAGACAATGAACACTCCTCCGGTCAATCAACTCTAGCATCATCAGCATCGTGCTCAGTGTCACCTGCAGCGGTAGACTGTGTAGTAGGATCTGACATCAAAGACTGGATATTGAAATGTTGTAATATTAGTTGCATTTGCTCATTTTGCCTACGAATATGCTCACTTTGCTCTTCATGGTGTTGCTTCAATTGCACCATTTGTTCCTCAAGTCTCTTCTCCTTATCCCCCTTTGCCATGAGCTCAGCATTTAATTTTTCAATTGTTCCACACATCTCTTGTATTTGGTCCACCACTTGAGGTTGAATGATAGTAGATTGGCCAAATTTTGACCAGCTGAACATTTTGCTTAATGCACCTAGCCCGTACACATTCCCTTTGGAATTTGTACCTCCAGCAACAGTTAAATATAAGTCATTGTCATTGATAGAGGCAAAAGGGTTAGATGAGCCTTCCACTATGGCACGCTGTATGGCCTCCTCTCGACGCTGCTTAAATTCCTCCTACAAAATAAAGTCAAATAAGGAAATTAAAATATGAAATATTGATTTTTAAGTTTTATTTTTTATACTTTAAATTCTTGGGAAATGAGCACAAAATTAAATATAGTTTACACTAGTTTTTCAGTACCATGGAACTAAATAGATTTGGAATTCCAATTCTAATGTACACAACATACACAAAACAATATAATTTGAATAGGAAGGTCCAAGTACAATTGTATTGCTCAATTCTAAAACCAATTCCATGAACCAAATGGCACCTAAGGGATATTAAATATGTTAACATCTAATATGAGGAGCAACTCAAACCTTAGATAAATGTAATTGAAAAAGCTTTTCCACAATAATCCTAGATGTGAAGAAAGAGAAAAGGGAGGGAAAGGCATTTTGCCCATCACAAATATCTTTAAAATTAATCAAACACAGACCAATAAGGTTTAGGATTCAATGAAAACACAACAAAAGAATAAAAATAATTGAATTTAATCTATAATAAAAAACTTGAAAGCCAATCAATAAAAAAACATTACACAGCCTGCTCAAGTAGAAACAATTAGAAGTCACAATGAAAATATGCTAAAGAGAAAAAAAAAAGGATTAAGATAGGATAAAGCTTTGATTCACATGAACAAAAATACTGATGAAAGAGATAGATAAGTTCAATAGTTACAAGCCAAAGCCAAGATTTCATTTATCAAATCAACCACAATAAATTAAATCAATTGATATAATTAAGAAAACCAACATGCATGCTAGCCTTTGGTTATGGTTCAATGCATAGCAATTGCAAGTATGGCCTTTTTTTTTTTTTTGCCTAATCTACTACTATAGAAAATCAACCTAAATGTCCAAGAGTAAGGCACAAGAATATTTGTGTATTGGTGGGAGTTGGTCTATTTTTATTCTTCACCAAATTAACACATAATAAAGTTTAAAGTACAATCCAAAATGTAGAAAGGTTAAACTTACAACAAGGTTGCTACACTTGTCATTGACCCATTGTCCCAACTTCAATTTCTTCATTTTCTCCATCACCTCCCAAGCACTTGGTGGTTTTTTATGGTCTTTAGACTATATTAATTTAGACATGTGTTAAAATTGTAATTCTTTTTTTTTTTAAAAGGCCAAATGAATATTATTAAAGCACCAAAGAATTACATGGACCACAAGGTTTGGCCACATCAAACCAAAAACATTAGAAAGAAATTTCCAATAGCAAATAGACATTAAGACCACATGTATATATACCTCCCTACCAACATTAACGCATATATAGCTTCATACTTACGTACCCAAACCCATGTATACAACCAACACACTTGATACACAACTTTGAGACCACCTATATATTATATTATATATCCCTGCATAAATTTTGCATAATGACAAGCATAGAAACAAATGCTTCCTACTTTTGAGCATAAACTAGCCAACAACTATAACTCATAGTGTCTTTAATTATTACACTAATCCATCCACTAGTTGCAAACAAGAAATTGTAGCATAAAATCCTTACTACCCTCTCAAATTGACGTCTATATAAAAAAATAAAGCAATTAATTGGTCTGCACTAGAGTCTCTAAAAAATATTTTATCTTGTATTTTGGTTCTTCTAATATGAAAATGCACCAAATTTTGGTCCTCAAAGTGTTTAAATAGCATTTTTTAACCACTATTAAAAAGTCAACATGTAAAGACAAAAAAAAAAACTATGTTGTAAGACATATTTATGTTAAGTCTATTTATAAAAAAATGAAAAAAAAATTTAAAAAAACTCACATCCTAAATTATTTTATTATTATCATTATTATTATTATTATTATTTATATTTCTAATTATATAAGAAATATTTACATTATTATTAATATTAATAATTAAATATTAGAATTAATGGGAATTTTGAAATCCAAATAGCGACTGAATCATTTTCAGTCTCTATAATGGCATTAATTTAAAAATATCTAGTGACGTAACTATTTTTGGTCGTTGTTTGGGAATTTATTTCAAGTAAAATAGTGACTGAAATAAATTCGGTCGCTATACTAAGAAAAATATTGTTAATCAGCGATCGAAAATATATTCAGTCGTTGTTCCTAACATCGTTAACTATATCAGCAACTGAAACTGATTTTATCGCTGATTCAAATAAAAAGTCGATCGCAAATGCAGTGGCTGTAATTTTAAAAAAAGAATTTTTAAAATTTGAACCACTTAGCGACTGAATTAGTGACTAAGTGCATTGTCACGGAAGTGTTCAGTCGCAAAAGCAGTCGCTGTTCTATTATAATGATGAATTTTGTTTTCGGTGGCTGGCGACCGAAAAATTTTGGTCGCTAATCCGCAATTTTCTAGTAGTGCTCACCTTTGATGAAAGAAACACATCTTAATTCTTTTTAAGGTAAATGACTATTTTGGTCTCTGAATATATAAATCAATGATAAATAAGTCTTTGAAATAACAAAAATTCTAATTTTGTTTCTGAATATGTAAAAAGTGTGACAATTTCATCCTACCATTAAGTTTGTGTGATCATTTTGTCATTATGTTCAAAGACCAATTTGACAATTAAGTTGTATTTTTCGAGGACCAATTTGATCTTAAGTTGTAAAGTTGAAGGACCAATTTGTCATTAAGTTGTACACAGGATGTAATTGTCACACTTTTTACACATTTAAGGACTAAATAAAAAAAAATTCGCTTTTTTGGAACTAAATTGTCACCAATTTACATATTCAGGAATAAAATAGTCATTTACCCTTCTTTTTATCTCACGAGGGTTCACTTCCTAAAGGAAAGGACTAATTAATTTTTTGTACCAATAATTGAATTAAACTGCAACATTGACAACAGAGAACATATTTTCTTGCAAATTGCAGTGCTATTAATTATTGCATTAGAGATTAGAAAACTTTTATTGAAGCAAACCTATAATAAAAATAGTTTGTCGTAGAAAAAATTAAATAATAAATCCTTATTGTACATATTTATTTGTATCTTATATTAAATATTTATGATATATTCTAATTATAATATATTCCACATAGGAACATGTGTAAAAGTAATTATAGTATAAATATATGTAGTTGGGAAATAAAATTTTATCAATTTTAAATGAATTCATACACGAACATACATGAAATAAAACATTTGAAAGTATCAAAATCTTTTTTATTTAAATAAAAAATAGGTTAATATTTTCACCGAAATAATGAACGCCTAAAGTATTATAGTTTAAATATTAGTTTAATTTAATTTATTTTTCATTTAAATTAGCACAAAACATTGACAACTATTAACTTTTTCCAGCTATAATCTTTTTTAATGTTAATTTGATTAATATAAAAAAAAAAATCATGTGTATTGTCTTATTTATAGTTATTGTCAATATTTGATATCATGTGATACGTGTTTTTAACTATTGTGTAGAAAATAATATTGCTCTTTAGTTATATATTTGTACCCATTAATATGAATAATATATAGGCTTTTGATATGGTACTATATTTTATTATTTTATTTTCTTCCGATGATTGTAAAGTTTTTAAAATAAGTTATATATTTTATTTTCTTCATATAAATGAAAATATTATAATTTTGTCTTTCATGAAATTAAAAATAAATGTCAAGTGAATATTTGATACAAATTATAATAATAAAAAATTATTAATTACAAAATAACGAAGTCATTTGATTATATGTATTATTTAAAATATTTATATTATTATACTCATATGGCATGATTCAATACCATAAAAAATGGATTAAGATAATTGGGGCATATAGTTGATATCTATTTATGCAATATTTGCTTAGGATGTGTTTGTTACGACTATAAGTGAGAGAGCTGAAAGTGGAGAGGGGGTGAAAGGCATTGAAAGTGAAAAAGTGAAGTAGTTTGTTACATGTGAAAGTGGGGTGAAAGCGATTAAATGCTGGTCGGTTCCATGGAGGCAGACTTTCATCTCAAATTGAGATGAAACAAGATGAAAGAGAAGACTAAGGAAGCATTTTTTTTTTGTCGAAACTGTCTCCGTTTATTTTTTTTTTTCACGTGATGCTCGCTGTGTTTACATAAGACAACAACTGATTATGCAAATGCATAATCGGCTACCCATTCATCTTTTTCTCATACAGACCTCTTTTTTCTATATAAAACCCCTTCCCTCTCTCCTGATAATAATAATAATAATAATAATAATAATAATTTATCATAATAAAAATAATATTAATATTAAAAATAAAATAAATAATAATAAAAAATAAGAATAATATTAATAATAAAATATTTAAAATAATTCTATTTTTTTCTTACCTACCTAACCACTTTATGTCAAATCTTTCATCTCTTTTACACTCTCTTTCATCTCAATCAAACAATCTTACTTTTCACTCTCTTTCAACCCTCTTTCATCCCTTTTAATCTATTTTCATTCCTCACACTTTCACTCCTTTTTATCCCTCTCTACCAAACACTACATTAGTCTTAATAGGAAGATAAATTATGAGAGATATGTATTTTTAATAAATTTGGATTTTTTTATGTAATAAATTTTAAAAAATCTAAATTTGTATATGTATATCCTCTTACTTTAATATAATTTTTATAAAAATTATTTATCTTTTATTATATTTTAATTTTTTTAAATAATAAAAAATGTTACTCTTCCTCGCATTAAATCAAATATTTATTCGTGGATAAAATTTATATAGTAATTCAAATATTTTTTTAAGACATTTTTTTTACTGCATTTAAGACATTTGATTCTATAATAACAAGCATTTAATTGTATAACGCATTCAAATATTTATTCCACGCATTATATTAATTAGCTAAGTTTGGTCAGTTGTTAGATAGAGAAATTAGGATCTTTCATTTTGTTCCTTCCTTTTTGTATAACGTCGTTTTGGCGGAGAGTTGCTCTACTGTGTTTCCTCACGATTTTTAGTGTTTCTAGGAGTTTTCCCCCTTTTATTCATAAAAAAAAGCATTTAATTGCAATATTAGGAGAGAGAAATTAATAATATCGATTTAAATATTTATATTGATAACATTTATATAGTAATTTAAATATTTTCACAATATCAATTTTTCAATTAATATTTAAATTCCATATATATATATATATATATATATATATATATATATATATTAATTTGTCAATTCATCAATGTCATAAATTAGTATAAGTAGAAATATTAGTATAAGTAGAAAATATATTCAGTTAATGTAAATATAGAATTTTTTTTTAATCTGTAAACAAAATATCAATGTTTTTAAAATCGGACCGGTCATTGAACCGATCAAGGCACTGGTTCAAGGTTCAATGGTTGAACCGTGGTTGAACCGGTATTAATAAAATAATAATAATAAAATAATTTATAAATTAATATTAAATAAATATAATATCACATAACTTTATAACATTAAAAACTATAATAAAACTTAAAACATCACTTTACAAGGTTTTAACATTCAAAAAATATATAAAAATTTAATTAAATATATCATAATACTTAAGTTCAAATTTTAATAAAATAAAATAATGTCCATTAACAATAACTAATTTACATTTAGAATAAAGAAAGAAAATGACAAATTAATATAATATAAAATTATCAAAAATCAAGATATAAAAAAATTATAAATTAATATAAATGAGCAAATTATATGTTTTACAAGAAAATAATAATAATAATTGATCAAATAATTTATATCTATTTGAGATAATTATTAAATATGTGTTTTTATTTATCTTTAAAATATTTTATATTAAATTTAAAATTTTAAATGAAAATAAATAAAAATTAAAAAAAATAAAAAAAATACTGGTTCAAACCGGTTTTGGGTACCAGTTCTTGACCGGTTTTGGCAGATTTTGGCCCGGTTCTTGACCGGTTCCCACCGGTTCCGAGTTCCTCCGATTTTATAGAGTATCCGGATCGGTCACCAGACCGGTTCCCGGTTGAACCGGTCGAACCGGCCAGTCCGGTCCGATTTTGAAAACATTGCAAAATATCATCTCCAGTTTATTTCTTATATACCAGGTGTAAGTCTAAACATCAAATCTCAACCACTCATTTTAATCAATCTAACGGCTAAAATAATTTTAATTAAAAATTAAAAAAATTGAGTAAGGTAGGTCACGTGCGTAACTTCTTACTAAACAATGAACAATGTCAAATAACCTCTCCTTGCCCTCTGTACCCGCCCGCCGTCCTTCCAATTTCCATTGCAGGCATTCGTCATCTTCTCACTCTCCATAAACCCAATTCCTCACCCGTGACGATTTTAGTGTCGACCTATTACATTTGCCGCTTAATGATGATGCATTGGTTCGAATAGAAAACACAAATAAGATGTTTTTCTGGTATAAAAAGGCTCCAAATTGGGGATGGGAGAACAATTTTCATCCATCAATTCTCTATTAAAAACCAATAAAATAGTATAAAAATACCAAAGCTTAACATTCCCATTGTTGTAAAAAAGATGCATTATGAGCAAGTTTTTAAATTGCAGTCGCAGTCGCGTTAAGGTTTTCACGATTATGATTATTAGTATTGCGGATTCTGCGATGCGGATTGCGGTCGTTACAGCATGAATGCCTCACAACATGTTGCGATCCATTGCGGCCGTTATCTGTGATTTTCAGCCTCACCGTGATTTCGGTCCATATGGTATCATCCGGCTCTGATACCGTGTTGTTGCGGATGATATTGCTGATATGGAGCGATATTTAAAACCTTGATTCTGAGTTTCCCATAAATTATAGTGTCAATGAGGATTGAAGCAAAGAGGATTTTCCCCACCCCTTAATTTGGAGACTTTTCTTGATTAATGCAGGTTGATTGATTTAAGTCAAGGCATTACTGCATAGGTTTTAATTGATTAAGTTCTTCATTCATGTTCGATTAATGTTGAGAGGAGAGTAGAATTAGTGTTCCAATTGTTGGGTTTTAAGCATAGTTTTAAAAACCGAATCGGTGACCAACCCGATCAAGGCACTGGGTCACTGGTTGAACCATGGGTCAATAGTTGAACTGCACGAATAGGTTTATATTAAATATATAAAAATTATATGTAAGATAGATATATAAATATAATTTGGCACACAAATATTAAGTTGATACATTGGTTCAGTGGTTATAATAAACTTAAGCAACCAAAAGAGCATGGGTTCTAGTCCCAACCTGTGCAAATTTTAAAGATTTTAAACTCACGTGTAGATTTTAAAATAATTTAAACTCACCTACTTTAAACTTTCAAGTTCAAATTTCACATTTACACCTCATGTAGTGTTTTAAAAATCGGACCGGTCCGACCGGAACCCGGTGGTATAACCGGTTCGGTTCGATGATAGGATCGGATATGTATCTGACCCGGGTTGAACCGGCCGGTTTTTACAAAAAACCGGTGACCCGGCGGGTCTCTGGTTGAACCGGGTTGTAGTGTAATTTTTTTTTTTTGAAAAAAAAGTGTTAAAATGATGTGTTTTTATTTTTTTTTATTTTTGTGTGTGTATGAAACTTATTTATGGACTTTTATTGTCATGATTATTGGTTGTTATTTCTTATTTGGAATATTAGGTACTTTATAATGACAATAATTTTAAATTTGGAGTGTTAAATGATTAAATTATGTTAGTTATATTATATTTTTAAAATTTTTTAATATATATCAAGTCAAACCGGTCCGACCAGTGATCCACCGATCCGACCAATGACCCATTAACCCAGTACCTCGGCCGGTTCGATGACCGGTCCGGTTCTTAAAACATTGACCTCATGTAATTCCACATTCGTGCTGAGTCGCCGGTTTAGCACCGAGTTAAATCGACCAGTCCGATCCGATTTTTAAAACTATGGTTTTAAGATCACGGGAGTGTGCCAGCAATGGAGATTCGAAGAATGGAGGTTATTTGACATTGTTCATTGTTTAGTAAGAAGACACCCACGTGACTTACTTAGTTTTTTTATTTTTTTTTAATTAAAATTATTTCAGCCTTTAGATTGATTAAAATGAGCGGTTGAGATTTGATGTAAGTGTTTAGATTTATACCTGGTGTAAATAGATCCTATCCAAAAAAAAAAAAAAGTTGCAAGATCAAGGTATTTTACAAAAATACATCATGATTTGTTGAATTAAATATATCACGTATAACACAAAGGGTTGGCGTAGTGGTATAAGGTCCCGCTGCGTTCACATGAGGGGGAACGATCTATTTAGAGGGAAAACCCGTGTTTAATTCCCTTCGTGTGCAAAATTCCCTTGGACCAGCGACAGTCACGCACTGCGAACGAGATTAGTCTCTGACCCAATGAGTTTGGGGACATCCATGGTCTCTGACCAAGGACAAAAAAAATATATCACATATATTTCTTAAATTATGTTGCAGAATTGGAATATAAATATATTATGTATATTACTTGCCTTTTTACAAAAAGAAAAAAATAATCTCTTTTAACCTTTTATTTATAAATTATAAATAATAAAAACTACACACGTGACACGGTTTTATAAACAAAAAAGTATATTGATTTTCATATTGATTTAGAAGGGACTCCAAACTCCTTCAACTTTATCACCTGATTTATCATCCATCTAAACTCCAAAGCATTGATTTTCATATTGTTTATCTATCAAAATTATAATCTAATAAGGTTGGTAAAGAGGTAATCAATTTGAGTAATTTGTATAAAGTTGTTTGAACATTATTAATAAATTATTATTTTTACTGCATTATTAAAAATATTAAAAAATTATTAATAAATTATAAGATAATAAATAAAAATATTAAAAATATATTTAATTGATACTAAATAATTATTTATTTTATATTACAAAAATTATGTAAAATAAATTAAGAGATATATTAATGGTAGAGTAAAATGTAAAATAATAAAAAAGGAAACAAATTATCAACTTTCTTTTGCGATGATCATAAATAATTAAGAGTTAAAAGAGAATCTCTTAAACATGTTGGATTTAGAGATTTTGTTAGCTTTCTCAATAAAATCATAATTTAAAAGTTTTTTATTATGATAAGTTAAAATAGATTTATATTGTCGTGTCATATTAAATTTTATAAAAATATATTTATTTCTTTTCATTTTTTCAAGTTTTAATTTTTTTTAAAATAATATATTACTCCCTTATAAATAATTTGTCCTGCGCATCGTACATAAACATGCGCTAATTTATAATAGATAAAGAGTTTGATGGTTGCATATCTCTCTCTTTTTTCTTTTTTTTTGTTATAGTGCATCTCTCTTTTTTGGCTGTGTAATTCGCATTAATTGCTAATTAAGTTATACAACGAGCCATTCTATGTTCTTCTCTGGATAAGTTCATATTCATATGTATGTGATTCGTTACCTACTCCATTAATGCTCACACCATTAGCACTTAACCAACTAATAATATCAGCATATTTTTAATCAGCTTTTTTCTTAATTATTCATCCAAGATTCCTTAATCATGCAATTAGGTTAAGTGAATTTAATAGTTGATAGAATATAGTACTCAACAATACATATCCGGATTCACTGAATTTTGAATCTTTTTTTTTTCATCAAGCAACCATTTAACTAGCTTTAACACCTCTCTTCTTCTAGAATGTTTTTTTTTTTTTTTACAATGGTCGTACTAAGTTTAAATCTATGACCTCATACATACTATCCCAACTCCTACCACTAGGTTGACTCTAGTGGGTTTCTCGAATGCTTATTGAGTATACAATATCGAACACTTGAGCACCTTTTTAATAATTTCCTTAATATTTTACCAACATTTGAAACGATTTTGAGTTTTTGTTTTTCTTTTTAAGAAAAGAAAAACCGTAGATATGTCCATTGCCTTAAATGGGCTCCCTAGATGCATACACAACGCATTGGGCCGCTTTGGATGTAAATGGTGAAAGGCTATTGTTATTGGCACACCTTTTTTTTTTTTTTTAAATGCACCTATTAGATTTAAAAGTAAACAATTAAATTACATTTTTATCCCTAATCTTCCTCTCCCTACACTACCCCCACCCCTTCAGCACCCCATCCCTCTCACTCTATCATTTCACTCTTCTCTCTTACGCTCTGTTTGGAAACCGCATAAAAATAATTTTATGTTAACAAAAATATTAAATAAAAAGATACCATTTTTTAGTTAGTATAAAAATATTTTTCATACAATTTATTTATCTCTTTTCTCTCTCTCTTCTGTGCTGATTCAAATAAATAGAAAAAATTCCTCTATTTATTTTTCCTATTTTTGTCCATCTAAACATTACAGTATATTTGTTTTTGGTTTCTTTAATATTTCCATCCTTTCTGTTTTTTCTTTCCTATTTTTTTTTTTTTATCTTTTTTATTCCACTCATTATCTAAAGAAGGCATTAAAGCAGAGATTTTAGCATTAGCTGGAACAACGGGAAGAAAGCGTGAAGCTCTTTGGGTGTGGGACCCGAGTTCGTACGAACGTCATGCCACAATTGCCGGTTAGGATTATGAGCCGCGCGTTTGATACATCACTGACCGTTGATAGGGGCAGAAAGAGACGTGGGTCCTCAGAGGTGGGGCATTCAGGGTTTAAGAAGCTGAAACGTAGCCTAAGGCTCATAACACTGGACCGTTCTTCACAACGGTGGAACCGACAATTTGATGAAGGGTTAACGGCAGGGGAGATATAGGATTAGTGCATGTTTGATTTTCTGTTAAGAGCCTCAAAACGGTCGTTGAATCAAAAGTTTTGAATTTTTACTTCTCACAAAACGTACATTGAAATGCATGTCTGTTTATCTTAATGTTAAACCAAACACACTCTTCGACTATATCTTAATAGTAAAAAATAGTAGTATTTTTATGGATTTAATTTTTATATAATACTATATCAGTCAAAAAAATTCTTACATTATCAATTAGTTAGAAAATTATCATCAACATACGTTGGTCTGAATACAACTGAATTCAGTCTTCTTAAATAAAGTTTCAGATTCGAGTTTAGTAGATAAAAAAAATATAATTAAAAAAAGACACCCCATTAAAAGTAATTAGTGAGGTTAATTGTCAGTAAAATTGGTTAATATTTCTCACTAATGTCGTGATGATCCAAAAGAAGAGTTTAATGGTAATGTACTAACAATGTAAAACAATTTTACATTGTCATCCAATCATAAATCATTGTTGATATGACTTTTTAAGATAATTTTATAAAAGTCAACAAACTTACCATATATTGTGAGTAAATTATTTTACACTGTCGGTGAATAGTTTTTTTTCTCCCAAAAGAATTAGAAGATCATTATAAATATAATTTTTAAAATAATTTTTATAAAAATTTATAATATGTAAAATATCTAATTGAATGATAATGTAAAACATATTTACACTGTGCATCATCTTTTTTCTCTAAAATTAAATTATTAACTTTAATGAAATATATCATGCATGGTGGAAAAGAATTGGTGCCACAACGACAAATTGTAAATCGATTATCTCATATGAGGTGTTTGTGTATGGGAGGTAGATTTACTTTTAAATGTCATTGTTTATCATGTATTATGTATTTTTTTTCTTCGATTATTTTAACTTATTTTAAATTTTTATTATTTATTGAATTTTATTATTATTATTATTATTATTATTATTATTATTATTATTTATTAATTTATTTAATTCACATTTTAAATTACAGTCCCGTCCACGAGGTGCACGCGTCTCATTGAAGTACCAAACACTAATTGCAACTTCATTGAACATACGTCAGAAAAAGTACAAAGTAGCAATTAGCAATTCCTAATTGCTATTTTTTTGTTCAAATGAAGTAGCAATTCTTAATAGCTACTTCAATATGACATGACCTGTACCGTACATTTTTCACCATGAAGTTACTATTTTTAATAGCGGTTTCATTATGCCTACATGGCATTCAAACTGGTCAAATTAAAAGTAATTTTTAATCAAAACAGATCCATATAGATAATATTTTTTGAAACAGACCCATATAGATAATATTTTTTGAAACAGATCCATTTTGGTAAAAACTTTTTAAAAGTGACCCAAAATGGTCAATCAGCCCACTAATGTCGTGATGATCCAAAAGAAGAGTTTAATGGTAATGCACTAACAGTGTAAAATAATTTTACACTGTTATCCAATCATAAATCACTGTTGATATGACTTTTTAAGATATTTTGTAAAAGTCAACAAACTTATCATATATTGTGAGTAAATTATTTTACACTGTCAGTGCATAGTTTTTTTTCTCCCAAAAGAATTAGAAGATCATTATAAATATAATTTTTAAAATAATTTTTATAAAAGTTTATAATATGTAAAATATCTAATTGAATGATAATGTAAAACATATTTACACTGTACATCATCTTTTTTCTCTAAAATTAAATAATTAACTTTTATGGTTAGTTGCTGTAAAGAAAAAAAAAACTTTTATGGTTACTAGTATAGAAAATCGTAAATTATATTTTAGATATAATTTTCAAAATAATATTATAAAATTTAATAATTTTATTGTCATATAACAATTTATGATTAGATAATAATAAAAATATTTTATAATATCATAACATTTTAATTAAATTTACTTTTTATATTGAAAATATAAAAAAAATATTTAGTATTTTTATAGGTGATAATAATATTTAATATTCGTTAATTAGTAATTTTAAAACATTAATTAGTAATTAACAATTTCAAAACATATTAAATTATTGATAAAGTTTCCATTAAGTTTACAATAATATATTTTAAAATTACTTTAATTTTTTTATTAATTATAGATACTGTACTTACGCTAAAATTACTCGGGGATAATAGAATGGTACCGTACGAATTAGGACAGCTGTCACTGTAGGACTCTTGACTCTTTCTGTCAATTTGTTCGCCAATTTACCGTATCGTTTTATGTAGCCTAATTCTCGGTTAATTTGTTCTTTTTTAGCTATTTTTCTCGATAAAAGTAAGTGAAAGTTATAAAGTTTGTTAAAAATTTAAAAGGTAACTTGAAAGTAAAGTTATTAAATTAATTTATTAAATTAAGAGTGTTGAATAAAAGTAGTTTTTTTGCAGTAAAAAAAAGTAGTTTTTAAATTAGTTGATAAATAAAAAATGACTTAAAAACATGTTTATATGATTTATTTATAAATAAGAGAGAGACAAAAATATTATTTTACATAAATATAATTTTAATTTTTTAATTCTTATTATTTTTTAAAAGATAAAATATTTGATTAAACATAAAATAAATAGTATAAATAATTTTATAAATAAAATAAGTAGTATAATTTTTAAAGAAAATTTTTATTACAATAAATAATATTAATAAAGACAATAAATGAAAGTTTCAATTAAATATAGAAAACAAAAACAAAAACAAAAATATAATAAATTATAAGCTTGAATGTTACTTTAAATAGTGTCTCAAAATAACAGTAGAATTAGTGAAATAATTTCATTAACTAAACACTTTTATGTTTTTTTTTTTAATTTGAGACTACAAGTGTTCTTCATACGGGATAATTATATTCGAGTTAGATAAAATTACTATGGATAACAAAATTCTTAAATACTTCTATTATAATTAAACAAATTTATAAATTAACAAAACAAATTATAAATAATTAAAATAACTCGTCAAATATACACCCTATTTTGAGAGTTCTAGTAATAAAAGCGAAAAAAAAAAAAAAAAAACTTGGAAACCATGGAGACTCCGGGGACTCTGCATTTTTATGACTCTGTCCACCATTTACGTGCTTGTCAGATCTTGCATGCATTTAACTAGAGTTTCTCATGTGCCCATTCTTTCATCAATTAAGGTATCCATATTTCGACATGAATGATGTAAATTGGCTGTGCTTGAGCATCCCATTATAAATTATTGAAAAAAAAGTACTACTTTTATTTTACTGTATTTGTCATTTATAATAATATATAGGTCAAAATAATTTTTTTAAAATTATTTATAATTTCCTATTATGCCATTTATCTACGTTAGAATTAGTGAAATAAATTCGTTAAAACCCACTTTATACTAACATCTAATCAATTAGTAATGTCATCATAATTATTAAATAAACAAGTTAAAAATGTATTATAAATTAAAAAAATCTTAAAAAAGGTTAGTTACTTAGTGTGAACGTGCGTGCATCACGAGTGACTTTGTCTCTCCAAGCAAGCTAGCTTTGTTCTACGGGGCTCCAAGTTGGGGGGAGGGGGTCTAGGTTTGGGTGTTGGTGTTAAGATTTTTAGATGAGGTGAGGTGAAGGAGGATAGCCAAAAAAATAAAGATATTGGATTTTCAAAATGGGGGAGTAGGCTGACAAGGTGACTGAAAACATGGTTGATTCAATAACAAGTGAGATCTAAAGTAAATTTTGAAAGAGATTATTTTACATTAAATAAAAGTTATATATTAGGTCTTTTGCCGAAATCCGTTGTCTTTTTTACTTTAAAAAACTAATAATAAATAATTTGTTGTTGGTAGGTCTAAAGCTTAAACTTTAGTTATTTTATCCTTAAGCTCGCATTAACTAAAAAAAGCGAGAGATTAGAGTTTTGACGTGGGAGGATGGGGCAGATTGAGGAGAGGGTGGTTGGGAAAAATGAGAGACTGAGTTTTGAGATGTGGGAATAAGGTGAAGGAGAGTAGCCGGAAAAAAATGGGAGTGTGGTGGAGGAAGGTGTTAGAAAAAATTGAGATTGGAGTTTTGAGATGGGAAGTGAGTCAGTGTAAAAAAGAATGGAGCGTTAAGATTTTGAGATGAGAGAGTGAGACTGAAGTAACTTGGAAAAAAATAAAGTGTGTCGGTTGGTTTTTTTTTTTTTTTATGTTTTTTAATGACCATACTAACATGGGTAAATAATTGAATTGAATTGAATGTAAGTATAGAAAAGGTTTGACAGTGATCATATATACCATTTTCTCTTTTGGGAGTTCTAGTAAAGGTGAAAAAAACTTGCAAACCACGTAGACTCCGGGGACACTGCATTTTTATGACTGTGTCCACCATTTACGTATTTGTCAGATCTTGCATGCATTTGACTAGAGTTTCTCATGTGCCCATTCTTTCATCAATTAAGGTATCCATATTTCGACATAAATGATGTAACTTGACTGTGCTTGAGCATCCCATTAATAAATTGATGAAAAAAATACTTCTTTTATTTCATTTTATTTGTCATATTTTGTCATTTATCCTTATATTTATTGCTTTAATATTTCATGTACCATTATTTATATCTATTTTGTATAAGAGCATAATTAAAAGTGACAGCTAAAAACACTCTCATTCAGGATAATTATTTTAATTTATATATAGAGATAGCTTAGCACAACCATATAAGTATTTATTTAAATTCATTCAAAATTTATATTCGTTTATGGAAAAATATATAAAAATATATATCCAATTCTTAAAATTGTGATAAAATTAATTTTAAAATAATTCATATTTAAAAAATTGATACTAAAAAAAAATTAATTTGGATTTAAGAATTAAATTTTAATTTTAAATTTAAAAAATTATTTTTGCTAAAATAATATAGTTGAGGATAAATATACGTATATTTTAAAAATTTTGTTGGCCTTATATTCATTATCAACTTTAGTCACAGGAAAAGTCAAAAACTGTATTTTTTTCAAAATTAAAAAATAATTCTAAATGCCGTAAAATTAAATTTAAAAATAAAAAATTACCAAGACACGAGTTGATACCTACATAGTAAGGGTGGGAATAGGTTAGACCAAATAAGACTTTACTTAAATAGACTTGGCCTGTTTAAAAAATTTAAAGCCTAAGCCTAGCTTGTTACCTATCAAAGGCTTTATTTTTAGGCTTGACCTGACTTATTTGAAAGCTTGACTTGGCCTGTTAGCCTACTTAAAGGCCTATTTCATATTAAAGTTTTTATATAGGTCTAACTTCTCTCTACATGGCCTAATAAGCTCATAGACCATTGAGAAAAAATTCTATGTAAAACAAACTATAATCTATAAAAATCAAAATCATTGTTACTTAAAGCATGAGGCAAAGGTGGAAATATGTGAATTAAGTTTTATAAAAGTTGAGTTTATCATGATATAAGTTTATTACTTTCATGATAACTTAGTTAAAAAAACCTACTTTGTAATAAACTGTATAAATAAAGCATAAATTTGTCACTCAATAAACTTATATGTTTGACTCTTTATGTAGGTCAACATGCTTAATATTTTAACAAGGTAAACAAATGTATGATTTTGATACATTATAACATTTTTAATATAATAATAATACTAACAAAAATAAATAAATTTATATTTACTTAAATAGGCTGGTCTATTAGGCCTAAAAGACTTTTTAAATGGTCCAAAGCTTGACCTTTTTAACCAAATAGGCTTTTATAAAAGTCTAGACCTGATTTATTTTCAAAAAAGCTTGGCCTAGCCTGGACATGATGTAGGCTAGGCCATAGCCCCTGTCGAGCAGCCTAGCTTATTCCCACCCCTACTACATAGTCATTTTAATTTGATTACTACAAAAACGGGGAAGGAAATTAAATCCAAAACACATAAGGCATTTATCTAACTCCAACTTAATTTTGATGGAAAAAACTCATTTTGACTAATGTTGAGATTGGATTTTCTTCACTTTGTGCAAACGGGGTTGAGTTTAGGTTTGACAATGTAAACCCCCAACCCTAAAAGACACACACATACATATGGGGCATATCAAGTAAATATTCTTTTTATTATAAAAAATTGAAAACTATAAACTATGACCATAGAAACATACATGAATAATCAAAATTAAAAGTTAGTTAATAGTCATATAACCACTTGAAAAATTGTGTGCATTTTTCTTTTAATCTTAATCATTTAAATATATATACATATATAATCTAATAATCTATATTTATAATTCTCTTATTTTTTACAATAAGAAGAGTTCTTATTTGATACACCCATATATGGAGGTTTATCAAGTGAGAATTTTTTTTTTTTTTTTGTAAGAAATGAGAATTATAAATTTAAGTCATACAATTATACATGGATGATTAAGTTTAAAAGTTATTTAGTGATCACATGACTATTTAAAAAGTCATGTACACTTTTCATTTAATTTTGACCATTTAAATATGATTTAATGATCTATATTTATAGTTCTCATTTCTCACAATAAGAAGCGTCATCATTTGATACACTCATTTTATAGTTCTCATTATATGTGTGTGTGCACGTGGGGGGGGGGGGGGGGGGGGATTTGTTGAGTACACCTACTTGTTTTTTAGTTGGAGTACGAAGCATGTTATTATTAGACATGACTTGGTTAAGAAACATGAAGAAAGGTATGAGGTATTAGTCTGAAGTATGTCAACCTTCTAAACATAGAATTTTCCCATCAGAAGCAAGACTACTAGAAGGATAGCTGACCAGAAGTAGGGGTAGGCATCGGATGGGTTCAGGTGTCAAATGTTTGATCTGTAGAAAATCGAATAGTGAAGAATACAGCCCATATTCATCCATTTAGCTTTCGGATTAGGACGGATTGGGTTTATATGGGTTTAGGTGATAGTGGGTTGGTTATTTCAGGTATGTTATGTCAATAAAAAAACGTTGGCATCTCTACTAGGATGACTTCAATGAAGAAGATTACGAAGCTTCCACAACTGTAACAATGAACTGCTCTTCTTGCATGAAGAATACTTTTCTAACCTGCAACTTCTGAGCAAAGCCGTCGCATTCTTATTTATCAACCAAGAAAAGGAGCAACAATAAAAAGTTCCAACGGGCCAACACCACCATTTCATGAATTCACCATGTTTTGCAGATCTTGAAAATGGAGCTAGGAAAGAAGTGGTATTAGAGAAGTGGTTTTTTTATATGGTTCAATGTTGTGCAAGCCTCCAAGGTATGAAAAGAAAACCATTTTATTTTTAACAAAGCCACTAAGGTGGCATGTGGGGATGGGAAAGTTAGAGTGCTCAAAAAGTAAGTACTCTTACTTTTCGAATTTTAAAATATAAAACTCATATCAATCTAAACATCTCACGTCAATAGTCGAACAACCTTTTATTAATTGATATATCATATGGTCGGGTTCGATTTTGTGTGAAAAAATTTCCAGAACCGATTTCGTCCGCAATTATCCATCGCGTGGTACTTTTACACCCATTATAATCCGATTATCCATTCAAATCTGACCGAAAGCCTTTTTATTTTTTCGGTTTGTTCAGGTGTGGGTCGGGCTTCGAGTTTTTGCCCAGCCCTAACCAGAAGCATGAAAGACAGATCATGTTTTCCAATATCAAAGTGTAGCAAGATCATAAGTTGTGTATGGTCACAAGTAGAGCTGGGCAAATCGGGTAAGCCGCCCGTTTAGCCCGCAAAATAAATAGGCTCTGTTTTAACGAGCCCGCAACCGCAAAAAAAATTAAAAAAATTGAAATTAAATTTTAAAAATTAAAATTTAACCTTTTTTTTTTTTTGGAAAAAAGCCAAATAATTTATTATGATAACATTAGCAGGCAAGAAGGTTTCATCGAATGCCATACTACATATTATGCCAAATAATTTATACATATGCAGCACCTATCTAATCTAAATATATACATATGCAACATCTATCTAATCTAAATATATACATATGTAGCACCTATCTAAATATATACATATGCCATATATTTCACCGACCCGCAAAAGCTAACAGAACATAGTCACTTTTTATTCTAAATTCTAACTAAGTTTTATTTTATATTTTATTCTAATTCTAATTATTATATTTTTATATTTGTAAATTAATGTAAAAAGCCCGCGGACTGCCCGTTTAACCCGTGGGTTAAACAGGTCAGGCTAAAAAGCCCTCAATTTAAATGGGCTAAAAAAAATCAAGCCCATATACCGTGCAGGCTGTGGGTTTAATGGGTGGCCCGCGGGCCCAAACCCAAATGCTCGGCTCTAATCACAAGCATGATCAAAAGGTATGTTCAATCAAGGGGTAGTAGGATCAGAAGCTACACATGACATGAAAGAACACCAGAAGATGCAAAACTGAATAGAGAATGGGAGATGTTTGCACTATTCAAAAGCAACAAGCTCAAAAACAGACCTGCAAGTATTTAGAAGCATAAACTTGCATAGGTTACCAAGTCATGTTGAGAATAAAGCAACCAGAAGTAAAGAAGACTATTGCACAAACATTACTGCCACCAAAAGCAATCTCAAAAAGCATTTTGCAATAATTAGTGTTCAGAAGCAGCACCTGTGACAAGTACCAGAAGCTGTCATGAGGTAATTCACTAAGACAACAACAAGTAGGCATGAGAATAGGTCAGGTCATGCCAGGCTTGGCATAAATAGGCTTGGCCTGTTCTATTAAACTAGGCCTAAGTCTGGCCTATTATCTATTGTAGGCTTTTTTATAAGCCTGGCCTGACCTTTTTAAAAGCCTGGCCTAGCTTATTAGCCTACTTTATATAAAAGTATTTTGATTTAAATTTCTTAGTAAATAAAGTTGTTTATTTCATACTATTAAAATTTACGTTTTTTTATAAGCAAAGATTAACTATCTATACACCTTTGTTGGACTAGTTTTGATCCCCAAATCGTATAATGCTATAACTACAATATAGCAAACACTTGATGTGATGCTAAATAACTAAACACAACACTGCTCATATACTGCGTCACATCTCAATGCAAAATGCATTCCACCACAACGATGAAGGTGGTTTTGGGTGACCATGCATTGGAGACTCCTGGATATTTACCAAAGGAATATCATGAGCTTTAAAGGACTTCAAACATTTTTGATAGCATAAGGTTGCATTTACAAATGGGATGCAATACTCATACTTAGTGATTACGCTATCCTAGTAAACCAGTAGTGTGACTATTATTATTTTGATATATTAAATTATTAATAATAATAGTAATCTGACTTTGATCTTATAATAAATTTATTTAATCAATAATATTATTATTAGTGTAATATGTGTTTTATTTTATTATTTTATATAGATAAATAGGCTGGCCTATAAGGTCTAATAGGCTTTTTTATAAGCCTAAGCCTAGCCTATTTAAATAAATAGGCTTTTTATAAAGCTCAAGCCTAGCCTTTTTATTAAATAGGCCAGGCCAGGCCAGGCTTTAAATAGGTCAGGCCATAGGCCCCTATTTAAAGCCTGGCCTATTCCCATCCCTAACAACAAGCACCAACTGCCACAATTTGAATTTGAAATTGTGCCAACTATATGCGAAAGAGGGAGCAAAGAATACAACAAGAAAAAGTTCAGAAGCTACAAAACTTACATGGAAAAATAGTCAAAGCACAACTATGTGAAAGTGACAACTCATACAACATTAGAAAATATATTTTTTGCAAAACAAAACAGAATATTCAAATTTTGGCTCATAGACTCATGAAACTCGAATCTGCCTAGACTTATGTCTATCATTCCATATTCTTTAGCCCATTTGACCCAATTTTGAGTTTTCAAGTTTCCTATTTCAATTTCCTATGAAAACCATTGATTAGTTAGTTTATTATTGACCAAGATTGATTATTAAAGCCCTAAATGGATTATTGATGCTTGTCTTAGCTGATACTTTAAGAGTTTACAAGAATACCTAGGACTCGAGCTTTTGGTCTTCAATCTTCAATCTTGAACCTTGACTTCATTAGCTTCTATTTCTTATATTTTTGGCTTTGACTTGTCTTGTGTTAAGAGTGCTTCATTTGTTAGCTTTGTCTTCATGAAAACTTGGATAGATAACTTCAATGCTTGCAAGCTAGAAAGTCATGTTTTCTGATTACTTTAGAGCTTGCAATCTTCCTATTAAAGCTTACAACAGTGCCTTCATAAGGAGTGTGTAATACCTTAATACTACAACTTTGACGAAGTGGGAATTTAAAGAGTTAAATATAAATTATGCAAAAAAAAAAAATACTATCCACCAACTAAGACCTAAAATCATCTTAACTAGACATTGTCCTAAGTAGGTTTAAGGCATTTGAAATAACATTGTATGTGATTGAGAATTACGCTAGCAATTTGCGTAATTAATAAAAACCTATATAAAAACACACAAAATATAAGAAAAACATAATTAACTCATAACTTAAATACTCTATATATAAATTCACAAAAATGTATAAAAATTAACTCATAACTTAAATACTCTATATAAAAATTCACAAAAATGTATAAAAATTAACACCAAATCATAATTAAACCAAAAGGAACTATAATAAAACTAAAATATTTAACACATAAACTAAGCATAATTTTACTACTAACATTAGGTTAAGCCAATCTGACATGCGAAGAATTGCGAGTTGTAGGGCTTAACAAAGACTTGTTATTTCTTGAATTCAGCTTTACACCGTAGAGAAGATCGTGAGCTATTAGGATACTTCCCCAGCCAGTTGGTTGCTGTAAGATAAAACCCGAGGACTATTCGGGTTCTAGTTAAAGCCACCTAGGAATAGTATGATCTACTATTGGTGGGTTGAAAGAAATGGCATTACTTTCAAGAATAGAAAAAATTAATTGAAAAAAGTCTGAAGTTGAATAATTGGCAGTTGATTTGATCCTTAAAGATTCCCCCAAAGTGGCATCCTAGGCTTGGCGTTCGGTTGCGGTTATCGACTCTGGCACATTAGCCATAAACATTGGGAAGTATCTAACTATCCATTGTTGAAGGAACCATAAAGGACTCGATACATTATTCATGTTTTGTCCTTTTTTCAATCGTTCAAGGATCCAGAAGAGGATATAAATAGGAAGTCGAGGGCCATAGGTTTTTCAGAAAAAAGTAGGGAAACATATGTCAAAAATTCAAAAAACAACAACTTTAGAGGAGGTGTAGATGAAATACTACATATCCAATATAGGAGGAAAGCACTATGTTCTTCAACCGAAATGGAGCTAGAGGTCTTCGTATTGGCCTTGATGAAATTTGAGAAGTTGCTTTTCAACTTGTCGAATTCAACACCCAAGTCATTGTTGGCAATGGCAAATTGTAAAGGTAGTTCGTCACCTATTATTGGCAGCCCAAGAATGTTGACCACATCTTGAAGGGTTGGGCTGATGATACCGAAAATGAACACGAACTGTTGATAAGGGTTGCCTAGAATCCAAGAAAGTTGAAGATGAGAGGTAGATTTAGCTCGAAATCGTGCTTTGAAAGCATAATAGCGTTAAAGATGTTGAAACAAACCTATTTCCGAAGCTCGAGTTTTAATGATAACAAACTTTCAAGAAGCAAATTATAAGTTATTTGAACTTAGCTACCAATGATTTGCTTTGAGATGTGCTTTATAAGACAAGACTTGATTAGAAGCATAAAGAAATATGTGAAGCATCAATTTACTTAATGGAAGCCTTCCAGACATAGATTCTTCCAAATTAGAAGCAAGATTACCAGAAGTAGAGCTAACTAAAAGCATGGAAGGCAATCAGGTTTTCTAGATCAAAGTGTAGATATCATAAGTTGTATATGATCGGAAGCATGATTTAGAGGATAATTTTAGTCAAGGGGTAGATATTAGAAGCTACACATGGCTAGAGGGTCATAAAAAAAATGCATTGCAAAATAGAAAAATGAAGATAGAGGATTTTACACTATTTAGAAGCACACATCAGAAGCATCAGTGTCAAAAGTCACACTCCAATGTTCAGAAGCACTAAACCAAAAACAACAAGCTCTGGAGAAGACTTGTAAGATTTCAAAAGCATAAACTTTTAGGAAACATTAAGTCCTCATTAGATCAAAGCAATTAAAAGACAGAAGATTGATGCACAAAGCACTACAATAACCAGAAGCGGCACCAAAAGACATATTGCAAAACAATCTTTAGAAGACATCCCATGACAAGCTCAAGAGAATGTCATAAGGGAACCACTGAGACACAAGAGCAAGCACCAACAACTACAATTTGAATTTGAATTTTGCAAGCTGTCAACAGTGGAGAAAGAGTAGAGAGGATGTAGTTGTGAAAGAGAAGAAGCTGCAGAAAACCTGGAGGAAAAGGAAACATGCATCCAATTGTATGAAATGGGACAACTCATACATATTTGAATGTTTGAAAAATCCCTTCAACAACCATAAATGGTTAGCTCCAAGGCCTATTTAAAGAGATAAATTTAAAATAAGCTCATTGCAAGGAAGGAGTGCCACAAAGTGAGGGTAAGGTCAAAAGAGTTGAGTTGCTTAAGAAGATACCCCACATAAGAAGAAGCCTCTTTAGCCAAAACACTCTAAGTTAGATTTAAACCTTGTCAATTCAAAATAGTGTAAACACCTTCATCATAGGAGCCACAGTGAAGAGGGCATCCCAAAAGGTGTATTATGTCCATAACCTTTAAGAATAGAGGGAAGAACTCAGAAGAACAATTAAGGGATTGTTGCTTTTGGAGTTTGAGTGAACACAATAGGTGCTATGTAAGTCAAACAACAATTGTTGTTTTGGGTGTGAAGCCTAAAAAGGCTTTTTGAAAGAATACTTGGGTAAAACCTGTAGAGACTTAGAGAATACTGAGTGGAACCTGCAGAGGTTTATAATACTGGGGTATGAGGAGCCTATGGAGGCTTTAGAAGAAAGAATACCAGTTGTAAGGGTGCTTGGTCTTAGTGGAAAATCCTACAGGTGTAGGTACTAGATGTAGCCCAGGTTGGGGTGAACCAGTATAAATTTGTGTGTTGTATCCTTCTTTATTGCTTCTTAATTACTGATATTTAATTTGTTGCATTCATATTTTATGTTTTGGAAAACCTTATGTAACTTTGATATTTCATCAAAAGATTTTTACAAAACAGTTTCAACTTTTAGAAGCAACATTTGGTTTCATTGGAACATTTTTTTTAAAAAAGGCAGTTTTTAGAAGCAACATTGCATTGTTAAAAACTTGGAGATCTATTATTTGACTTTCATTTTTATCCAAGTACTTACAAAGGAAAGGCTTGCTTCTAACCAAACTTCTTATTTCTAAGCAATTGCTTGAGAAGATAAAATCAAAAGCAATTTTTGTGTTTTTTATGCAGAAATGGCCAAATCAATTTGTGTCACTATTCAACCCCCCTTCTAGTGACCAACTGATTCACTTCAAAAGATTCCCTACCAATTCCACAGAGTTTCTTTGCTTTTCAAAACCCTTGTCAACTAGTTGAAGTAAGTAGGGTTGCCATGGGGCAATGTCGCCAAAGTTGTGGGAATTTGTTTAAATTTAAACTAATTTGAAGTCACTGACACAAGGTATGTGTTGGAATGAAGATAATGTTCAAGAAAGACCATCCCATTATTGATGTTGAAGGCATTTAGGTTTAGGAAGTGATGGCCTTCGTGTGCACAAAGAGGCTAAACTATTTGTTCTTCTTCACCCCTTTGGCTTCGAGATCTAGGGGAGCTGATCAAAGAAGGCTTTCTTCTTCTGAACCATAATTACCATATTCATGATTTGATTTTGTGAGTTTTCTTCGAAGTTCAATATAGTTGAAAGAAGATTAAGAGGCGAAAAGCAAATGAGGATTTGAAGTAGGTGAAAGGTTAAAGGAATTGTATGTTGGACTAGATGTAAGTTGAAGTATTTAAGCTGCTTGAATAAACTGAGGAAACGAAGTTGAAGGGTTCATAATGGTTAGCGCAATTAGGGGTTTAAATTCAAAAAACTGAGGAAATGAAGTTGAAGGGTTCGTAACGGTTAGCGCAATTAGGGGTTTAAATTAAAAAAATTGAGGAAATGAAGTTGAAGGGTTCATAACGGTCGAGGCGATATCTTATCTTACATCTTTACTACTTCAGTTATTATCAACAGTAAGGTGTAGGGGGCACTTGTTGGCACTCTAAAATTGGGCTGAAGTTTTAGGGGGTCAAATTGGTAGCTGAAGTGTCAAGAGGTTGTGGGCCAGCCGAATTTGTGTAATGGTTTGGTTATATTATGTTTAAAGTGACTCTAGGTTTAAAAAGGGTGGAACGTGGATAATTTTTTTATGATATTTGACTAAGGCATACTAGTCGTTAATCGGCTAACAAATGCAATGCATGATGTCGGGTGATTTACAAGGGGAGTTTGAAATTTTGAAATTAATAGGTTGGTTGCTTCAATCAGGGTTGGAATTTGTAGATAAACACACATAATTAGAAGTTAAATCCTTGTTATCAATGCAAGGATAGTGGTTCCTTAAAAATAGGGATTATATAAAGCAGAAGTTGGTTTTGAAATTCAAAAGAAGCGACAACTGTTTTAGTTGGCATTAGTGCCTTGTAGATAAAGAGTGGGTTAGTTGACATGTTCAAGAATGGGATTTTATATATATATATATATATATATATATATATATATATATATATATATATATATATATTATGAAGAGTATTTATGATCAACTAAATATATTTAAATCATTCCATGATTTTTAGGAATCATGATTTTCGGACATGGAAAAATCTCTTATACCAAACATGCCCTTAGAAAATAATATATATTGTTCATAATTATTGTAGTTAGTTTAAAGTAATCTAATTACTTTAAGTTAAATGAATTTTAATTATCTTAATTAAAACATATACATGATGATTGTAATTGCCTTAATTATTTCAAATCATGATATATACTTGTTGTAATTACCTTAATGGCTATAATTATATAATTTTATTAATTAATAAAATAAAAAATTTAGTAAGATTTTGACAAAAGAATTGGTGCTCCCACTTGACATTTGCTTATGTAGCAAAACCTTCTTTTTAAGCGAGATCATATAACTATACATAAACGATTAAGATTAAATAATAAAGTCATGTGACTTTTTTTAAGTGACCATGTGATCATTTTTTTTTTTGAGATAAACCATGTGATCATTAAATGACTTGTAATTCAAACCATCCATATATGATTATATGGTCTAAGTATTCTCCTCTCACCTTCTCTCATTATAAAACTCATATCACTTAATACACTCTCATCATTATGTTAGTATTTTTTTTATCCGTATTATGTTAGTATTTAAGGTAACACAATAATATATTATCATTATAATACATATTTATAGTTAACATAATTATAAAATTTAATAAATTACTATTATTGTATTATATAAAATCAAAGTCAATTTATGATTTAATTGATTAATTCAATCAAAATATATACTTGTAATAAATGCCTTTGTTATTATAATTAAATGCAACAATAATATACTTTTATAGATGAAAAAAAGAAAAAAATAGAATTTAAGGAAAAAATTAATATGATATTATCACATGATATCCGTCTAAGTAACAGTTTTTTTTATTAAAAATTTGGAAAAATAAAGTTTAAGATTTAACTATTAAAAATGTTAAAAGAAGATCAATTATGTTGATTTGTTAGTAAAACAAGTCAAATCCCCCTCCCTGTCTCTCTCTCAAGAAACAAAAAAAAAGAAATTAGGTTACAATGAAAATGATTCTTTTCCTTTCCCGGCATCACAGCATAACATTCATTAATATGAAAAAGCAACAGTAGTAATAATAATATTGATTGGGGGCAGATCTCGCGATATAATGTCGGCGCGGGCGAGACGACGGTGCCAAACGAAATCACCAAAGGAGAGAGAGAGGGTACGGCCTCTTTTGGAAAGCCCTCAATCAAGGGTCGCCACGTGTCCCAACGGAACATCTGAACCGAGCAAACTCCTGTGGGCCCCACGCATCTGCCTCGGCATTTATTGGCTCGTTTAATGAGGCGCACCCAATAAAATAAACCCTCACACACACACCCCCTCATCACACCACCATAACCCCCTCTCTCTCTCTCTCTTCTTAATCTTAACCACGGTCCGGTTACGACCTTCGTACGGCTCGTGCTCTTTCTCCTCGACCCGAACCGGACGCAAATGTGTCAACAACCACCCTGAAAAAACAGAAAACCTTCATTGTCTCTCTCTCTCTCTCTCCTACTTTCGCTTTTGCGACGCGTTTTATTTCTATTCTCTCTCTCTCTTATAATAATTCTCCACTCGCGCCCCGTCGTTAGTCGCCGGCGATTGTCCCAGATCAATAGCCGCCGGTTCCGCCTCCGCCTCCACTCGCTCTCCGGCGCGTGCGGTTGCTTTCTGAAGCCGTTTCGGGTAATGTGCCTCGGAATTGTTCGAGGTTGCTCCGCGGACTCCGAATTGCGGCGCGTTTGGATCTGGAATTGGGGGAGGGGGATTTGAATCGGCGAGGTTAGGGTTCGGCGCGGGGTGCATTTATGAAGGAGGCGTTGTTGTTGGGAGAGGAGAAGAAGAACAAGAGTGAGAGGAAGAGAGGGAGGGTAGTTTGGGAAGGGTTGATGATGATGGGTCTGAAGGGGGAAAGCAACAATAAGTTGAAGAATTCGGTGGTGGTGTCGTCGGCGGCGAGGTCGTCGAGGACGAAGCTGTGGATGATACGCGCCACCACATCAGTGCTACTCTGGACCTGCGTCGTTCAGTTAATGGCCTTGGGCGATACGTGGGGCCCGCGAGTCTTGAAAGGGTGGCCGTCGTGTTTCACGCACGAAGCATCCGCGCTCATTGAGTTGCCGCCCGCCACGCCAAGAGTGCTCCCGCCCAAGAGTCAGTGATCAGTGATAATTTTGTTTATGACATTTCTGATCGCGATTTGTGCTCTTTACATAACATAATGTTTATTATTATTTTTTTTTTTTTGTGATTGTTGTTGTTGGCAGGAGTTTATAAAAACAACGGTTACTTGATGGTGTCGTGCAATGGAGGACTGAACCAAATGAGGGCCGCGGTGAGTGGTTGTTGGCACGTTCGCTTGCCCTTTTTTTTTCTCGAATTTTTCTGATTTGGTGATGTGCTTTGTACAGATATGTGACATGGTGGCGATTGCAAGGTATTTAAATGTGACGCTTATAGTGCCTGAATTGGATAAAGCGTCCTTTTGGGCTGACCCCAGGTTAGTTTCTAATTCCGTTTTGGTGTTTGTTGTTATAGCAAACTATCAATTTTGAGAGGGTGTAGTGTAGTAGGTTTAAGGCGTGTTTGTTTCTCTTGTCACTTTTTGGTTTCAAAGTCTGTTTTCTAGAGCAATTTCTCATCGTATTTTTATTTTGAAAATTGTTTCCAAAACAAGTGTTTTAGAAAGCAAAAATTAAAAACAGTTGGGGGATGTTTTATCATCTTCTCAATTCCACACTCTGCTTTGTACCTTGTTCCATCCTCCACCAGTTTCTCTACCCGTCTTTTCTTTTCCAGGATCTCTTCTCAATGAACGTTTATTACTTGTGTGTCAGTGAGTTCCAAGACATCTTTGATGTGGATCATTTTATTACATCCTTGAGGGATGAAGTTCGGATATTGAAAGAGTTGCCTCCTAGACTCAAGACTAGAGTGGAAAATGGATTACTTTACACCATGCCACCGATTAGTTGGTCTGACATATCATACTATAAGAACCAGGTTAGTTGTAAAATTCTTGGGCCTTCAGGTTAATAAGTTTGAACATGCTTTATTCTATCTAAATTTCATAATACTATGTATGTTGATTATGTTGTTTCCAGTTTCTGGTTTGCTGATTAAAAGGTATATGGCATGATTATTCTTTCAGATTCTACCTTTGATACAAAAGTACAAAGTTGTCCATTTAAATCGAACGGATGCCCGGCTGGCCAATAACGACCAACCTTTGGAGATTCAGCGGCTGCGTTGCAGAGTCAATTTTAGTGCTCTTAGATTTACTTCTCAGATTGAGGAGCTAGGCAGAAGGGTTATCAAGCTTCTGAGGCAAAACGGCCAATTTTTGGTGCTTCATCTGAGGTATGAGATGGACATGCTGGCATTTTCTGGCTGTACACAAGGTTGCAACAGTGATGAGGTGGAGGAGTTGACTAGGATGAGGTGAGTGTTCTGCCTAGTTCACTTGTTCCTTAATTTTCATAATTTTCAATGATCGTGGTGTTTGAAAGGAGATTCGATAATGAATCTTTCTTAAATTTCAATTTCCTGTGCTTTGGCAGATATGCTTATCCTTGGTGGAAAGAAAAAATAATTAATTCTGATTTGAAAAGAAAAGATGGTTTGTGTCCTTTAACACCTGAGGAGACTGCCCTTACACTTAGGGCCTTTGACATCGATCAAAACATTCAAATCTACATTGCAGCTGGGGAAATATATGGTGGGGACAGGAGAATGGCAAGTCTTGCGAAGAACTATCCAAAATTGGTAACTAACTTAAGCCTTAAGGAAACCTGCAAATTGTGATGCTTGTTGCTGTTTAATTTCTTCTCACTGTTTGCCTTTCTGCTTTGTTGAAACAGGTCAGAAAGGAAACACTGTTGGAACCATCTGACCTTCAGTTCTTCCAAAATCATTCCTCTCAGATGGCGGCATTGGATTACCTTGTGTCGTTAGAGAGTGATATCTTTGTTCCTACATACGATGGAAATATGGCCAAAGTAGTCGAGGGTCATCGCAGGTAAAGTTTTTGGCTAATAAGAAATGTTATTTGTGATTTACTCTCCCTGCTCCCTCCTACCCTGATTAACAAATTCTTCAAATATTAATTTGTTTCTACTTGGTAGAAGATTTTTTGTTCACAACAAATCTAGAACACTTTTCTGATTAAACAATTTTTTTATCCACTTCTGATGGATGACCTGGCTCTTTTTGATAAAAGACAAGGTGCCAACATAGAATGATAGAAATGGCAGTTTCTACCATAGTTTGATAGTTTAAGCACAATTCTATTATACTCTGAATTTTTGCCCTCCTCGTTGTTCTGAATTTTAAGTACTTGTGCCAAATGAGATGACATGTGCCCTCCAATTCTGCTACAGGTATCTTGGGTTCAAGAAGACAATTTTATTGAACAGAAAGCTCCTAGTTGATTTGATAGACCAATACCATAGTGGAGTATTGAACTGGGACGAATTCTCTTCAGCTGTGAAGGAAGCTCATGCTGATCGCATGGGTGGTGCAACCAAGAGATTGGTAATCCCTGACAGGCCCAAAGAAGAGGATTACTTCTATGCCAATCCAGAGGAATGTTTAGAACTATCCGATGATACGTTGAGTAGTACGTGAGTGGCGTGTTTGGAAATAAGAGAATTTACTTTTGCCCTCTCCTAGTGCACTTGGTTTTCTACCACAGATACTAAGATAGGTCTCTATGCAGTTTAGCAAAGACGACGACGACAGCTTTTTGTACCAAAGATGCAGTCATATAGTGACTGTTAGAAAGAAGGGGGAGGGGGGAATAGGCTTTCCATGAAAGCTAGAGAAGGTCAAGCAAGGTAGCCGAGGGATACTTTTATATAAAATATACAAATAATCCATCATCACACCATTCATGTATAGAAGCCACACCCTGCCATTATAGGGTTAGAGCTGAGCAGATCAAACTGCATTGTACACGGAGGGATTCATATACACAAATTTGGATTTCTGGAACTGCAATTCGTGGAAGCTTTGTTCCTTGGTACCTCTCATTTTTTCCTTCTCTTCTAAATATAAATATATATTATAAATTGTTTTTTTCTTCCTCTTTACCACACCCTTTTATTTAACACGATCATTGTGATTTTCCGGATTACTCCCACTATAAATTTGTTTGTTCATGATGATTATTGTCTCCAAATTTCTTAGCTTTTGGCCATTATTAATGGGAATGGTAGGTTGGACTTTTCTTTCCTTTTTTTTTTTCTTTTTTTTCTTTTTTCTCTAATTTATATTTATTTATACTTGACAGAGTGCTATCTTATCCGTCGACCATTATATGGCCCATAATTCGTAACTACAATTCATGATACAATAATATAATGATATTACATCAACTTAATTGCTAAAATAATGCCTTCTTATCATCAACCACCAAAACGTGCTAATCAATAAACCCATTTGAACAGTGAACCCTTGTCCTCCTGTGAGAACATCTTTATAACATAAGCTTTTGGATGGAACTTGGCTTGTTTTATTGGTTGGGGTGCTTATCTTATAATTAGGCAAAATTGGAGTTGTTATAAGTTAAAGTCTTTGTTCCTGAGTAAGACAGGTGACAAACACAACAATCAGAGCCAGTCAAAAGTGGTCCACTTTGCTCTTAGGCTTTATTATTCCATTATTATACGTAGGAAAATGAAATGATATATGATTTGAGTTCTGTGGTCGTTGACGGAAAAGAATATCCATCGGTAATCCCTTTCAAAGTCTAGCAGAAGAGTCAAGTTGATGGTTGGTTTTATTATAAATTGTGAGATTCTGCTTTACGGTTTTATATTCTATATACGGCATATATACACTGCATCCTCATGTGTCATACAGTTGTTTGTCTCGTGATGAACTGCGTGTGTAGAAACACGTTATTAACACAAATTTTCACGTCCAGTGCATAAGATGCTCAAGTTAATATTGATGGCTTCTGATGAGATGTGGAAATTCAAGTCAGATGTGATTTGTTTGGATGAATGTTGTTAAAATTGATTTTAAGCGATGTGATTTGTTTGAATATTTTATTATAAAAGTAAGTTACTAGTAAAATTCAGCATAAATTTTTTTATCCAATACAAAAGTTATCTAAAATTGTTTTAAATCAGAATCGATTCCTCTACATGAAACAAAATATGTGAAAAATACTTAAAATCACATTTATTGGTATTTTAATGTGATTTTAGAGAATCCAATATGAAACTAAAGATGCATGAAATTGCTTGTATAATTATCTAAATATAACAGGGAATTAAGAATCTTTCTTCTAGCAATGTATTTGGAGTTTTTTATTTGATTAATTTATAAGTTTACTTTACTAAATTAGAGATGTTTAAAAAATGAGTTTATTTATTAATTTATAAGATTTTTAAATGTATCTCTGAAACAGAAAATAAGAATTTAAAATTAACTTAATTTAAGTTTATAATTATATAAAAGCATATTTTTTCCACAAAGTACAATAAATTTATATAAAAAATCATGTTTGTATGCTTTTATTTATATCTTTTTATTTTATATTTATTAATTGTTTTAATATTTTTGTCTACGAAACATTTTTAATTTAATGACATTGTTTGAAATTTTCAAGTAAAAATTAACTTTTAACCATTTTTTCCTATCTTAATTTTTAATTAAATCATTAATTATTTTTATCACATATAATTAAAATAACAAAAAATGGTATTAGCTACACTGAATCCGCCAGTCATTCAATACTTCTTTAAAAGGTGAACCAAATTATCTAGCAATCATTGGACGGATTTACGGGGCTAAAATATCAACTTTATGATAGAATAATAAAAGTAATATGATTTTATTAAGTTGACATTAATAAAAAAAATGTTCATACCAACTTTCTTTTAAAACCTTAAAGCCTATTGAAGTGCCTGAACTTTTCCCTCCCAAATATTTATAATTTGTTATATATTAACAGGTTTGTTTTAGTTAAGATTATTTTAACGAAGTTCTACAAGAAAAATTATTATGACAAGATTCAAAATTATTTTTTAAATATTTATTTTAAAACTAGTGTCAAATATTAATCCTTTCCCCCTTCTATTGATAATGTCATAATGACAGACTGAGGGCCCCATAAATTTTGTATGTAGATATTTGGCAGCACTTTGTTGGTTAGTTTTATTGAGGGAGCATAATGATGAACAATAAGATTTATTCGTTGCATTGTTTACAAATATTTGCAATATTTTTCGACCACTAGTGAATAACAAACGAAAATGTACTCAGAGATTGGGGGTTTGATTTGAATGACGTGCACGTGTTGTAATCTCTAGAAAAAAATTAAGGATATTTTTAGGCTTGAAACCAAGCAAATTGGACATGAGCTCAAATTAGAATGGAAATAGTTTTTTTTTTTTTTTAATCAGCAAATAAAAACTTTCATTAAAAAAGCTAGGTACAAGGGTACCTATCCCTTAATACAAAAGGAGAATAACATACTCATAATTCCCTTCAAGCTTTTTCTCAAAATAACGTACCAAAATGATAACCCCCAAAAAATTATATAACTTGGAAATAGTGAATTATGGTTGTTAATTTACAGCAATAAACTGATAATAGAAATTATATGTGCGTTGAAAATACGGTTTCCCTTCAGAATAGGGAAGAGAAAAGTAATTCCAAAAGAGACAAAGTGAGATGAGGACATATTTATTTCAAGTTAGAAAGGCTTATATGTGGGGTAGAATTTTTTTTTGGCTAAAAAGCTTATTAATATAAAAACAAAACAGGCGTGCAAGACTAAACAGAGAACAAGTCGTTTAAAAACGATGCTCTATAAATAGCAATGGTTAATGCTAGAAAGACACCCATTTTTACAATATTTTGTCAACCTTTTCTTTTTGACATAACAATGGAACTCTGATTAGAACCATTTTCTCATGGTGTGAAGGTGTGGACATTGTGCAAAGTGCACTAAATTGGTGAGTTGTATGCTTCATCTTTTCAAGTAGTAGTATTAATAGTGGACCACTACATCAAGGAATCTCCAAGAATTTCAATCCCAAATTTGTCAAATGCCAAAGTGGCAGACAGGACAATATCGAACCAACATTTATTACCACCGAATAAGTAGATTAACTAGTAAGAGAAAATTGTATAGTACTATTATATGTTACTATTTCATAATTTTCATTTGTCTCGATCTAGGTCATAAGATCCTAGGAATATAACCGTGTTAAAACCCAGTAATAAAAAAAAGGCTTAAATATCTTTTTGTCCTTGTAATTTAGTATTTTTTTACTTTTCGTCCTTGTAAATTATGTTTGTTTTATTTTTCGTCCTTATAGTGGTTTAAATAGCGTTTTGAACAGTAAAAAAAGTACTATCTAAACCACAATAAGGACGAAAAGCAAAACAAACATAATTTGCAATAAAACCAAAAAAAAAAATTTGTAAGGACGAAAAGCAAAAAAATACTAAATTACAAGGATAAAAAAATATTTAAACCTAAAAAAAATTGTCATCTTTAATAAATTTGTATATCTACCTCGAGGGTAAATACTAAATAGAGTGGGTCAAATCTGTCTCTACCAAACGCTAGCTTATCTTCTTTTGAGTAGTTGAAGGATTGTTTTCGTCAAATCAAGCTAAGTTTGGAGACAGAAAGCAACTAGCCTCCAACGCAATCCAAGGAAATAATTAAGCCAATCCCTTCACATAATTTATTCCTTAGAAGATCGTTGGTAATTGGGAGTATAATATGAAGGAGATCCCAAGAGAATCCTCATGAAATTTTCCACTTATTTTATAGTTTGAACGATCCAAGAACTAACCTAGGAAAAAGGGGCCAGTTGTATCTTGAACATTGTTATTTGACTAGTGATTGGTTACTTATGATGGTAGTAGTAACATTGGGACAATTAATTGCTTTTGCATGAAATAAGGATCAGCAACAGTGTTCTCTTAATTATCAACGTTTGACTAGTGCCATTATCAAGTTAATTAATTAACCTCAACTGAGTTGCTGCCACGTGTTGTGTCAAAAACTTGAGCTTAAAGCCATTGAATTGAACTCGTCTTAATCTGCAAGGCAAGTGACAATCTTTGTTACCAACGAGGTCTCTGATTAATGTCATGTACTTCGCTAGAAACTTGGAAAGTTCTTTAGCTTTTAGTGATGATATGAATTTAGTTTTTTTTTAAGTTCATATTTTTTAATTTTATTTTTTATAATTTTTTTTAGTTCTTGTAAATTCATGTTTTTTTTTTAATTTTGGTTTTTGTAAGTTTTTTTCTTTTAGTTTTTGTAAGTTTACGTTTTACCAATTTTAGTCCCTAAAGCACAAATTTATAAGAGATAAAAATGAAAAAAATAGAATCTTAAATGTATTAAAATTGAAAAAGCACAAACTTATAAAGACTAAAAATAAAAATAAAAACTTGAAGGAACTAAGTGAAAAAAAAAATTGCCAAAACTAAAAATGATTTTTTTACAGGAATTAAAATTAAAAAAATATGAATTTATAAGAATTAAATTCATATTTAAACATTTAGTGATCACTCCGTGACATTTTAAATCTGGGATTTGGACTATCGACAACTGCAGCCTCCTAGTCAATGTGATTTAGGTTTAATTTTTTCTATTTTCGTGTTTTTAATTAATTAGCAGATCAATTGTTTCAACAGTTTTGCTTTTATTTTTATATTTTAATCGATAACAATTAACAACGTTTTACATTACGTTAATTTAATTTTGATTTTGCTGAAAGAAATAATTGCATATTATTCATTAGATTCTTTCTACAAGAATATAGCTAAGTCTGCATTAAAGGAGTAGGTGACGTGCCAATGTGCCATTGAGTATTGCTTGAGAACAAACTAAACGCCAAAAGTTTTTGAAAAAAGTTGTATACGGCATCAATATTTTAATAATCGGATCGGTCATCGAATCGATTGAGGTACTGAATTAATGGATCATTGATCAGATTGGTGGGTCACTGGATAGACTGATTTGACTTGGTATATATTAAAAAATTAAAAATATAATATAACTAACATAATTTAATCATTCAACACTCCAAATTTAAAATTATTGTCATTATAAAGTACCTAATATTCCAAATAAGAAATAACAATCAATAGTCATGACAATACAAGTTCATAAATAAGTTTCATACACAAACAAAATTAAAAAAAAATTTGAAACAAGTCTTTTCAACACTTTTTTTTCAAAAAAAAAATTACACCACCACCCGGTTCAACCAAAGACCTACCGGGTTACCGATTTTTTCAAAAACCGACCGGTTCAACTTGGGTCATACCTGGTCAGATACATTTCCGATCCTTTCATCAAACCAAACCGATTAAGTCATCGGGTTCCGGTTGGACCGGTCGGATCGGCCTGTCCGGTCCTTAAAACACTGTACGGTACAAACCAATTGTGCAATAACTAGAGATAAAAAGGAAGAAGTAATAAAAAAAAAGAGAGATAAAAAGGAAGAAGAGACAAAAACGTGAAATAAAATATTTGATAACAAATAGACGACAATAATAACAACAAAATCTTTATCCTACTAGGTGAAGATAATTACATAAATCAAGCAACACCATTTGAATCGGTTAAAATAAAAGTTTCAGAGATATTATTTACCATGAGATATCTTTTAATAACTTTCTCTAATGTTTTTCTTTGTCTCTCTCTAATAAAAACCCCTTTCCGGATCTCAAATTCAGCATCAATGGAAATTACGAAAACTCAACAGGTGAAGAAAATATAAAGCGGAAAGACAAGAAATGGAAGATGACGCCACAATCGAAGCTCGATTGATAAGTCTAGGAGGATTCGCCACAAAGAAAGTGTTTCTTTGATAAGAATCTAAAGGTTCATCACAAGAACCAAGAGAGAACTCTCTCACTTAGCACAATGCTAATTTCTAAAATGATCCAAAAAGCTCCTTACAAATGTGTTCTAAGGCCCTATTTATACTAACACTGATAAAAAAGCCCAAATAATTAAAAAGGCCCAACACAAGTCATAATGGACCCAAACTAAAAGAAAACGTCACTAAAAATATAAAAGGTCCAACAAATGCCCAAATTACATAAAATCCTATTTTAAAATTTGGCTCCACTTTAAGATCTTCATGTAGCATCCTAGTCCTCTATCATTCCCTCCTTCTTGAAGGAAATTCGACCTCAAATTTAGAGTCAAGGTACCTCTATCACAAAAACAACATAAAACAACATGTTTTAGTTTTGAGAAAATATTAAAAAAGAAAATCCTATCTATATTGAGACTTGAATCCCTTAAAGAGGCAAATCTCTTATTATTTATGTGCTTATATATCAATCCTCTCGGATCAAATACAAGCCTAAAGAAACCATCAAACAACACTAAAATGAAATGTTTAAACAAAAAATCCATAACCAAGTCAATCCAATGAAAATTATGAACAAGCAATGACATTTTCAAACCATGAATAGAAAATTTAGATTTTTCCATTTTATGCACAATCCATCTATCAAGACACTTAATTGTTTCATGCTTCATATAATTCCAAAAGAAATGTTCATAAATCACTAAACTTTCACTATGAGTTCCTCCAATCAATGAATCATGAAATGAATATTTAGGCACACAAAATGCAACATCTTTAAACATATGCTCTTTATGCCTATAGAACTCATCATTTTCAATTTTCCCATAAACAACAACACACATAGAGGAAGACTCAACATGATCATACAAGTCCAAATGATGCGCATTAATATCAAATTTCAAGAACTTGGCACCATCACCTAAAACAATATCATGCATACCAAAAGCAACATTCAATTCACAAACATTTTGGGTTAACACATGGTACACATCAATTAAATCACTAGATTTAGAGATGGTGTAAGGCAAAATTTTCTTCTCTCTATGATTGCATTGGTCCTCATATGCCTCCACTTCTTCTCCAAATTGTCTTGCCCATTGATCCTTGATGTGCAATTCTTCCTTAGGCATCAAAACAAAAGAATTTATATGGTTAGGTGCACAATCAAGTTTACAAGAAGAATTAAATTCACAATCCAATCTAGGAGAAGGAATTAGAGTTTTGCACTCCCCCTTTGAGGACTCCTCTTCAATTTCTTTCACAAGAGAGACATCACTTTCAAACAAAGTTTTGCATTCATCCTTTTGAAGCACTTCAAATTCCTTGAGCAAAGAATCATCACAAACATGGAAAGGATTAGAATGAAAACAAGAACAATCATATTCCTCTTTATCTTTTGCTCTCTCTTTTTCACTCTCTTTTTCAATTATTTTCTTTTCTTTCATCTCTTTTTCTTTTAACTCATTTTCTTTTGCTCTCATCTCTTTCTCTTTTATTTCTTTTTCTTTCACATCTTTTCTCTCTTGTTCTATTTTCTTTCTCAACTTAATTTGATCCTCACTTGCTTCCTTAGGTGAAAGTGATGCAAGTTTGACCTTATGTCCTTCATGTGTAAAAGAAATCTTGTTGGTCTTCCCATGGTGCTTCACATTTCTTTCAATTTGCCAAGGTTTACCTAACAAGATATGACATGTTTCTATGGGAGCTACATCACACAACACAACATCTTTATATGTTCCAATGGTAAAGGGCACCAACACTTGTTGGTCTACAACCAACTCACCTTCACATGAAAATTTCAAGCAATAAGGTGTAGGGTGTGGGGTGGTTTGAAAATTAAGTTTGCTAACCAACCTAGTGCTAGCCACATTAATACAACTATCCCCATCAATAATCAAAGAACACATATTCCCTAGAACCAAGCATCTAGTATGAAATATGTTCTCCTTTTGAATTTCATCCCTACCCTCACATTGAATTCCCAACAACCTCTTGTACATCATTAATTCTCTATCTAGAAGTTTGGTACCACATGCACTATGATTATCACTAGAGATATTAGATGAACAAGTATAAGATAACTCACTAGTGACAACTTCATTTTCCTGCAAGACCATGGTTTTCATGTTTGGATAATGCAATGCAATATGGCCTTTACCCAAGCATTTAAAGCATTTAATTGTACTACTCTTAGAAGTAGAAGAAGTGCTAGGGTTAGGAACATGTTTACCACTTGGAGACTTTGAAGCTTGTTGCTTAGGTGAGGAAGATCCCTCCTTCTTGGACTTGTCCTTACCACTAGAAGAGTCATAGTGATAGGTCTTCTTGTAGGAATGCTTCCTCTCAAGTTGTCTCTCCACTTTGTTGGCTTGGTGCACTAGATCCTCCAAGCTCTCATAGTGTTGTAACTTCACTATGTATTGAATGTCTCTATTAAGCCCACGTAAGAACCTTGCCATGGCGGTTTTAGGTTCTTGCGCATTGGCTCTCCTCATAGTCATTTTCATCTCTTTGTAGTATTCATCAACACTCTTGCTACCTTGTGTGAGACATTGTAGCTTATCATAAGCATCTCTCTCATAGGAAGGTGGTAAGAATGTCTTCCTCATCAAATCCTTCATTTCTTGCCAATTTGCTATCTTAAGCATCCTTATCCTCTCTCTCTTCCATCCTCCTTATACTTCCACCATGCAAGTGCACTCCCTTCAAACTTCAAGGTAACCTTCCTAATTTTCTTCTCCTCACTATAGTCATGGCATGAAAAGACTTGGTCAACTTTCATCTCCCACTCAATGTATGCTTCTGGATTATTCTTCCCTTGAAAACTAGGAATTTTAAGTTTCTCCTCTTCCATACTATCCTTTATTTTATTTTCTCCCTCATTATCTCCTCCATATCTCCCTCTCCCATGTCTCCTAAGCCTCCTTTCTCCTTCATCTTCCCCATAACCTCCATCAATTATATGGTAAGAAGAACAATACATACCTACACAAAAATGATTAGCACAAATAATAGAAATATGGACCTCATCACTCACTAAGTGTTTCACTCAAAATCACTCGTGTTTCTCTCTTTTGAGGCTTTTTCTATAATGTGCACACTTGTCTTTTTCCACTCTTGTTCCTCTTTAGTTCTTGAAAAGGACCTCCAAATTTCAATAACAAAGAATTTTCAATGTGAAAGATGTCACAAATCCAAACTTGACTTAAGAGTCCAATGAAAGGAAAACTCAAAGACAAAACCAAGGAAATTTAAAAGACAATCAATAAAAGCTCAAAGAAATGAAAGGGACAACTCAAAATAGAATGCCAAGCAAAGACAAGACTAGAAGACTCAAGAATAAGAGCAACATAAAACTAAGAAACTCAATTTTTCAACTTTGTGAAGAACTAGTGTATTCAAGAGAGCTAAAATGGCATAAAAGTGTATGAAAAAGAAAGAATTAAGCAATGGTGTATAAGGACTTCTTATGGGGCAGATTTTTTTTCTTTCCAATGGTATAATATTATTTTATTTTGATTTTTTACACTTTGGCCCCTAAACTTTTCATAATTGCACTTATGCCCCTAAACCTTTTCTTTTTGCACTTTGCCCCAATATTTTCTTTTTTATCTTTAAGTCCTTTGCTTTTGCTAATAAGTCCTCAAACTTTTTAATATTTATAAAAAACATCCAAACTCACTTAATTCAAATTTTTATGGATCAAACACAAGGGTTTTGCCAAAGACTCTCAAGAACACACATGAACACTATGAATGTTCTTCCCCAAATTCAAATTTCAGAATTTCAATCTGCAGATTTTGACTCAAATAAAACATAAGGCAATCTAAAAAATATGGACATTAAGCAATAAATCAAAAGTGACACACACTTAAATGATGAATAGTACCAAAAATCAATGAACAGTGTACGATTGATGAACAGTGTCGCGATATGTAAACAGTGCCGCGATTGTGAACAGTGCGCGATCGATGAACAGTGTCGTCGAGACGAACAATAACGCCGAGATGAACAGTACGTCGGCAAGATAAACATTACCACCGCACGATGAACAATGTCGCCGCCACGATGAACAGTGCCACAAAAATTGATGCTAAATCCTTGCTCTGAATACCAAATAATAAAAACCCTTTCCGGATCTCAAATTCAGCATCAATGGAAATTACAAAAACTCAACAGGTGAAGAAAATATAAAGCGGAAAGACAAGAAATAGAAGATGACGCCACAATAGAAGCTCGATTGATAAGTCTAGAAGGATTCACCACAAAGAAAGTGTTTCTTTGATAAGAATCTAAAGGTTCATCACAAGAACCAAGAGAGAACTCTCTCACTTAGCACAATGCTAATTTCTAAAATGATCCCAAAAGCTCCTTACAAATGTGTTCTAAGGCCCTATTTATACTAACACTAATAAAAAGGCCCAAATAACTAAAAAGGCCCAACACAAGTCATAATGGACCCAAACTAAAAGGAAACGTCACTAAAAATATAAAAGGTCCAACAAAGGCCCAAATTACATAAAATCCTATTTTAAAATTTGGCTCCACTTTAAGCTCTTCATGTAGCATCATAGTCCTCTATCACTCTCTCTCTCCCTCCTCTTCTTAATAAGATTAAAAATTATGCAATTTATTATTCTCTTTGATGTATCCGGTGACCTTTGTTTGTGTCAAAATCACCTTAATCATATTAACTTAAATAGTAAATAAAATTAAAAGCATTGAAGGACACAATCTTAAGTTAACAAACAACCAATATTAAAATTCCATGGATTAATTATAGAGTTTAGCCTCTCATGGCCAAGAGTGAAGAAACTCAAAGAACAATAAAGAAAACTTATAAAACATCTAAAAGTTTCCATTAGTGTAGGTGACCCGAATTCTTGGCCCAGCCCAAAAGATCGTGGTACGACCTACTTGATGAAGAAATAATCTAGGAGAAAAATTGGGGATTTGTTGTGGTAGTAATGGCCTCGGGTTGGGCTTTGACCCCGCGGTATGGACCTTTATTATTAGGTCGATTTCTTTTCATGGGCTAGGATTATTTGTGTGTGTGTGTGTGTGTGTGTGTATTGTGTTTTGGGGGTTTTGCATCATTAGATGCTTTTGTAACCACACATATTTTCTTGCTCTCTCTCTTGGACCATTTTTTGATATAGTAGATTTACAACTCCTTTGTCTATGGCTTTTCCTAATTTGGGTTTTCCATGTAAATTTTGACGTTCTCTCTTTTTTTGTCTTTTCTCATTAGTGATTATTTTCTAACAGTTTCAATAAGAATTTGTAACCAACCAACCTACATTACAATAGAAATTATCTTATTTATACTCAAGATGATTGGACTTTTCTAATCCTCTAATTTCCCATTCGAAATGACCTAAGCCCAAAGCATAGCTTCTGATGCAAAGCCTGAACAAATAGAGACTTCATACTAAGAGATTCACAAATTGGTATCTTGCATGCAATTGCTTCAATCGTTTAGCATGACTCTTTAGTAATCATTTTATCCACTTTGAGCTTTCATCTTATGTGCTTGAAGCATTCATCCTATATAACTTTGATTCTTTGAAACAAACAAATTAGGCTCCAAGGTCTTTATTGAAGTGGATCAGAGAGTCATTAAAAGGGAGGTTGAATAGTGATCCTTGACAAATATTGCCTTTCATCTATACAAACGAAGAAGCTTATGATTTTTTACCTCAAGCTTCTACTTTGGGTATCAGAAGTATGTTAGGAGTAAGGAAATCCTTTTTCAAACTTGGAAATAAATACAACAATAAGGCATACACCAAGTTTAATATAAAATGATGCTTCTTAAGAATGGCTTTCAAAAGAACAAATTCTTATATACTCTAGAATTTGGTTTTTAATTTTCTAGCAAACTTGTTTTACTACTTCTGAAATGTAAATCAGTTTGAAAATCTTTTTAATATTTTGCTCTAATCAAGTTCTATATTAGGTATAAAGATTTTTCAATCAAAACCAATTAAACACATTACACATTAACATTAAAAGTAGGGAAAGGATACTACTACACACATATAATTTTATACTAGTTCACCCATAACCTTGGGCTACATTCAATCCCTACAACCTATAGGATTTTTCATTAAGAAAACACTAACTATACAGGGTATTCTTTCTCCTTAAGCCTCCTTAGGATTTTCACAATATTCTTCTCAAGTATTGTCACCTCCGTAGGTTTGCACTGAATATTTTCACCTTTGTAGATTTGCTTCAAGTATTCTCAACTCTCAAGGCTAGTATTCTCACCTCTACAAGTTCTCCAACTAGTATTCTCAACCTCTATAGGTTTTTCACCTAGTATTCTAACTTTTGTAGGTTCTCAACTCAATATTCTAACATTTGCAGGTCCACTCAACCCAAGTAATCTTTCACAAGCCTCTCGAGACTTCACCCAACAACCACCTTTAGACTCACACAATTGACTCAATATTGCTTACAACACATTCTAGAATCACTAGTCCCCTTACAAGTTCTGTTTGGACAAACTCTATGCACTCCTTCTAAACAATCACTTTACTGAGTTTACACAAATATAAGAGGCTTACACATACTCTTTAGGATAGACACAAGGTTAACACAAATCCTAGAGTATTTTGGCTAAAGAAGACTCTTTATTAGAAGAAGACTCTATCTCTAGAAGCACAAATTTCTTATTTTTACCATCTTTGAAATGTTTTCCTTCCTTGCAATTAGCTCATTTGAATAAAGGCCCTTTTATAGGCCTTAAAGTAGTTATGACTGTTGGAGAGAATTCAAAATCAGTCAAACCTTGTATGAGTTGTCCCTTTCATATAGCTGGATATTTGACTGACTTCCTTGTTTTATATGTTGTTTCTGAACTTTTATTTGTTGTGACTTTTGCTTCCTTTTTTCACGTGTATATCTATCACAATTTAAATTTGAAATTGTGACAGTTGGTACTTGTTTCATATAGCTGGATATTTGACTGACTTCCTTGTTTTATATGTTGTTTCTGAACTTTTATTTGTTGTGACTTTTGCTTCCTTTTTTCACGTGTATATCTATCACAATTTAAATTTGAAATTGTGACAGTTGGTACTTGGTTTCTCAATGTTTCACATTATAACTACTTAAATTTGTCATAGGTGTTGTTTCTAAAGACTAGTAACTACAAGATGCTTCTTATAGTAGCTTCTAGAGGTTGTAGTACTCATGTGACAATCTTCTATGCTTATTGCTTTGTTTTTGTCAAAACTTGATGACCTAGGCAAGTCTGTCCTTCTAAACATTTCTTGGTCTGATTTTGAGCTTACTACTTCTGAACAATGCAGACATTTGTGTCCCTTTCTTTGTTTAGTCTTGCATCTTCTGGTGGTCCTTCTAGTCATGTGTAGCTTCTAGTCATACTACCCATTAACTAGTTCCATCTTTTGATCATGCTTCTGATCATACACAACTTCTGATCTTGCTACACTTTGACCTTCTAAATGCATGGTTAGTCTTGTATGCTTTTGGCTAGCTTTCCTTATGTTAAACATGCTTTTGATAGTGTATATGTTATTTTTAGAGGGCTAACTTTATTTAGATTGATGCTTCTCTTATGCTTCTTAATCAAATCATATTCTTATATTCACATTCTCAAGGCAACCATTGATATATTTAAGTCTAGAAGACTTAGAATTTGCTTCTTGATAGTTTGTTATCATTAAAACATTATTTCATAAAAGGGTTTTGCTTCAACATTTATGACAACTATAGTGCGCGTTTAACCTTTGCTTTCCACTGGTACCAAAATCGTCTCACTTTGACAAGTGTTTGCTAAAATAAGACCTACAAACGAAACAAGAATTAGGACTATATTAATAATATGAAAATTAATGTGTTTTTGCTCAAAGTACGAAAAAAGGTCACTATTACAAAATTCATCTAATGTAATCCAATTGAATTTGATAGCAAAACTAAAAGGATAAGTTAAATATAGAAAAGTTATGAAAACATTCACATTATCACCTTGTAATGCTCAATGGGTAAGAGAGCTTGGTATTAATTTAGTATCTCAATCAAGGTGATATGCTCAGGAAAAAAAAAGTGTTGGGAAGGGATAGAGACCAACTTAACATGTGATGGTCAAGACCTACGACTCTATATAAAGGTTCATTATAATAAGGTTGGCCCTGAAGTTTGGGACATAATCTCAAGACAATTGTGCTTTACTTTCCCTATACATCACTCTAAATCGTTGTTTGGTGGAGGAGTAGGTAGATTTAGGCATTGCTATAGCTTGACTAGGGATGACAAAGTGTACCAAGACCTTATGGGTACCAGCAAAAATATCCACAAATGGGTAGGGTAAATACCTGCTTGTTGAGGATGGGGATGGGGCAGGCATTTACCTGCAAATTTTAGTGGGGAAGGGTGTGGATCTGGGTACTATAATACTCATCCCGCCCCATACTCGCACCTATTATATATAATAATTTTAATAAAATATCCTATATATAATTATATATTTTATTAATTATTAATCCAATTACTAAAACACAGTATTCAACACTTTGTTTATCTGTATGTAGAGCCGGACATTTGGGTTTGAGCTTGTGGGCTATCTGCATAACCCGCAACCTGCACGGTATATAGGCTTCAATTTTTTGAGCCCATTTAAATTACGAGCTTTGTGGACAGTCCACGGGCATTTTATGCCTTAATTAAAAAAAAATATTTTTTGTGGTTTAATAAAAGTAAAATAAAAATAGAAACTAGATTAATAAAATAAAAGAATCGTGGTCATTCTACCTGAAATTAGATACATTTCAAAATAGCCAACACCAAACTAAAATCATAAAGAATAATTCTCATACATCTATTGATTAATTGGACTATAAAATGATAACAAAAGGATTTTTAAAAGGGTTTTTAATTTAACTTTTAATCACTTTTTTAATTTGATTTTTTTAGACAACTGTTTTTAAAAAAGAGTTTGAAAAGTGGGTTAAATTTCAAAATTTGATTTTTTTTTTAATTTTTTTGCGGATGAGGGCCGCCCGTTTAGCCAACGGGCTAAACAATACAGTTGCAGGCTCGCTAAAATAGAGTCCATTTAAATTGCGAGCTTCACGGGCGGGCTTAGCGGATTGTGGGTTTTGCGGATGCAGGCTTAAACTGGCGGGCTTACCCTTTTGCCCAGCTTTATCTGTACGTGAGGTTTGAAATCACTAACTTTGTTACTTCTAATTTTCATTATTCCTATTTGCAAAAACTATAGAGCTCGACCCTTTCACCTTTTTTTTCCTTTTTAAGAGACATATTAAAAAAAATGGACCATGCGAGAAATTAAAGAATGCTGGCAATTACATCTTAATAATGTTTAATTTAAAAAAATAGGCTTAATTACAATTTTTACCCCAATTTTTTCATTTTTTGGCGAATTTTACCCCCAACAAATTAATTTGGCGCATTTTACCCCCAACTTTTTTAAAAACTTGCAAATTTTACCCTCCATAGTTTTGATGATATGGCATGCTAAAATAGTTGTAATTTTTACCCCCAACTTTTTACTTTTTGGCAAATTTTACCCCTAACTTTTTCATTTTTGGTAAATTTTACCCATAACTTTTTATTTTTTGGTGAATTTTATCCTCATTTTTTATGCTTATGTCAGCATGCCACGTCATTAAAACTGTGGAGGGTAAAATTAGCAACTTTTTCAAAAAGTTGGGGATAAAATGCACCAAATTAATTTGTTGGGGGTAAAATCCGCCAAAAATGAAAAAGTTGGGGGTAAAAATTACAATTAAACCTAAAAAATATATGATACCACTTATATAGACATGTAGTATAAATATAGTTTTATTAATTGTCCATACATGCAACTAACCTCTATGCAACTAATTATTCATATACTAATTGTCCATAATATGCATTTTAAGGTTATGGTTAGATTCTTTTAATGTTATGTTTGGATGATTTAAGGTTATATTTGGATTATTTAAGAGTGAATTTTTAATTTAGTTGTAGCAAAATTTTTAATTATTTTTATTGATTTATTGACTTTACACATAAGTAAGGTGTGGGTAGTAGGTACTGTACGGGTATATAGGTACCCAACGAGTACAAGGATGAGATTAAAGTTGTTACCCATGTGGGTATGGGAGCAGGTACTGGTATTTTTTTCAATTGTGGGTATGGGAATGAGTACTATAGTACCCTACCCATTGTCATCCCCAAGCTTGATTGTTTGCTCTTAAAGTTGATAGATGAGCTTGTCTTTAGGGTTGATTGGGAAAAAGGTTATTCTCAATTATGCCCTCACCAACCCATTGTAGCAACGAGATAAGGGCAAAGGTGGGGCTAGATTGGCATGTGGGTAGTGAGGGGAATCCACTTCTTCCATGTGACCTTCTAGGGTATCTCGAATAATAGCCTGACATTTGGTATTAACCATGTAGGAGGGTTGGAATTGAATTTATTAGACACCTACAAATGGATCCAATATTATGTCTGAGGTATCTGAGGTTGACTCTAATTAAGACCTGAGATTGACTTTAACCAAGATATGAAATGAGCTAGTATGGTTTCTCCTTCTAGTACAATTGAGATGTAATGGAGATGGGTTGGGTATTGCAAAGGGCACTCTATCGCTCAAATGAAAAGTGATTTTGATAGGTAATAAATATGTACCTAACACTTTTTATGTTGGCTATATTTATAAGGTGCTCGAGATGGTTGGACCACTTGGTACGCAGCCTAAGGCCCTTTAGTACGCAATTTTCACCTATTCTAGAATAAAACATTATAATTTACTCCAAAGTGAGATGTATTCTCCTCTTTTTAGGATGTATTGAAGTAACCTTGCATCTGAATTGTGTTATGGGTAACTTTGGTCAACGTTTCAACAAGCAGTTTGAACCGACCATTGCTTTTAGATCAAAGTAATCCATTGGCTTTTTCTTAAGGCACCCCATTTTTTTCTCGGCGCACCCCATGAAAAATAATTATCCACCTGATGAGACAATTCTACCCTTCTTCCCTTTTGTGTTATTACAGATATCCTTTTTCGTAATGCAACACACACCCCTTGTGTTATTAAGGATTGGATAATCCGCACTATATATAAAACCTATTATGGATTTCCTTTTCCGTAATGCAAGACACACCTATTAGTGGTTTACGGATTGGATAATCCGTAGTATATATGGAACTCCGAAAAGCTATTACGGAATTCCTATTCCGTAATGCAACAATGTATTACGGAATGAGTATTCCGTAATACAATTCTGGATTTCAATATATACTCTGGATTTAATAATCCGTAATTAAGAGAAAATCTATAATTTAATCTTTAATTGCATCATTATATATTCAACCATTGTCTGATCAACATCGATGTCTACTTCATCCGACATCTTGCTCATATAATGGTCCTCCATAAAATCTAATATTTCAAAAAAATAATACTCAATTAAATAAACACAAAAAATCATCCAACAAATTGCCCACATTGTTAACAACAATAATTTAATTATTATTAACTAAACAGGCATTATAAATACAATTTCAACTCATTAATCACAGCAAATACAGTTTCTTTTACAAAATTCCTAGCTATATTACTGATTGTGTAAACACAATCCGAAATGCAATTACAAGACTTACGGATTGTCTAATCCGTAATGTTGTAATTGCATTACGGATTAGACAATCTGTAAGTCTTGTAATTGCATTACGGATTAGTTGCAGTGAAGAAGAAGAATGAGGTGCAAATGAGAGAGAGGTGCAGTATATCATTATAATCAATAAGGGTATAATAGGAATATATAAATTTATGGGGTGCACCGGGAAAAAAGCGAGGTGCCCTAAGAAATTGCCTAATCCATTTTGGTATATTGGGCCTCAAAAGCCCAATCTGAAATAGAATAGATAGAAAGGAAAGAAAGTAGAACTCCACTTAACGAAACTTGCTAAATGAATTGGAAATATAAAAGATGTATTATATACAATTCTCCTAAATTGCACCCAATCTCAAATTAGTAATTAATACAGTAATAAGTATAATCTATACATGAAATCTCTAATTTATAATCGAAACTCGTAATCCTAACAAATACCAACACTACCAAAGGTTGTAAAGGCAAATTTACATATATTGTTGTTCCTTGAGTATGTCTAAGGCATCTCCTTCTTCTTCTTTTTAGATAACAGTCTAAGGCATATTTTTACACTTCCATTATCCATAAACACAAATGATGACTCAAAAAGTTGGGAGAATTAATCGCTAGCTATGTTTTGGAAAGGAATTGTTGATTTTAAACCTTCAATTTGAGTTCAAACATGCAAAATTTAAAAAGTGTGAGAAGAGAGGGTTTTGAAGGGACAAGGTTTATGTGAGGGAGAGGATTTTGTTGGTTTATATACTGAGAGTGATAGCAAGACCACATGGATCATAAGTCATTAATAGGCAATGACAAGAAAAAAAATTCCAAAATTATTTTTATTATAAAATGAGTAAACACTTAATTCGATTCTTAAAAAGTTACTTAACTTCCATTAAAAAAAAAGTTACTTAACTCAGTTTGATTTTAAAGCAAAAAAGTCACGAAATAGTCTCTCAAAATGAAGGCCAGTCTTGAAACATAGCAACATCGTTAACGTAGTGGCAATGCCATTGAAGTGGAGTTGATTTGATTTGTGTTATGACCAATGCTGGTTATTGCCCCAATTAGGTTGTACCCAAAAACTCATAGTAAACGCTAATGAAAGCCTATAATACCTGTAGCTTTCGTATGATAACCCATGCTTCTTTTTCTAAATTGAATTTGAAGCGTCCAACATCTTGCTTTTCCTATTTAAGATTGCACATAACATCAAATAATTAATCAAACAATCATGTCCCTGGTTTTCCCAAAGGTTCGATTCAAATATTTTGAAAGAAATAAGTTCCTTACTGCTTTTGCATAAACAAAATTCACTTGAACTGTAAAAAGCAATGTTAAAAGCACATTGTTGGAGATCCACATCGATTCGTGATATGGCCAAAATATAATATATTAATGGAAAGCAATCCTAACCCTCATCTTACAACTAGTTTTGTAGGGTAAAGTTAAGTTCAAAAAATCCACATTCTAAGAATTCTAAGACACATAATCAACCAAAACATATTTAAGCCCAAAGATTTATTTAATTTGCATACTTTATTCTCATGACTAGAAACAACAAAATCATCCTGTTGATCCAAGCATAAAAAGCAAGACCAAAATCCTTAGCTACATGTGCTCTTTTACTTCTAAGTTCATCTAAAGAATCATTACATGTATTAATAGGTGCATAATAAGAAGTAGAACCCCCATTAATTTTTCAATTTAAAAGGAAGACAGTCTTTATACAAAACAACATCATTTGATCAATAACATTTTTCAAACTCATGCCATGAGAACGCTATAACATCATAAACATCAATTATAAATCAAAACTTCATATGTATATATAATTAAGCGCAAGACACAAATATGTTGGATCATGATCCACAAAGTGAAAACATAGCATACGTTTGCATATTTATAATTGGAATCTCAAATATGTAAATATACAATTGGAAAGTCATTTTCAAGATAACTACTGTAGCCACGCAATTTTTCTTTTCATCAATATATATCTATATAACAATATCTAAAAGATATATCACGCAAGCCACTTGAACTTTTCATACATGCAATACTCCAATGCATGCATATGTATAATTAAATTCAATTGAAAAGCTTTTGACTAATTTCAAATAGTTATAGCCACGCACTTCTGTTTTTATCATAATGTATCTATGTAGTCAAGGAATAGGCCATAATATATCCATTCTAGTGTATTCGTTCCATGTACAAGATATAACTAACCCGCCACTAAAATTTGCAATACACCCAGAAAATAAGATTATCACCACAAGCAAAATAATACATGAATAAAATAATTCATCCATAACATCTAGAATCCCTTTAACCTTTAAGGGTGTGTTTGGTTCTCCATTTGCACACTCAAACGGACGTTCATCTTTCCTAGAACGACGCACATGCTTGCTTGGTAACTCTTGTCTTCCGTTGAGTTGGATGCCATTCTCCCTTAAACGTCCGTTCGCTCCAAATCTAGCATTCCATGCTTTTCCGTTAAACGGGACGTGATTGGAAGCATTTCAAATTTTAATAGTATGTAACTAGGAGTGGGAAAAGGTCAGTCCAGTCTTTGTGTAAATAGGCCTAACGTGTTATAAAAAAATTAAGGTCTGGCCTAGCCTATTAGCCTATTAGAGTCTTTTTTTAGGCCTGATCTGGTCTTTTTAAAAGCCTGACCTGACCTATTAGCCTATTTAAAGGCCTATTTTATATTAAGGCATGTTAATGAGAAGACCATAGAGTGCAAATAAAAGTGGTCCACTACTGTTGCATCCGGCCCTTTTTTTTTAAGGCAAAAGACACATATATTAATAAAAGGTGCTGGTAGTTAAATCACAAGTTGTGAAATACTCTCTGCACCAGACAGAAACATTACAAATAGAAGGAAACATGAAAAACAATTCGGTACAGACTAGAACTAATAAGCAACTAATATTCCATATGGCCTAAAAGTTGCTTTTACTACCAGGGTTCATTACAACTATTACCCTCACCTTGGTAGCATTATACACTATTGTTTCTACTAAAAGCCTGTCATTACTACTAATATTCTAGGGCTTATTTATGATATGAGATTATAAACTTACTAGATAGTACCCGTGCGATGCACGGGTTTATTGAGGGGGAATGGATTTTTTTTATGTATAAAATATGTTGACAAAGTTTTTTTTTTTTAAACAGGTTAACAATGTTGTTAATTTGTTATATTACTTAAAAAATCTAAAGCTAGTTCAAATTTTCGCAATAAGCAACTTATTCATTAATAAAAATAATAAAAGATAATTAGATGTGTTTATTTTATAATACAACTCATTTAAAAAAAATTATAATACAACTATAAATTTAAATTTCATAATGCCACTTTCTTGAAGTAAAAAATTTTCTATATATAGACAAATAAAACTATATAACAAAAATAAGCTAAAAATAATAAGAAAAATAATTTTAACTAAAAGAACTCACATATTGTTCCATTAAAATATTTTATAGAGTTCATTAATTTAACATCCTGCAAAAATATTAGAAACAAAATAAAGTGAATTAATGAAACAATATAAATTTAAGTACACATATTTAAATAATTACATATAAGCACAATGTCATATATCACATTCATTTGTATTAAATTTGATGTGACATTGTAATTTTATATTTGGGAGAGACGTTTTCTAATATTTTGAAAGATAAGTTATAATTAAACTTAAAAATAAAAAATAACAATTTAATATATTTTTTTGATAAACAACAATTTAACATTTCATTATAATTTTATTAAAATTTATTTAAAAAACTATTGTCTTTTCATGTATTAAATAATATAAATAAATTATCAAATACTTATTTACTTTTTTAAAAGATACATGTGAAAAAAAGACAATTAAAAATCACATCTGTGTATATAAATATTTCAAAAATATATTAACATATTTATGAATATTGATATATTAAAATAATTTTATATATTGATATATATCTTATATTATTTTAATTTATATTAATGTATTGTTTAAAAAGTATTATCTTTATAAATATATTTTACATTTGTATACAACTTAGATATATACATAGTTTTAATAAGAAATGTTAATAATAAAATATTTTATATTGCATCTTATAATTATTTGTTTTTTTTAAAATATGTTTTCATTATAAAGATAAAAAATATCGATTTTACTTAAGTTTTTACTTATATTTTTTCATATGAAGACAACAAAGTGGCAGTGAAAACAACGATAGATTTTGGCTATCAATTTCTTAGTTTCATGTTTTTATGTGAGATGTCTATATGCTTTGATTGTCTTTATTTCTTAAAAATAATTTAATTGACCCTTGATTTATGAATTTTATATGTGTGTACACTCGCGCATAAATTGACATTTTTTTAAAAAAAATCATTTTTTCTTTTGAATGATATCATGTAACCTAACTTGGTTATATAAATTACATATTTTTCTTCTTCTTCCAAATCTTGGTTCATTAATGCTTTTTATGTTCGTTGACAATCGTTGAGAAATTTGTTTTTGTAATGTATTTAAAATTGAATAAATTAATATCAGTAAAATTTTAAAATTACTTTAATTAAAATATTATTCACATTGGTATTTTTTATGAATAAAAAATAGAAAAAATAATTTATATTTTAGGGAGAAGATTTTTTTGAGATGCATTTACTTAAAATATATAGATATGCATTATATTTTCATCGATATTCGTATATTTTTGCCTTCATACAAATAGAAAAAAATAACTAACTGCCAACTTTATATATATTAATAATATTTACATTGTCACTTCAAAATTTAATTAATAAATTACTGCTCTTATTGAATCTAGTAGTGACACTAAATTTCTTCTAATAATGACATTTTTTTGTACTCTTGGAGCATATCACATAACAAAAGAGAACACTCCACTTTTATTCTATTCACACCATAGAGAATACTCTACTTGCATCCTATTGACACCACATAACAAAAGAGTGGAAAATCCAAAACTTCGCACCCTTATTGAAATAATGAAACAAAAAAATTAAAACAATATATAATTAAATTAAATAGGATAGATTATTAAAACCTATATCAATTGACTTCTTACTGCAATGTATAATCATTTCTCCATGTTCCTCTCCATGTTCCTGAAAATATATAAAATAACCAATGTTATTTCAGTGGTAAAAGGAATAAAAGGATAAAGTCATTCCTAGGTTTTTACATCAATACTCTAAAATAGTCATCATTCATGTTCTATAACGAAGAATATCAGTTACTCCTATATTTATATTGTTTAAATTATCAATTATATAATTAATTATGTTATGAAATCAGCATAAATCTTGCAAAATTTCTTAATTTGAATATAATTGAATTCGATTTTTTTACCCAAAATTGAATTCAAATTTATATTAGTACTGTTAATTAATTTGAATCATATCATATAATATATATTTGTGTTATTAATTTGAATGTTCAAACTTCAAATTATAAAAATCATCATGATCTTAATTACCTAAATTACTACAATTATATATTTCTATTTTAAATGTCACCAGAATGTGACACGTGGACAACGAGTCCTAGTCAGCAACTGTATTTTATATGATATATAGATAGATAGATAGATAGATTAAGATATTAAATTAAATATATAAGTATAATATGTATATTATTTTTTATTGTATTTAAATGAATAAACAGGCCGGCCTATCAAGCTTAATAGGCTTTTTTATAAGTCCAAGCCTAACCTATTTAACTAACTAGGTTTTTTTAAAAGCCCAAGCCTAACATTTTTATTAAACAGGCCAGGTTTTAAACAAGCCAGGCCATAGGCCCCTATCGGCGGCCTGGCCTATTCCCATCCCTATATGTAATCGACAACATTACCCCCAAGCTCTTTTGGTTTCTTCCTCAGTCTTTCAATCTCTCCATGACCATGGTGGTTTGTAGGCACGATGCCGCAAAGCAAGAAGAGAACCCTGTGTGATACTTGTTCTGTTTTTATTTTTTTTTATTTTTTAAAGCAATTGGTGTTGTTCAAGTTATTTTGGGTTGTTAAAACAAGCCCGAAAATTATTTTTTAGGTATATATTTTAACTTTTTTAATAAACTTATTATTTTTAATTTATAATAATAGTACCATTTTTTTAAAAAAAAATGTAATACTATATTATCAATTTAAATATACTTAGAAAATAATGAAAAAAAATATTAATATCATATTATAAAATCCATACCCATTTGTGTAATTATACATTTGAAAGTGTTTTTGATTAATATCATCCAAACAAGTTTCATTTCAATAAAAGTCCATTTAGAATAAATGCATCCAAACATAAATCAAGTTGTACTAAACCTACTTTTAACTAAACTTAAGTTTCCAAAATTAAGTTCAACCAAACTTCACTTTGTAAACTGTAATCCAAACATACACTAAGTCTTGTTTCATGCATGTTCTTAAAAAACTCAGCTAGGAGGTAATCCATCCAATTACTACAGTTACTTAGAATTATTCATATAAAGTCATACCTTCAAAGATGATTTCATGAGCGATCTTTTGAAGTGATGTCGTGCTCGATAGACATGGCAGAAAATGAACGTCTTAAAATTGTTAGTGCAGATATCAAATACAAACAGAAAAATAAATTGTTGTTGAAAATGTAAAAGACAAAGAGAAAATTAAGGTTGAGTCGCGGACTAGGTCGCTCTCTTTAAGATTTTTTGCGGCTCTACCTGAAGTGTGCAACAGTTAGCAGCTCCGTCATCTCCAGGATAAAACAACCCTCCAACATGAGTCAGAACTTTCTCTGCACAGAAGAGAGTCTCACAAACTAACACCCACACATATCTCAAAAGTGCTTGGAAACTCAAAACTGAAAAGAACACACTATTTTATTTTTGGGTAAAATATGTTTTTAGTCCATGTACTTTCGTTGAATCTTATTTTTAGTCCCGGAACTTTCATATCGTACAATTTAATCCCTAAACTTTATAAAAATCGTGTTTTTAGTCCCTCTTCACAACGTGAAGTTAAAAAACAAGCAGAAAAAGGGGAGTAAGCATAGGGACTAAAAACATGATTTTTATAAAGTTCAAGGATTAAATTGTACGATATGAAAGTTCGGGACTAAAAACAAGATTCAATGAAAGTATAGGGATTAAAAACATATTTTACCCTTTATTTTTTAACTTATTCTGTATCTTCTTCTGCAGTTTTTCTTTTCTATATATATAATATAATCATATATTGTTATGCATGGTTTTTAAAACCAAAATAAAGTGTTAACATTAAAAAGGTTAACGTGTAGATTTGAAAGTCTCATTCAAATCACATGTAGCAATTTTATTATTACCATTAAATCAAATTAAAGTTTCTGTTACAATTTTACACCAAAATAAAGGCTTTGAACATAAAAAAGTTTTAATCCAGATTAAAAAGTTTTTGAACGTTTAAAAAAAAAAACAGAAACTTATAATTTAAATTAGAAAAATTTTACAAATCATATTACATTTACATATATAGTTAACTACGTGTAGTCAATATTAACCACAATGATAATTTTATTCAATCATATTCATTTATCATAACCATTTATAAAATAAAATTAACCATTTTTTTATACGTAGTTAACCATACGTCTGGATGGACACTGGGTTTACAAAAGTCAGTGGTACGTTTAACTTTTTCCTTTTTCAAAATTAAGGTTTTCCAAAAATTTAATAAAATTAATAAAAAGGAAAGAATGAATATAACGATCACATTAACTTCTGAACGTCTTTAACCTCTTGACTGCTTGATCACACTTCTCAAAGTTAGGAACTCTTAAAGCGCATCATCCCTTGATTGCTAGAAGGAACTCTAAAGTGATTGAGGAATTAAAATAGTTCTACAATATGTATGGATCTTTAGGGTAGTGATAGGATGAAACAAGTTCATAAATTACCAGGCCAAAAGGCAATTACAATGTCAATATACCTTAATACCACCCATTAATTGGTATAGTTGGTTTAATGCTTGCTTGTTTACCAAGTTCTATTTACACTGAGAGGCAAGTTTGTGACATATCACTCAACTTTGTAGTGCTCGTGTAAGTGTATCGAACAACCTTTCCAAGTACAAAATATTATAGAATTAATTATTTGAATGAATAGTGCAACAGCACCAATAACCATAATAAATTGTGAATTCTTAAGCTACAAACTGGAATGTTGGACTTCTTTCCCTAAGTATATGTTGGTTCACAAGAAAGAAAGAAATAGAAACTATCAAGAACACAAAGAACTACGAGCCAAACCAAGAAACCCAAGAATTCGTAAAACCTAGAAACGCAGACCCAAAAGAAAGAACGTAAAAGATAAATAAAGAACACAACGCAATTACGTGGTTCAGCCAATGTGGCCTACATCCACGGGAAAGAGCAACTCCACTATGAAACTAGAATCGTTACAAGATACAACAGAGAATCCCTTGGTTCTGCCCTCACAAGTTCAAGAAGAACTCCCAACAAGTACCCAAGCCTTACACTCTGTTTCTCTCTCCCCTTTGCATACCCAGTGTTTCTGTTATCGCTTCACTCGCACCCCTGCTATGCTCACTCACATACAGTTAGTTTGTTACATACTTGCACGCTCTCATTCTTAACAGAGATCATATGCCCTCTATTTGTAGGCTCCAAGTCTCTAGGACTTGTAACAAAAAACATAACAGAAAACTGCCTCTTCAGACGATGCGTCTTAGACTAATGAACCAGACTATCCCAACTATCTGACCATCGACCCTTAGTCTGTACCAGACGATCCTCATCAAACCGAGCATCCATCAAACTGAACATGCATAAGACTGACTAACCATCAAACCGAACTATGATTTGGAGTCACAGATAACAATTCTCCACCTTGACTCTAAATCTGCAAAGAACGATTCCTTCCACCATAGCACTGCTCTTCCACTTCTGAAAATTTGCTTTAAGATAAATTAATCAAGTCTAAGCAATGCTTGAACTTTGACCTCGGTAGAGACTTTGCGAATACATCAGCAGGATTGTCTTCAGACGCAATCTTCATAATCCTAACCTCTTTAAATTCAACCACATCTCTAATGAAGTAAAGCCTAACATCAATATGCTTTGTCCTCTCATGATAAACTTGATGATTTGCAAGGTGTATAGCACTTTGGCTATCACAGTGAATTACCACACAATTTTGTGCAATTCCCAGTCATCCCCTTTAACCATAGAGCTTCCTTCACTCCTTCTGCAAGCACAATGTACTCTGCTTGAGTTGTGAACAAAGCTACCACAGGCTGTAAGTTTGCTTTCCGGCAAATAGCAGTCCTAAATAATGTGAAAACATACCTAGATAGGGACTTCCTAGTATCCACATTCCCTGCATAGTCTGCATCAACATACCCCATAATAGCATCTCCACCTTGAGGTGCCTTCTTGTACCTCAAACCAAACCCTAGAGATCTATTCACATACCTCAACACCCACTTTAAAGCTTCCTAATGAACTTGACCCGGATCCGCCATCAACCTGCTTATAATGCTAACAGCATGGGCCAAGTCTGGTCTGCTATAGACCATACCATACATGATGCTTCCTACTCCACTAACATATGGAATAGACTCCATCTTCCTCCTTTCTTCTTCAGAACAAGGAGCTTGAGTAATTGAGAGCTTTGTGTGATGACCCAAAGGTGTGCTTACAGGTTTAGATTGATGCATCCTAAACCTTTCCACTACCTTCTTCAGGTAACCTTGTTGAGATAAGAACAATTCTCCCTTCATCTGATCCCTGATAATATCCACCCCAAGAATCCTCCTTGTTGTACCATGGTCCTTCATCTCAAATTCTAAGCTTAACCTCTCTTTAAGCATACAAATTTCACCCTTGCTTGAGCTAACTATAAGGATATCATCTACATACAGAAGCAAGAAAAGAACACATTCCTTTTCTCTTCTCAAAATGTAGACACAACTATTATAACTACTCCTTGGAAAACCCACCCTCAGAAGAAAGTCATCAAACTTCTTGTACCACTGATACGGGCTCTGTTTCAAGCCATATATTGATTTCCTCAAGAGGCACACTTTCGTCTGATCCACTGCAAACCCCTCAGGTTGCTGCATATAAATGGTTTCCTCAAGGTCTCTATGTAAGAAAGTTGTCTTAATATCCAATTGTTGCAACTCCAGATCATGCTGATTTACAATTGCCATTAAGATTGTTATAGAACAGTGTTTTACCACAGGTGAGAAAATTTCATTATAATCAACCCCCTCCACTTGTGTAAAACCCTTAGCCACAAGCCTTGCCTTGTACCTTGCCTTCTCCACACCTGGAATGCCTTCCTTTTTCTTGAAGACCCAGTTGCATCCAACTACCCTCTGGTTTTTAGGTAGATCCACAAGCTTCCAAGTCTGATTTTTATCCAAGGACTTCATTTCTTCATTCATAGCTTTTAACCAGTATTGACTTTCTTTGCCCTCTGTTGCCTCCCTGAAGTTCCTCGGTTCTGAGTCTTGTATTTCTTCAGCCACATTTAGAGCATAGCAAATAAGGTCAGCATATCCAAACCTCTGTGTAGGTTTTATCATCCTCCTTTCCTTATCCCTAGTCAGTTGATAGTCAGAGTCTGTACTGCCTCGATCTGTCCTTCCTAAGTCTGTTGCTGGTAGCTGACCTGCTTCATCTGATGCTTCGCCTAATCTCATCAGATGATCATTCCTGAGATCATGAGTAGGAGACTCCACCTCAAACTGAGCTTTCTTCTTACTTTCTTCCAGGTTTTTGCACATCATCCCCATTCTGGTTTCGTCAAATGTGACATCCCTGCTTATGAAGCATCTTGATTCTCCAGGCTCCAACTTCCATAACTTATATCCCTTGACTCCTTCTGCGTACCCAATAAAGGTACACTTAACAGCCCGAGCTTCCAGCTTATCTTGCTTGACATGAGCAAATGCCAAAGCACCAAACACCCTTAGATTAGAGTAGTCTGCTGGTTTCCCACTCCACACTTCCATAGGTCACTTAAAGTCCAGAGCAGACAATGGACATCTGTTTATCAGATACACAACAGTATTTGCAGCTTCACCCCAGAAATTCTTAGGCAGACTTGCTCCCAAGATCATGCACCTCACTTTTTCCAAAATGGTCATGTTCATCCTCTTAGCTAGGCCATTTTGTTGAGGAGTCCCTGCTACAGTCTTATGCCTCTCAATTCCTTATTTCATGCAAAACTCATTAAACTGTTTTGAAACAAATTCCAGTCCATTGTCAGTCCTTAAGACTTTCAGTTTGGTTCCAAGTTGATTTTTTACAATAGTATGCCACTCCTTGAACCTCTGAAATGTTTCAGACTTATTCTTGAAGATATAAATTCATACTCTTCTAGAGAAATAATCAATAATGGTGAAAAAATAGGAACCCCCTCCATGAGTCATCACCCTTGAAGGACCCCATAGGTCTAAATGAACATACTCAAAGGGCCTACTAGGGACATGCATACCAGTCCCAAATTTAACTCTATGAGACTTACCCAGTATGCAATGATCACAAAATTCTAGTTTATCCAATTTATCACCATTCAACAGATTTTGTTTTTCCAATTCAACCAAACCTTTTTCACTAACATGTCCTAGTCTCATATGCCACAGCTTAGTTTTATCCTGTAACGTCTGACTAGCTACAAATGCATGAGCAATAACAGTTGAGCCATCAAGAATGTACATACCATTTCTTTTAACTCCCTTAGCCATAGTTAAGGCTCCATTTGAAATCTTAATCAGACCATGTTCTATCTTGGTTGAGTATCCCAAAATATCAAACATGTTTATAAACAAAAGATTTCTCTTGAGCTCAGGAAGATACCTCACATCTTGCAACAACATTTCCCGGTTATCAAACATTTTGAGTCTAACAGTGCCTATGCCTTACACTCTACATGATTTGTTGTTCCCAAGGAGCACCACTCCTCCTTCTTTTAACTCTAAGGTCTCAAAGAAATCCTTTATAGGACACATGTGGTATGTACATCCTGAATCCATGACCCAATTCCTCTGTGTTTCAGAAGTTGATGCCACCAAGACCCCTGCACTCTCATAATCGTCTGAAGCAATAGCAACATCTACAGATTCCTAAGAAACCCGAGATCCCTTGCCTCCTTTCTCTGGACAATCTTTCTTGAAATGACCTGTTTTATGACAGTTAAAGCACTTAAGCTTTGATTTCCCCTTAGATTTTGATTTGGACTTCTTCCCCTTACTTTCTTTCTTTTCACTTCTTTGCCTTGAGACATTAAAGCCTTCCCCATTATCGTCTGTCTTTGACTCTTGAAGCTTTTGGAGCTCCTTAGTTCATATTGAAGTTTGAACTTCTTCCAGAGTAATGGTTTGATCCTTCCCATATAAAAGGGCATCCTTGAAATGCTCAAAGGACTTAGGCAAAGCGTTAAGGAGAAGTAGAGCCTTGTCCCCATCATCAAGTTTCACGTCAATATTTTCCAAGTCATCAAGAATCTTGTTAAAATATGCAAGTTGCTTTGTTATCGATCTTGATTCTATCATCCTGAAAGAATATAGATGTTGCTTCAAACAGAGTCTATTGGCCAACGACTTTGTCATATACAAAGATTCCAGCTTGGCCCACATCGCAGCAGCAGTCTTTTCTCTTGCAACTTCCCTCAGTGCCTTATCACCGAGACACAAGATTATGGCACTTCTTGCCTTGTCGATCATATCGCTCTTCTCCTTTTGCGAAAGGGTGGAAGACATGTGTGTCTCCCCTTTCAAAGCTTCTACGCATCCTTGTTGAACCAAGATGGCTTCCATCTTGATTCTCCATAACCCGAAATCGTTATTTTCGGAGAACTTCTCGATATCATACTTGGTACCCATGGTTTAGCTTCTTGTCTTCTTCCTTTCTTTTCTTTCTCCCCACAGACGACGCCACTTGTTGGTTCACAAGCAAGAAAGAAATAGAAACTACCAAGAACACAAAGAACTGTGAACCAAACCAAGAAACCCAAGAATTCGTAACAACCTAAAAACACAAACCCAAAAGAAAGAACGTAAAAGATAAATCAAGAACACAACGCAATTACGTGGTTCAGCCAACGTGGCCTACATCCACGGGAAAGAGCAGCTCCACTATGAAAGCAGAATCATTACAAGATACAACAGAGAACCCCTTGGTTTTGCCCTCACAAGTTCAAGAAGAACTCCCAGCAAGTACCTAAGCCTTACACTTTGTTTCTCTCTCCCCTTTGCGTACCCAATGTTTCTGCTATCTCTTCACTCACACCCCTGCTATGCTCACTCACATACAGTTAGTTAGTTACACGCTTGCGCGCTCTCATTCTTAACAGAGTTCCCATGCCCTCTATTTATAGGCTCCAAGTCTCTAGGACTTGTAACAGAAAACATAACAGAAAACTGCCTCTTCAGACAATGAGTCTCATACTAATGAATCAGACTATCCCAACTATCTGACCATCAGACGGTCCTTAATCTGTACTAGACAACCCTCATCAGACCGAGCACCCATCAGACTGAACATGCATTAGACTGACTAACCATTAGACGGAACTATGATTTGGAGTCACAGACAACAATATACAGCTTGTATAAACTTGCATATTCAAACAAAGAAAAGCAAATTAAGTAAAAACCTTGGTTGCAAAACATAACCGAATGGTTTTGTTGTTAATCATTTCATATCCCTCATGTCTGGGTTATGGGAACATTATGCTATGAGCTAACAAGCAATCTAGGTGATTAAAGAACACCTGCCACAACTTTATTATCAAGCCATGCATTCTCACTAGGAGATTAAATCTAATTTTAATTATGTCCAACACAACTTTAAAATAGTGTAAAAGAAATAAGAAAATGTTTTCCTTTTCATATCGTACACACTAATAAAACAAATTCAGTAAATAAATTATCACCCTTTTGAATACACAGTTGATATGTTAACAGCACCACCTTTTCAATATTGAGGTCTTTCTCTTTCAGCTTATCACTTGCAGCTGCCACTTATGTAGAACAAGTGTATGTCTGATACGGCTTTGAAGGTTGATGTATATATGGTGTTCTCTTCATCAGATGTCAATCTATGCGTGAGTTGAGACACAAGACTAGTTGGACCACCAATTTGGGTTGCATTGAAGAAATTTGGCTATGATGTAGAAGTGATTGGAATTCTCAAGCCAGATTCTTCTAAAGCAAATAGCAATGCTGACCCACTATTTGTGCCTGTGATTCTTTCTCAGCTTCAAATAAGAGATTCAAAGTTATTCTTTGGGTAAAGTGATCACAATCATTAATTATGGTTATTTCAGAACTCAAATATGACAAATAAATTTAAACCAGGCTATATGCACTAATCATAAATCAAAGTATCCACTTGAATAACACACAAGTTTAATTTGCACCAACAAGTAAGCCAGAATTTCATGACCGGAAGCGACAAATCTCTCAAAAAAAGCTCTTGTTTTCGTTGCTATTAAATTAGCCACTGCTTGTTGAGAGGCATGTTAGTGTTTACCCTTGGTATCAATCTTTTTTGGCTCATGCTTCCACCCTTGAAATGACTCTAAATACTTGTGCAGCTTGTCTTGCAAAAATTGAATATATTCAACGACCTGCAAATAATTCATATTAATCATTAAGAAGCATTAAAACATACATACACAAAATCTTCAAACCGTATTATATCAATGTACCTCTAATAGAAAAGATGCTTTATCTATGTGGAATAAGCTCTCGTATATAAATTAATTAAGAGTTTAATGGTTATGTACTAACAGTATAAAATAGTTTTATACTGTAAATCACAAATCACTGTTTTGCTTGACTTTTAGGGTAGTAGTTTTATAAAAGTCGTCAAACTTACCATAAATGATGGTTTTGTCATTAGATGATGGTGCAAAATAATTTTACATTATTAGTGCATAGTCATTTTCTCATTAATTAATATAAAATTTTTGCAGAAAACATAACATAAAAGGATAAACATTTTGCATAAAGTACATTAAGGTATGAATTATTATAAAATTTATATTTATTATAATTTATACTTCAAAGTTTTTATTTTATTTTTAAATACAACAAATCAGACATTATCTATGGCATACACAATGTCAAGATTTTTAATTTGACATCAAAATACTTTTAACGGCAATCTCAATTTATTCTCTTACTAATGTTAACAAAAATATATGATTAACACAATATTTACAATATTCATCAATAAATTATTTATGTCATGTGCATTGCACGAATACTAATACTAAAGCTAGTAAAAAAAAAAATACAAGTTCAATAATCTAATTGAAAAATATATATTTTAAATACTTAATTAAAAATTGTCGATATATCAAATAGTTCAGAGATATGTAGAATAATTTAACCAATAAAAAATATATGATTAACACAATATTTATTATATTCATCAATAAATTGTTTACGTCCTGTGCACTGTACGAATACTAATACTAAAGCTAGTCAAAAAGCAAATACATGTTCAATAACCTAATTGAAAAAAAAAAAAGATACTTAATTAAAAATTATCAATGTCAAATAGTTTAAAGACCTGTAGAATAATTTAACCAATAAAAAAGAGGAGTACTAATAACACATTTTTTCTAACATACTTTTTTCATCTTTTTTTTTTTGTTAAAATTTATTGAAAATTATAAAATCAAAAAAGAGATTCATTAGATATGATGTTAGACCTACAAAATGTTGTAATTTTCAATAAATTTTAATCAATATAAAAAAATATATTTAAAAAAGTGTGTTTGAGAATGTATTTCTAGAGTTTCTCATTAAAATATATATTTTACTGATATTAAAAAATTTATTCATTTTACAATAAAGCAAATCCTAACTAGTATTCTTAAGAAATTAGTTAAACAACTAAAAATAATTTTTTTATTAGAATACGTAAAAATATATTTTTCATAAAAAATTTTACACTCTTTTATAATTTTGATAATAAAAAAAAATTCTTTTAATTCTTTAATTAGTAAACAACACCCTTATGAGAAATAGAACCAAATTTATAAAAGTATGACGCAGCGACGCACGTGCGATCACAATGAACACTTTACCCACCACCACCAACTCCCGTCTTTCCTTCACTTCCTCTTCTATCCTACCTAACTTATTCGGCGTTAGCTGTCGCCCATTGGTCCTTTAGACTAAGGAAAAATACATATTAACACGCATGTATTAGTTGACACATACAGAGAAAGAAGAAAAAGTTAGAAAAGTACATGTATTATATATGACAGGTGATATAATGTGAAAAAAATTAGAAGTGTTAACATGCTGTTCGAAATGAAGAGGTGCTCAAATATAATATAAACCATCGATCTAGTGCAACAACCACACAATGATGGTTCGAAGAGGCAACGACAGCGCGCAGCCACACGTGCTGGTGGTTCCGTTCCCAGCACAGGGCCACATGATCCCCCTCCTGGACCTAACCCACAAGCTCGCTTCCAAGACCAATCTCACTATCACCCTCCTCACTACCCCGAACAACGAACCCCTCCTCTCCCCTCTCCTCTCCTCCCACCCTTCCGTCCACACCTTGATCCTCCCCTTGCCCTCTCACCCTTCCCTCCCTCCCGGCATCGAAAACGCCAAAGACATGCCCCACTCCATTCGCCCCCTCATCCTCTCCCTCTCCAACCTCCACCGCCCTCTAACCAATTGGTTCCATTCCCACCCCTCCCCTCCCACCTTCATCATCTCCGACATGTTCTGCGGATGGACCCAAGGCCTCGCTTCCCAACTCGGAATCCGAAGACTCGTCTTCTCCCCCTCCGGCGCCTTCGCCTACTCCACCATGTGCTTCCTCTGGAGCGAAATGCCCGGCCAAAACGAGGTCGTTTCGTTTCACAGGCTTCCGAACTCCCCGGAATACCCCTGGTGGCAGCTGTCTCCTCTGTTTCGCAGCTACGTCCGTGGAGATCCAGACTCGGAGAAGTTGAAGGATTGTTACCTCGGAAACTTCGCAAGCTGGGGACTCGTCGTGAATTCCTTCGCCGAGTTGGAGAAGCCTTACATTGACTTTCTGAGAAAGGAGCTGGGGCACGATCGTGTGTGGGCGGTTGGACCGTTGCTCCCTGAGGACGCGAAGGAGAGAGGCGGCTCAAGCTCCGTGAACGTCAACGACGTCGTTTCATGGCTTGACCAGAAGGAAGATCGAAAGGTGGTGTATGTTTGTTTCGGGAGCCAGGCTGTTCTGAATAAGGATCAGACGGAGGCGATTGCATCAGCGTTGGCGAAGAGTGGGGTCCATTTTATATGGTCAAAGAAAGCGGCGGTCAACGAAAATAAAAATCAAGAGTCTTTTGTTAACTACTCTGTTGAAGGGCAAGGGCTCGTGATTAGCGGGTGGGCCCCGCAGGTGGTGATTCTGAGGCACCGTGCGGTGGGCGCGTTCTTGACTCACTGCGGGTGGAACTCGGTGCTGGAATCGGTGGTGGCCGCGGGGGTGCCGCTGCTCGCGTGGCCTATGACCGCTGACCAATTCGCGGACGCCACGTTGCTCGTGGACGAGTTGAAGGTGGCCACGAAGGTGTGCGAGGGTGAGAACACCGTTCCCGACTCGGACCTGCTGAGTCGAGTTCTTGCTGACTCGGTGAGTGGAAACGGCGTCGAAACTGCAAGGCGGGCGTTGAAACTGAAGACGGCCGCGCTTGACGCCGTCAGAGAGGGTGGAAGCTCCGACAAGGATTTGCGGTGTTTGATGGAACATCTACTTTGTCCGTCACAGTAGATACTCTGCATATTCCGTTCGAAATGTCTGAAACTTAACGCAATTCAAAGAATATATTTTGTTTTAATTATAAGTAATGTAGGACAAATTACAATATCAAATAAAGTAGTTATTATAATTTTTTTAATTAATTCTGTTATAAATTTAATTTTTATTTTAAAAATATTATTTATTTTAAGTGATTGTCATAATGTATAAAAAATAGTATAAATAATAAAGTAAGAGTATAAAAAAAATTTATTTTAAAAATTAGTAATTGTTATTTATAATTAGAAAAAAAAAATTATTGTTTATAATTAGAACAAAACATAATATTTTATTTATGTAAGGGAGTTCCGAACAAGGACTTATTTTCATTTTTCTTTTTGGTGGGCATTTTCATTTTGCAAGGAAAAAAAAGAAATTTGAATATTGCGAAAATACTATCTGAAAGTGGCAGGCAGACGTACTTTTTTTTTGTGCAGTGCTTTAATTTATTAACGTATATTTTTTTATTATTTTTTGGTGAATTTTTGTGCATATTATATATATATTGTTCATATTATTTAATATTTATTTAAGAAATAAAAATAAATTTTAATATATAATTATTCTTTTTGAATTCCTTAAAATAATTGTAAGTTAAAAGAAATACTATTAACACAAAATATATATATATGATAGTAACTCACACAAGTGATATAACACGCACGATGAACGGTAAGAGAATTATCTTACGTAAAAATTTACACAAGAATCTCGTGAACATGGTAATAACTTCAATAATTTTTTTTTTTTTTTTGAGATGTAAACATGAATTCATCAACTCAAAAGGGAAGCAGAATCTGCCCCTAAATTACGCTGTACATCAATGGTAATTTGGGATGGACACTCTTCCACCCAACATGTATCAAACAGTTGAAAAAGCAAGTCTAGCTAACTTATGTGCAACAGAGTTTCCTATTCTTTTTGTATACACTAACATAAAACTATGTGGATGCCTTAGCAAAGTGCTGACAGTCCTGCAAAATGGCAGCAGGATATGATCAATTTTGTGTATCAGTTTTTGACCAATTACTAGTTAGCTCAAGACAATCATTTTCAAAAATGACATTCTGAAATAGCATTTGCTGAGATACTTGAGTACTCCACTTGAGGGCCAGATTTTCTGCAATTTGAGACTGATAGCAAGGGTACTCCAAAGTAGTTGCTGCTGCCAGAACCTGGCCTCTGTGTGGTCCCTGAAAATAACCCCCATCCCTGTGCCTTTTCCAAACTGTACAGAAGCATCAAAATTGAATTTTTATGTACATCCCTCTTGGGGGAGTTTCCAAGTAACAGCTTGCTGAACATTCTGTGGAATCTGTTGGCTTTGAATATGCAAAGAATTAGCTCTAGCCAACACACTTGTTGAAAACTAGAATTTTTCTGCTAAAAAATCAAAAGGTTCCTTGCCTGCCAGATAGAATAAAGGAGTTCAGCAATAGTTGCAGCTGCTTCCTCATCACCTTTGTGCAGAAATCTTCCAAACCAGTCCATAAAATGTGTTTCTTCTTCAATATCAGTTCTAATTGCCACAGGGGAAGCAAATCACCATCTCTTAACCTCTTCACAAGTTAGAAGAGCATGAACAACAGATTCGTCATAGTTTCCACATAGTGAGCACAGAAAGTTTAGGACCTTGAGATATCAAAAAAAAGAAAAAGAAAGAAAGTTTAGGACCTTGAGATTTACTCAGTTTTGTTTTATTTTCGGCTTAGTTTCTGACTTATCAACGTAAACTGATTTCGTTTGACTTTTGTTGGGATTGTATGGGCCACTGAAAAGCATTTGCTCAATGTTTCTTATTCATGTATACTTTCTCAATTTTAAATTGATTGAATTTTTACCTCTGTTTGGTATAAAAAGAAATGGAGGGAAAGGAGAAAAAAAATTCACTTTTTTTATGAGACTTACGTACTTTAATTCAAATATATTTTTCTTATTTTTATCATATCTATTTTCATCTTTTAAATTAATAAAAGCCTGACGACATTATGGTATTTTGATTGGTATGATTTTGATGTTATTAAAAAGCTAAGAGAAAACATACAACTTGGGCTGAAGACACGCACTAAAACAAATATGTACATCTAAAGGCTAGGGTGAAAAATCATGTGCGCTATAGCTGACAAATTAATCCCAACAAATATTTATGTGGTTGGTTAGAGACAAATAGAATGTGCTGTAAAAAGAAAAAAAAAAACAAATAGAATGTTTTTAACATGTTAAATAAGTTCATTTTTAATTTTTTTAATTAGTTTATTAATTATTAATCTGTTTGATCACATTAAAGTATTTGATAAGTAATTAAGTTTATTTCACTAGCTTATAATAACTTGTAAATTATAAGTTTGTAGCATATTTTTCTTCCATTTTTATCCTTACTAAAAAATTTAATTAGTATTATCTTTTTACTGTTTTTTTTTTATACATAATACTACTTCTTTTTAATAAAAATATATGGTCTTTTAAAGTACAATAAGAATTTAATATTAAAAAAAACTTAAAACTATAATTACATGAAAAATATTTTTATCTACAAATAGAAAACTATTTATATTAAAAATTTATATAAATATGTCCTTTATGTTACTTTATACTTATTAGTTATTTTAACAACTAAATTTATTAAATACTTCTAATTCAACAATTAGATAATATACCTTTTTTTGTGTAAGCTTTAGTTTATAGATTATATACCCTTCAACTTTAAACTAGATGTTACAACGCCAAATTTAAAACTTTAAAATAACTTAGATGTTACAACGCCAAATTTAAATTTTAGCACGCAACCATGCATGATACAAAATTGTTTTATTATTTTATTTGTATTAATAGACCGTCAAATAAGAATTTAACAACAATAGTGGTTGGAGAGAGAAATTAACAAAGCCATCATGCATTCAATGAGACCAAGAGTCAAGAGAATTTCAAGTGAATATTCAAACTATACAAAGGAAAATTTGTTCTTTTTCTTCATTTTCTTTTTGCATTTTCAATGATTATGTGAAGGTCTTTCTCATCTTAATTAAGGTTGGGTTACTTCAATTTTAGTACCGTCCAAGAATTAAATACAAATTTCCAAGAGAACAATTGATCAACGAATTACCTTAGTCTTTCTCATCACTTGCTTGATGTGGAAACAAAACATTACTTAACAAGGTTTAGGGTGCCTTAAATTTTAGTCACAATTGTAGGCTTGTAGCCATTGAAAAGTCGACCAATTATTAATTAAGCCTATCTAAATATTGATTAATAGTTTTTTTTAGTCACTATGATATCGGTGTGGAGTATTCATCATAATAACTAATCTCCGTTAGAGAACCTAGCTGACCACCTTTATTAGAGTCTCTCATGTCAACTACGTTTTTTCCATTTACAAGGCTTGAGACCTTAGTTAAGGAATCCAAGTCTAGTTTCATTCGAATCAACGACATGTTGGTTGATTGTTTAATGATTCATTATTATGGTTGAACAAATGCATATGTAAAGCATAATACCACATGTCATTGGTCCAAGTGGAACTAAGCTCGATCTCCTTAAGCAAAGTCTCATGTTTAAGTCCTATGGATGGAAAAATGTGGCTAGGAGGGGAGACCCCACTAAAGGTGGTTAGTTAGGTTTTTCAACGGAGATTACTCATCAATAAAGCTAGTGAATACTCTGCACTAATGTTATGGTAACCTAAAAAAAAGTGTAAGAGAATTAGTTTTTATTATGTAATAAAATGATGGTTAAGAATAAATTTGAAGTAAATGTTAACTATATATAATTGTATGATTAAGATACCAAAAAAATTGTATGATTAAGATTTTTTTATTTCACTAAAAATAATTACACTAACATCAATATAATGACTAATTAATGTTGGCTAAAATAGAATTTTGGTCTTTTATTTATATTTTAGGTTTCATTTTAGTCCCTTAGGTTTAAAATAAAAAGTTTCACTTTGGTACCTTAAAGTTTATTTGTTAGACCAAATTGGTTCTTCTATTAGTTTATCACACTAATTTGATAAATTTGGTGACACATGGCAAATTGTGAGAAATGTCACATAAGCCAAAATTAACACCGTTAGTGTAAAAAAACTAACTTATTGATCCAATTTAGGAGTTAGATTTGTCTTGTTCCTTTTTATTAGAATCCATGATCTCATCAAGTTTAAGCGTCTCAATTCAAATGGATGGAACAATGACTTTGATCATGAAAATCCCTTCTTGAGTATCACTACGCACCTTTCCCATTCTTAGGCATTTGACTTAAGATTGGTGTAGTCATTAGCAAAGCGATTGGGGAGTTCACCCTCCCACATCCTAAAATCACTTAGAAAAAATGTTGCCCTAATGAGGTTGATTTTGTGTGATCCTTTAGTCATTTCTAGACATGTAGTGCACAAGGAGGGAAAATATGGTTAGACCTTAAGATTTCCTAATATTAATTTTCAAGTCAATCAAACCATGAACCTATAGAAAGCATAGTGTAGGAAACTATCTTAAACCATGAACCTGAACAAGATTCTTTGCACGAAGTGATTGAGGTGTTCACCCTTCCATATCCTTTTTTTTTATCGGCAAATATTAGTTGTTAATGGTTAGTTTTTGTTAGCTGTGGGGATTCGAACCCACGACCTCCCCTCCCTTCCCTTTTCCCTTAACCATCAGACCAACCTTATAACTCCACCCTTTCATATCCTTAAAATCCAATCAAACTTTGAATAATGCTTAAATTTAAGATGACCCAACCCAAACTCATTGGTTTGAGTTTTGATGTTGGTTGAGCCTAACATATTCAAATCGATAACTTTTGGTTCAAGTAATGTTTTTTTTTATACCCATGAGCTCAATGATCTTACTCAATAATATGATTTTTTTAATTATATTATTTATTTTTATTTATAATTTTATAAAAATATAAACCAATATTTTTCTAGACCCAATTAATTCAACTTGGCCCATCATTGGTAGAATTAGTTCAGTTTACATTTGAAAAAAAAATACACAAATCCAACCCAAACCAAAATATTTTGATCGGATTGATTAGGTAATGAGTTTCCAAATCTAACCCAAGTACACCCTCATCCCTGCATCTCTATTACTCAATACATTAATTAATGGCTTAAATATCTTTTTGGTCCTTGCAATTTAGTATTTTTTTTTGCTTTTCATCCTTGCAATTTTTTGTTTGTTTTAGTCATTGCAAATTATGTTTGTTTTATTTTTCGTCCTTATAGTGGTTTAGATAGCACTTTAAACAGTGAAAAAAGCGCTATCTAAACCACTATAAGGACGAAAAGCAAAACAAACATAATTTGTAAGGACTGAAACCAAAAAAAAAAATTTGCAAGGACGAAAAGCAAAAAAAATACTAAATCGCAAGGACCAAAAAGATATTTAAACCTTAATTAATAATACTATTGCAAGAACTTCTCTAGCCAAATTCTCTTAGGTTGAAAACGATCGAGTTAAAAATATGGAAAACATATGGTAGGTACATTTTACTAATTAATTTTTTCACCATATTTCAATACAGAATATATGACTCGGTAAAAAAAAATACAAAATATATGACCGAGATTAGTTTAAACCCATCTATGTTGAAAGTGAAAAGCTTAGAATTAATTTTATTAAAATCCATTGTATAGACACATAGTTCATGCCATTGTAACCAATTTTCGCACACCATAAGCCGCATCACCGCTGTCATCGGGTGTCACAAAATTGTCAACACAAGACTAACAATCATGAACATGTTTGGTTTTCTGTTTGGCCACGTCAAAAGAATGTTTGAAGAACCAAACTCAATTTGCTCACATATTTGGCTGTCCACAAAATTAAGTTTTCTACCTCAATTTGTGTCCAACTTAAGTTAGCTCAAGACGGAGGCTAGTGTGCCGAAAGGCAAACAAGTTTTGCATGGTGCAAAAGTTTCTGTGAGCCGTTGGATGTTTTTATTTTCAATCTAACATATGACGTTTTTTCCTTTTTTTTCTTTTCTCTTTTTTTCTTCACGTTCCCGAATTACCTCACCTTTCGTCTTCCTCAGTACCTCCGCTGTCTCCATCAACGCCGCATTCATCTCCACCAAAACCCACACCACCAGCGGCGACATAAGAGCTTGGTAAGAATGGATGAGGGTTCAATTATAATTTGCTCACACAATTTCATAGTGAAGGAGATCGACATGAACGCTCAAATCATGAAAGCGGTGCGAACACGTTCGCGGAGTGCGTTGGCTTCATCTCGAATGATGAAACACACTTGAATGTTGCGCATCTCCACTACCATTTTCCGACCGTGTTGGCGCGTGAATAGGCAAACGAACGCCACCGCAAGCACTGACAACGTCGATGAGTGTTTTGCATTCAAGGAAGGGAGCATTGTGAGTTTATCACAACCAGAGTGGGAGGCATCCATCTGCAAGGGAAAGTGAAGGTTTGGTTGCACTGTGACGGAGAGCACTGCGGTAGGTGCGGCGGCGGTGTGGGAGGCATCCGTCTAAGAGGGGAAGTGAAGGTTTGGTCGTGTGACAGAGGAGAGATTGAGGGTCAAATTGGGAAAGTTAAGAAAAAAAAAAGGAAAATAAAAAAGAGAAAAAAGAAATGAATTTTAGCCGTTGATTAAAAATTCAAGAAATCTAACGATGAAAAACGACTTACAAAAACTTTGGCACCGTGCGAAACTTGTTTGCCTTTCGCACACCAACCTCCGTGTTATCTCAAAAGCAACTGATAGCATATTTTTGCATTCTTCATTTTCCATTGGGACTATTTATAGGAATTATTTTTCATATTTATCCATTGCCACGCAACATTGACAGCCATGCTTTGCTTTTGTAGGAAGCGGTGGAGTATTGCACCCATTTTCTTATATTATTAAAAATCATATTATACGAAGAGAAACCCTTAAAAACATATTAGATATATAGAAAATGAAAAAGGAATTTATTAATGAAAATATTTAATATTATTTTAACATTTTTAGTGATTTATTGATCATTTTTAACAATATATTACTAGTTCATTTTTAATATTATATTATGAACTTCATAGGTATGTTTGGATACCCGTTTGGGTATCTCAAACATACTTTTGAAGCTTCAAACTCAGTTTGACATCATATTTTGGAGTTTCGAAAATTAATTTTGCAACCTACGTTTCGGCAAACCCGGGTTTGGATCAGAAGCAACAAATTTGATGCTTTTAAAGTAAAAGTACTTTTGATTATTACAATAGAAACATGAAGTAAAAGTACTTTTCATTGGTATTATCCAAACAAATTTTATTTTATCAACATACTTTTGAACAAAAAATACCCAAACATAAATCATGTTATAGTAAACTCATTTTTATCAAACTTAAGTTTGCAACATACTTTTAATTCAAACTTATGTTTGCAAACTTTAATCTAAACATGCACATACTCTTTTCAGTAAATACACATTTAAAATTACATTTGATTAGTGTTATCCAAACAAGTTTACCAAATATACTTTTGAGCATAGAAATATACAAACATAAATCATGTTGTGTAAACTTATTTCTTAGCAAACTTAAGTTTCCAACATACTTTTAATTCAAACTTAAGTTCATAAACTTTAATCCAAACATGCACCATGTCTCCTTTGGTCTTTGCCTCTCACAAGGTTATTTTTGGTAGGAACAATTTTTAGTTCAAATGGTCCTTTTTTTTAACAAATACAACAAACATAAAAGACTTAATATAGGAAATAAATTACAATTACATAAGTAATTATAAAATTATGTGCAACTTACCTTGTCCTTTTTATATCCACATTGTTAAATAAAACATATATTTATCTATTGCTTTATATTCACTTGTTTTTGACATTAAGTTATTGTATAGTGTATCTTAGATCTAGTTACTCTAAGGTGAATAAGACTTTAAAGAATGAAAATACACAAATAACTGCTTTTTAAATGTGACAAAGAAAATGGAAACTCTAGAGCTAGGACCTATAACAACCGTTAAATGGAAAATTAATGATTATCAATGTATTTTATTCATTAAAATGTATTTTTCTCACATTAAAAAAAAAATACACGGTGGTGGGGAAGGGGTTGGATATAGTATGTATGAAGTCATATTTCTAATCTTAGTTAGCATCACTGTTATATACCAGAAAATCCAAAATTGAATTTGAAAATTTATATGCAAAAAATATTATTCCTTCCATCTCTCTTTTTTTTTTTTTTTTTTTTTTTTTTTTTTTTTTTTTCCACTTTCACTCCTCCCTCTTTCCCATCATCTACACCCTCTCTTTCACACACACGCAGAAAAAATCTACACCCTTTCCTTTCTTTTTCTCGGACTATTTTGATCTTTCATTCTTTTTTTTTTTTTAACATATTTTGCAAAAGAGGAATGTTAGTGACACTTTACACTCTCTTGCTAACATTCTTTGTAATTGGTTGAAATTTGATAGGAAATCATCAATTTTGGTGGATTTCACTTATAGATTAGGAGAGGGAATCATTAAATGATAAGTACAACCCACTAAAATTGTGATTTCCAACAAATTTTAACCAATCACAAAGAGAATGTTATTAAGAGACGAAAACCAGTTTTTGTAATGTAAATTTTACATTTCAAAAATTAGTTTCCATAATATTTCCATAATATAAATATTTTTAATCTTTCACATTAATTTTCGTAATGTATCTAATAATACTAGATCATACTTCTCAAAAATACGTTTTAAAAACTAGATATTTTTGTAAAAAAATAAATTAAAAAAAAGCTCATAACAGGTGGGAAGAGCAAACACTGAAGTGTGAATGGCAGCCCATTTTGTTATCTCAAAAAAGGAACCGGCCCGAATCAATGTGGCCCCAAGTCCAACTGTTTACTCCCATCTAAACTCAAAACCAGACATATTTAAGTTCCCATTCCACCCCTCCCGCCAATTCTCGAAAACACAAACCCCATTTGGCGCCCAAAACAATTCACCTTCACCTTTTAGATTCATTCAGTATTCTGTATTCACCTCCTCCCACTCTCATTCCCCTCAAAACCAACCCTCACTCCTTCCTCGCCCCATTCACCCAACCCGACCCGAACCCGTTTTCGACGGCGCCATGAAGGTCCGGTCGATGAAGCTGAGGGAGGCCCACGCCGCGAAGGGCGGCCGCGCCTCCTTCTGCTCCGTCCTGTGGGACCAGAAGGCCCAGCACTTGGCCACCGCGTCCTCCTCCGACGCCTCCATCTGCATCCACGACCCCCTTTTCTCCTCCCTCGCTCCGAAAACACTCCGCCACCACGCCGACGGCGTCGCCGCTCTCGCCCTCAGCCCCAATTCCACTTGCCTCGCCTCCGGATCCGTCGATCGCACCGTCAAACTCTACAAGTTTCCCGGTATTCTGTTCTTTTTCTTTTTTCTTATTTAGGAACTGAACCAATTGGATTTGGCTAAAGGTTGACTAAATAACCTTGAAATTGTATCTCATTGTCACATTAGTCCTAAAATTAACCAACTTTTTTTTTCCCGGTCCCAGGAGCTTAAGTGATAATAATATATGTTCAGGGATCAAATACAGTTCGAGTTTTTCTCAATTTCAAGACTAATATGACACCAAAAACAATTTTAGGAACTAAATTGATCATTTACTCGCAGAAGGTTTGACTAATTGCATTTTGGACTAATACTATGCTAATATGTTAAGAAAGTCTCTCTGTTAAAAAAAAAAAAACAAGTTGTGTATATGTCATTAGTTAATTTTATATGTTACCTGTGAATATGAACTGAACCAATTGGATTTGGTAGAAAATTTGAACAATGCATTTTGGACTGGTACTATGCCAATACATTAAGGGTATGTTTGGCTAAACAAGTTAATTAAGTATTTATCTGAATGAGTGATTATCATGTGAGTATTTATGCACAAGATGTCTATATAATCAAATAGGAAGTTCATATGCTATTTTGGAGAGTTTATTGAAATAAGTTGAAAATAGCTCCGTTATTTTCATAAGCTCTTCCCAACGCACTTAACTCTAGTGATTGTTCTTTTTGTCATTGTTTTAAATTTTTAGATACATGTTTCGATGTTTCAATTTTAAAGGATTTTAGAATTGATGCTTGGCAGCTGGAGAGTTCGAGAAAAATATTGCAAGGTTTACACTACCAATACGTTCCCTGGCGTTTAACAAATCAGGGAGCATGCTGGCTGCAGCTGGTGATGATGAGGGTATCAAACTTATAAGCACATTTGATGGTACCATTGCGAGGGTTCTCAAAGTCAAAGGTCATAAAGGGTCTATCACTGGCTTGGCTTTTGACCCTAAAGGTGAATACTTAGCCTCTCTGGATTCAACTGGAACTGTTATTTTGTGGGAGCTTCAGTCTGGGAAAACCATTCATAACCTCAAAGGCATAGCTCCTGACACTGGGCTGGATGTTTCAACTATGAATGTTCTTTGCTGGAGTCCTGATGGTGAGACCTTAGCTGTTCCTGGGTTGAAAAATGATGTGGTAATGTATGATAGGGACACTGCTGAGAAGGTGTTTTCTTTGAGAGGTGATCACATACAACCAATATGTTTCTTGTGTTGGTCACCCAATGGCAAGTACATTGCTACCTCTGGTTTAGACAGGCAGGTTCTGATTTGGGATGTTACTAGGAAGCAGGACATTGACAGACAGAAGTTTGATGAAATAGTGTGTTGCATGGCGTGGAAGCCAACTGGAAATGCCTTGGCTGTTATTGATGTTATGGGGAAGTATGGTATTTGGGACAATGTTATTCCTTCGTCTATGAAGTCTCCAACCGAGGATATACCTATGAAGAACAAGAGCAATGGGGTGGTGTATGATGATGAGGATCCTGAAAATAGTGCAAGTGCAAACTTGAGTGATATTGGTGGAAATAGTAATGAGGAGTTTGAGCCACCTAGCAGGAAAAGATTGCGTAAACAGTCTTTGAGTGAGGAAAATTTAGGTGAGGATGGAGGGGAGGAAATTGTATCGTATCCGAAGGTTGATACTCACAAGAAACGAAATCGATCAAGCAAGGAAAATTTGGATAGTGGGAATATGGGATTTAGAAGCACCATGGTAACATCTAAGGCAAAGATGCAGGAGGCATTTCAACCAGGATCTACTCCTGTGCAGCCTGGGAAAAGGCGTTTCTTATGCTACAATATGCTTGGATGTATAACCTCTATTGAACATGATGGATACTCCCATATTGAGGTAATGTAATGCATAAGAATTGCTGATAGTTTACGCTTAGCTTTCATTTGGAGTTACCATCACCTCCATGTGAATTTTAGTTAAATCATCACTTCTAGCATAAATTAATGAGTTGACATGTCTTTGTTATAGATTGATTTTCATGATACTGGAAGCACTCCACGAGTTCCTTCAATGACTGATCATTTTGGATTTACAATGGCGGCATTGAATGAGAGTGGGAGCGTATTTGCAAATCCTTGTAAAGGGGAGAAGAACATGAGCACCCTCATGTATCGCCCATTTAGTAGCTGGGCCAATAATAGCGAGGTTAGATTATATGTTTAACCTTGTTGAAAAATTCATCGATTTTTATAGAAGAAAAATATATATGAAAGAAGATATCTAATTACACTACTTTTAGTTTTGTATGGTTATTAATATTAAGACGTACAACATTTTAGTTCTTATGAGCTACAACACTCTGCATGATGTGAAATCTTACCATATTCTGACTCTGTTTAAAATTTTGGCAGTGGTCTATGCGCTTTGAAGGAGAAGAAGTGAAGGTTGTTGCACTTGGTGCTGCTTGGGTTGCTGCAGTAACTAGTTTTAACTATCTTCGCATCTTTTCTGAGGGTGGTTTGCAGGTTTGTTGCACATTCCTATCTTACTGACATGGTTTTTCCTTTACAATAACTGAATACTGGAGGCATGATACTTTTCCAAATGTAAAAGATCCATGGGTTTAAAGGGTAAATAAGTATGTACCTGTTAAATTTTTTAACTATTTTTTTTGTGATCTTAACTCCTGAAGCATTTACACATTTCTGAATCTTTCTCATTGCAGAGAGAAGTGTTTTCACTAGACGGGCCAGTGGTGACTGCATCCGGTTTCAACGATAAGCTTGCAGTTGTCATTCATGCTTCTGATGGTCTTTCCTCAAATGATCAGGTTGGTTTGATATTGTGGTTTTATTAGTATGTAGTTTTTGACCTTTTTGAAAAGGCTATCTTATTTAGTGAGCATAATCATGTGGTTATAACAACATTACTACTTCATGAATATGAAGCTTTCTCTTCATGACCTAAACATGCAGATGCTAGAGTTTATAGTATTTAATATTCCTCGTGGGACCCAACTCCTTCAAGGTCGCTTGCCACTATCTCCTGGTTCATCCCTAAGTTGGTTTGGGTTTAGTGAAGAAGGCCAATTGTGTTCATACGATTCGAAGGTATTAATTGTGTTCGCAGTTACTGTTGACATTTGGTATTTGTTTCCCTCTGCTTATGAATGCATCTTGATATACTAGCTGATTTGGTAATTTTAATATATAGGGTGTACTGAGATCATACACAAGCAAATTTGGTGGTAGATGGATCCCACTCTTCAGGTTTAATAATCATTTAACCATGTGCACTGGTTTGATGTGCCTAATATTCTTCATGCCTGAGATTTGGTGATTTTTGTTGTTAAACTTTCAATGCAGTGCTATTAAAGAGAAGTCAGATGAAAACTATTGGGTGACGGGGTTGAATGCAAGCAAGTTATTTTGCGTGGTCTGCAAAAAGCCTGAAGACTTCCCTCAGGTATAAGACTGTAAGACAGTTTGATTCAGCATTCTGCTTTTCTCATTTTTCTTGAGACTAATCAGCAATTGCTATTCACTTGCTTACCAGGTGATGCCAAAGCCAGTTCTCACTCCGTTGAGTCTTTCATTTCCTCTTGCTTCCTCTGACTTGGGATCTGAAGCCCATGAAAACGAGTTTATGATGAACAACTTGCATCTCTATGAGGTTTGTTTTTCTTATACCCTTTTCACATTTAATGATCATTATTCTGTTTTAGCGAGCCTGCCACAAGTCTTGATTCACATCTACCCAATTCATCGTAGGCACTTGTACTTTTGAGTTTGAGTTGTTTTTATCACTGTTGTCCAATACCTGAATTTGTAAACATGTTACATGCAGATTCAGAGAAGAATGGACGAAATGGCTTCTGTTGGTCTGGACACTACTTCACTTGATGATGATGCTTTCAATTTGGAAGCAGCACAAGATAAATGCATACTTAGGCTTATAGCATCCTGCTGCAACAGTGAGTTCATATGCGTCTGTTTTTCTTTCCAATTTGTATAGCCTCAATTGTGAAACTGAAAAGTACTCATGCCTTGCCTTCATGGATATATTTCAGGTGATAAGCTGGTGCGAGCTACTGAACTTGTGAAGCTTTTGACTCTGGAAAAATCAATGAGAGGTGCAATAAAACTTGTTACTGCTCTGAAGCTACCAAACCTGGCCGAAAGGTTCAGCAGCATATTGGAGGTAAGTCTCTTATAACAAAAGTTCAACGTATACAAAGGATATCACTTCACTGCCATCTTTACCTTGTAATTCCTGCATGTTCAAAACAGGAAAGGCTACTTGAAGAAGCCAAAAAAACTATGGAAACCAACATCAAAGTTGCACCCATTACAGATGATGCTCTTCATAGTGGAAGCAAGGCCACAACTCACACTGAAACATTAAATGCAAATGCAGTTACCATGTCATCATCACTAAAATTATCTGCTCCATCATTCATAAGGAAAGACAAAACACAAGAGGGAGCTAAAGCTGGCACAAGTAAAACTGCAATGGTAAATGAAACTCTGAAGGTAAAGCAGACAAGGGATGAAACAAGTGGGCAAGGTGGGAGATACACGTGAGGTGCAACAAACTCCTCATCCATATGATCCCTCTACGAAGTCCTCAAATAAGAGTGGACTTAACAAGTCAGAGACTAGTTTGGGACAATCAAATCGTCCTTCCAATCCATTTTTGAAGTCAGAGACTAGTTTGGGACAATCATCAAATCGTCCGTCCAATCCATTTTTGAAGGCTACTATCAAGTGAAGAAATTCATCTACTCTAATGATATGAAAAACACGAGGGTAGTTGTTTTACAGAAAAGAGGCTTGCTTCTAATTTATAATGATCAATTTATAAAGCAAAAAGAGCCTAGAGAAAATGGAAAACCCTTTGTATATTAGCATAAAATCTTATTGTAACTAGTTTTTGAATTCAATATAAATTCTTAGGAGTCTTCGATTGGGATGCATGCTCTCATTTCTTAAAGCAGCTATATATACAAACCCAAGTGTCCCTTTTCATTCACGGGTGGGTCAGGGTCTCTGTTCGGAATTTTGTTAGGTTTAAGTTCCCGCATTTCTCCCAATAGACTTCTGTAATTTTCATAAAAAAATCTTAGAATTTATTACATTGATGCTAATTACCCTATAAGAAAAAGCTAAATGTGGGGATGTTTGAATAGGGGTGTCAAAACGGGTTGGATCTGTCGCGTCAGGCTAACCCGTTTTGGCCTCTTTTTTTGGTGGAACGGGTTGAGATTTTCAATCTGCCAATCCATTTTGGCTCGCCAAAAAATAGATTGAGGGCGGGTCGGGGCGGGTCAACCTGTCAATCTGTTTTTTTTATAAAAAAATTAATAAAATTAATATTTATTTTATATTATATATATATATTATTAATATTTATTTAATATATTTTTTGTCTAAATAAATTATTATTCAAAAATTAAGATAATACATTTAATTTTTTAATAAGTATTTATTATTTAATATTTATAGAAGATAAAATTAATTAAAATATATTTATTATATTTTTTTTCATTTTTTGGTGGGTTGGTGGGCCAACCCGCCAATCCGTCATAAACGGGACTAGTTTGAATTTTGGACCCACTTTCCTTATGCGGGGCAGGTCAGGTCGACTCATTTTTTGCGGGTCAAGGGCGGAGCGGGATGGGCCGGCCCGTATTGCCACCCCTATGTTTGAATCGAACTCATACAAGGAAAAGTGGAAACTGGTTCAGAAAATGAAATATTTGTTAACCATTACTTTTATTTACATTAATATTCTAAAAATTGGACTAATCATTATAATGATCATATTCATTTGTGGTTTATTGGTTTCGCTGAACATAAATTATCATCAAAATCAGTAATAATTAAATATATATTTTTAATGTTATATAACATCATGAATAATTAACTAACATAATAATTTTGGATTAATGATATAATCTATGTGAAATGAACTTTTAGATTAATAGTAAGTTTTGAGATAAAATTATCTAATTAAAATTATCATATACATGTTGGAAAGGTGCAATTTGGAGTAGTGAAATTATCTAATATATTTTACATAGGGCATTTTACTAACGTGCCCTTATATATGTTTTCATTTACACAGTTTTCTTCATTTAGGTCTAGTCAGGGTTGGAGAGCCCCTGAATCTGGTTTTGGCGCTATCTATTATGGTGCATTCAACCGCATTTCATGAACGCTAGTATAAAAGACAGTAGAAGTGCCTTCCCAACTAAAACCACTTCAACTTTGGTGTCTATATCACTTCATATCAATTATTCCCCGACCATCATACAACGCAAAGCTCATCTGACCATTATTTGTTACTATTCTTGATCTTTACGTATTCTTAAATTTCCAAATATACACAACCAAGATTATCCACGCCACCCAACTTAAGTAGTAAAACTAATAATAAACCAACAAGAATACGTGCCAAGAATCTCCTTTGTCTGCTATCTTTGCATTAAATAATATCTCCACTACAAAACCTTCAATCCCATTCCTCTCTCTGGTGTGTTCCATATCTTACCTGAGAGAATTTAAAGCATGAAAGGCAATTATGAGGCTAATTGCAGACTCCGTGGACCACCAAATTATGTTACCTTAACACAGCATCGTAGTAGCTATCTTTCTCCAACCCAAAATTCCATTTTGAACAATGAAACAATTGAAGAAGATCACGAGAGACACCGTGACCGTGTTTTGACCCATGTGGATTCATCTCAAGTGTTATTAAACTGTATTCCCTTTTACTACTCCAAATTGCACCTTTCCAACAACACTAACAGTCCAAACACTTCATCAAACAGCAACAACAACAATGCTGGAGAAGTGAATGCTCTCCCCGAATTAGACCCAAAGAAGAAGAGGATGTTCTCGAACAGAGAATCTGCTCGCAGGTCCCGAATGCGGAAAAGGCAACAAATTGAGTCCCTTCAGTGTCACCTCGATCATCTTCAGACACTGAATCGCCAACTCTCCGAAAAGATCATTTACTTGCTGGAGTGCAACCAGCAAATCCTCCAACACAATACACAACTCAAAGACAAGGTTTCTTCTCTTCAAGTTGCACTATCCAAGTTGTTAGGTCCTCTGGAACATGTTGATCAGCACCACCACTTCCACACCGGCCTTGTACCCGAGCCTTCTTCAGCTTCCACGTTCCACCAATCGCTAGCTAGTTCTGGAGCATAGTGGTAACGTAGCACTGTGTAGCAGGTTGATTGTGAGATAGAGGTACATATATATAGTTTTCTAACGTGTACTTAAGAGATTTACATATCTATATATTTTTAATGGTACACTCTCTGATGCTGAGAACAGAGATACTAGTCATGCAATCCAAGAAATCATAGCTGTGAGAAGTAGTATATTGAACTTCAAGTATGGAATGCTTTCATATAAAGAATATAATTATTTTTCTACACTTGTTTTGGTTACACTACTTTTTACACCCTGGACTTTCCGGCCAAGAACCAATGAGATTGACCTACACTTGTAGCCTAAGGATAAAGTAACTAAAACTCAAGCTTTAGACCTATTAATAAAAAAAATATTTGCTATTATTTTTTTAAAGCATAAAAGGTTATATATATAAGCAAAAAGGCTACATATGTAAACAAAAAGACCAACATATAATTATTTTACTTAAAGTAAAAAAAAGTTTCTCTCAAATTTGGCTTTAGACATCACTTATTGTTGGGCCAGCCTTGGAGACAGTCTAATACCACAATCCACATTTATAGGACCAACCTAATATCATGATAAATCTACTTGATGCATTAGGCTGTGTTTGTGAAAAAGTTACGTTGAACGTAACTTACGTTCTCATAGAAGTAACAAGAGAGTTACTTCTATTTTTATTGCTTTGGAACGTGTAAACTTCTGTTTGAAGGGTGTGAAATGGAAATTCAAACACACACTTAATGGTTGGAAAGGTCTTTAGACTGCGAGGAGTTTGTGGGCCTCGGGCCTTTTGGGATGCAACATAAGGAATTCTTGATTCTTTCTATGAATCTAGCTAAGACACTATTCACACCACAGGACACAGGACACACTCGTTAAATAACTAGCTTTTGTCACATTAGGCCACGCGTTGTAGAATTCATTGAATTCTTGAGTTCACACCAAACTTTAAAAGTCTCCTATGAGCGTGTTTTCTAGGGTGAACACCCAAATTTGAACCCATGGGTATACACTACTTTAATTAACAGGGTGTACTCATCGTAATTTACTTGGGGAAGTTTGGGTCTTTGCTATCAGCGTTTTGTGATCCTCCTTGGTGCCCCTCTTGTTTAGGCTTATCCTCATTTCGTAGTGCAACATTGCGTTCTTATCAAACACCTTAAGGAGGATCTAGTTTTTCGGAAGTTCATGTAACTCCTTTGTTGTTTTTGGGGGTGTTTTGGCTAGAGAGGAGGTGAATCCGCTTGGTCTTAGTTTACCTATCATCACATGGATGGCTAACTTCTGATCTAAATCCCTTAATTTTGAGAGATTCTTATATGAACTGCACGATGAAATCCTGGAAGAATTCTTTTAAGCCTTAGCGGATTCTTATAAGGTAGTGAGATTACTTTGGTTGCTTTTTGTGGGAGTTTTACCTTTCCTATACACTCTGTCAATGTTATTAGGAAAAAGATACTAAGAGGTGTCTACACATGGAGATAGACAATGAAAAGAGGAGAGATAAATAATTAATACGATTAGTGATGTAATGTAATAAGAAAATGTCAATGTTATTAGGAAAGAGATACTTAGACACCTAACAAGGAGATAGACAAGGAAAAGAGGAGAGATAAATCCCTTGTAATTAGGGAAAGTTTTCTCTTAAATGTGTGATTTCATGGGAAAGATATCCCTTTAGAGAAAGTAGGAATTCTATCTTTAAGAAAATAGAATCACAATCTTTTCCCCCAAGATTTTGGACTATACCAGCATATTAGTGTATTTTCAATGGACTTATTTTTAGTGAACCTTACCTTACTCTATCATACAAGATTTAAGAAGTCCAACAAGTTTTCACTCCGATAATAGAACCCTTACAAAACTTACAATGGATCCTAAAATAGACTTCACGTCTTTATAGTTTTTTAGTTAGTTCAGACAATAATTTGTTAATGTTAATAAGAACTGATTATACGCTTGGCAATCTCATCAGCAAGCTTTAATGGTTGAAACTCATAAAGACAAGTTCTTATTTGTAAGAACCTCTATAAGGACTAGGGCTTAGTTTAGTTTAGTAGAGGTCTTCGCATAGTTGGATTAAGGTCCAAGAGACTAACTATATAACTCTATAATTACTGCCAAAATATGATTATTTGCCAACTAGAGAAATATGTACTGGTTTGAAATTACTCCCTTGTTCAGCTGTAGCTTAGAGATGTGACAATTTTCTCCAAATTCAATTGTGTAAAATTCTGCCAAGTTCAGAGTTGAGATATTTGATCGCAAAGAAGTTGGCCCTTCTCCAAATCAGTTATACAACATAATGTGAAGCATTTTTTAACAAGATTGTGTAAGTTCTTTAAACAAATTTTGAAAGAAAAATATAATTCAAAGAATTCAAATTCTTGTAATACAGGGCATACAACCACGACTGATTGTTGTAGATAGCTTCAAGCTTCAACCATTATTTGGAAAAGGATTCTTCCACAAACTTTACCTCTAAATCCTTCAGACAACCATACAATCCATTAAATAACACTAGGGATGGCAAAGTGTACCCGGACCTATGGCTACCCGCAAAAATATCCGCAAGCGGGTCGGATAAATACCTGTTTATTGGGACTGGGGACGGGGCCGGGTATTTACCCGCAATTTTTTGCGGGTGCGGGTACGGGTACTATAGTACCCGCCCCATCCCGCACCTACCATATATATATATATATATATATATATATATATAATTAAAATAGCTTAAATAAATAATTATGTTATATATATACTTTTATGTAAAAAAAATAATTTTATATTTTCCATAAACTAACACTAATAGTAAAAGATTTATGTTATAACTTACAATAATTTTATATTTTATATTTTTAATATTATGTGTGGATGCTTTTAATGTTAAGTTTAAATTATTGAAGCGTGAATTTTCAATTTATTTGTAATAATTTTTTAATTAATATTTTTATAGCTTAAATGCAATTTTGGTTCATCTATTTTGCACAATTTGTAATTTTTGTCCCCCTATTTTAAAATAGAGACGTTTAGTCTCCTAATTTTGTAAAATATGTAATTTTGATATTTCCATCAAATTGAAAGCGTTGACTGTTAAGAGATTAACGTTAACCTTAACATGATCCAAATATAACGACGTGACACGAGATTATTTATTTAGTTTTTAATTATTTTAAATACTGAGTAGAATAATTGATGAAAAATATATTTTAAAAAAAGATAATATCATTTATTTGACTACGATGTGCCATGTACTTCAACAATATAGAACTAGTTTAAAACAAATGATTAAGACTTGTGATTTCTATTTTAGGACTCACGACTACCCTAATCATTAAAATCGACGTGACACATGCTTTAGTAACATAGATAAACAAATAATTATTATCCAGTATTTAAAATAATTAAAAAATAAATAAATAATCTCGTGTCACATCACTATATTTGGGCCACGTCAAGGTCAATGTTAATCTCTTAACTGTCAATGTTTTCAATTTGATAAAAGGACTAAAATTACGGATTTTACAAAATTGGGAGACTAAATGTCTCAATTTTAAAATAAGATGACTAAAATTGCGGATTGTGCAAAATAGAGGGACCAAAATTACATTTAAGCCTATTTTTTTATTGATTTATTAACTTCATACATAAGTGCGGGTAGTGGGTGTGGGTATGGGTATATATGTACCCAGTAGGTACGGGAATGAGAATTAAAGTTGCTACCCGCGCGGGTATGGGACTGGGTACGAGTATTTTTTTTAAATACGGGTATGGGGATGGGTACTATAGGACCCTACCCAGACCCTATCCATTGCCATCCCTAAATAACACCTTGGTCATGACTCGTGGAGCTTATTTTGAATGCTACAAATAAATCCACCTTATTAGTTGAATAAAGGAAATTGTTCATTTGACACTCAGGTGAGAGTATATGTCCATAGAAATAATAGTGATAGAAAGAAAAAGCAATGAATATGATAGATGATATGATAAAAAAAAAACATAGTATAATGGGGTGTAAGGAGAGTGTGAAAAGAAGTGTCAAAACATCATAACTCTACCAAAGGGGTTTAGCTCAGTTGATTGATCATGGTGCGTGAGTGTTGTAAACCCTTTGGTATTGTCTTCGATTCCTACGGATAAAAAAAAAAAACATCAGAACTCTTTAATAAATATTTGTAAGTATGAAATATGTTAAAACATCAGAACATTGAAGTATGATTACTTCCATTAAGCAGGGTGCGTGAGTGTTGTAAGCCCTTTGGTGGTTGAAGGGAGAAGGGGAAGAGAGAGGTCGTGGGTTTGAATCCCTCCTACTAACAAATTCACAACTAACATTTGCCGATACCAAAAAAAAAAAAAACAGTAGTATCTAAAACTTGTAACATAGACAGCGTCTGAAAGAAAATATTAGAACGGCACCTCCTTCCTCAATTATTTATTTTCTCTTTCAGTATAAATACAAAATGTACACCTAATCCGATTGCAATGAGCTATGCATCTGCATTTGAAATTCTTGAATTGTTGTTCTTTTTTCTTCCGTGGTAATCCTCTTCAACATACATTTCACTTTATATTTACCCAGTATGGTATGCAATCGCTTGTATTTACAGTGAAAAGTTTTCACCCGAGTTTACAAGTCTGGGACAAGTCCATTGATGTTTGATGGAAGATAAGCAGAAGCAGTTCTTCACAACTCCATTGATGTTTAATGGAATCCTTCACTCATGCAAATTAATCATTAAAGACTAACATAGTTCCCCAACTACCAGTAATCTCCACAGGTACACGATCCGTTTTTGAAATGATGAAAGCGCTTGTTGTCCCTTACAATAATATCCCTTTTAACAACCTTTGATACTAATTTAATTGCATTGTGACAGTCTACACATATGCGTAGATTTTTGCAAACCCTCAACGTTGTACCTTTAGGCGTATTTAATAGACCAAAAGAAATTGCAAGCTTCTCGCTATGGCTCCTCAGTATCTTAATCTTTTCCTCTTCTTCCAGTTCATGAAGCACACAACTTGTGTCGGGTTTATATCCAATTTTGCTTAGTTTTTTCTCCAATTTACTCCAAGTCTGCTGAATCTTTTTTGATTCCGAAAGTGATCCATCACTAACAAGAAATCTATAAACCTTTCCTCCTATTTCAATCCAACTGCAGCCTGCATCTTTATGAAGGGCATTCTCCTTCATTCTCTGCCGTACCTTTCTCACCTCATCCCATTTTCCTAATCCAGCATACAAATTTGATAGCAATACATAATTCTCTGCTTTATTTGGTTCCAACTCTAATAACTTTTTGGAAACTTCCTCTCCAATTTCCAAATCCCCATAATTCCTACAAGAACTGAGCAATGAACTCCATATCCCTGAATCTGGTTCATCTGGCATCTCATTTACAAGCTTGAAAGCTTCATTCAGTTGCCCTGCTCGACCAAGCATATCCACCACACATGCATAATGCTCTAACTTCGGCTTTATGCCATACAAACTCTGCATCTGACCAAGATATTTTAATCCTTCTGTTACTAAGCCAGCATGGTTACAGGCAATTAGCACTCCCAGAAATGTAAACGAATCCGATCTGCAGCCTCTATTTTGCATCAATTCAAACAGCTCAATAGCCTTCAGTCCATGCCCATGAATCCCATATCCTGCAATTATAACATTCCATACTGCCTCGTCTTTCTCATTTACCCTGTCAAAAATGTTCTGAGATTGTTCCATGCATCCACATTTAGCATACATGTCCATTAATGCACAAGTAACAAAGGTGTCCTCAGAGAGATGAGCTTTGAGTGCAAAGGAGTGAACTTCTTTCCCCAGCCGCAATGCCGACACCTGTGAACAAGCCCCCAGAACACCCGTTACCGCAATCTCTTGAGGCTTAATTCCACTCAAAAGCATTCGATGAAATGTATCAAGGGCCTCACAAGGAAGTTCATTCTGCGAAAAGCCAGTAATCATCGCATTCCAGCATACTAAACTTTTGTTTTCCATCTTATCAAAAATTAACTTCCCTAGTAACATACTGCCGCACTGAATATAAAGTGACATCAATGATATCCCAATAAATTCATCCAATTCTAAACCATTACGCAACATAAAACTATGAATCTCTTTGCCACAACGTAGGAATTTCAATCGCGCACAAGCTAAAAGAACACTACCAATAGTAAACCGATCAGGATCCAACCCAGAATTCTTCATAACAAGGTACAAATCTAAAGCCTTTCTGGGAAAACCATTTTGCGCATTGGCGCCAATCAGTGCATTCCAAGAGCTCACTGTTTTTACTTCCATTCCACGGAAGACATGCTCAGCGCAATCCAGCGAACTGCACTTTGCATAGGCAGCAACAAAAGCATTGGCCACCAATTCATCATTCTGAAATCCATGCCTAAAAGCATAACCATGAATTTCCTTCAAACTCAGCAGCTGAAGCTCTTCTGAACAAGCTGGCAAAACATTCAACACCGTCACCTCATTCACCTTCACCTTCTCTTCCCTCTGCATCTCTCGCAGCAACTCAAACACTCCGCGAAAATCTCCTTCCTTGGAGTATCCCCCAATCATAGTATTCCACGAAACAACATTCTTCCCACCATTCAAATCAAACAAAACTCGCGCCTCCCCCAAGTAACCGCATTTCGAATACATGTCCACGAGCGAATTATTCACCGTCAATTCCTCACTAATCCCCAATTTCAAAGCCAAACCATGAAGAACCATTCCCATCCTCGCTTCCCCAAGTGCAGCACACGCAGGAATCACCGTCACCATCGTCGCAACATCAGGCACCAAACCTTCTTCCCCACCGATCAACAGTCTCTTAAAAACACCACAACACTCTCCAAAAACCCCATTCTCCGAATAAGCACACATCATCGAGTTCCACGAAACCAAGTTTCTCTTCGGCATTTTTTCAAACACCTTGACGGCACTGTCCACAAACCCGCATTTCCCGTACATGGCGACCAGCGCGTTGCCCACAAACTCGTCGGAGAAAACACCAGCCTTCACCGCGAGCGCGTGGACCGCTTCGCCGAGCTCCGCGTCCGCGACGCCGGCGCAGGCCTTCACCACGCAGGGGAACGTGAATTTGTCCGGCGCGAGCTCCTCCGTGGCGGAGAGCAGCTCGAGGAACAGGGAAATCGCGTCGCGGAAAAGCGCGTTTCGGGTTAAGCCGCTGAGAAGCGCGTTGTAGAGGAACAGGTCCTTTTCCCTCGCGGCGTCGAAGACGGAGCGAGAGGCCGAGGGGGACCCACACGCGGAGTACATTGCGATAATTTGGGTGCTGAGAACGACGTCGTTGCGGAACCGTTGCGACGCGGAGACCGTAGCGTGCACTTTTCGCCCAACCTCGATGTCTCTGTGGTGTCCACATGCTCGTAGTAAGAGTCCAATAGCTTCTTTTGTAACGTCTGAAGAGGAAACGGTGTCGTTTTGGGAGAGTGAGTGGAGCAAGTTGAGGGCTTCGTTGAGGTTCCCGGAGCCGCAGAGATTGTGAAGGCGTTGGAGGAAGGGTGAGTGTGTTCTGGTGCGAGAAAGATGCTCTGTTTTTTTGTGTGTTGTTGTTGGGGGAGAAAGGGAAGATTTTGGAACCGTAAGTGAAGGTAAAAGGTTGTTGTTGTTGTTGTTGTTGTGGTTACATGTTCGAGTGCTGCTTCTGTGATGATGAATGGCGAGTTTGTGACGGTGATGGCATGAGAGAGGTGGTGGCGCCACAGAAGCCATTACCAGAGTTTGAGTGAACTGCACTAGAATTTGAATGGTAGTTAGAAATTCGTTAGCCACACTGGTAATGAGTAGACATTTTTATTTTATATTTTTTTAAAATGATGTAAAAATAAGAAGAAAAAGACAATAAAAAAAATATTTAAACATCAAATTACATAATGATATTTTTATCATTATATTATATACAGAGAGAAATTATTTACCAAGTTAAAATTATCAATCAAAACAAGAAATTTACCAATTATAACTACCATGATACAACTTTTTAACATAAATGTTTCCTTTCCTTGTTATTTTATTTTTATTTTTTAGAATTGATGCAATAGACATACAATATTGTCAATTAGTGGAACTCAAAATCCCAAACAACACTGCATGTTTAAACCTCGATTTTAACATTGACATGATCATTTATAGATTGAAAGTTATATGAGGATATACGTGAGACTGAAATTAGCAAGGAAAATGTTTCTTTGACACCCATTGGGTGTCTACACCTAGTGAGAGATAGGGAGAGAGGAGAGATAAATAATTGATTTGATTGGTGATGTAATGTGATAGGAAGAGAGAGATAGAGAGAAATTAGGGGTGTTGATGGGGTGTTTGTAATTTATGGGTGTTCAAATATAATCACCCAATTAGCAAATACCTTTCTGTCAGTGTTATCACTAATATTTATTTATTTTTGTTAATTTTAAAAAAATATATACATATAAACAACAGCAACAACAACAATAACAAATTGGCACAACAAATCAATGGATTAGGTTCATGGATCAACGAGTTTAAAAATTAAGACCCGAAATCCAATCAATACATGAACAAATTTAAACGAGTTGGGTTACGGATTAGGTTCATGGATCAACGAGTTTAAAAATTAAGACCCGAAATCCAATCAATACATGAACAAATTTAAACGAGTTGGGTTAAGTTTGACCCAAACACTAAAAAAATATAATTCAATCAATACATGAACAAATTTAAACGAGTTGGATTAAGTTTGACCCAAACACTAAAAAATTCTAACATTTGGATCAAATTGTGTTTGCGGGTTACCTGTATCTATGAACACCCCTACTTCCTTTTTCTATTTATTTAAATTAAATTTCAATAGTTTTTTTTAAGAAAATTTTAAAAATAATCTTATATCACAATTTAAATTATTCATTATAAATTCAAAATATTATTTATATACTTAAATATATTCATTTATTATAAATTTTAATTATAATATAATTTATATATTAAAATATTTACTTATTAAAAATTCTAATTCTAATTATATAAAATTAAACATTCATCTCGTACAAATCATGAACTAAAATACTAGTTACTGGTTGAGTTAATTTCTTAATCCCTAATTATTTCAAAAATTTTAAATATTCCTTTATATTTTAAATTTTTGTAATGAAATCTCTGAACTTATAAACCATTTTTAATTGAGTCCTTAAGTTAGAAATCTATTAATATTAGGGACATTTTTTTTTTTTAAAATTCCAAATAACTCAAAGACCTATTAGATAATTAAACTAGTGATTTAGGCTCTGAACTATGAAAATTTTCAAATAAACCCCTACACTTGAACAAAAATTAAGAATATTTCGTTCAACATTGATGAAACCTTAACCTAAAATCCTATTAAATATGCTTTATAAGTTTAAAAGCCCAATGACAAACTTTTAAAATAGAGACTTATTTTGAAGAAAGAGACTTATTTAAACATATTTATTAAATAAATCAAGGGCTAATAAATTAAACAAACCTAAAATCATGGACGATTTTGATGACCTTTTCCGTAAACAACCCACGGCACACTGGAGTCAAAATTGAACATAATCCTGTTAGCTTTCTATTGCTTTATATTTTCAACAACTTAAATGGAAAATAAAATGAAAAACTATTTAGAGTTCTTTAGTTTCTTCTAAATTTTAAAAATTAGATTTATTTGAAAGTGTTTTGAGTTTATTACTTCGAAAATAATTTAAATAACGCATTTTCAAATAACACCTTTCAATAAAAAAATGAATTGATAATATTAAGACTTAAATATGTTTTTAGTCCCTCAAATTAGAAGTATATTTTTTTCAATCCCTCAAATTAAATTTTGCTTTTTCTAGTCCCTCAGATAGGATAAGTGTTTTTTTTAGTCCCTCACCACAAAAGTCATTTGCGTGTGCCAAATAAGTTGTATTGAATTTGCAATTTGTGGCGGCTAAAAGCCGCCAGAATTTGCAATTTGTCGAATCCTGCGAATGAGGTCGACGCCACTTCCAGATCTGGTGTTGTTTTGTGCTGCAGCTGCTTCTATTGTTGAGGATTGGTTCTAACCCACTCACACTCTCATGGCCTGAATCCACCACAGGATCTGAACAAACTTTTTTCTCCAGCGGCGAAGGCTTCGAGTGCTTTACGAGAGCCTCCGTGAGAGTTGCCATTCGCCAATTTACCTGCACATTTTGTGTCGTTGAATATTTGAGGGTATCGCGAACAAAAATTTTGAAGACGAACAAAAAATTTCTTTCTCCATCCTTCCGATTTAAGACGAAAAGTATCCCGCAATTGTACATATGTATACAAGTCTGTCTGTACAGTAAAAAAAAATTCACTGGCACCGATACTCATGAATGCGTTCCTCTTCCGCAGAAAAAAAGAAAAAGTGTGTACATGTATAGACCAACAGCTTATACGAGGTTAAAATATTGCTATTGGAACAAATTGCAGAGGTCGTAGCGAGAGATTCATGAACTAATAGCAAAAGCAAGAAAGAGGTGGGTTAGGTGTTTTTTTTTTTTTTTCACAATTTGTTGAGGCTTTAAGCAGCTAAAATTACACCATTGTATTATTAAATTAAAAATCGTATTCTAACAATTAGTAATCACCACAAATTGTGAATTTTTTATTCTCTGTTTGGCAACGTTGTGGAAAAGGACTATAAAAAATATTCTTTAAAATCCAGGAACTAAAAAACAGTTTTAAATTTGGAGGACCAAAAACAAAGATTACCCAAATTTGAGGGACTAAAAACATATTTAAGTCTAATATTAATAACTGTTTCAAGAACAAATTATCTTACTCTTTTTTAAGTATTTTCAAATCACATTTTGCAAAAGACTTGGTAACCCCTCTAACTCGATGGCTATTTTTCTCCACAAAAACCCCACAGCATCCAGTGATGAGTAAATACGTCCATAAAAAATTTATTTGGTTGATACGTTGAACTGTTATAAGCACTCACCAAAATCCCATTCTATAAGAAATTAGTTGAGAAAAAAATTATAAAACGAGCATCATGCATGGGGGAAGATAGGGTTGTTATAAGCAACCACATGACCTTTGATTAGCACAATAACAAGAAGACTAACCTTATATTATGGGGATAGGGTTGTTGTATATGCATTATAGGAAAAATGAACACAGCCAGCGCGCACTGACGCACTGGACACGAAATTCCATCTTAGTTGATGTGTAAAACTATGCTTTGAACTTTCCAACTTTACATCATTCATGTACAAGGGTTGTGAGGGAGACATTGAAGGAGACCTTCCTCATCCATCTATTATCCGAATGACAACCTCAAAAAGAGGAACAATATAGGGAAAACTATTATGAAAATAGAATGAGACAATGATTGAAATGAACTATGGACAACTACAGGGAACTGAGGTAATCTTTTATTATTGACAAAATGGGGTTGCCAAAAGGATAATCTTCCAATGTTTGAAACATGATTCCATCCATCCGGGCTTGAACTCCATCAGAAAATGTCAAGCCCTGTAGCAGCTCCTTCACTGTTCTGTCAGCTCCAACGATGGAACTCCCTACGCCTAACAAAATCTCGGGTAGAGACGGGCTGGCTCTGGAGATCTCCACAAGTGTAACCTGACATAGCTCAAGCATAATCACCATGTTCTGCATATATACTTCTCAAGTACAACATTCATACTGCAAAAATTAAAGGTTTCAAATTCAAACCAACCTGTCTGTCTTGAGGTATATCGGCCTTCATTTTTGCTATGGCGATAGCTCGAGAAAGGCCACCAATAGCATCAACTAAACCACGTGAAGCTGCATCGTTACCAGTCCAAACCCTTCCCTGTGCAACCTCCTCCATCTTCTCTACCTAGAGACGGTATACTAGATGTGAGCCCATGACAAAGATCTACAAGAAGGATGAACAAAAAGCATGGGACTTAGCTTGTTAAATTTAAAACATACAGTCATTGATCTGGACAAAGCTGCCTTGTCTCGAAATTGTTTATAAGCATGCTGAGCAGATTTGGCGAATAGCTCTGCTTCATCTGGTCTGTACCAAAACAAGAAAATCGAAAATGTTTATATTTGTCTCAAAAGTCAAACACGTACTTTTAGTCTGATACAATAGAAAAATAACAATCCTGTAAAAGCCATCAGAAAAGATCTAATGACAAGAAAAAATTTAAATCATAAATGGCGGCAGAAACCCTGGGCCTCGTTAGGTTATATCTTGTAATGCCTAGATGGTAAAAGATAGTGAGATTGTTCATTGTTCAATGGATTTTCCTTGCAATTGCTTTCAAATATCAAGGAACTTTCAGGGATGCCTTGATTCTTCTTTTCAGAGATCATGGAAAGGGAACCCTACAATTGTTGCTACTGTCAAGTGTCAACTACATACATCAGTACATGGCAATCCATGCCAGATATTATCTGAAGTCCATCAGTCAACTTTTTGGCTGAGTTAACAGTCCTAATAAATGGAGTGAAGAATTAAAGATATATTCAAACCAAAATGGGGTCCAACTAATGCTTCTCATGATATAGCCCTCTCCCCACCATAAAGGGGATTTTTTTAGTGAATGCAAAAAGCCAATTCAGGCTGGCTGAACAAGTTCAAAGTCTATAGATGACATTTTGCACTCCCCAAGTGCAAGGTTTGAATCATCCCTTGGTTAGTAATCTTGCTTGGTGGTCATCACTCCCAATGGAGATCCCTAGCACCTAGAGACCTCAGTTAAGTAAGCTTCCATGCAGAAAAATCCTTAGTGAATATTCTGGAGGCAATCCAACGTGCCTTTTGGGTTCCCAGGCAATCCTCAGTTAAGTGTTTGCAGTAACAACAATTAGACGGAATGATCCAATTGAAAAACAAATAAAAATTCAGGGACCCAATTGAAAAATAAATAAAAGTTCAGTAACCCAATTAAAAGAAAAAAAAAGTTCAAGGACCTAATTGAAAATTTGGTAAAAGTATAGGGACCCACACAGTAATTAATCCATTTTTTAAGATAATTTGTAGTGACTTTTTTCTTTTTAAATAAGTTGAGATGGAAACTACTTAGAAAGTTTATATCTTCGCTTCTTAAAGAGAGAGTGCCTAACTGTTGAGATATCAAACGGCATATTGCACTGCCTAATATTCTCTCCTTATCCACTAGAATTTCTACACAAGGAAATGAAGAAATAATATTACCTGAAAGGACGCTGTTCAGCAGCAAGGAGCTCGGCATATCTTCCCCTTGATATAATTTCTTTGTTAAAGCCGATCTTCTCATACAGTTTCCCCAGGTTAAATTTTCCTACAAAACCGAATGTTATATAAATAATAGTGTTTATATATAGTACTGGCTGTTCATGATATTATAATTAATGTCTTATCTCATTATTTCAGAGTCAAATGAATAATTTGCTTTCAGCTACAATTTCCTTTGGTTGAATTTAATTACCATTCAAACGATAGCACAAACTGTTATGCTTTTCTTCATTAAAACAGGTTCAAAATGCTATATTAGCTGTACAATAACTTAACAAAGTTAGATTGAGGGGCAAAAGTTTGGGTATTTATAAAATGTAGGGACAAAAAACTGGGGGTTTTAAAAGTCGGGCAAAAAATCCAACAATTGACAATTTTACAGGGATAAAAACACCATTTTCCCCAAAAAAACCATGGAGATTACTTTTGCTTAGTACCTGTATTAAGAGCTTCCTAATTCTTGAATTGAGCACTACCAATTAGATTGTAAACTATTAACATCAATACAGATGAGAACAGCTGTTTCAAATATTCCATTATGTGCATGGAGTTTTTCAATAGTTTTCTATTTTTAGCTTCAGTTAAATAATTATATCTTACTGCCTATCTTTCACCTACTGAAACAGAAACACTGTTTCACCTGTGACCACTCCAATAGAACCAGTTAAGGTAAGACTTTCTGCTACAATAGCATCAGCTCCCATTGCCATGTAGTACCCTCCACTTGCTGCCACGTCAGACATTGAAGCAATGACTGGTTTTGAAGCAGCCAAAAGCCGGATTTCTCTCCACATCCTGCAGATCATGACACCAGATAATGATCATGATTCTTGGAACCATAATATGATCACCTAATTATGCAAATCAACAAAATACTTAGCAAAACTGTCATCCATGACAACAATTGGAGATGTATTTCAAATTGAAGTAGACCATTACATAAAGGATATGATTAAATCCTATCAAATCTAAAATTATTATTGTTGGATAAAAACTTGTTTAATCAAGCTTTAATATCTACACATACAATAGATGAAATTGGACTGCATGGTGCCGAATAATGTTTTTGAAAACCAATTCTAGTGGACTGTTTAAGCTACTGCTCTGCAAGTATACTGTTACATGGCTTGAGATGCTTGCACTGCCTATTTGTATGGAGTTAAATGCAAGGAATTGCTACTGGTGTTAGCTTTTTCCTTGGCATTAAAAATCTTGCCACTGCCAGGCATTCTTAGTCTTAAGTTTAGCATTTTTAATATCATTGTATTGTTAAATTTTGCTTATAAAAGGCAATCACTTCAATGTATCAATTTTGCTTATGAAAAGCAATCAAAATTAAGAGTATTATTATGACCCAACAGATATATGCTACAACATCTAAAAAAAAAATAAAAACAAAAAAGAACTTCAATTAAGAATAAATTGATGCTGTACAGGTACTCACATTAGGGGTGGAAATGGACTGGACCCTACCTAAGTCTGGCCTAGTCTACTTTGTATTTCTACAGCCCAAGTCTGGGCCTGTTACCCGTCACGAGCTTACTTTTTAGGCCTGGGCCTGACCTTTATATAAGCTCGGCTTGGCCCGTTAGCCTATTTAAAGGCCCGTTTTCATATTAAGAAATATAAAAAATTGTTGTACAATACTAAAATTATTATGCGTTGAAGTATTAGAGTGTGAAACAATGTTATCCAAAATTGGATGCATTGTATTCCTATTTACTTTTTTTATTTATTTAACAAAGCCAAAGATTTTCATTAAAAACAATAAGGCAATTTTAAACCAAAAGATGTGGCCAAAACTTGCCTACAAACATTACACGTGACATACTACCAAAGCCTTTTAAGTTCCATAAAAAGAAAAGAGTCCATATTCCTACTACTCATCTATGCATATAAGAATTAACCTATTCCAAACATTAAAATGATTCAAATTGTCAAACCACTAAAATAATTTTGTAATTTCATTAAAATAATTATAATATTATATATCATATTAATAATAATATTTTATTAAAAATAATATTGTTGCTAATCAAGCCAGCTCGTCAGGCTTAATAGGCTTTTATTAAAACCTATGGCCTGGCCCATTTAACTAAAAAGGCTTTTTAAAAAGCTTGAGCCTGACCTTTTTGCTAAACGAGTCGGGCCAAGCCGGGCCAGGCCATAGGCCCCCGACGGGTGGCCCGGCCTACTTCCACCCCTACTCACAATGTATGATGTCATGGTACAAATCAGATCTAGATCAATACAACCAATAATTTCAAACCAATGCACAGAAAGTCAACAATTTCTTATTAAATCACTTATTAAATAGCAGTTTTGAACATATAATTAACATAGAGGGGAAATTTTACCAGAACTTACAAATCAGAAGCAAGAGCATCACCTCCAGGACTGTCAATTCTGATGATAGCAGCCTTAAATTTTTTTGACTCTGAGGAGAAAGAACACTTGTGAGTGAATTAAAATAATGAATAAAAACACTGTCAAAGGTTGCATTTTTGGCAAACAGCATCCTTGATGGACACTAAAAACCATAATTATGCTTATGTTTATGCTCCTAAACGTAAATAGATAAGTTGTGTTGCTGTTACACACGCAAGTTACTAAACTGAACAGAACTAACCCCTATAATCTACATCCTGGAACACATGAATAAAGGGTTCAGCAAGTCATATGTTTACTTATTTCCTCTGGCTGAAGGATCTGTCTTTTGCCTCCCATCAGATATTCAGAGATCCAATCAATGATATATTCAGAGTTTTTGCAAGTTGGTTTCTATAATCTATTTATTCTTTCATTTGTCAACTTATACTGCAGTATTGGGAAGAAAATCAAACTTCTAAAACCATTTTTTTGAAGCAAAAGTTTCAAAGCAAGTGTAATCTCTTGGCTTTCTTCCCATTTATCATAGAGACATCAGTGAATAATATTACTCTACTAAAACAAAGTCATTTAGGAAACATTAACAACACCTTCCATAATCAATATAAATAGCCTGATAATATTCCATTGAATAAGTGCCAATTTTAATCACTCTCCTGCATTGAAATTTAAAAGGGAAACTTGTAACTTGTAAGGTCAATTTTACCTCTGACAGTGCGAATCTTCTCAATGAACTTCTCTGCAATGATGCCTGAGCTAGAGACACTTAATTGACTCTCTACACGACTAATACTCCCTGATGCTCGGATAATGGCTATAAGTTCTTGACCACCTGATATTCCAACAGTCCATGTCCTAACTCGAGAGTATTTCCTGTATATAATTGATGCAAGAAAATATTTTTTATACTATCAATATGAATTATTTGGTATATTTTATTTATCAAAAGGAGCATCTGTTAGCAACAAAAGTAGATAAGAAAAAGGAAGCAATAGATGCATGTTTGGGAAAATAATTACTTTTTATTTTATTTTTTTGCTTTTAAAAGCTCTCTCAAGAAGCTACAAATAATGAAATGACTATTTCTCCAAAATAAGTTATTCCAAAAAAGCACAGGCCACAGAAAGATCCAGGACCAAACACATGTTTGGGAAAGCTTAATTCTGGAAAAATAATCACTTTTTTATTTTATATTTTTGTTTTTAAAAGCTCTCTTGAGAAGCTACAAATAATAAAATGACCATTTCTCCAAAATAAGTTATTCCATAAAAGCCTAAGCCAAAGAAAGATCCAGGACCAAACAAGCAGGGGGCTGAACAAAAAAAAGATATTTCAAAAGAATTTTTTTATTATATTATACATTTATTGAAGTTGCCTCCAACTTCTATAAAAACTAATTGTAGATTTGTGCTTACAACATGAGAGTTTATTCACATTTTTTTATTGTAAAGCTTACTAAAATAAGCTAAAAAGAGCTTATTTTGATACGCTTCTTTGTGTAACTGGTAACAAAAAGCTAAAAAGAGCTTATAGAAAGATCATGAGTAACTTTTATAGGGCCAGTTTGTTATAGATTTAAAAAAAAAAAGGTGATTCTGATGTAAAATAATCTAGTGATTATATTTTAGAGATTTTAAAAAAAAAGCATAAGTTAATTTATGTTTGTTTACAATCATAAAAATAATTTCTTTTTTTAAAGAAGCAACTGATTTTATGAGAAGCAATTCAAAATAGTTTCTGATTTGGATTAGATTTTAGATTCTTTTCAGCTTTTGATTATTTTGAAACGTTGAAACAAGCACATCAAAAACTAAAATAAGTGATTACTTTTTTTAAAAAGTAGTGATTCTTTTATTGAAAAAAATTGTAACAAACATGCCCATAATTTCAAATAACCTTCATAGAATCTCTTCCAAATGTCCCCCTAAAATTAATCAATACTTTTACATTGTATTTATATCAAACTCAATATTTTAAAACTAGACACATGTATTGGATGTGCTAGTAATCAACAGGAAAACTGTGTTACATTTGACATATTACGTAATAGAATAAAATCTTGCAAGAAAATTCCAAAATAGAAGTAGCCAGTGAACTAAGCATCATTCTCATTACATATTAGAACACCAGAAATGCAACAACATAATTCAAAAGATGGTAAAATGAATAGCTCCGGGACCATGCGGTCCATGCCAAGCATATATTTACTGAACCAAGAAAGTCAAATACATAGAAACCATCTTATCATCAATTAGTAACTTAATGTCTAGTAACAGCCCCTTTGAAGCAAAGAAGTGCAGGGAAACCTAGAGTTCTAGAATAATCCTCAAATCAGGGTGAAAAAAAGAAAGAAATAGCCATTGATATGAATGATTCTTTTAATGGGATATTTAATTTGAACTTATTTTATCATAGAAAATATTACAGCCCTTGAACAATAGTCTAAATGCCTAATGTTGAAAGTAAAGTGATTATTGGGAATGAAAATTGTAAGAGGCAGAAGGTGTATTTTACGAGACTATGGAATGAGAATTCCCTAGTTAGATATTTCTAAAGCCAACTTCTTACCAGTTCAAATAAATAGCATAAACCATGGTACATTCTCAAAAGCATATAGAAATTGCTACCTGTAATCCACCGTAGGCAGATCTTTATCTGATTTCACTCCAAGTCTCTCCTTCAACATGGCAGTAATCTGCAAAACATTTAATGTTTCTTATCCTTTTAACCCTCTTTGCTTTAGATGTATTCACATCCTTCAAAACATTTATTAACCAGTGTTAATTATCAATATATTTGAATACAACCAACTGTGAAGACACTATAATCCACAATTCTTAAATGAAGAAGCAATAAAACCAACAAACTTTTAGTGAAAAGAACAAAAACTTCATATTCAGGATTTTTTCCATTAGAAAATATCCACCACAATTCTTAGATGAGATTCCATCTTAATATTATTATATTAATAATTATAAAGATGACAAACAACATGCACAAATAGTCTTTCATATAACCTGATGGATGGTCACAGTTGAAATAGATAGTGATCCTAGGTGAACTTTACCAACAATGTTAAATTACAAGTTCCAATCCATCAGTCTGCCACTGTGAGGAGGGCTTTAACTAATCATCAACCCCAGCTGAGGGTTAGAGTCACAACTATGCCTATGGGCTTAGCAATCAAAGATCAAATAGGTTGTTCATATAACAACAATGGGGAATAACTACATACCTCATCATCATAGATTATATTTGATATGAGTCCCTCTTCTTTCAGCTTGTCTACTTGATAAACACCTTCATTTATGAATTTCTCAATATCTTCTCTTCTTTTTCCTGTATTAAACTTGCAGAAGCCCAGAAGTTAATATTAATGGTTCAAGATTCAACTAAAACATCAAATGCAGATGTACCTTTGGCAGAAGAGACTTCATCCAGCCAATTTGTATAGATATTATCAAGCAATGCGGTCAGCATCTCACAATTTTCTTCAGACATGGTTCTTCGAGCTAGTTGATCTCCTGCACTTTTGTATTTTCCAATCCTTTCCACTTGTGGTTCAATTCCTATGTTATCTAAAATACCTGAAAATAATTAATAAACTGATGTCAAACACAAAAGTTTTAGGCTTATTTATAATCATCATAGGATTTAAATTTTTTAAATGATTGATTTATCAATATTCAATAATTTCCTGACATGCATCTGCAGCATGTGCATGACAGCAAAGAACATTTTTCCAGAACCAAAAAAAGTTTAGAGACATTGAGCATTAGAATAATATTCGAGAAATTAACATAGCATGACTTTCATAATTCTATTAATTAGAAAGGCATATCAGTACCAGACTTCAATTCTGGTTTTCATTGTAAGACATGTTGTAGCAAAATTCTGTACAAACTTCATAGAAAAGGAAACATACCTAGTAAGCCCCTTTCTAGAATCTAAGCATAATACATGTGCAAAAAATGGTTTTCTAAGGGAACTGCTAATAGTAGACCTTTTAGGAGGTTTGAATCTCCCCCCCCCCCCCCCCCCCCCCCCAATTGTATGCCCCTCTCTCTCCCCCAAAAAAGTAAATATCCAATTGGCCCTTCAAACATAAATCTGAATTGTTCTCCTTTTATCAGCCATGTATTAAATAGCATCAATTTTGTCCTTCAAAGGATCAATTACATGTCACTGAAATGACCAATTTGATGGCAAAGATATTGCAAAAGGATGAAACTAGTGACATTAATCAGCATTGAAGGAGAAGGACCAATATGATGTCACTAAAAAATGCAGGACCAATATTACGTTGCATGATCTTTGAAGGACCAAATTGGAGTCTTATGCAGTGATACACACACATACACACGCACTACCATACATACATAGATACACACACATGTATTACATGCTGTAAGAAAAGGAAAAAAAATTCAAGGACAATCACTATATGTCAAATTTGTAAAGATGCAAGGAAAAGAAACTTAGAAAAAACATCTTACCTCTGAGGAATGAGGCTTGAACAGTCAATCCAAACAAAGAAAAGTAAGCACTGGGTGGGGCGTATATCTCGTCACATGCACACGCAAGGTAATACTCTTTTTCTTGACATAAAGGAACATAAGCCAGAACAAATTTTCCTACAAGCATAATCAACTATCAAAGAATGTCATTCATAAGCAGGAAAAAAATTAATATAAGCCAACATATCAATGGAGAAGAAGAGGTACATAAATATATCATTAATAACCATATTACTTTAAAATATAAGCCTCAGTTACATCATAACCTTAGAAAATGACATACTTCATTGCTCCTACAAGAAAAGATGCATTGAATTCAGCTATAGAAGCCTTCTACTTAAGGCCATTGCAACATACATAGAAATCTAAATTAATAATCTCTTGAATATTCTCTAGAGGGTTTAAGAAAACTAATTTGCAAAGAAACTTCATGGTACATGCACTGGCAGCAACTTGGCTTTTTGAAGGGGTGTAGTCATAGAAGCCATCAGTAATTACATCTACATGTCACTTAGTTATGTAAGTTACTGAATTTCTTGGTAAATTCTTCACCGGTTCATTTGACTTAGATATAAGTTTCTATAAATAGCATGCAATATGAAAATTTGTTTGTATATTGCATGTTTCCACATTCCTAATTCCTCTTTATTCCATACGAAAGCTGCAACACAAGTCTAGAGCTTTACCTGATTTTTTGAAATCCAATATATGCCTTCGAATTTCTTCTACTTTACCCCACCCGCAATTTAAACTATCAATATGAAGATAGATCCCAGAAATACGAGGATCATATGCTGCTTTCAAAAAGTTCTCACAAATTTGAGGCAGAGAAAGTCCTGGAGAGAATCTACTCTTCACTTGATCAGATATCTGAACATGTGAAACAACACAACATTTTGAATTCAAACATATCAAGCGCATGTGTGCTTTTTAGAAAATGTGTGAATATATTCACTACTGTTAGAACTAATTTAGTTTTTTGCATAACTAATTATAAAATTATTACCTTACTTTTTATTTATAAAAATAATAAAATAAATAAATAAAATACTAACTATTATTTTTATCCATTCTTGTACAAATATTTATAACATCAAAAGAAATATAGTGTTTTTACACTAACTCAAAATACTGACACATTCTTTGTTAGAGGAGTGCTAATAACACATTTTCTAACACACTTTTTATTGATTAAAATTTGTTGAAAACTATAAATCATGAATGAAGTTCATTAAATAAGAAAGGAAACACACAAAATTTTGTGATCTCCAACAAATTTCAACCACTAATGAAGAGTGTGTTCAAAAAAGTGTGTTACATATCATTTTGCTAGCATTTCTCTCTGTTATTCCCTAAAGTTTACTACTCCCTCCGTTCGTTTTTAAGTGTCGGATTTTTGAAAATTTTTTGTTTCTATTTATCTATCGTTTGCAAAGTTCAAGATCACATTAATTACACTTTTATCAATTATACCCTTATTTATTTCTTAATATTTAATTAATTTACACATGCATTTATTGTGAAATGGAAAAAAAGAGAGGTAAAATAGGAAACTCCACAACTATTTTATTAGAACCAAGAAAATTTATTTCATTTATTGGTTTCTACGTAACAACCTTAAACGACACTTAAAAAGGAATGGAGGGAGTACTAGTTAGCCACTCAATAATTTCAATGAATTTTATTCCTAACTTTGCGTGTCTCAATATATTTTACTGTTTTTAATAAAAAAATGAATTAGAAAAAATCGTCATAAAAGTGTGTCATTAATATTATCTTCTATAATAATTTGTTAAAATAAACCTAAAAGTCCCAAGACAAATAACACTAAAGGGTTGATGAAGTGAAGCAAGATAGGGTCTAGTCTAGTTTCATATAGGTCGCATGTTCAAATCCTCACTCCTCTCTTTGAGCTCAGAGGTTTTTTCCTGCCTTGGACTAAGACACCATTCCCCAAAAATTTAATATACGAAAAAAAATTGAATAAACCATCAATTTGGTCCTAAAGTTTCATCTCTCTCCTAAATAGTCTTTAAACTAATTAAATTATGTAAGTAATCCCTAAAGTATTAGAAATCATGCTACATGCTACATAGTCCTTAAGTATTGAAAAGTTCTTCAAATTAGTCCCTCAATGTTAGTAAAATATATCAACCCATGGACTAAATTGATAGATATTCAATACTTTAAAGACTACTTAGATAACTTCATTGATCTAAGGACTATTTAAGAGGGGCTTTTTTTTATCCGTAGAAATCGAAGACAGGTTCCGGGGGTTACAATATCTCACGCCGCGCGCCTTGTTCAACCAACTGAACTAAACCGCTCGGTGACTATTTAAGAGAGGCTGATCCTTCATGAACTAAATTGATGGTTTACTAAAAAGAATCCGAAGACAAATCCAGTACGAGGTTATATAGTTTCTATGGGCACAAATAAAACAGGAGGGTGAGAAGAGAGAAGGTAACGTAACCTGGCCACGAAGCTTCATTGTGAGGACGCTGCCCTTGCGGACACGCTCCCAAGGGAACGCGACGAGCATCTTAAGCTTGACGAGGAAGCTTCTCCATCCGGTAACCGGTTCAAAATCGAACTCGCCGCTCGGATAATCCTCGTCGGCAATCCTAACACTCTGGACGTCAACGCCGCCATCTTCTTTAACTTCTTCGCTTTTGGCGTCGGAAGACGAATCGAAAGCGCGAAGGGAGAGGTCTCTTCTTCTACGCACGCGGTGGGAGCGGAAGGGAGTGAGAGTGGGAAGAGAAAGGGAGAATCGGCATTGGAATTGAAGGGCAGAAGGGGAAGATAAAGACAAAGTGTTGTTGCAGCGGTGAATGGAGAGGGTGAGGGGAGGAGTGGGTAGAAGCAGCTTCGACATTTCTCAGTGAGGATGAATGATGGTGGGAAGGTAAGGGAAGGGAAGTGAAGTGAAGGAACTCAAAGGAAGCGGATGATACGACGAGGTCCACCTTCCTCCACGTCGTCGTTTACTGTCAGCCTGCCATTTCATTCATTCTCTATCTCAATCCGGAATCCTTTAAATCATAGTTTTAAAAATTCAACTAGTAATGGATCCGGTATTGGATTATTGGGTTAATAATTGACCCACATGATCCAGTCTGTATTAAAAATTTAAAAATTTTATACATGTCTTAAAAAAGTAAAAAAAAAAAAAATCATATAACAAATTAATATAATTCCACAAGTTCATTTTTCAAGTTCAAATCCATTGACATTCACAGTAACATAATCACATTATAAATTAATTATTACACTTCTTTAAAGTTTAAACAGAATTCAAAATAATAGAATCACACTATCAACTGTACCATCACTTCTTCAAACAAAATTCACAGTGACAGAATTATAGTGTCAATTACCTAAGAATCACTACTCATAAATAATAAAATAGAATCAACTAAAAATAACATTCAAGTTGGATTAAATAGAATCATGTAAAACAATCGCTACTCATAAATGATAAAACAGAATCACAATAACAAAAACATAAAGCAAAGAATCATAGTAACAATAACAAAATCAAAGTACTCAAGTTGGATTAACAAAAACATAAAGCAAAGAATAACACTAAAAATAACATAATCACAGTAACTGAGTAACAGAAAAAATAGGATTAATAGAAAAAATTAGATTGAGAGTAAAGAACCTTTGGGTGGTGCAGCCAAGTGACAAGGGAAGGCAAGTTGCAAACACTAGGAAGGAGGACTTGGTGGTTCAATGGTGGAATGGCCAGACGCGAGGGAGGAGGACCTGGTGGTTCAATGGTGGACACGAGGAAGGAAGAAGGATCGAAGTAGCCAAATATGACGAATCGCGAGGAGGAAGAACCACGACGGCAACCTCGACGGTGGTCGGAGGGCCCGTGGTGTGGACCGATGTGGTTGAGTTGAGAGCCTTAGGGTTTATCTGTGTGCACTTTGAAGTTTGACGAAGAAGAGTCACGGACTCACAAACACGACACAGCAAGCAATGCTTTGCCAAACGCTCACAGCCACAAGACCTTTCTTTCTTTTGGTTTTTTATCCAAACGACGTCGTTTAGAGTAGTTTTTTTATATAAAAAAAAGTGCGTGACCCGAGTCGGGTCACACGGGTCACCGATTTAACCACGGTTCGCACTGGGTCGAAAGCATGGCCGATCCAATAGCCTGCTCGACCCGGTCTAACCTCTGGGTCACAGTCCGACCTGTCCGACTGGCTAGGTCGGTCCCGTTTTTAAAATTATGCTTTAAATACAAGTATTATAGTATTTTCTATGTCATAAATAAATGTACTTATGTTTTAGTTGGAAGTGGTGTGGTGTTTTTTTAATTTAAATAAAACATATAAGCAATTTATAACAAGGAATGCTAACGACACTCTACCTCGTGAGAAATTATTACGTGTTCCCGGACTACCAGCTCAGCTTATGGTCCAGTCCAATAATTTGTTGACATGTGAAAAATTTTTGCCAGCTCATTTAAAGCAAATCAAATTGTGACGGAATGTTAACGGCGTGAATAAAAATTAAAATTAAAAAGAGTAATTATTCCAGTACGAAACACAAACTGACGCTTTCAACTAGTGTTATTAAACTCGACTCGGCCTGCCCGGTTCAATCGTTTGAACTGGAAATCGGACTAGTGGCCGAGTCGGTTCAGTTGTTTGATCGTTTGTGTTAATAACCCAGTGACACATCATCAAACCGGTCTAGAATTGGATGAACCGGTGTATGACTCGGACCGGAGGGAGTAGATTTTCTTATCTCCAAGCCTTTATTCCGTGTGCCACTCCAATCACATGTAGCGTGACTTTCTCTTTCCAAATTCCAAGGTGACTTTCTCTGTGCGTGCTTGGCTGCCTCAGATTTCTATAATCTACACACTACACTAGATGCATAAAACAGCAAATGAAAATACACCAAAAAAATTCATAAACAAGACTCGAACACTAAACCTATAAGGCAACAAGAACTAAGCTTACCACTAAGCTAAGTATCTAATTCGATATAAATGGTGCAAACATAAATATTTATATATTTATTCATAATACTATATTCTATTATATTTTACACCGGGTCATGCGAGTCAATTAGTGACTCACTGAGTTGACCCCTAACTCAGTGACCCAATACCCCGATCGAGTCAATGACCGGTCCGAGTTTGATAACATTGCTTTCAACATTGAGGATTTTAAAATTTGAAAAACCTGAAGCAATTAAGGATTTTTAATTTTGAAATTTTAAAACAAATTTTAGATCTTGATTTCATTGTAACTGTTCTTTCCAAAATCCATCTGCTGCAACGACGTCCAGTGGTTGCAAGAGCCACCACGTGATGGTGGTGATGCGGGGGGCATGCGACAAGCCACCGCGTGGAGGTAGCTATGCTGATTACTCGTGATAGAGGCACGAATTTGATGTGGCGGCGTGAAGGGCACACAACACAACCATTGCGTGGAGGGAAACATAAAGCCATAGAATTAGTAAATGTTCTAGTTATAGAAAACCCATTGAGAATGTTTTATGTCATATGCAAGAGTGTTTGGCGTGGTAAAGAAATTACATTTTACTGTATTTTTACACCTTCTATTTGATGAATGACAGAGTGGTAGTATATTGATCGCTTTGTGTGAAAATGCTTTGGCTAAATTTTATTGCAATGTTTTTACTTGTTGGTTGCATATTCATATTTGGTGGCTCGCTTTGTATTGTAGTAGAAAATAAGTGAGTGGTTTTATTTTTCTTGTTGCATCTAATTGAGATGAGACGCTAAGGTAATCTCAATTGCAAGTTAAAAGCAAGGTCTATGTGCTTCTTTTTTGTTCATCTTCGTATAAAAATGCAATGCACTTCTTTTTGGCCATTATATGTCGATTTGATTGGGATGGGTGTCAATAATGAGATTTGGAATACTATCTAACAATGAAAAGTTACTACTGGCTTTTTATTGGGTAAACTATCAACTAAGTCCCCAAAAGTGGCAAATACTGTCATTATAGTCCCTAAATGTAACTAAACTAAAAGATAGTCCCTGAATATGTGAATAGTCTTTCAAATTAGTCCTCCGTTAAGTGACTTCCGTTGAAGGACTAAATTGAAAGTGTCATTAGAGTCATCAACCCACATTCCATTCTCTCATACTCTTCCAACCAAACACGGTCTTCCTCTCCAAAAATGGCTTTCTCTTCTTATTCCTTGCCCTCACTCTTTCTCTCTGACGCTACCACTCACCCATTCCAACTCTAAACCCAAACCTTGCTTCTCCAACGATGCTCTCAAAACCATCTCGGAACCCAACTCGGAAACATATCACTTCACCAGAAACACATAAATGCCCTCTCCTCCAACAAAACCCTGAAGCAGCTCTTCCATCTCAGACTTCAACGAGACACCGCTAGAGTCGAAGTCGTAGTCACACTCGTAGCTACCAACCAAAGCCATGTGCGCAGAAGTGTATTCTGGTTTGAGAAAAAGGGAAGGGGGTTTAGTTTGTGGGGTTTGTTTATTGGAAATGGAAGTGTGATTGTGGTTGCTAAGGCAGAGATGAAGTGCCATCAATTGTGTTTTTTTTTTTTGTGGTTTAATTTTTCTGAGGTGTTATTGTTTGAAGTATTATATAAAGAGGTTCAAATGAGATGTTGTTGTTGTTATGTTTGTCTATAATGATTTGGACAATTTTTTTTTCCTCTCAAGGAAGAGAAATCAAATCAGATCAGTGGAATGTTGTTGCTATTATCGTTTTGAAGAGAATCAGATGTTTATGGCCAAGTAGCATAGATACGTTTAATTGGAGCAGAGGGATTGAAAGGAAAAGCCGGAAAAGGAAGAGGAAGCAAAAGGAAAGGAAGGTGACATAGGGAGGGGAAGACCACGTTTGGTTGAAAGAGGTTGAGAAGGTGGAATGTGGGTTTATGGTACAATCGTTAAGTTTAACAGAGTACACTTCACGGAGGGACTAATTTGAAAAGGATTTCACACATTCAGGGACTATTTTTTTAGTTTAGTTACATTCAAGGATTAAATTGATAGTACATATCGCTTTGAGGTACTTAATTGGTAGTTTACCCGCTTTCTATTTGGCACGGGAAGAATTACTTTTTTTTAATTTTTTTAACATTCCATCACAATTTGATTTGTTTTAAATGAGTTGGCAAAAAATTTCCACATGTCAACAATTTATTGGATTGGACCATAAGCTGAGCTGGTAGTCTGGGAGCACGTAATAATTTCTCCTATCTCACACTTTCCTTCTAACACTCTCTTTATGATCGGTTGAAATTTGTTAGAAATCATCAATTTTGATAGGTCCATTTATCATTTAATGATTCTTTCTCCTAATCTAGAAGTGATACCCACCAAAATTGATGATTTCTAACAAATTTCAGTCAATCACAGGGAGAGTGTTAAGAAGAGAGTGTCGCTAGCATTCCTCAATTATAATAAGAAAAAGACCCTCAAAAAAATTAATGAGAAAAAGATAAATCTAAAAAATTTAAAAATAATTTTAAAATATAGGTAGTTAAGTTTTGAAAAAATAAAATGAGTTTAATAATAGAGTTGGCAAAATAAGTAGACCGGTCTGGCTTGGTGGGCCAAAACATAAAATCAGGTCAGGCTGGCCCAGCCTGTATTTCCTTTGGGCTGTTGTTTTTTAGGCCTAACCTAGCCCTATATCAAGCCAACGGGCCAAATTAGCCTTAATTAAAAATGAAAAAAATAAAAGAAAATTCTAGATAAAAAAAAATGTTCTTGGTGCCAAATTAACCAATTAAAGGTTAATCGTCTATGAAGTGATAATAAATAAGGTTGAAATACTTTTATGCAACATATTCCATCCAATTTGTTTTTCTTAATTTTTCAACTTAATTTTTGTATTCAAGGCTTTGTTATCCTATCTCTATGAACAATCAATTACTAAATATGACTTAAGACTTTTAATACCCATACACACAAAAAACAAAAAAAGACTTTTAATATCCACCTAGGAATCGAGGGTTCATGCATGCACCTTTACTTTATAGCCATTGGATTTTGCATAACAAGTAGAGTTGTCAAACGAGTCAACCCGGACCAAAAGGGTCTAGCTCAGTTGGTTGAGCAGGGCGCGTGAGTATTGTAAACCCCTTGGTACTGTCTTCGATTCCTACGAATCAAAAAGAAAATGAGTCGGCCTGGGGCCGGCCTAATGAGCCAAATGGTGAAAACGAGCTGGTTCGAGCTGGTTCAAATTTCTCATGGGCCATGTTTTTCTTGTCCTGTCAGGCCAAGCCAAATTGGCCCATTTATTTATTTTTGCTTAAATTTATATTAGTTTTAAAAGAAAAGAAAAGAAAAATAATATCAAACCAAATACCCTATCTTTTTGTTTCTTGAATTAGCACAAACACATCAACTTCCAAAATAGTTCATGGTAATGTCAAATGTGGCTCAAACTTACTTCAGTTTTGCTCATACAAATATGCCACAAAATTAAGCAAATAGATTGGTATGTGTGTTGTTCTGTTGGTTGCTTGAATAAAAAGTGTGTTAATATATTTCAATTTTGTATCTGTTACTATTAAATATCATAAACCAATGGAATCTTGAGTTTGATTATAACCATGTTGTCAAGATTTTTGCTAGTACATATGTGATTTTCTATGTGTACATTTTTAATTGAAAAAGTTCATCCATCTACTAGTTTAAAGGTGAGTGTTTGACATATTTGTATGAGTAAAATGGAGGGGAGTAACTTAGGTGTTTATAAGAGGAGAAATAAGAATGCTGCTACGAGAAAATGGTGGGACAATATAACAAAATGTAAACATGTGATAGTAGGCCATTAGTTAAAAAGGTGTATATTAGGCAAAACAGAAAGAGAGATAGGAATTAACAGCATTAGTTGTGATTCTATTACAGAGATAATAGTTGTAACAGTTGTGAATAACTAAATAGTTGAGAGTTAGTTGGATTAAGAAGAGTTAGTTACCCTAGGGAAATATGGATTAAATAGGAAAAGGGCAAAGATTAAGGGGGGGTCTTTTTGGGAAATATTGTTAGAGTGGAGATTAGGCCTCTCAAAGAGCCTAAGCTAGGATATTGTATTCTGATCTCTTGAGTGAGACTTGTATCATTCTTGTGTGAATAACACTATATTTTTCTTCTATTTTGGTACCAATTTAACAACATGGCAGTGACTTAATAGAGAGGTGAATTCTGCAATGACATACCATTTCTTTATGAGGTGAATCCTACAGTGATTTGAGAGAGAAAAGGAAACATGAATAAAGAAAGGGTGGGGAAAGTGGAGAGGTGTAACACTGTGATTTTCTTAATTACATGATTAAGTGATTTTAATTATATTGCAAGAAGAATTAAATTTATTTTATGTTGCTGAAAAATATAAATCGAGTAGATGATGTTTTTATGTTGTGTGTGAGAGATGGGTTAAGTTGTGTTGGGATGGGCCATGGGCTTTAGTGAGAAGGGCCCATTCCCTCTTTCCTTCCCTCTTTTATGAGTAACCTTATACCTAAAGGCACTCTCATTTTCTCTCATTTCTCAAGTGCTCTCTTTTCCTCTATTCTCTAAAAGTTTCCCCATTCTCTCATTTTCTCCTATACCCACAAGGACTTTTCTCACACTCTCTCAAGGATGAGGCTTGATTCCTCTTCAAGACAAGATGTTCTCTTCCCTTTTCTTGAGCTTGGGGTCCCATTATTGGAATGGTGAGATCTATTTCTCTCTTCATTCTTCTTTCCTTAGGTTGACCCATAATAGGTATTAGTGCAATTTCTCATCTTGTGTTGTTTTGGGTGGTGCTTCATGGGTTGTTGTTGAAGGAAGCCCTTTGTGGAGCTCAAGCCCTTTCTCTCCTTTTCTCAAGACCTAGACTTGGAGACCCATAAGTAAGGGAAGCTCACCTTCTCCTTTTGTTTTATAATGGATTTTGAGTTGTTTGGCTTTAATCTTGGGTTCTTGTGTTGGGGTTTAGTGCTTAGAAGCTTAAGGGTTGATTATTGATGTGTTTATTGTTAGTTTGGATGCTTGGGTAGCCGTTAATGGGATTAAAAGCTTAGATTTTCAAAGATATTTTGTTGTAGAATTCGCAATTTTAGCTTAAGCTAATATTTGTAGCGCAAGCTAAATTTCAATAGAATTGGGTCTGCACGAATTTAGCTTAAGCTAAAATTTTGAGCTCAAGCTAAACTTCGATAGAATTGGGACTACACAAATTTAGCTCAAGCTAAAATTTTTAGCTCAAGCTAAAATTTTTAGCTCAAGGTAACTTTTTGGCTTAAGGTAATTTTTCTAGCTTAAGCTAAATTAAGGTAGAATGTTTTATTTTACCCTAAATACTTTCTTTAGAGTTTCCAAAATAATCCTAAGTACATATAAAATGGTGTTATGAGTTTTTATCATTATGTTAAAGTTGATTATAAGTTATGATGATGTAATTCATATTAATATGCGATTTTAGTGAGATGGTTATAAGAATTCAAGGTGTGGAAAGTCTTACTTTGCTTAGGTGACTAGGGATGGGTTCATAAATGTGATAAGTACATGAATAGTGAATTAATGATATAATGGATGTTGTGTGATTGTTTGATATATGATTATCGAAAGAGGAATGTAGATATTATGAATCTTATAAATGTTTAAGCAAATGTAGTAAGTTTATCTTTGAGAGAATGTCTTTATTGTTGAGATCATCCTGTTATTGATTGAGATATATATGTTTTGATGAGATAATGATGATGAATGATAATATTGTATTGTATCTGTCCCTATATGTTGTAGGGTTAGCTATGTCCTTTGGGAAGGTTTTTTTATTGGAAAATGGTATACTTGGGAGGGTGAGTTTCACACCAGAACTCCGGCCCACTAAAGTGACCTAGGGGTATCGCCTAGTGGGATATCTTCCTAAGTACCACCCCTATGCTTTGACTTCGAATGATGTGTCAGAGTATTGAGAACTACTTTCCAAGAGGTTTAGTGACTCTTTTAGTGTATGGAGAATGGATTGTTATTGTGGATTGTTGTCGGTGGTGAAACTTGGTTCCTTGAGACAAACCATGAGTGAGATAGTGAGTACGGAGGTGTTGTATCTCAAACCTCAAGGAATCTAAGTTTAGTTGTTTTGTTTATGAGTAGGCATGTAAGTTGAGGGTGCTTGGTGGGCCCTCAACCTAGTGTTGGAGGTTTTCGTGGTGGCTAACGCTGAATGGGCCTATAGAATAAATGGGTGGGCAAATCCCTATAAAGGTTAAGGTCTTTGCAAGCCTTACTGAGGTAAGCCATTACCCATACTCGTCTATTTTTGATAAAACCACAGTTCCTCCTCAGGATTAATCTGGGTCTCCCCAAATGGTCAGAGAGGCGACTATGTTAAGGGATGTACTTAGGTTAATCGCTTATGTGGTGTAAATCTCCATGGAGTAGAGTCTGTCTGTGGTGTTTATGATTGGTGTATATGGTGATGATGATTGATAGACTTATGATGATGATATTTGATGATTGACGTATGACGTTGATTCTTGATTGTGATTCATGATGATTGAAATTGAGATGCCCTGTTTATGTGAGATAAATGTTACTATTCTATTTACTTTCAAATGTCATGATTTAAAGATGATAGAGCTTATAAAATTTTTAATTATTGATGTTTTAAATTGTTTTAAGTATGTCTATTTTTGGTAAGCTTACCCTTGCGTTGTGGCATATGTGGTTGTGACTGTGATGATCTCAAACTTCATGTTCGTGGGAGCAGATGGCTAGGAGCTGGATCTGTTTCTAAAGGCATCATGGACGAACGTGCATGGACGTGAAGATATGATCCTTTTTCTCTCGTTTTGATTAGATATATTTATAGCGTTGACCAACTCAATTATTTAGGGAACTTATCTTTTATAGTGTTATATATATGTCTATATAGATGTGCGTAAGGTTGCTCTGATGTTGTACCTTGTGATAGCATATGGAAGTGTCATAAGACACATGGTTCTATTAAGTTATTTATGTTATATATGGTGTTTTAGCTTTTGACTTTTGAAACATTAAAAGGAAACGAGTATTTTCATAAATAAATTAATTGAGAGTTTGAACTAAATTAAAATAAAGTCTTCCGCTTTGTTAATTTCCTAGTTATCATGTAGCGACGAGTCGTTACAAGAGGCGATAAAAGAATTCGAGTGAATTGGTGTCTCTAGCCAAGGAGGCAAGAGTTTCTGTATCAGCTTTAATTGTTATTTCTTGTTATTGTTTTCTACATTCTTGTGTTCTTGTAACTGGTTTTCTGTTGTTGAGCAACATTTTTTCCATGTAAAGGAGCTTTCCTCCTTATAACAGGGTTTGGCATTATCAATTTGCATGAATGAGTTACAAGTATGGTCTTCTAATTGACATAGTTAAAGTGATCAATGAAATAAATAACTTAAAAAGACTCAAAACGATTAAAAGGAAAAGTCTAAATCACAAAATGTGCAAAAAATATGAATGGTGGATTTAACTTACATATTAAAATCATTTTAACAAAAAAATAAATTAAAATAACAAATAAAAAGAAAGGAACTACAGAGGTAGGGAGTTTGAAGTTATAAACATACCACAGTTAATAATAATTCTTACTAAGATTTCTCTTCAAATAAAGTTTACAATTTTTTTAAATTTAACAACTCTAAAATAATGTGTCTATATAGTAAGAAAATAAAGAAAATATATATTTAACCTCCATTAAAATAAAAGTAGCTTGTTCTTTTTTTTATTACTATATATATATATATATATATATATATATATATATATATATATATATATATATATCCTCTAATTCATAACAACCATTTATTTATGAGTAAGCTTGACCAATGTATCCAAGAACTTAATTTCTCTTGCAACAAACACCAATTACCTTCACTTTGTCAATCACACAAATCAAATCCTAATGGCTTCAACGGTAGTAGCATTAGGATATGAGGTTGCACAACCATTATTAAGAGATTGTTAATTACTACTGCTAAAAAGAGAGTTTGCACCAGCTATAACCTGACTAACTTGAATGTTGATCCAGAGCAATTTTGACTAAAGTTGAAATCTCTGCTGGCAGGAATATATTCAATTCAATGCCTGCAGGTAGAGTGGGTTAGGCTAGTTAGTTCAAAACAACTACCTTACATCTTGCCCATAATTTTTTAAGCAATTTTAAACCTCCTCTGAATAATTATATATGAACAATAAAATGTTCTGTAAAAAGCAACTGAGACACACTCAGTTCCTATATATTGGATTATTTGGATCTATATAATTTTGAAAACCATAAACATTCAAACAACAAATAGAATCCATTTTGAAAAAAAAATTAGAAAAAAAAAAGTCATCAATTGGAAAAAAAATCTGAAACAATTATTTGAAAAGAAGAAATCAAAGGAATAGTGATCATAGAACCGTTAAATAAAGGAAATGATCATGCTCTTTTCAGAAACATTGGACCCAACAATGATTATAGTAATCTTAACACTCTTTGAGAAGCATAATTTTTCAAAGATCATATTGGATATTGAGGGATAAGCAAAGCATGCCTCAAAATTTTCAAACTTGTTACTCAAGTATGAATAATGTTGTCATCCAACCTTTTAAAATTGCTTGAAGTGGATGCAATCATCTATGCACTCTATAGTGCTGTAGTTCTTATTTTCCCTTATAAAAAAAGTTTTGACCAAAAAGGTTTTGCACACTACTACAAAATATACGTTCTACATCATCAAATTGACATCGGTTGCTTAAGAATTGATGTTAACAAATGCACGGTGACATTTTTGTAAATAAATTAAATTCATTAACATTGATTATATTGCAATCAATGACATCGATTATCTCTCATAATTGATGTTGTATTATTATTTAAGTATATCTTTCAAAAACACATAACCCTTTTATTCCCATGCAACCTCGTCTTTGCTCTTATCCCTCTCACACTCTGTAACCTTTGACGGACCCTGATGCTCTCAAGAACCCAACATTGATGTGCTATTTGAAAATGTGGCATCACCATGGTTATGCTATATAGCGAAGACGCACTTGCAACAAAGACCCCCACACTGGATTGCGACCCATTTTAGAACCAATTGTAAGAATGAATACACATCTCCAAGCACACATTCTTCTACTCTAGAGCCTCCATTTGACATCCAAGGGTTAGATTGAAAATGAGAGAAGGAGAAAAGGGCAAAGAAATGAGAGGAAGGAAGGAGAAGGGGAAGAAGGTCAGATCCTGTGGCTCCGATGGCAGATTTGGTGGCTCCGAGGCGTATGTGACAACAGTGGGTTCATCGGAGGCAGAGAACTCTTAGGGTTTGCAAAGATGTTATATAATACTGCTCTCCTTCCATTCTTCTCTTTTCTTATCTCTTCTCTCACACTTCGCTTTCTTTCTTCTCCACAACCCAAAACCCTAAATTCGTAACTATACCTCTTCCTCGTCCCAATCAAGGTAACTTTACACACTACACTAACTTGTTAAATAATTGATTATTCATTTGTCATGGTGATTAATGGTTTTCCCTTTAGATCCAACTAATTCGAATCTGGATGTAGAATAAGGTTATGGGTGAACAAGTATAAATTCTATTTGTACTATCTTCCTTTTCTTTATGCTTCTCTTACATGTGTTTGCTGCATCCTTATCATATCTTTCAAAAAGTCTTTAGATTTACTTTGAGTTAACATTACTACACTTAAACAAGATTTTTCAAAAAGTTTTTTAACTTCAGAAGTAGCATATGTTTTTAAATAGAAAAATCAGATTCTGATAGTAAGGTTCAAATTTTGAATCTTTTGAAAAGCAACACCTTATAATATATTTGACATACATATACTAATTATTTGATATCTTAAGAAAGGAAGCATCTCCTTCTAATCAACTTCCGATATCTAAGCAAAAAACTTGAGAATATATATTAGAAGCAGTGTTTTGCTTGTGTAGAAAAAAAAGGCCAAAGTCAATTGAGTGTCACTATTAAACCCCCTTCTAGTGACCAAATTGATCCACTTTAGATTCATGCAAGTTTACACTTCTGAACACTTGCATGTCTTCTTCTGAGCTTGCAGCTTTTGAACTAGGTGCTTTTGAACAGGTAGACATCTATGTCTGATTCTATGTTCAATTCTACATCTTCTGATGATGCTCAACTTTTGGTCTTTGCTACACTTTGATCTTGGAAATCATATTTTGTCTTTGATACTTCTAGTCAGCTTTGCTTCTAGTAGTCCTACTTTCGATGTGGCAGATCCTATGTCTGGAAGACTGACATACTTTAGACTGATGCTTTACACCTTTCTTCATGCTTCTTGATCAAGTCTTGTCTTATAAACACATTCTCAAAGCAAACCATTAGTAGCTAAGTCTAGATAACTTATAATTTACTTTTTGAAAGTATGTTATCATTAAAATTGCAACTTCAGAAGGAGTTTTGCTTCAACACGCATAATATCTTTTGCCTCCACCAATTCTTTAACATTCTACCCTCCACAGTTTTGATCAACTCCATATCCCACCATTGAGAATCACTTCTAGAGAATTCAATCCTTCCACTATCAATCTATCTTGTAACCTATAAATTGATTTGCGTGTGTGCACTCTTTCTGCATAACAATATTACTTCTTCCCTTTTTTAACAAATATTTTTGTCGTCCACACAATCTTAGTTCTTCCTACCATTGCATTTGCATACAAGAACCTTTATTGAACTACAGGGAACACACTAGAAGGGGGTTGAATAGTGTGCTAGATAAAAATTAAAACCTTTTTCAGAAAGATGGAGATTTCTTAGTTCAGATTTTACAAGTGACTTGTAAAATGCAGAATCACAGGTATCGTCCAATGATTAAAAAAAGGCAGTTTGATGAAACTGCATTTTCAGATGATCGTCCAAGTGATATATAAAGCTTTTTCACAAATGAGTTTATAAATAGAGACTTGTGTGTCAAATGTGAAGAAATAACACAAGAGATAACAAGTTAGCAAAAAGCAATAGAGTAAAAACATTTGGTTTATACTGGTTCACTTAAACTGAGCTACGTCTAGTTCTCCTTCAAAAAGAACCTTTTGAAGGGTTCCACTAATCAAAACTTGATTACAAACAAATATTCTTTACCCTGCAACTTCTGGCTACAAGTATTCCCTAGGCCACTTCTGGCACGCCTTTAATCTCCCCCTGAGATTAAAAATACACCCAAGTATTTTTTATCACTAAGCCACTCCTGGCTTTCCAAACAACAGTTTGATTACAAAGTAACAAATCAACTCTCACAAAGAAGATATTACAATATGAAACAGATTACACAAAATAACTTAGCAAATCTAAGAAGTAAGCTATTTTCGAGCAAGTGTTGGCCGTCCAAGTATTTTGGTAGAGTTTCAACTCTTTGAAAATTTCGTTGATGCTTCGTTCGTTCTTCATGAGCTTCGTTCTCTATATATAGGCCTCTGTGCAAAAGTATTAATTATGGGATCCGAGCCTTTGTCGAAAACACTTCTCTCACAATTATTTGACCGTTACCACGTGTCAGCTTGGGGTGGAGAGAGAAAGGGGATAGCAAGACAAGCAGCGCCTCCACTACTTGTACGATTTTGTAGAGAGAGGCTTTTCTGTCTCCTATGGCACACTTTTTGAATATTCAAATGAAATGTCATGTATGAAAAGAGAGGGAATAACAGAGAGGGAATATTCAAATGAAATCATCATTGAAAAGCATAAGTGTACTTTCTGAAAAATTGGACACGTTATATAACAATTGATAGAAAGGGTTTGTGTAAGTTATATAAGCGATTGGACTCTTCCCAAATTGACGCAGTGTTTACACACTGGTTTTCGCAAAGCATTGGACACTTGTTTTATAACAGCGCATTGGACGTTGAATTTACACTTAAGAAAACAAGTTCCAGTTACTTTTGGACGCAATATTCTCATAGCGATATATAGTTTGAGCTTAAGAGATACAATGCCATAGTGGCATTGGACATTGTAGGACCTGTAATACTCAAACATCAATCATTAGATACTTCAAAATTTAATCTCATTTGTTATCATCAAAACCAAAGTTTGAGGAGTTGGACATCGTCTAAAGTCTTAGACTTTCACATTTATCTTATGGTTGTCACTAGTGCTTTGGTCATTGCATGTGGCTTGATTAACTTATATTCCTTTGGAACCTCTGGATCATGGCTAAAGGTAATATCATCCAATTGAGACTCTATCTCCTTTAGCTCTTTAATCTTATAGTACCTGTAACACCCATGGTTACTATTAAGAAAATTCTATTTATTTTCATTGATTATGAAAAGATTTGAAACTTGATTATACAGTAAACTTCAAAATGTGAGGAAATTTGTTCCCTTTTTAACTTTAAAACCCTATTACTTTTAATTCTTACAGAGGATCGTCCTTATTAACTTATCATTCATTTAAAAGTTGTAACACCCTAAAAATTACAATTCAATAAGTATATACTTGTGTGATTTAATTATGATTTAATTGGGATTTATTTGTTCTAAATAAGAAAAATATACATTTGAGTAATTAAATATAATTAGTGATTAATTAAGTTGTGTCTTAGAAAAATAATAATTGAAATAGGAGTGAATTAAAATTCCATTTGCATGATTGTTAGTGACCCAGATGACCAAAATTGCACAGAGACCCTAACCCTAACCCTAAGGCCATGAGGGGGGAGACATTTTTTTTTTTACTTTTGCTTTTTTGCTTTAACTTTCCTCTCTCCTCGATTTTGTGTTCATTCTTTTCCTTCTCCTCTAAGTTTCCTTCTTTCTCTCCATATTCTCTCTAGAAACACAAGTTCTCTCTAGATTTTCATGACCAAGATCAAATCCTCTCTCTTTGAAATTCTAGTATGTTAGAGAGGAACTCAAGAGCTTTATAACCAACCGATTGAAATTTTGTTTCATTGAGGTATGAAGGGTTTCTATCTTCCCTAAGCTGTTTTTGATTGTTCGAAATTATTTTCGTGCATGATTTTTGTGATTTAAAGACATTTTCCGAAGTTTTAATACCTCCGGATGTCATGGTAATTTTTTCGGATTTTTCTGAGTACTTCAACTATTTTTATCGAAATTATTTTCAAACACTGTAGAAACTGTGAACGTGGCTGTTTTGAATTTTAAAAAACTTTTCGGAGCCATTTTTGCAAAACTGGAACTAGAAAATAGATTTATATGTTATTAGGGTCATCCATGAATTTTTGTAAGGTCAAAAAATCCTGGGAAGTATTTTTAGTGATTTAATGTTAGAAAAACCAAAAAGCTGGACAGCAGAGAAATTAAATGTAGAAAATAACTTTTTGTAAGAATTTGGCCTTGATAAAATTTATTAATACTTTTTTGACCATTTTAAATGTCCATGGATTTTCTCAGAATTTTGTAAGTACTTTTTGTAATTATTTACATTTTCTTATTGAAAACTCTGTTCTGGAGCAATAATGATTTGGAAATTCAAAAAGGGTATTTTTGGTCCGTTTTTATTACTGAGGAAATTATATGTGATGTTACACATGTTGGAGATATTCTCTGTAAAATTTTACATAAAACTAATTTGATATGCTATTTTCTAAAAATATGGAATTATGTTTTACAGAGCATGTCCAGCCACTGTTTTTAATTCAAAAATAATATTTGTGGGCTGAATTTTCGTGAAATAAATTTATATGATGAAATATGTATGATTTATAGTTTATCTGTAAAATATCATGAAATTTCAAGTTGATATGATGTATCAAATAATTTTTGGTGTGTGTGTACAGCTCTATGTGTCTACATGAAATTTAATTGTATTAATTGTGTATTTGATTTTAATGCCTTTAATTGTACTTGTTAAGGAATAATTTCACCTAAAAAGGGAAGTTTCCATAGAAATATGAATGCAATGATTTGTGATGGATTGAGTTTGAGTTATTGGATTATTGGTTATTAATGATTGTTCTATTATTAACCGTGAATCGGAGATCGGGAGGAATGTGATCCTCAGGCAAAGAGTGCTGGAATTTGTTTGTTGTTTGTGCATGTGAATTGCTTGTGATGGTTTGTTGATTGTGGGAACGAGAATTTTTTATTCTTGTGTGGGAGCAAATGAACTCCAAATGGAGTACATTTGTGAATACTAGAAGGTCATTCTAGTAATCAATAATATTCACTATGAGCAATAGTGAATCAACTATAATTAAGAGTGTGAACTTAATAACATTATGGATTAGGAATTACCTATGCACATGGAGGACGCCGGATGTTTGGACTTAGAAAGGAATTTAGGACCTTTGCATGGACCTTGAACTCAATGAGTTAAGCAAGCATAAAATTTGAGAGTGAGTAAGGACTCAATAAAACGTAATAAGATGGCAAAGATCATGGATTGGGTCATGATTGGGTGAAGTGCAATACGCACATGTGTTTGAGATTTTGAAAGTTGTTGATTATCCTAATCGTGGTGAGAAACGAAAGGAGGAGGAAAACCTCTATCGTTAAGTTGTGTAAGACGATTGAAATGGATGTGTTTGCGGACAAAGGCGACACATGGATTGTAGAGGATGTACTTGCACGGTCAAAGACCGAATGGACAAATGTTGAAGAGGTTGTGTGGGGGCTTCATCTGTGGTGAGCGATGTGCTCGTGAGAAATGGGGTCGAAGTGTGTAACCACTGTGGTAGTGGGGAGTTGGATCTCCGTATGGTATGTCTGGGACATATGTTGTTAAAGACCACCATTCGATACCTTTGGCAGAGAAGCCACACAAACCTATAAAAGATGAACTCCGAGGGGAGTGAGTGGTTGAGGAGTCAGTCCTCAGAGATTGGATGGCCTCACAAAGTGGTACCTGAGGTATGCTCGCTGACTTGATGTTTCTTGGAGATCTGGTGTCGAGTTTGTGGTCGTGTTTTCCACAGTGCCGACTTGGCAATCCCGACAAATGCGAGGCATAACCGTGTTGGTGAGAGCCCTACCATTGTACCATGGTGAAGGGTGTACTCCCAGCAAGTCATCCGACTTAAATTGTGTAAGTCCACTGAGTTCTGGGAGATCCAGTGGCAGTGGTCCCGAGATGTGATGAGTTACGGACTAGTCCGAAATGTGTTTAGGGTTACGAGTGAGACCCGTAAGAGTACCGCATTGAAGTTGTTGATGATGTGTGCTTGTGACTGTTTGTGACTGAAAGGTCGTTTGGTTATTGGTTTAGAGGAGGAAAGAGACTCACTCCATACGCCTTTATTTTTCAGATTTAGACAAATGATCTTATGCAAACAACGAAGATGGAACGAAAGGCTACAACAAGCACTGTGAACACGAGTGGATGTTTTAAGAGAAAGAAGAGGATCCTTCTAGGATGTTACTTGGGTTAATTGGGTATTTTTGAAATTTTCATTGAGTCACTGCTCTGAGTCTTAGTACTTTCTTGTATAAAAAGGGGTAGACTTGGTTTTAATATTATGATGTACCAATTCTTTATATGTGACTCAAATGTATAATGTGTTAAATTCCAAGAATGTAAATGCATGAATATATTCGGTGTAATAGAATAGTATAATGATGGATATGAGGATGTTTTTAATTAAAGAAGATTTTGTTATGTTTCATGGTTTGCAACGAAGTTAATGTCTTATGAAATGAGTTTGATTTATTAAGAGCGATATTTCATTAAAAGGGATTTTGATATGTTAATAAGTTATTATGGATGATAGTCGTTTGGAATTTTAAGTAACAACGTTTTAAAGGAAAAATAAATTTTCCCGTATTTTAAAGGTTGTTTTTCAATAATTGGATATCAAATCACTTCTTAGATTTCTTAATTAATAAGAAAATCTTTAATACTAAAAAGGGGTGTTACGAAAGTGTCATTTAATGAAATATCATCTTAGTGAAACAAACTCCATTTATAAAACATTAGATCTACAATGAATCATTAAAAACACAAATAAACTTTATTTAAACATCCTCGAATCTGTCACTAAATAATTCATCACACAAATATAATTACACTTTTACATCCTTGACAATAAATACATTTTCTCATTTGAATCACATATAAGAAGACGATACATCAAAGTATTTATACCTAGTCTACCCTCTTTTATACAAGAAAAGGACTAAGACTCAGAGCAGTGACTCAATAAAATTCAATCCTTATATACCCCTTTAACCCATGAGGCATCCTAGGGGATCTTTTGTGTCATCAAATAAGTCCATCCACATCCTTAGCGCTTGTCGTAGCCATTTCATTCCATCTTCGATGATTGCATAGAATCATTTGTCTCCATATGAAAAATAAGGTGTATGGAGTGAGTCCTTCGCTTCCTCTAAAGCCACAAACAAACGACCTTACGGTCACACACAAACACTAACCACATTGGTGTGGTTCTCTCATGGGTCTCACACATAACCCTAAACGTCTCTTCAACTAATTTCTTAATTCATCACATTTCGGGCCCACTACCACTGGAACTCCCAGAACTCAGTGATTTTACAATATTTTAAGTTGGATGATTATTGGGAGTACACCCTCATCACGGTACAATGACGGGGCTCTCACCAACATGATAATGGCTCGTGTTTAGTCGAGGTTGCCAAGTCGGTTATGTGACCCATAGTCACAACTCAGTTCTTACCCCCAAGGTTGATCACGCTTGCGATCATTTCCCAGGTACCACTTTGTGGTCATCCAATCTTTGAGGACTGATTCCTTAATTACTTTCCCCCACTGGGATTGTCCTTAACAGGTATGTGTGGGTCCTCTGTTAATGGTACTAGATGGTGATCAATTAAATATCATGAGCTCATCAACATATCACACGAGGATCCCATCCTTCACAAAAAGACATAAGTCACAGACGGAGCTCCCTACACAATCTCTCCAAGTTTGCTTCCACAACTAACCATCACGGAGAAATCACATTTCCACAGTCATCGTGTTGTTCACATCATGATCACATCGTGCTAAACAACCTTACCACGTTAGGAGTGGAAAAGGTCCCTCCTTCTCCCTCCTCAAATCGCAACCAAACATAATTACATAAACCATCACACTTTCACATACAAGAGTAGATGCATTACGCACTACTAATCCCATCATGAACTTTATTCATGACTCCGATAATTTTATTAAATTTTATGTAAGTCCTTACCCTCTCTTAAGTATTATGCTAAATTTTGTTCCATAGTTCATATCCTTCAAGCGAAGGTCCTAGTAGATCATTCTAAGTTCAATCTCGAGAGCATTCTCCAATGTGTAAAGGTACCTATAATCACTAAGAACATTTAATTATGAGGTTCACACTCTTATTAATCATTTATTCACTGTTTGTCACAATGAATACTTAATTGACAGTTGAACCAAGTTCTAGTTCCCACAAACACACTCATGGTTTGAGTCCATTTGTCCCACCTCAAGGATTCCATGATCCTTAATCACACCAAACAGTACCATATCAATACACAAGCACACACAAAGTCAAGTTTTTCGGCACACAAATTTTCCCGAGGATCACAATTCCTCTTGGTCTCCAATTCAATCAATAGCAATTCAAATAATGGCAATTAAATGGACTCAATTCACAATAATTCAATAATTCATGTTAAGGTATAATGGTCTCCCTTTGGGGTAGACTCATTCAATCATGTGCCCAAATAATCACAATAATACTCAAAAAGCATGTATTCCAATTAAATTTCACAATTACATATATAGTCAAATCTCACATAAAAAATTCTTTACCATAGCAAATCAACTCATAATCTTCTCAAAATTTGCAGAGACATCCAACATTATGCATATTTCAACATATATTAAAATATTACTTCCGGTCCTTTTTATAAGAAATAAGTTATAGTGTATTTTACACTATAATTTGTTTCTTATAAAAAGAAAATACACTATAATTTGTTTATTATAAAAAAAGACCGGAGGTAATATTATTTTTAATTTAATTTTTACTGTTGAATTAACACTGAAAACACTGTTCTAGAAATTTAAAAAAATATTAAATCAACTAAGAATTTTATGAAACTTAACAAAAATCACCCTCAACATGTGGGTAATGACATATATTTTTCCAGACCCAAAAGATTACTTGAAATGCCATTTTTAATTTTATTTGTCTCCGTTGACAAAAAACAGAATTCTCACCTTTAATTCAAAAATAAATATTATTTCAACTCCAAATATTCTGAGAAACTTCAGGGACACTCTACAAGTATATCCTCACATCATTTAATTTTCCCAATTTTCGGTTCTCACAGAAAATAATTTTCCCTAATTAAATTTTTGATAGGTCAGATTTTTAAAAACACAATAAATAATTAAAATAAAATATGAAAAAAATTAAATTTTTCAAGAAAATTCAGAGGCATTCCCAATCACCAATAGAAGGTTTCTAAGGCATCAAATCACGAATCCATCACAGTTATATATATTTTTTTGAGCTAATTTCTCCTTAGGACAAATTTAACATAGTAAGAAAATAAATTAATTAAAAATAGTAAATGATTTCAGAATGAGTTGAAAATTTTTCCAATGGTTCCAGAGGCATGATTACACTAGGTAATGGTATAATTTCACAAATAAAATGCACGAAAATATTTAAATAAAAATCAACATAACTGCATCCATATGAGAGGAAATAAATAAAAATTAAGCTAGAGAGTAGATCTATGGAAAATAGCACCACACAAGGCCACAAACAGCACATATAAATGGAGAAGACTCCATGAAACAAGCAAAAGGCTAGAGCAAGACAAAGTGACTCCTTCATACCTTAAGTTTTGATCACCAAAGTTCCAAAGCAAGTCAAGAACTAGACATATGTTGTGTCTAAAAATTTTCCTAGTCACCAAAATGAAAAATCAAAACCGTAGATTATAGCTCCAGACATTCTAGAAAGAAATATGTAGATGGAAATGAGATTTAAGATCACTTACCTAAGCACAAGAGGAACCTTAGTCAAGAATAAGCCTTGAACCAAGCTTGGAGAAACAAATTTTTTCTCCTCCCTCTCTCAAAGAACCTCACAGTCAGCACACAAGGGAGTATTCTATATCATTTCTTTTCTTTTGATTTTGGCACCACAAGGTACATGAAACAAGCAAAAGGCTAGAGTAAGACAAAGTGACTCCTCTATACCTTAAGTTGAGATCACCAAAGTTCCAAAGCAAGTCAAGAACTAGACACTTGTGTCAAAAAATTTTCCTAGTCACCAAAATGAAAAATCAAAACCATAGGATTGTAGCTCTAGAAATTCTAGAGAGGAATATGTAGATGGAAATGAGAGGAACCTTAGTCAAGAATAAGCCTTGAACCAAGCTTGGAGAAACTAATTTTTTCTCCTCCCTCTCTCAAAGAACCTCACGGCGCCAGCACACAAGGGGAGTATTCTATATCTTTGCTTTTCTTTTGATTTTGGCACCATAAGGTATACGTAGGGTGTGGGCCAAATTCATTTGTCCAGGGGTGTTAAAATTCAAGGCATTAAAAGATGGAGATTTGAATTGCTTTGTGGACAAAAGGAGACTTGGTTCATTCGGCCAAGTAAAGACCCATTTTGGTAAGTTTAGCTTTTAAATTTTTAGCTAAAATGGCTAAAGTAGATTAGTTAAAAATGATAATTTTGCTTTAGCCAAAAATGGTAATTTCACACTAATTAACCTCAATTCTTGTGCTAATTATCTAGGGAAATGTGTAATTCAAATTAATCTCACACAGTACTAATCTTACACAGAGTAACTTTATACAATACAAATTTACATAGTACAAGTTCACATTGTATAAATTCTATACGGTCTAATTTTTCCTTATTTAATCTTTGTTTTTAACAAATTTTGGTCACACAAAGTTAGTCACATGAAACATTAATTTCTTGGTCAATTAAATTAAATTTCACTTGTGAATAATTATCTTAGGAAAACATGTAATTAAATTATCTCTGCATAATATAAATTTACACAGTGTAATTATGCACAATATAATTAAATTTTAGTTTAATTAGGATTTTACCGAAATTTGCCGCATCAAATCATACAAAGTTTTTAGATCTTTCTTAATTAGTTAAATTAAAATTTCAATTGTAATTAATCTCAATATCTATTTAGTTATCACAATGTAAACTAACACAGTATATACTATATCCTTAGTTGCAAATTTTTTTTTAGGGTGTTACAGTACCTGACAAAATTAAATTGCTTCCTTTCCTTATTTTTCTTTATTAGGATGGACATATCCTCCACCTTTACTTAATTTTAGATACTTGTCCTCATTGACTATTCCCCAAAATTATTAGAGAAATTTGTGAAAAGTTACGACATTGTTTACCTCTCCCCCTAAATAAAAAAAAATAAAAGTTGCAAAATCAAACCAAACCGAGTTATAAAATATCAATTAAGCTTGGTTTAAATTTGATGTTACAATCAAATTAAACCAAACCAAACCATATATTATTTCATATTTGGTTTGGATTTTTTTTTTCAAAAATTGAGCTAAACTTCATTAATTAGCTTCTGTCTTTCTTCACATACATATATTTTTAGAGTAAATTATGCTAACTACTCTCGAGGTTTTGTGAAATTATACAAACTTTTCCTACTTTTATCTACCCTTACACTAACCACCATTTAATTTATGAAAAATATACACTGACACCTCTTTATACATTTAAACTTACTCCATTTAGAGGAATCACTAGCATAGTTTTGAATAAGAAACCGGTGGTTGAAAGCTGGAAATAATTAGATTAGAAAGATCGGATTTGTCTTTAACCGCGCGAGTTCGGCGACATTGAGGCTCCATGCGAGCACAGCGGCGTCGAGGTTCCTACAAGCGGTGAGCACGATGGCGTCGAGACTCTTTGAGAGTGCGATGTGTTGAGACTCCTGCAAGCGCAAACGCTGCGGCAAAATGTCGCGCTGTCGTTTTGTTATTGAGAAATGTATAGATAATTTCTTGATCTATTTAGTTTGGATATGTTTTCTGAATATGATGATTTCTCCATTTTTTTTGGATATGCTATGTAATTCATTTTTGGATTTGCCATTGTTGTTCTTCTTTTGGATCTCTTTTTTTGGATCTTCTCTGTAATTCATTTTTGGATCTGCCATTGTTGTTCTTCTTTTGGATCCTCTTTTTTGGATCTGCTATGTAATTTAGTTTTGGATATGCCATTGTTGTTCTTCTTTTGGATCCTCTTTTTTGGATATGCTCTGTAATGAGCTTTTTTTAAAATTGCCATTATGGAAGTCACGTTGAGTCGGACTGAGTCACTTTAACTCGGTGAGCGTGTAAATCAGTGTTAACGTTGTCGAGCATGGAAAGGAAGAGCAGGGAATTATTGAGGAAGAACGGTGGTGATGGTCCACGGCGGTTGAGTTTCGCAACCAAATCTACCGTTTTGGTAGAAAAGAGGGTATAATGGGAAAGAAAGGGAAAAAAAGAGAGAAGAAAAATAGACAATCATTCTCATCCATTCATTTTTTTGTGAACTTTTTTTAAAATTGCCATTATTGAAGTCGTCGTTGAGTCAGACTGTGTCACTTCAACTTGATGAGCGCGTAAATCGGCATTAACATTGTCGAGCATGGAAAGGAAGAGCGGGGAATTGATGAGGAAGAACGGTGGTGATGGTCCATGGTGGTTGAGTTTCACAACCAAATCTACCATTTTGGTAGAGAAGAGGATATAATGGGAAAGAAAGAAAAAAAAGAAAAAAAGAGAGAAGAAAAACAGACAATTAGTTTCATCCATTTATTTTTTTATTAGTAAATCCAACGATCCACTTGGCAATCCATTTTACTTTCGCACGGTGCAAAAGAAAATTTACTTTTGCAACATAAACTTCGTTTAGTTTGATCTTGTCAAAACCAGACATATATATATATATATATATATATATATATATATATATATATATATCCTAAAGTTTGGACTCAATAATATCCACGTCCACATCTATACGTGTGCTTCCTAACAAAACCCTTGTGACGCGTACATGATTTAAATTGTACTTTTTCTGATGTGCAAACTTCAATCTTGGAAATACTTACTTATTTTAGGTTTAAAAACAAGACGTCAACGAAGATTGACTACTCCCCTATTATGATCAATGAATAATAACATCGACCAGAGGATAATAGATTCTCTTTCTATTGGCAATCTTTCATTAATGTGTTATCATTCGTAAGTGTTACGTACACACGGTAAGGCTTGTATCTCAACACCTAGCAAATTAGTTTAAGATATTGAGAATCAGTAGTTTCCAAATCAAAAGGATGTAAACAAACTTCATTTTGCATTTTCAATAAAAGGAAAAATTCTATTCCATCCGCATTATTATTTTATTTTATATTGTTTTGGTTTGGATGGAAAATTCTGGATTAACACTTGCCTTTTTTTTTTTATAAGTAAATATTAATTGTTAATTTGTTAATTTTTGTTAATGAGAAGATTTGAACCTACGACCTATTTTTATAAGTAACTCTTTGCATGTAGACGGACATGCTAGAGAAAATAGTGATATGTATTTTAAGTTATATATTTATACGTTGATGTACCAATATTTCGTTGATCCGAATAAAATTAAACTCGATTTCTTTAAGTAAGATTTGAACCTTGTGGATGGAATAAAAATATGATTAAAAAGGAAGATCTCATTATAAATGACCAGCTAAATTATTCGATAAAAATTAATCATCAATAAATTTGATGATACTTCACACTAATATCATCACGATAAAAATAAAATAAAATTATATGCTGATGTAGTTTAGGTTGATCTGCCAGCAGGAGCTTCCAAATGGAAAGCGACCTTGTCCTCAAAGCATGTCATCAATGACTTGTACCCAAATATTTTGAACGAAGTGCACTAGCTAGGTACCAGATGTTCATATATTTGATGCTGGAACCTAGTTGCTAGGGGTTCCTTCCACATGTGATGTACTGCAATTAAGGACCATAGCATAGATATTGTCAAGCTTTATAATTCTATTAATTCCAACAAACTCCTGCATCGCCATCTAAAGCATAGGTGCAGAAATAGCGTCTTCATGTTTAATTAAATGTCACATTAACATTTATTTATTCAATCCTTTTCCTATGAAGTTTAAGATTTAATCAATGAAGCAGGGTGTCATCGATCAAATTAAAATATGGTTCAAATTGTACGATTTGATCAAAACTTTGTTCAAATAAAATATTTTGTTTAGAATAAAATTTAAACAATATAGATTAATATGAACATATCTGATTTTTCTATTAAAATACGAGCATTATATTAATTACTAAAATTTATTCAAGAATGCAATATTAATATAGACAACAATAGTGTATTGATTATTTGCGGTTCGATCCACTAGTTTCCCAAAGGCGCGGGATCTTAAATGAAATTATTTTTTCTTGTTAGAGAAGAGTATATAATGAGTAGTTTCAATAGTTATTTTCATAAAATATAACAATATGCTTTGCGTTCAAACTTAATATCTATATAATAAAATTTTGTCAAGATAGTTTTTTTTTTTAAAAGGAAAAACAACTTTTGTCCAAGGTAATGTTTGACATAGGAAATGTTTTAATATTCCTATAAAAGTTTAATTTATATGCATGTTAGTATAAGATAGGATGAATTCTAATTAAATATCCGCATATATAAAAAAGTTTCACAATGCATATGATAAATTCTTTCTACAAATGTTGATTTGTGAATAAGTAAAAGTAAAACTTTTCCACCATCATAGATGAAATTAAATTAAACACTTCCACGTGATAATTGATTATAAACATATTATCAAACATTAGTTTATATATAAAATTTTTCAAGAGTCATCCTTAAATATAATATTTCTAAAAAGTAAGTTGAGAATAAAAAGTTTATTAGTATGTTTAAATTAATCATAAGAGTCCATGTTGAAGATAAAATCACGGTGAAATCAATATAGGAATAACTATTTGTTATTTCAGAAAATCACGACGAATTGCTCACCTCATCATGTTATCAAACACGCACTATATGTGATTTGAAATTTAACTAATAAAAAATATGGATAGCTGTTCGGCTCTACAATCTCTGGATCTTGTGTGAATCAGAGTTTTCTCTCTAGATCCTTGATAAAATGGATAGAATAAGGTTTTCATGATTTCTAGGATTTAGTTTTTAGTGTTTTCTTGTTAATATATATGATATTTTAATATGAAATCCAATATAATGACGCGTCCTTCCTAAAATAAGCTAGTTAACTGTCTCCTACCTAAATATGATTTGAGTTAATGATTTGTGTTAATATGATTTTTTGATGTCAAAATTGATGCTCAACTCCCACGCATATTATCTTTCAAATACAAGAATCATGAGGGATTAGTTAGTTAATTATAAACACACCACGCATCATGCCTCCCGTAATGAATTCCTAATTAACCTTCAAATACAAGAATCATGAGTGATAAGTTAGTTAGGCATATCATGCAACCCGTAATGAATCCCTAGCAAATAATATATTTAATTAGCAATTGTCCACTTTCTTGTTTTTTAATCAAGGATAAAGATTTCTCATCTTTTGCTTTTAAAGTGAACTTCGCAAGGCCTAATCATGCAATCAAATCAAATACAGTTTTCATTGAAAAAGAAAATAGTGTGTGTATATATATATATATATATATATATATGTAACTATTTTAATTTTCCCCTATGTAACTATTTTAATTTTCCCCTATTTCAACTGCTTTCTTGACTAAATCAACCAACCGAGTTTAGGTGCCCAGTCACCATCCATGCAATTGGGGATATTCTAGCTGCGCCTTGTTTAAAGAGAGAATAAAAGGCTAAACATAAATATTAAGTTTATCTTGTGTAAGGGTTGGTGCGGGTACCCTTTTACCTCTTATTTAATATAATTTCTTTCTTTTTTGCCGACAAAAAAGAAATTGTACAGTAATTTGACTCACTGTTCGAACTCCTCATACACGTCATAACCTAGTGTTCATCTTTATCGTACACAAACTATAGTGTAGACTGTGTAGTACACATGAAAAAGAAAAAAAGTAGAAAAATGTTTAGAAATCAAACAAATTTGCATATAAATACCCACTAATCCATGCATGCTGCAGCTAATAATTAATGCGGCCTTGACATTTTCTTGATTCAAATCTTAACATTATAAAAAAAAAAGGGACTCTTGAAATGAAACACAGTAGTACATAGTAATTTGTGACAGAAAGCCAATTAATTAATTAAAACCTAAGAAAATAAGCTAAACCTGCTAGGCATGTAAATATAAACTTGAAATACATCATCTATGATTTCCTGGTTCTGGTTCCCACCCTATAATTTTTATTCACCTTGGCTTTGCCACCGTTCTGAACTGCAGGAGCCTTACCTTTGCTATTGGTGGAAGCCAAAGCCATCTCATTATTCTTTTCCACCACTACTTGATTTCCCTTTGATTTACTACTTGCTCTTGCTGTTGTTGTTGTTGTTGTTGTTCTCTTGTGATGATTTGAGCAATACTTGTCCTTCACCTGGTGCTCCTTAATTTGGTGCTGAAAATGCGTGAAGCCATCATCATAGCCACTACTCCCCAATGGGTTAATTGCTCCATAATGGCTCGGGCCAGAAGATGCATCAGAAGCCATGGAATCGTCACTTTCAACATCTGGATCAGCTTGTGCTGCTGCTGCTTCATAATCATAATCAAGGCTATGATGATCACCATTGATCTCTTCATCATCATCATCACAATGTGCATCCTCATCTCTGGGGGACCCAATGTACATGGTCCATCCAGATTCATTGCTGTGACATTCCTCTTCACCCCCAAACTTCACATGAGGTGGCTCCATCCTGAAGAAAAGGAGAGGGAAACACAGTAGGTTAATTATATAGTTAGTTTGAGAAGGGTAAAGAAAAATTGAAGGGAACTTTGAACTATCTATATATTCTATATAATATAATATCTTTTTATCCATAAAAATCAAATACATATATCAGAAAATTTACAACGATTCATATATTCATTAAATTAGATATTCTCAGTATTTATATAATATAATATAATATAACATAACTCTCAAATAGAGGTGAAAAAAGAGGTTTTTCTTGACACCTGAAAACTCTTATCCCTTCATATCTCTCTGACTCCCAAATGAGTTTTTTTTTTTTTTTCCATATACACAGAAAGGATAGAGCCAAATTGCAACTTCAAAAGCCACTTAGCAATATATCATCATCATATTAATGAATGGCATGGATGAGGCTCATCTCACCACACCACCTGGAAAATCTACATAACTCATTAATTGTTATCTGACTTACCTAGCAGCAGCAGCAGCATCAGAGAGAGAGAGAGAGAGAGAGACAGCTAGAAGCTATCAATGAAAGTGAAACAAAATGCATAAATATATATACTACTACCACCACAGTTCCTTGAATTTGAAAGGACAAGGGGTTGTTCACTTGGTCATTGGATTGGGGTTTCATAATAAGAGAAGATGCGATCGATGATCATCATTATTTCTCTGCATCGGTCATTAAATAAAAAGAGAACAGCTTTAAATGCAAATTGTGCAGATTGCCACAGGCTACAAAACTGGAGAGAATATAAGACCCATTGTTTAAATAGCACCTCTTCATTACCTGATTTAGCTTTTAACACCTTTAAATATTTTGTCGCTTCATGAGAAACAAACTCCCCCTTTTTCACCCCCCGTTCACTTCACTTCTGATCAAAAACTGCTAAATACAACTCCAGTTTTCAGATTTTCACATTAAGCCCACACTGTTATGGATAGGGAAATTCTTTGCTGCAAGATGTGATCGAGACTTCTCTGGTTCTCTCTGCAGCTCTTATTGCTACCTATATATATAGCCTTTCTAGTTAATTTGCTAGCTTCTTGGATATATATATATATATATATAGTTGGGGAAGAACAAGAACAAAGATATTCTGACCTCAAAACCTCTCAATTGCTTTCCCCCCCCCCTAATTAACTAGAAATAAAGGAGGTGATATATAATAATAAGGATTTTATTTTCGAATATTAGTCATATGTTTTTCATTGATGATAATTTGTCGAGGAAATTGTTTTATGCGACAGATTTCTCAATGACTAGATGGATAGAATGTGAATATATGTCCACTGGGGATTGCATGGTTGAACAAAGTAAATCATATTTCCTATCATGAGAAACCACGTACCCCACTTTTTTTGTTTCCACAAAAATGAACAAAGATATTCTGACCTCAAATTGCTTCCCCCCCCCTAATTAACTAGAAATAAAGGAGGTGATATATAATAATAAGGATTTTATTTTCGAATATTAGTCATATGTTTTTCATTGATGATAATTTGTCGAGGAAATTGTTTTATGCGACAGGTTTCTCAATGACTAGATGGATAGAATGTGAATATATGTCCACTGGGGATTGCATGGTTGAACAAAGTAAATCATATTTCCTATCATGAGAAACCACGTACCCCACTTTTTTTGTTTTCCACAAAAATGTTTTATAAATATCAGGATATTATATATATATATATATATATAAAAGAAATATGGTTAGGTGGTGAAGTAAAAGTGATCAGGTAGATCACTTTTACTACGGCTTTAACTAATGAAATGACCTTTTTGACATTTGAAATGACTTCTTTCACTTCATCTGCAATATACATGGCTAATCCATGAATAATATATACCCCACAAAAAATATATATTACATTTGTTTTTGGCTTCCAGCCGGACATACTATGTTCAACAACAATAAAAATTATAGGAAAAATATATCTTTAGTTTTTATTTTTTCTGCTAAATGTAGTCAAATTTTTTTATATTTTTATATTAATGTATTTAATCTTCTCTCTTGAAAAACTCATAATATTTTTTTTACAGCAGAACTCATAATATTTTTTGAAGTTATTAAAAAAACAAAATCTACGTATTTTTAAAAATTTTTGAGCTAAATTTATTAATACAAAAATATAGAGACTTTGATCACATTTGACCTAAAATATAAAGACTAAAAGTATATTTTTCCAAAAAATACTACTCAAAACCTTTTTTTTTTTTTTACATAAATATTTTATTATACTTTTTATTTTATTTTCAACATTAATTAAATACACAAAAATTACATGCAAGTAATATTTTTCTAGCGTTATTCATGCCTCCACGTTTATCATTACATATTAGACACTATGGGGAATACTAATACTTTCTTGTTTGGAACATTTGTTCATCTGCTAGGGCAGCATGTTTCACACAACACTGGGCATAAATTGGTTTTGCCAAGTCACGAGAGCAGATAGAGGGTAAAGAACCAAAAGAGGACTTGCATAATTCTGCTGCTATAATTGACTACTCTTAAGGGGATGGGACCCTTGTTGATTGGTGAAGGGCAGGACCAAAGAGGAACTAATAGAGTCTTGAAAAGCCAGAAGGGTTTTGAGCATGCCATGCCCCATTATTTTTAAGCAACAATTTGGCTGTTCCCCACTTTAAAATCATCCCCATGACTTATAATGGTGTATTACCGGACAGGGTAAGGCCCATTCATTATTCTTCTTGTTTGTCTTTCCGAGGGCTCCACGTAAGGAATTGACGATATGATTCTATGGCATCAAGACAATGTTTTCAAAGATGAAGATATGGTTCATGGTTCTCTCTTTTACAATGTGCATTTGAAAAATACTGTAATTTTATATTAATAATGATTTTTAATAAATGAAGTTGATTAATTGATTTGTAGTCAATTAATTAACCATCATTGGTCAATTTATAATTGGGGTAACAATATTTGGCTTAATATATATTCTAACTCATTTGTGGATTGAAATATATAATCTTAAAATGGGATTGAAATTGTTTTCAATTTTTAAGAAGTTATATGAGTCTCAACCATAGAATATCCATAGGCATATAACTCACGAAATATGAATTGTTAAATTAAAAGCTAGCTACACATTATGCAACTCTCTTTTAGACGGTAGAGGATCCTTTAATTTCAGGGTATGTGTTTAATTTACAGATTTTTTTTTTTTAAATTACAGTCCTTTAAGAGATTGATATTTAATTTAATATAAAAGATGTTATAGAGTTTTTCTTTCTCTTCCATTCTCAGCTAATTTTAAATTTTATATCGACTTTGTGAGACTTTAGAGGATGAAATGATGATTTAAATGAAAATTTCAAATTAATAATATAATTGTTTACTTTTTATTTTTTGATTGTAATAATTACTCTGAAAGTTGTAAAAGAAAAAAAAAATATTTTTATTAGATTCTTTCATAATCATAATTTCTTCCTCTATATTAGTATAAACCATAGAGTATGATCATATATGTTATCTTTCAAAAGAGGAAAAAAAATGCAGTAATGATTTAAAATTAAAAAATAATATAATTCAAATATTACTAGTAGTGTAATTTACTCATTCTTTATTAATTACCTTATGGCGCAAGGTACGTCACATTTGATATTTACTATTGTAGTTCTAGAACATGTTAACGTGAATGCTTTTTGACCTTTCTGCTACTCTTCTGAGGAAGAGGTGGGGTTAAGCTAGCTGTGGCAGACCAGAATTGAGCTAGCTAGGGATGCTCGAATTGGATGTAACCTTCAAATAAATGCAAATTGTACTTAACACGTAGGCACTATATGTCTATGTCACTTGACGAACATGATGCAAAAATTAGCTACTGTATAAACATGAGTGAACAAAAAGAAGCACCTAAGAGACAGCGAGGCACAAAGCAACCTGACCAAAAGTTATTTATTCTTGACGAAGCTGGGGATGAACATGGGGAAAGTGAAGAAGTGGGGGCTGATTTTGATAATTAAAAGCTATGTAATCGCATATTTTTACTCTTTCACTTTTACGATTTTGTGCATTTTGTCTCTTAATTTTATTTTCTTTTGCATTTTAAAAATTTTGTGAATTTTGTTTATTTGTTAATTATTCATCCACATATCGCAGGGAGATGACCAACAAACAGAAACTCAAAAGAAAAAAAGAAGGATTTTTGTCGTGCTTTGTTGCTGGAGTGATGACCAACCGGAACAGATGTTAGGGGCCACGACGAAGACGCGTGCGTCGGCGCACATTGCTTAAGTGTTGACTCCAATCCGGTCACCGTTCACGTATGGTGCGGCATCCCGTCTGCGCGGCGTCGAAGGAGTAAGGATTCCAAGAGAAGGATGGAGGAGAAGCCATCGTGGAAAGCACCACTTTTTCTCTCTCCTCCGCACCACTCTCTCTCTCCATCTCCAATGAAAAAAGAATGGAAACAGGTCCACCTAAAGAGGAACCACCTTTTTTTTTTTTTTTTTTTTTTAATTTAATCCAGTGTAGATATCTTTACAGTAGTCTCACACTAATCTCGAAAAAAGTTTTTATCCTACGTACCACGTTTATTTCCCACGGTGGGAGACCTATGAGCCTTTCCCACGGTAGAAGCAGTCATATTTGAAACTCTCAACTCCTTTCTTTTTTATTGTTACCAAATCCACTAAGTCATTTTACTTCTTTGATTTATAAAAAATTAAAAAGAAAATTATATATACTATTACTATATATGTTAATTAAACTTTTTGGTCTCTTAATTATGACTATAATTCAATTTTTATTTCTATTTTAATTTAATATTATATCCTTATTATTTTAATTTTAAAAATAAGAATAATATAAATATTATAATATTAAAATGAATAATATAGTATAAGTTATGTGATGTGAAAGAAATAGAGAAATAGAAAGAAAATGGAGTGGGATATGAGATGAAAGAGAAAATCAGTGTATGATATATTTATTATATAATAAAATATTAAAAGTTAAGATGATAAATGTATTTATTAAATATTATTAATTTAATTATACACATTTATTTATTAAATTATATGAAATTATTTATTGGTTAAATTAAGATGATAGTTTAATTATATAAATAATTTTTATCATGATTATATAAAAATAATTTATTATCTTAATTTGTGATTTTACATATTACACTCCATTAAAAGTTTATTAAATTGGTCTAATTAAAATAAAAATATTTAATAAATATCTTAATTGGAATATGTTGGGATGAAGTGTGTAACATCCTAAAAATTACAATTCAATAATTGCATGATTGCATGATTTAATTATGTTTTATTGTGATTAATTGTGTAAAATAAAGAAATATATGTTCTATGTATTTTAATGTGATTAATAAATAAAAATAGCTTAATCATGATTAAAATAATTAATTCAAACTAATTTTGAGTTTAATTTAACCTTGGTCAACCAAAGTCAAAGACTAGTCAAACTTTGGTCAACACAAGGGATTAGAGTTCATTAATGACATTGTTGGAAATAATTCAAACTTTGCATATGAAATAAAAAATAGCTCTTTTATGATTCAATTAATTTGGTAAATTGCTTGTGATGGTTTTAATTAATAAAGTTAAGAAATTAGAAGTAATTAGTGGATTAAGGACCTAATTAAGGAAATTAGTTTTAATTAAGGTATAATTGCATTAAATAAAGTCTAAATTAAGTAGTGGTGAAATAATTAATTAAGAGGCACATGTTGTAAGTTAATTAATTAATTAGTTTCTTACCCATAAGACCAAATCATAAGCCTTCAATAGAAAAAGAAAAGAATAAAAATGTTTATAGCTAGTAAAACATTATGTATGATGTTTAAAAGCAAAGGAATTATGAGTTAAAGTACATGATAATAAGCTTATATAGATCTAAATATAGATGTAGGTAAGTGGTATTGAAGGAACATAGTATAAGTTTACTAAAACCAAAAGTTGCACATAAAAATAAAAAATACATTAGCTTGAAAATAATTAAGGCTAATAAAAAGAGCAGTTTGGGTGAGAAAAATCTCAAAAATAGAAAGCTCACTGTTTGGGGCTAAAAATTTATAGAGAACTTCTCAAAGGATTAATAAAGCACTGCTATTTTTTCTATAATTTTTCAACTGCCACAACTGCCACAAATCAAGTCCCATTTCAAAGCCAAGAAAAACAAACTGCAGAATTTTATTCCATCTCCATGCTCATCTTACCAAATTCATAGTTAATTCTCTAAAAATGCAAAATCACTGATTCCAAATTCTATAGAACCCTTTTCAAGTCTATTTCCTACTAAAAATGCATATCAATCACCAATTCATGCCAAAAATTGCAGTTTATTATTTTTATCTCGCAGCCACACAGCATCACCATCAACAGAATAAGTTGCAGTGTAAAAAAGAGGACAAATAAATCTATAACAGTACCAAAGGAATTTAAAATCAAAGATCAGAAGCATTACCAATTTAATTCGTACTACAGTGCAAAAATAGGACAACTTCCATCACTAACATATATGCACCATTTTAACACAACTTTATGTAGTACACTCATAGTTAAGACTTAGGACTTGCACAAGCTACAACTAGGGCACTCATTTAACAACTAAGGTTGAGAATAAAATTTCAAAATTTCATAATCCATATCAAGTACAATTTGATCACACAACAACTTAAATAACACATGTTGTCCTACCTAAATTCACAGCTAACATGTCTTAAAGAAAAAGCTGGCATAAAATGTAGAAAAAAACAAATTGAATAAGCTTAACTAGATTTTATAAATGAGACATGAAACTTTAAAAGCCTATAAGGGCTAAGCCGAAAAATTTTAGAGGTGTTTACATAGCAACTCTGAAAACAAGACACTTACAAGACAAAATTCAACCATTGTACAACACGGGTCACAACATAATCTATCAATTGTGTATTTCAATTCTAAAGACTCAAGAAGGGTGTTGTTACACTCAAGGACAGACTTGAAATAGGATCTTAAACATGGTTTTAACACTCCTAATTGCTTACCAAATAGAATTCCATAACTATAAGGATGCACATACTTTCAACACTCATTTACTTTACCTTTCAAAATCCAACAAACAATTCGATCTTCACTAACACTTACAAGACAAAATTCAACCATTGTACAACACGGGTCACAACATAATCTATCAATTGTGTATTTCAATTCTAAAGACTCAAGGAGGGTGTTGTTACACTCAAGGACAGACTTGAAACAGGATCTTAAACATGGTTTTAACACTCCTAATTGCTTACCAAATAGAATTCCATAACTATAAGGATGCACATACTTTCAACACTCATTTACTTTACCTTTCAAAATCCAACAAACAATTCGATCTTCACTAACACATTAATACTAAATCAAATATATTTTACTTAATCAAAGGTCATCATACCATAATTAAACAATAGGGACATATTGCATAAATCAAAGTAATTACTTGCACAATTTGCATAATTTAAAGCATAACAAGTAATCAATTTAACATAAAAGCTTAATTATAAATTATTCCAATACTCACTACTTAGTCAATCATAATTAACTAAAATAAAACTTTCAAACCATTAAAGGCATTATGGAACAGAATTCACAAGGTAGTGTAGCCATGTACATCGATCGCAATAATTACAAATTATATAATTATCACATGACATAATATAAAAGGTGCTCTTTGAGCAATTCAATCAATTGCTTTGAGCTGAAGTTTGCTAGATAGTGAGAGAACAACATCGTTCTCTCGACATCATAATTAATTACTACATATAACAATGATGGCAGATATACACACCTTACGGCGAGTCATAATTTGACTCTTCGGCACTAAAACCCCAAAAGCGTTAAGAGTGGGGAACTCTTAACCCTCTCCGTACGTCAAAACGTATAGTACCCCTCACTCCCCCCTTACCTGAGGGTTTGTCGGGAATCTCCAAGAGTACTCTAAGACGTTATCCTTCGCGTGTAGAACTTTCACTCCAACACTTTATCGGCGTGAATTACTCTATGGGAAAAGAATGACAACTAAAGATTGTCAAATTAAAGAGCACCAAGAGAATTGAAATTTCTAATTAGGGAGTTTAAATCTACCAAATTAAATTTAGAAACGAGAATGTGTTCAGAAGCTTAAGGGGGTTTGCACTTAAGATTATGGAGGTGAGGCCAAGACTGTTCTCTACATGCAAGAGGGAAAAATGATTATGTGGTGAATTAGAGAAGAGACCGAGAGAATGAATTTGTGGGTGAAAGAAAGGCACACGACGGTGAGGTGTTGTGTGTGTCTCGCGTACTAGCTTGCTGGATAGTGAGGAAAAGACGCCATGGAATTGAGAGGCTCGGGTTTTATTTTTGTGGGTTTACATGTGAATACAAGAAAAAGGAGTAAGGAAAGGCGGTGGTGTGTTGAATCCGAATCATAGAAGGCACAAGGTGAACTTTAATTGATACTTAGCGGGTTGCTACGTGGAGTGATATGGTGTTAACAAGGTTTTAAAATGAAATTAAGGAGGAGGCAACTTACTCAACGTGGAAATCATCATGCAATTGTTTGTAACTTAAAAAAAAAACAAAAATGAATTGAAAGAAAAGAAGAATAAGGGTAAAGTGATAAGCATCATGGGTTGGAGACATAAAGCTAGTTTTATAAATTAAAATGAAATTGTATTAGAGATATAAAATAGTAGAAATACAATAAAAATTGGTATAAGTTTAATATAATAAAAAGAGTAAGACATAATTTAAGACACAATAATATAATTACAATTAAATTTGGACACAAAGATAGTTATTTAAAATATTAGGAATAGCAATAGTAAGTATTTTAGAGAATGAAATAAATAAAATAAACAATAGGAATTGCTATAGCAATAATTGGTGTCTTTGGAATTTATTTGGATATACTGAGAATACAAGAATAAAATTTAGATATTATTGAGATGATACAAAGATCTCAATATGATTATTTCAGGACTTAGATCATTTTATGAGATAGAATTTGTGCTCTTTAATTGACCATTTTGGTTCTAAACGAGCCCCAAAGTGTTTAGTTCTCATCATGGGTATTAGTGATTATAAAATCACTAACCACAGGTACACATCCCCATGACACTAGCTGCTTTCTATTCATAAACCTTAATATACTATCCGCAAGCTAACAACAATGATAATAACTATAACATATAAAAAAAATAAAATAATTTTCCATAAACATATCAAGCAATCAATCAAGCACATATAATAAATACACTATAACAACTTATAAGCTAACACCTCCGAACATGATGTTACATGCAATGTTTTTATTAGAAGAAAATTAGTTTTTGTGCGAAATAATTATTGGAAAAAATATAAGATTTAGAAATACCTCTATAGGACCTTTGTTAGAATTTGTTTCAAGGTATAAAGCAAGATTCCCGGGAATGTGGACTTGGGAATATCACATTCCCATGTTTGATACAAGTTTTGTAAAAATATTCCCATGAGTGGTTGATTCGCAGGAATGTAAAATACTCATAATTGGTTGGCTTCTTATTCCCTTGGAGAAGGGTGGGTATATTGGATTCCCATGGGAATGGAAGTTATTTTCTAAAATATCTACCTATCCCCACTTCATTCTTCTACATTTCTTTTTTTACTTTTATTTTTTAATCAAATAACTTTTTGTTTCTGAAATCCCTGTTATCAAACAAGCATGTTCATGGGAATAATATTCCCAGGCATAAGATTCCTAGGAATGTGATTCCCGGGAATATTATTTCATACCTTGAAACAAACGCCCCCTAAGACATTGGACGATGTCTGACCCCTCAATCTTTGGTTTTGATGATAACAAATGAAATTAAATTTTGAAGTATTTAATGAATATTGTTTGAGTATTACAGGAAACACACCGTCCAATACTAAGTGTGGTATTGTATTCTCTACACTCATATTCTATGTTAAAAATATCATCCAAACAAACATATGGAACTTGTTTTATAATGAACTATCCAGCATCCAAATGCTTTGTGAAAACCAGTGTAAAATACACTGTGTTGTTTTGAGCGTCTAAAAGGAGCTAAATACCTTACACTAGTTTTTCTATCTAAGTTATAAAGCGTCCACTATCTCTGATGATAGTACACTTAATCTTTTCGAGGGTGATTGCATTATGAAAAGTTACATTCTTTTATTCCCTCGTCTTTTGAATTGACATAACATTTAAAAATTTGAAAAGTGTACTGAAACAAGAGACATAAAAATGGTCATATGATTGTGAAAAAATAAATATTTTCCAAGGTTTTGATCCCCACAACAGATACTTTTTCTTGAAGCCTATAAATAGAGAAGCAAGCACACAAAAGAAAGTGACAAGACATTACGAAGTGATCAATTTTCTAAATACTAAAACTCTGCCAAAATCATTGGACGATCTACACTTGTGTTCAAAGAGAAATTTTCTTATCCTTGCTAAGTTTAGTTATAATCTAATATACATTGTAATATCCTCTTTGTGAGAGTTACTTGATTTATTTCATTCAAATTGTTATTTGGAAAGCCAGGAGTGGCTTAGTGATCAAAGAATACTTGGGTGTTCTTTAATCTCAGGGGAGATTAAAGGTGTGCTAGAAGTGGCCTTGAGAATACTTGTTGTAGCCAGAAGTGGCAGTTGTTTGTAATCAGTGTTTGATTAGTGGAACCCTTCAAAAGGTTTTTGAAGGAGAACTGGACATAGCTCAGATTGAGTGAACCAGTATAAACCAAGTGTTTTACTCTCTTGCTTTCAGCTTAACTTGTTTATCTCTTGAGTTTATTTCTTGCATATTGGACGAACAAGTCTTTGCTATAAAATCTATTTGTGAAAACAGTTTAGTTGTTGGACGACCTATCAAAACACAGTTTCAACATAACTGTGATTTTCAACGATTGGACGGTCTCACAGACTCTGCGTTTTACAAGTCCCTTGTAAAATCTGATTTTAAGAAACCTCCATAATTGTGAAAAAGGTTTTAAGCTTTTATCTAACACACTATTCAACCCCCTTCTAATATGTTCCTTGCATTTCAGTTGGCGTCAGAGCTCGGCCTCTTGGGTTGAGTACTTTGCAATACAGAGGAAACAAGATCCTAGAACCTGATGGAGAATGAGGGACAAACTATTAACAGACCACCACCCTTCAAGGGAGTAAACTATGACTATTGGAAGCAGAGAATGATAGCATTCTTTGAATCCTGTCATATTGACATGTGGGACGTTGTAGAGAAAGGGAACCACATCCCATATGATGACAACCTCAATGAGATCCCTAGAGCTAGAAATAGAGATATCTGCTGAACTCCAAAGCCAGAAACGCTATGATGTGTGCACTATCAGAACAGGAGTATACAAAGGTGCACAACTTCAAAAGCGCAAAATGTTGACATGAAGACTAGATAGTTTTCTTTTTTAAGTATTTTGGTTTTAATTTTTAAATATGCCAAACATGTAGGGATGTGGCATTGTTTTGGTTGTTTTAGACTTAGGCATTTGTATGATTAATTTAAGATTAGTTGATGCCTAGTGATAACCAAGAAGTCTAAGCAAGCTATTGATTGATTTTTAGAAAATTTTAAAGTCGTAATCAATTATATATTCTATGTAACAGATTACCTTGTGCTTTAGTTATCTGGGAAAAGCTAAAATACGTAGTGTAATCAATTACCACTCCGGTTAATCGATTACATGAGGCATTTTAGACTTAAAGTCTTGTTTCTGAAAGAATTTGATTCATTTTTGTTTTAATCAATTACATCTCGGTTTAATAGATTACTATAGTTACTAAAAGTTGTTTCAGAAGGGAGATAAGCTCAATTTAATCAATTACATAGCAATGTAACAGATTAATTCAAACCCAGATCACTATTGAAGATCCTAAAGAACATTTGACAGGTTACATTGTTGTGTAATGGATTAAATTGATTCTTGATTAGAACCTAAGTGCTTTAAAGAACATTTTAACAGATTATGTGACCTATGTAATAGATTAAATATGTTATATCTTAAAATTTTTATAAATAGAGGCACCACTCTCTCTCATTTTCAATGCTTTTTTGAAACTAAATTTTACAAGCACATTGAGAGAAGAACATCAAAAGGTTCTATGAGTGTTTGATCTTCATCTTTTTGAAAATGGAAAAATCTAAAGGAAGATCATATGCTTGAAGAAATGATTGGTTCTTGAAGAGCTGAAATGTATTGATCATTCACTAAAGGTGAAATCGTTTCATAGCCTTGATCTTTTTCGAAATTAATTGAGTTCTGAAATAGGGTTTTTCAGGTCCTAGTAGTAGGGTTCTATTAAGAGGTTTATGTTTCTTTTCTTGTAGGGTTCAAGTCTAGAAAGTTTCTATTTTGAATTTCTTATGTGTGCAGTGTGTTTGTAACTTGAAATTTGAAATAGTGGAAGGTCTCACAGGGTTGTTGGATCAATTGGATGTAGGTCTTTGGACTTGACCAATATAAAATTCTTAAGTAACTCTCTTTCAATTCCGATTTCTTGTCTTTTACAAGTTTTCAAGGTTGATCAATTAAATTTTCCTAATCAACATCTTTTTAATTGGAATTACTTTGAATATAAAATCTCTTTCTTAAGAATACTTGGATTCTTTTATAGAAGGAAGGTGAATATAAGTTTTTGAAAAAGAAAACAGATTTTGGTTGAAAAAGTTTGAAAGATCTGTTTAGCCCCCCTCTAGATCTGCTGCTCGATCATACACAAAACAGATGTGGGACACTTTTGTGTTAACGTATGAGGGTTCCACTGAGGTAAAAAGGAACAAACTCAGTCTTCTTACTCATCAATATGAATTATTTAGTATGGCTGAAAATGAAGACATACAAAGTATGTTTGGACGGTTTCAAACCATACTAAATGAGCTTAGATCTTATGATAAAAATTATGATAACTATGATCATATTGACAAAATTTTGAGAAGTTTGCCTAGACCCTGGAGACCACAGGTAACAGCTCTGAGAGCATCCAAGAATCTAGACAACCTGTGTCTGGAAGAACTTGTTGGAATTCTGAAAGTTTATGAACTTGAACTCCAATAAGATGGTGAAGCTAGAAAAGGCAAGTCTTTGGCCATGAGCGTCCAGAAGCCTAAGAAAGCATCATCATCGTCCAAGGCTCTAAAAGTTGAAGAATCTTCTGAAGAACAATCTGAAGAAGAAGATTCAAATGAAGATATGAGATAACATTCATATCCAAGAAGATTCATGCCATGTGGAAAAAGAAAGGTGGATCCAGATAGAGAAACCAAGGCAAGAAGGTCTTCAAGGAGAGGAAAGACAAGGAGAAGAGTCCAGTCGTCTGCTACGAGTGCAAGAGGCCTGGACACATCAAGTCAGAGTGCCCTGATCTTGAGAAAAGCAAAGACAAGAAGAAGAAGTTCTTCAACAAAAAGAAGAGCAAGAAGGGACTCATGTCAACCCGGGAAGACCTAGACGATGAATCTTCAGAGGAAGATGATGATGAAGAAGAAGCAAACATCTGTCTAATGGATGATACCATATTAGACACATCTGAACCAGAAGAGGATGATGAGGTAGATTTCAATGACTTAAAATCTCTTCAAGAAGCCTATCATGAACTTATTTCGAACTCATTTATCCTTTCAAAAGCGTACAAAGTTTTAAAGAAATCCTCAATTTTTTTTTTCAAAAGAAAAGGAAGTTCTTGAAAACAGTCTTAAAGATTTGAAAAATGAAAATGAGGATTTAATTAAAAAGTTTGAAGAGCTTTCAAAAGAACATAAAGCCTTAGAAGTTGACAGGCATGATATATTAAAAGATTTTGCTCAAGCTTATCAGCATCGTGATATTGCAAAAACTAGAGAACATGAACTTTCAATAGAAGTCATGTCTATTCAGCATGAAAATAAAAGATTAAAGGAAAAGCTTTTGAAGTCTAAAACAGATACATCTTTAAGAGGTCAACCACATAATGTTGTAGAACTTCATTAGGAGATTGACATCTTAAAGAAGGATTTGTCTAACTTTGTCAATGGGTTTGACAACCTTAATAAGCTTTTAAAATATGAAGGTTATAAGAGACCCAATGACAGGTAAGGATATGGATATAAAGGGAAAAAGTATGTTCATGATGAGGATGTGGATGTTTGTTATTTCTGTGGGAAACCATGACATATGACATTCAAATGCAGACACCTGCCAAAAAGAGGAGTGTCCAATACCTCTTATTCTAACAAAAAAGGACCCAAGTCCATTTGGGTACCTAAAGACAAAATTGTTTATGTTACAGACATGCTTAACAGTAGGAAGGAAACTCTAGTTATGGTAATGGACAGTGGGTGCTCACGACACATGATAGGAGAAAGGTATATGTTCCAAAGCCTCCAAGCTAAGACTGGTGGGACAGTCACTTTTGGAGGGAATCAGAAAGCGACGATAGCTGGCGTGGGTAAGATAGGTATACCACCCTATCCCTCTATTAAAAATGTTTCATATATTGAAGGTCTCAAACACAATCTGCTTAGCATAAGTCAATTATGTGATAACGGATATGATGTTGCATTTAACAAAGGTGAATGCATAGTCAAGAACTATGATGGATCCTTACTTTTCACTGCTAAGAGGCAAGGAAATCTGTACAGGATTAAACTTGGTGAGCTGATAAATCAAAATGTATCATGTCTAGTTTCAATCAAAGAAAATCACTGGATATGGCATAAGAAACTTGGACATGCAAGCTTGAGATTAATTTCCAAGCTAAACAGGCATAATCTCATAAGAGGACTTCCAAATATGTCATATAAGGATGATCTTCTTTGTGAAACATGTCAGAAAAGGATACAAGTGAAAAATTCTTTTCAAAGTAAAAACATTGTTTCCACTTCAAGACCACTTAAATTGTTACATATTGATCTGTTTAGTCCTACAAGAACTGCCTCAGTAAGTGGTAAAAGATATGGATTAGTCGTAGTGGACGACTATTCAAGATGGACATGGGTTATGTTCTTGGTCCATAATGATGAGTCTTTTAAGGTCTTCTATAACTTTTGTAAAAGAGTTCAAAATGAAAAAGGAGTATGCATTACTTCAATCAGAAGTGACCATGGAGGAGAGTTTGAAACGAAAGTTTTCAGAGGTTCTGTGAAGAGAATGAAATTCTTCACAACTTCTTAACACCAAGAACACCATATCAAAATGGTGTAGTTGAGAGGAAAAATAGGTCATTGCAAGAAATGGCTAGAACCATGTTGAATGATAACTCAACTCCTGAGCGTTTTTGGACTGAAGTAGTGAATACAGCCTGTTATTTATAAAACAAAATTCACATTAGACCTATTATGAAAAAGACTCCTTATGAATTATGGAAAGGATAAAAGCCCAACATATCATACTTCCATCCATTTGGATGTCAATGTTTCATCCTTAACACTAAGACAATCTTGGCAAGTTTGACTCTAAGTGTGATAATGGAATATTGCTTGGATACTCAGAAACTTCAAAGGCATACAGAGTTTACAACTCTAGAACCTTAGTTGTTGAAGAAGCTATTCATGTGAAGTTCAATGACACTAAGCCTGATAAGGAATTATCAGAGCTGGATGAATCATTTGCAAATCTAAGGTTGGACGATGAACAGAAAACATCAAACATAAAAGCATCCAATGATGACTTCACAACTGAAGAGTCCAATGACCCTCTGGACGGTCCAACAGAGGAACAAAGAGAACCAACTAGAAGAAACTGGCAAATTAATGAAGAAACATCATCCAGAGAACCAACTCCTTGGCAATCCAAGAGATAAGGTCAGAACCAAATCATTATATCAACAACAAAGTCACACAGCTCTTATATCAGAAGTAGAACCAAAGACTGTGGACGATGCTCTGGAAGATGAAAACTGGGTCAAAGTTATGCAAGAAGAGCTTGATCAATTTCAAAAGAATGATGTTTGGAAGCTAGTAGAACTACCCAAAGACAAAACAATTGTTGGAGCTAAGTGGGTATTCAGAAACAAGCTAGATGAAACAGGTAAGGTTGTGAGAAAAAAAGCCAGGCTGGTACCTAAAGGTTACTCACAACAGGAAGGTATAGACTATACTGAAACTTATGCACCTGTTGCTCGCATTGAGGCAATTCACATTTTACTATCCTTTGCTGCTCATAACAATATGAAGCTATATCAAATGGATGTAAAAAGTGCATTTCTCAATGACTTGATAAAAAGGGGAAGTTTATGTGGAACAACCCCTTGGGTTTGAGAGTGATTCTTTTCCTCATCATGTTTTTAAACTTAACAAAACCTTGTATGGACTGAAACAAGCACCTAGAGCTTGGTATGAAAAACTTAGTTAAGTTCTTTTAGAAAATGGTTTTTCAATAGGAAAAGTGGACACTACATTGTTTCGCATGAACTATGACTCTCAGTTCATCATTTTCCAAATTTATGTTGATGACATTATATTTGGTGCTACTAATGAAACTCTATGTGAGGAATTTTCTAAGTTAATATAGATAGAGTTTGAGATGAGCATGATGGGAGAACTAAAATTCTTCCTTGGACTGCAAACAAAGCAAACTGATGATGGCATATACATACATCAAACCAAGTATGTTAAAGAGCTATTGAAGAAGTTCAAGATGGACGATGCTAAAGAGATGAAAACACCTATGCATCCAACAACAATATTTGGACTGGACGAAGAATCTAAGAAGGTAGACAACACCATATACAGAGGAATGATAGGATCACTTCTATACCTTACAGCGTCCAGACCTGACATCATGTTTAGTGTATGTTTATGTGCCAGATTCCAATTTGATCCAAGGGAAGTAGACTTAACTGTTGTTAAAAGAATTTTCAGATATCTCATTGTAACTACTAATCTTGGTCTATGCTTTAAAAGAAAGAAAGATTTCAAATTAGTTGGATATTGTGATGATGATTATACTGGAGACATAATTGAAAGAAAAAGCACTAGTGGAGGATGTCACTTCATTGGTGGAAACCTAGTTTCCTGAATGTGCAAGAAGCAAGGTACCATTGCACTATCCACTACTGAAGTAGAGTATATCTCAACAGCAAGTTGCTGTTCACAACTGTTATGGATTAAGTATCAACTAGAATATTACAGTATATATGAGAGTAACATTTCCTATCTTCTGTGATAACATTGCTGCAATTGATCTTTCCAAAAATCCCATAGTGCATTCAAGGGCAAAACACATAGAAATTAAACATCACTTTATAAGAGATTATGTTTAGAAAGGCACAGTGGAATTACTCTTTGTATCCATTGATGATCAGCTTGCTGACATATTTACAAAACCCCTTACTGAAGACAAGTTAATCCTTCTACGGAAAAGACTTAGAATGGACTTTGTAAAGGAGTGATTAATGTCTAAGTGTGGCGTCCAAGTTGACATAAGCGTCCAATGGACATATCATCCAAATGATACTTAGTCACTGCATGTGCATGTCATGTGCTGTATAGCGTCCAACATATGGACAGTTACACAGTTATCATGTCCGAGTTACATACTTATTACTTTATCTTAAATATGTTTTATTTGCATCAAAACGGTTTCGTTTTGGTAAGGAATCATGAATGCTTTATGCTGAGTCATTCAGCTGTCATAAATCGTACACTGTTACCAAGCCAAAATAGCACGCACTATTATGGCGCTTTTATCTCCCTAATTTTCAAAATAGCCAAAATCGTTTTGTATCTCTTAAGTAAGACTTTACCATTTTCCTGAATCACTCGGCACTCTCTCTCAGAAATCCCAGACCTCTACTTTCTCTCTTACCTCAAACACTTGAACCCTAAAAGCTTGAACCTTTACCAATAATGGTGGACTCTGACAATGTCAAAACCCTCACCCTAAACACCATTGCTCATGAAGACGCTGATACTGCCAAGATTAATGTTGAGTACTACTTCGACAAACAAAAACTTGAGAAGAAAGGTCTTAACTTGGCAAGGAACCTGGAACTATGTGGCATTCGTAGGTACTTCAACTATAGACAAAAGATTTATCATGAGCTTATAAGGATGTTTTGGAGGAAGGCCCGTTTCACTGATGAAATGACTTTCACTGGGTTAGTACTGAAAAGGAAAGTCATTGAGAACATTCCATCCATAGCTCAAGCTATTGGATGTGAACATGTGGAGAATTGCTTCTATGAAGGATGGTTCAAGGAATTTGATGCACAAGGCATTGTAGAAAGAGCCTTATATGTGGAGAACTACACTGAAGACAAAAAGGGCAAAAGAATAATCTTTAGCGAGATGTGCAAGGAAGCCAAGATTTGGCAACAAATCTACAACAAGTGTTTACTGCACAAGGTAGGGTCCAAGGGCTCCATCTCTGACCTACACAAGTTTGTGCTATTTCACTTGGTTGAAGGCATCCCATTCAACCTGCCTCACACCATCTTCATCAACATTGTGAGACAGTTGAAGGGATTGGGTAAGTTCGAAGATATCAACTATGCAGCTCTACTAGACAAAATTTTTTGGGAGTAGAAGATTTATTACAGATTCTTACATAGAATTGAGCTTGAAGAAAAGTATGCTATCATTGAAAAAGGACAATTCGCTGTTAGACAACAGGAATTTGGAGAAAGCAATATCAAGCAGATGCAGCTTGGTTTTGATCTGAAGGAAAGAGAAGTTGAACCATTGGACATCGATGCTATCCGTAAGGAGAGGAAGAAACGTCCAAATCCCAAGTACGCAGTCATCTTTGAGCCTCTCAATGTGCTAGGAGTTAGCACCAAAATTGAAAAGCTTAGAGAAGATCAAGAGAAGAGAAGAACAACAAGAAAAGACGTAGGACTGGAGAAGGAGTATGAGCTTTTAAATCAGAGTCTGACTCTAAGGAAGAAGTTGTTGCTTAGGAGAGGAAAAGCAAGAAGAAAAATGATGCAAATGTTGCACCATCCAAACCTATTCCCACTAGATCCAGAACCACTAAGGGTCCAGCGAGACAGGGGGAGCAACAGTCCAAACGCAAGGTTGAAGACTTGAATAAATATAATGAAGAGAAAAAGAGAAAGCTGGTAGAAGATGAGAAGAAAAAGAAGGATGAGGAAGAGAAAAGGAAAAGGATGGAAAAGGAGAAACATAAGAAGAAGAGTACTGAATCATGTTGGATAAAATGGCTTGTATCATAGGAAATTCAAGAGGGGGTGAATTGGATTCTTCTAAAATTTTCTTGAATTTTAGTTTTTAGTGAAATCTTTTCACAAGATCAAATACTTTTGAATCCATATGAAGGTGAGAGTGTATGATCAACTTGTGTTTACTATCTCTTATTTCCAAAATCAGTTTTAACAAAAAGGTCAAAAGCAAAATGCAAGCAATTAAGATCAAGATATTCAAAGATAAGGAAAAAGAGAGAATGACACAAGAATTTATACTAGTTCGATTTCAACCTGAAATCTACATCTAGTGTTATCCAAAGCAACCCTAGTTTGGACCTTTTCCATTATTTAGAATTTGTATACACACAAACTCACATGCACATGCAGCACATATGCAAAGATCTTCTTGAAAACCTATCAAGAAAACTAACAATGTAGAAAACCTATCTACATGCAATGCAACAGGGAAACCTACCTTATACACCTACGCAGCAAATTTAAAGGAAAGAATTCACCTAGAATGTGAAGATATGAAAAATTTGAAGCTCTTCCTAACTGGCTTTCATATTCCCTTCATGTAACTTGATCAAGATTCATTAATTTCTTGAAGATAAGAAAAATGTCATTCAATGAATCTCATAGATGATGACACTCAGTTTCTAAGCTCTCTCTAATGAAAATATATGAAGTGATTTGAGAAAAATGGGTGTCACACTTGAGAGTATTCGAAATTTTATTTTTATAGGCCTCAAAACGAGATAATCGATTATTACTAAGGATAATCGATTATTTTATTTTTATCATCATCTGGAAACACTAAAGAAGAAAATAGTCGATTATTTCACCAAATAATCGATTAAATGCGAAAGGCTCATTTTTCTTCCAGGGCCAAATAATCGATTATTTCAAGTGGATAATCAATTATCTACGAATGAGTGACAATTCTTATAAAATAAAGCCTCGAGATAATCGATTAAAATGTTTTGATAATCGATTATTTTGTTCTTGGATTGAAATCTTATGATTTTAAAAAGGATTTTCGCCCAGATTCAATCCTTAACAAAAAGATATCAATCAATGCAGACATGAGAGAATAAAAGTATAACTAGCTTAGATGCAAGATACATACACATTCACACATTAAAAACTATAACAAACATCCTAATAGACTATTGTTCTCAATATATATGGAGCAAACTAAACTATTACAAATACATCATCATCAAAACAACTTAAGCTACACAAATACATCTGCAACTTAGATGAACTTGTGGTCTTTATTCATTACATTCTCCCCCTTTTTGATGATGACCAAGCTCCTTATGATGTTGTTCCTAGTCTTCACTTTGTGTTTGAATGTGGAGTCAAGTCATTATTCTTTTATCAATTTTTCAATTCAAGACTTCAATTTCCTGTTTCAAAACATCATACACTTTCTCCCCTTTTGGGCATATAAAAAAGAATCAAGTATAGTATATGATAAAATGAAATAAGGATTAAAATAGAAACAAGTCATGAACCAAAAGAAAACTTCTTCATTCATTAGAATAGAAACATATAGCCAATAAGATAAGAGTGATGCACATATCTTGGCTTACATGAACATTAATAAAAAAGACTTAAAACAAACATTAACAAAATTAATCAAGGACATTGAACAGAGACATCAAAACATAAACATAAGAAACTAAAGCTAAAACAACAAGACCAAGGAAGAGCAGAGGACAATCCTAAGACTAAGGCTCCTAGTCTTCATCACTATCATCACCAATGTGATGCTTCCTAAGCCTAGCCTCTATGCTTTCCAGCCTCTCATTGATGCTCTCCAAAGTCTTATACTGAGACTCATTCTGCTCCTTGTAACACCTCGCTATTTATTTTATTATATGTGTATGTAAATAAGTGTTGTGAAAATGCTTTTAATTAATTAGTTGAATAAATGGTAATTTGGGAATGTGAATATGGATAATAAGAATTGGGTTTTTATGACTAAATATATAAGAAATAATGAGTATTTTGTTTGAAATCTTAAGGTGGGCCTTTTGTGTGGGACACTAGCCTTTCTTTAGGAGCACCCTTTTTTGATGGGCCTTAAGTCCACCCTCCAACAGTATTTAAGGACTGTCTTAGTTGTCTCCTGACTAAAAAGAGAAAAGCTTCTTCTTGCCTATTTCTCTGGTTGCATTGGCCTGCTACCTTTGCATGTTGCTATAGTAGAGCTACCACAAGGGATTATGCAAGAATCAACACTGCATTCGTGAGGGCACCCCTGTAGCATCCTCTTATCTTTACTGCGTTTTCTTATGTCAAGGTAGGAGGGGAGTGGGTTTCTTCTTATGGTCTGTATGGCATTGGCCATGGGTAGATGAGTTCTGAGTCTTGCATGTTGTGTTTTCTGTGAAATCTGTGGATTGTTTGTGTTGTTTTATGGGTCTAGGAGTGTTGGTTTTCATTTCTAAACCTTCACGACCCCAAACGCTGTTAGCTTCTCCTACATCCTCGTGGTCTGGACGGGTTATGAATACCAGGAGTTCTGAGTCTTGCATGTTGTGTTTTCTGTATGATTTGAGTCTTGCATGTGCTTTTTTCCGTATGATCTATGGTCTTGCATGTTGTGTTTTCTGTGAGATCGGTGGACGGTCGGTGTTGTTTTATTTTAGGAATGGGTCTAGGAGTGTTGGCTTTGATTTCTAAACCTTCATGACCCTAAACGCTGTTAGCTTTTCCTACATCCTCGTGGTCTGGACGGGTTATGAATACTAGGATTTCTAAGTCTTGCATGTTGTGTTTTCTGTAAAATCTATGGACGGTATGTGTTGTTTTATGGGTCTGGGAGTGTTAGTTTTGTTTCTAAAGACTTTGAAATATGTTCTTGGGTGTTTGGGATCCCTTGGGAGACTTTGAGTCCTGTAGAAAAGTCTGTTACTACATTCCTTCATTTTACTCAACACCAGCGTCCAGTGACCCAGTGTCAAGTGACCCTAGCGTCCATGACACCAACGTCCAGTGACCCAGTGTCCAGTGACATCAACATCCAATGACCCAGTGTCGAGTGACTCCAATGTCCAGTGACCCCAGCGTCTAGTGACCCAGTGTCCAGTCACCTCAGCGTCCAAGACCCAGTACTGTTATGCGATGTGAATGTATTGTATTCATCTCTTATGTATTGTTCCTTGTAAGGCGTGATTGATATGCTGTGGGATGAACTATATAACTATGCAAGTGTGTTTGATTTGTGAATGAATAATGCATGAATATGAAGTGAGATAAGAGGTTTCGTCAGATGCCATTGAGACATGTGACCTAGCCTGTGAGAGGCGAGGATTGGGCTGGGTGGTATCATGATTGTGAGTGACCTAGCCTGCGAGAGGTGAGGATGGGCTCACTTAGTGTGATGTGCATTTGTGAGGAATCTGTCATATAGTGGAATGTTTGAGAGTTAGGTTGGGGTGGAATAGACATGGACTGCAAGGCGGAGGTCGCGACAGGTTTAGCATGGACCTTGGGGGTGAGCGTCTTAGTGTGGAAGTTCCAATGGCTCTTGTTGATCCCATGAGTTGGGGCTTCCTTGCAACACTAGACGACCCTGACGAACCACTGGAGGACACCATTCTAGGTAGTGCGGTCTATGCCGAAGGCATCGACGTCAATGAGGTTCTTATGGGTAGACATGTGCTCCTGGACTATTCTAAGAGGTAGAGCTGGTACCGCATGGCATATGAAGTAGCGTCTAGGGGGTGTTGCATCACACATGCATTGGTTGGTTTGTCGTTGGACGATGTGATATGTGTGTGAACTCCATGAGTGAGTTACATGACGTAGTCCTTAGTTATTCCTTACATGTGATTTATCTGCAATTGCGAATGATTCTCACTCCCTTTCTTTGTTGTTGTTCCTGTTGTTTGTGTTTGGGCTAATCGCCATTTGCAGGTGAGGATCGTCCAGTCATGGAGCACGACGTGGACGAAGGGGCTTAGCCTCTCATGCTTAGTTTATAGTTTAGTTGGGACTTGTGCTCAGATAGCTGTGACATCAGGGCAGGGTTATTTGTTTATGTTTTCTTCTTTCATTTGTTTAATATCTTACTTTATGTATGGCCTTTGGAGGGCCACTCGTTGGACGCACCTTTTGTATTTTCTTTAATCATTGGACGACCATGAGATTTATGCATGTGAACCTTTTTCTCATGCGAAAGTTCTTTCGAAAGTTGGATAATTCCTAGTATAAACTATTATTTATTTGTGCATTCTCTGTTAATAAGAATATTTGGGGTAAAGGGTGTCACACTCCCTTTGCCAATAATACATCTGATCAATCTTCATCAGTCTAGTTCTCTCAAATGGAAAGAGGGGCTTCTCTTCACTTGCTCCTTCAACTTCAATCTCTTCCACCTTAGGCTCAAGGGCTTCATCCTTGTAGAACCAATTATCATCCTTCTCAATAAGGCTCATGTGGTGAAGAGTAGAATCATCAATCTTGCTCGAGCTTTGGAGGATCTTATACTTCTCATCCTTGAAGTCCACTCCATAGTGCTCCATGACCTTAGAGATGAACACAACATAGCAAATGGGATACTCAACTAGCCTCATTTTCTTGAGAATATTATCCACAATGATAGCACTCCAATCAACTTAAATGCTCATTTTGAGAGCATGGATCAGAAGCATATCATCCATAGACAGCTGAGCATGGTTGCCTCCTCTTGATGTAAGCACCTAAATTATGACATAGGCAAGCAACCGTTCATCCATTTTTATGTCATCTGCCTTGAATTGCTTGAAAGTAGAGGAATTTCTAGGGTTCCTCAAGCAATCCTTGTACACCTTAAACTTCCTTTCAGACCACCTGTAACCCTTAATACTTCCAAAGGGAATCCAGCAATCCCTACCCAGACAACTTTATTCAGAACAATCTCAACACCCTTTACAGTAGAGTGTATCTCACCATCCCTAACCCTTTCAGCAACATAGAAAGCTCTAACAAGATCAGGGTAATGTTTCACTTCCATTTCCACAAAGGTCTTGAGACCTTGCTTCTCTAATAGAACTTGAAAGCCAAAATGTTGGTTTTTGAACCAACTCATAGAGAGATACTTGTGGGGGATGATCTTCCTATCCTTCCAAAAGTTCTTGAAATTGGACCTATCATCAGGGTTTGAGAGCCACCCTTCAAGGTTTGCAGAGGGACTAACTTCTCCTTTCCTTTCCTCTTGGAAGCCTCAACTGCAGCCCTCTTGGGTATCTTGTTGGGGTTGGAGGAAGACATGGTTGGAAGGGTTGAAGGTTTGAGAGAGAGTGAGAGTTGTAGAGAGAATGGGTTTTTGATGTTGTGAAGGATGAAGATGGGGTTTGGGGTTTTATAAAGTGTTTGAGTTGGTTGGAGAGATATGTGAGGAGTTAAAACCGTGGGAAATGAGTGGGTGTGAGGTTGGGGTTTGAGTCTTTCACGCGAAACGAAGAGTCTTCAGCAAAATATTCAGAACGGTTAAAATAATCTATTAGGTAATCGATTATTTTATGTAGAGAAACCTCACAAAACTAGTTCTGCTACAAATAATCGATTATTGCTTAAGATAATCGATTATTTGCACAGGTATGTAACTCCCAGAGTTCGAAATAATCGATTATTCCTGAAATAATCGATTATCGTGCAACTGATGTTCCCACCAGATGCTAGATAATCAATTATCCACTTATGATAATCGATTATTTGCACAAGCATGAGTTTTTCAACTCACAGCAGAGCATGAAATAATCGATTATATATGAGATAATCGATTATGTGTGAACAAAGCACATACATAACTCACACAAACACTTCAAACATGTAATCTTGCTTACAACTAACATACTTAGCAAACATACAACATTTTATATAGCTATTTGAATAGAAACACACATGACACAAAACACACAAGATATAAAACACACCAAAAGCAAAGAAAAGAACACATAAGACATAAGATTAAATCAACATATACAAGTATGCATATGCTTGTTATGCCATGTTGGTTCCATCTAGTATGCCTAGTTCATTTCTAATGGTGTAGAACCTATCTCTAGGCAGAGGTTTTGTGAAAATGTCAGCTAATTGATTGAGAGTGTCTACAAACTCAATTTCACACTCACCTTTTAAAACATGATCTCTAATAAAATGATGTCTAATCTCTATGTGCTTAGTTCTAGAATGCATGATAGGATTTTTAGTCAAATTAATAGCACTTGTGTTATTATGTCTCAGGGGAATGTAATCTAGGAAGATACCAAATCTTCTAGTTGTTGTTTCATCCAAAGGATTTGTGCACAACAACTACCGGCAACAATATATTCAGCCTTAGCTGTAGATAATGCCACACAAGCTTGTTTCTTAGAGTGCCAAGAAATCAAAGCACTCCCAAGCAAATGACATGTACCACTAGTTCTCTTCCTGTCTACCTTACATCCAGCAAAATCTGAATATGAATATCCAACTAAGCTAATAGATGCACCCTTAGGATACCATAAGCCCACATGTATAGTTCCTTTTATGTATTTAAGTATTCTTTTAACAGCAAGTAGATGTGATTCCTTAGGATTTGCTTGAAATCTAGCACATACACAAACACTATGCATAATATCAGGACGACTAGCAGTTAGGTATAGTAAAGAGCCAATCATACCTCTGTATCTCAATTCATCTACATGTTTTCCTTTTTCATCCGGATCAAGATAACATGAGGTAGCCATAGGTGTATTTGACTCCTTGGAACTTTCCATACCAAATCTTTTGAGTAGATCAATACAATACTTGGATTGGTTAATGAAGGTTCCATTTTCTAACTGTTGTCACTACTAGAAAAAAGGCTTTTTACATCGGTTATTTTGAGCTTTTAACATCGGTTATGAACTGATGTTGTATTGAACGATGTTGAAAGTGGGCAACTTTCAACATCGGTTCTTGAACCGATGTTAAAATACACTATAACATCGATTCAATGCATAAGCAATGTCGAAGGATGCCCAAATAGTCAAATTCTGTGTTGAAAACAACATCGGTTGTGGCAAAAACCGATGTAGAATGTTACCAAACAACATTGGTTGTTAGCCAATCGATGTTTGTTAACTAACAACATTGATTTTTCCCACAACCAATGTCGTATGTACACAAACAACATCGGTTGTGTCTATAACCGATTTTGTATATGCACAAACAACATCATTTTTTGCCATAACCGATGTTATTTGTGTAGTTTTTTTTTCTTTATGATCATTCTATTTTAGATTGAACCAAACCTGTAATTTCAAAACAAAATCTAGACCCAGGCAATTTATATAATAATTAATGATATTAAGCTTTATATTATTATAAATAAAATAGTAATGTATCATAAACAAACATCAAGCAATAAACCCAATATATAAATGTTTACAAATAGAATCCATTAATAAGCTATACTAATTTATTCAGTGTTCATTTCTAACTCTTAAAAAGTGTCGTGTCCACTGAATGTGAATATCTTCAATTGTTGTTGCCTCTAATGGTTGAGAATCGCTAATGTCTACATCATATAATAAACATATGTAAGTTAATCACATCGAATATTAAAAGTTGTAATAAATGAAACATGTTAAAGTAAACAAATATATTATTGTTTCCCAGTTATCCTTGAAACCTCCATGGATGATGGTCCACATCCAATGCATGATGTAATAGCCACACTTAGTGCCTCTGCTTTGTAGATTACACTAAATTCAATATGAAATTTAATAGTGTTTACGACAAATTATTGTAAAAAAAAAATTAATTAAACAACATTTTGGATATTCAAGCATTGGTTAAATTACTTACTTTTACATTAATCCAATCAACTTTCTTCGATTTGCTTGGTTGGTTACCTTGCAAGCCCTTTAAAGCATTGGTTAAAAGAAACATGCAAATATATTTGTAAGACCGAGACATTCATGTATAAATTTGTTACAAATTTAAACTTACGCCATAACTATGGCTTTGATGTCTACATCGAGCTTCTAGTGCAGGGAACAAAACCAGACAACAACATTGGACCTAGGACAAATAACCAGGAGTTGCCAATGTTGGCTGTATTGGAAATTAGTTATTAGTAACAATGCAATAATTATTTAAATGCTTTTATTAATGAAATTTTACTTACTTATTTAAGTAAGCTCCTAGTTAGACCTGTTTTTGTGATTCATGTATCCATCTTTGAATGTAATTATGAGCATGATCTCGCGTATTCCCTGATCTCTGTATGCTCTGAAGCTCAAGGAATCCATAGACAGAACCATGCTCCAATTCCATACATAACTCATTCAAAAACCCATTTTTGTTCAAATAAATGTAAATTGTTAATCACTTACAATTAAATAGGTAATGGACCTAAAATTAAAATGTACTTACTTCATCCATAGCTGTATAACACTGATATTAAGATATTGATTGCCACTCAATATTTCCCCAACATCACTATGATTTATGTAGGGGGAACTGTTCATTGTGAACCCCAAACAAAGTCACATCCCACGACACCTGGAAAGACTTTTTGAAAAGAAATAGGCTAACCTGTACCAAATTTAATAAGGGATCATCATCAGGGATCGACCTATTATGTGGTTCAATTGGTTTCTTTGGTCCCTGTTTATCCTACACAATTAATAAACATAAGTTACTTATAGTCAACAATTTATTCAGGTCAATTGTTTTGATGATACCAAAAAATAAAATAAGTTAAAGGAGCTACGTCCCGTGAAACAGGCTTCATAAGATGACTCGGCCATGCAATAAAGGTGTTTAGGGCCTCCCCCACTAACTAAACCTTATTAGTCGGTAAAGGGACTGGAGCAGTAGCATCTCGAACCTCTTCAACCCCCACCTTGACCATACCATCCGTCAAACACGTGTGGTGTATGATTGATGCCCCATGATAAACTCTCCCAATGGCCACCAAGCGGGGAGGTTGCTTATCAACATACAAGCCACATTGATCAGCTGCTGTGTCAGTGCTAGGCTTCTCCCCTGAGGGATAAACATCAATACCAGCACAACTCCCCTTCGTGCTAACATGGGCATTGGAAGGAGCTACATATGGCTCAAAATGCTTAGGCGGCTGCTGGGAGGTCCTTTGGCTCAACTCTATCAACAATTCTCTTTTTAGCTCATCTTTAAACTCCTATCTGAAGCTCTCTTTCAATGAAGCCACCAGCTCTGGGGTGATAGATGAAGAAGTATGTGAGCCACGTGATAGTGGTCCAAAGTACTGGCTGAAGGTCACACGACTCCAGTAGCACGGACACGACCAGGGTGCTCCAGTCGCCCAATGGCAATCGTTAGTATATCCTGACGTCGATGGGGAACAAAGCTACCTTGTGTGCACTGCTCCTCTAGGGAATCCTACAACCCAAAAAAGATAAAGGAGTAAACTTATGTTGTTACTATATTTAGTTACATTTTAAACTAAATAATAACTTACAATCCTATCAGCAATTTGTTGTGCCACCTCATATGTCATCTGTCCAGAATGTTTTGTACGGGCCTTCTTCCACTTCACATGTCGTTTAATGGGAGATGGAGGATCAACTACAATTGCACTCCTAGAATCAACAGCTTCAACCTATTTTTTCTCCATCTTCTCGACCATCATCTTTTCCTCAAGCTAGTCATAACCCCCACGAGACATCACGTGTGGGATGTTGTTATGTTTATGGATTTCTTGAGCCTTCTTGCTGATTTTCTGTGAATAATTAGACATACTTTGAGGAAAATAATTAACCAAATTTTGATATAGAAAATGAAAAACAACATCCACAACTTACCTGCCAAGCAGGAGTATTACGACTCTCTTTAAATTCCTTCCACTTCTCCTTCTCAAGGCCAAATTTTGCACAAGGAATGTCATCATCATCCTCATGTACCTCCTCCTCCTCACCACCATTCTTCTTTTTAATTGCATATTTCCTTGTAAGGTCTGCCTTAAACTGCCTCCATCTTGTTCCCATATAGGAAATAATTTTCCTCTTAGCCTTGGACGCTTCTGGAATATCAAATTGTTCCTTCATTTGAGAATCATATGTAAGAGTTAGTGAATGACAATAATATGAAAGTTAAACACATCGAATTACTATAACATAGAGAGTTTATTGAAAATACCAGAATGTCCTCCCAAATAATGTTCTTCTTAGTTTTTGGCACATGGTGCCATTATTTATACATAATATCAACCCTGTCTTGGGCAGCAATCCCCAAATAGGTCTTGAAATTTTGTCTATTTGGACCTGAAGCTTTCCCAGTTGCAGGATTAACATCAACTCGTGGCTTCTCCCCAGGCAAGCGTTTAGTAGTGAATTTTTTGAGTCGTGTGGATTCTCTAGTCCTCCAGGACATAGACTTTGAAGGAATTGATGACTCAGGAGGGGAACCTGGTGGTGTACCCATGTGCCTGTTCAAACAAACAAAAAATTAAGTGTTATTTGCAATTATAGAATGTTTATAAATTGTAAATGGAGATAAAAAAAGTTGAAAAAATTATTAAATTATACAATAACATAGACATTACTTATATATAACGTGGTTAGGTAGGAATGTTCTCCCATAAGCGTTCATCATGATCAATACGATTTGCGTGTACGTCGTCCACCTCATTTTCTTCAATGATGGTAGGCATGCGTGTGTAGAAAGAAGGAGACTCACAAATATCGAGTGTTGAATAATCATTTTCATGAATAACACCACTAGTTCTTCCTTGTAGAACCACTAACCACCTTGCATTACAGAGATCTTAGACATAAAACACTTGTTTTGCTTGTTCTGCCATGATGAAAGGCTTGTCCTTATAAGCAACCTTTTTAAGTTCTACCTAAGTGAATCCCAAATCATCAGTCCGCACACCGGTGTTGCCATTAACCCACTTACACTTAAAAACAAACACTTTGAAAATAGTATAATCAAGCTCCCATATTTCTTCAATCACTCCAAAGTAAGACATGGACCCTAGTTTGGGGTTGTTATTTTTTGCACTAGAAAAGTGTTCTGCTTCAGCCAAAAGACTAACCCCACTGTTTTGAACTATACTCTTATCATCCTGTGACTTCGAGTAGAACGAATACTTATTGATATCATATGCCTTCCAAGTTGGAACATTTAGCTTACGCCCATTTGCTAACCACTTTAACTTTTCAGACCGATGATCAAGAGCAAAGATTGTTTCTTTAAACCACTTTAAGAAACTTTTATTATGCTCGATCAACACCTGGTTCTTATTCATTTTTGGGTTACATGCCTTCACAAATTCTTTCTGTGCATTTATGTATGGGGTAACCTCATCGGTATTATTCAATATATACAAATGTGCTTCATTCAGTGCCTTGAGACCTATGGTTACAACAATTAAACCTTGTGTACCCTTACCTCTCACTCTGTTCTTGTGATAAGACTCAGGAACCCCGACAGGTTTCGTCTTCTCCATGTACTCTGAACAAAACTCAATAGCTTCTTCTGCAATGTACCTTTCAACAATGGATGCCTCAGGATAGTATTGATTCTTGGTATACCCTTTTAGGATCTTCATGTGTCGCTCAATTGGGTACATCCACCGTAAATAAATGGGTCCACACAATCTAATCTCCCTCACTAGAAGAATAATTAAGTGAACTATGATGTCAAAAAATGAAGGAGGAAAATACATCTCCAACTGACATAGGACAATAGCAGCCTTATTTTCCAAGTCATCCAACTTTACAGGGTGAATGACTTTGCTACATATAGCATTGAAGAATAAGCACAGGCGAGTTATGGCAACCCTGACTTTGTTAGGCAAGATGTTTCGTATCGTCGCGGCCAGAAGTTGTTGCATTAAGATGTGGCAATCATGAGACTTTAAGCTAACTAATTTGAGATCCTTCATCGATACAAGACTCATTACATTTGAAGAGTATCCCTGTGGCACCTTAACTTCCCGCAGACACTGACAAAAACTTTTTCTCTCTTCTCTGGACAAAGTATGACATGTTGGGGGTAAATATGTTCGTTTACCTTTTGACCTTAGATGTAACTGCTCACGTATACCCATCTCAACCAGATCTTACCGAGCATTCAGACCATCCTTTATCTTGCCTTTAATGTTAAGAAGTGTGCTGATTAAACTATCACACACATTTTTCTCCACATGCATCACATCTAGATCAGACCAGTATGGAAGATCAAAGAATATCGACCCCTTCTTCCATATTCTTTTCTCACTTGCATCCTTTTGTTGGGTCTTCCCAAAGATAGTATGGATGTCCTCCACTTGCTTATAAACCTGCTTTCCAGTCAAAGGTATTGGTGCAATTCCATCCTCTTGTCTTCAATTAAAAGATTTTTTCAATCGCCGATACAGGTGATAAGGTTTCAGAAATCTCCGATGCCTAGTGTAGTCTATCTTTCTTCCATGCTTCAGTTGCACGTAACTTGTGTGTTCTTCACAGATAGGACATGCGTGATGCCTCTTAACACTATGTCCACTCAAATTTCCATATGCTGGAAAGTCATTAATGGTACAAAATACCATTGCACGCAACTTGAAGGTCTCCTTGCGATTCCCACAAAAAACGTCAACCCCTTCCTCCGACAACTTTCTCAAGTCTTCAATCAAGGGACTTAGATAAACATCGATGCCATTTCCTGGCTGTCTTGGACCTGAAATCATCATAGACAACATAATGTATATTCGCTTCATGCACAACCAAGGAGGCAAGTTATAAATTACTAGCAAAATAGGCCATGAGCTGTGGTTAGTACTAAGTTACCAAAAGGACTCATTCCTTTAGTAGCAAGTCCAAGCCTAAGGTTTCTTACCTCCTCCCCAAAATCTGGAAAGAAAAGATTAATATTGTCCCACTGGGGAGAATCAGCCGGATGTTGGAGCAATCCATCACATTTTCGACCATCTACATGCCATGTCAGGTTTTTTTCGTCATCTCTATTAGCGAACAATCATTTAAACCTTGGAATTATTGGAAGATACCAACACACCTTTGCTGGGGAGTCTTTCTTTGTGCTTTCATCACTACCACATGTGTCATCCTTCAATTTGTACCGTGATACCCCACACATGGGGCATTTATGCATGTCTTCAAACCCATTTCTGTACAATATGAAATCATTAGGGCATGCATGGATTTTCTGATACTCCATACCTACTGGACACAATATCTTCTTTGCCTCATAGTTATTTTTCGGCAGCGTGTTCTTTTTGGGAAGCATTGTTTTCAACACCTCAAGCAAATCTGTGAAGCTTTTATCACTCCACCCATATCTTGCCTTCAAATTGACCAAACTTAACACTGTTGACAATCGTGTGAACTTTTTGCACATTGGATACAAAGGCTTCTTCGACTCACTTTCCAATGCATCAGACAAAGGGGCATGTGCTTACTAAAAAGACTCTTGTCCAACATCTTAGATCATATCCTCTAATCGATTTCCCATTTCAACATCAACAACATACCCAGTTTGGGACACCGTCGACATGTCTGTGAATTCACTGTGCCATATCCACCTTGTATAATTTTGAAGAATCCCATCACAGAGAAGATGTGTCCTTATCTCGTTACGACATGTCATCTCCCATTTAGATAGTTAACACAAGGACAATAATATTTTCCCCCATATTCAGTGAATTTTGTTGAGCATGAAGATGCATGAAGATCTCACTTTTCCATAAAAGGTGTGGCCCTATCCCGTTCAGGAAGACATTATTTATACTTTATTCGTACGTAGAGGTTAAGTCTCTTTTGTTAAATTTGATGAAATTTTGGCAGCATTTTGCATTGATCTCCAAGTACACGACATGAAAGCGGTGACATCAATTCCACCACAATCAAGTATGCACCCAGAGAACAAAATGAAATGAAGGAAACCGAAATTTCATCAAATTTAACAAAAGAGATCCAACCTCTATGTATGAATCAAGTATAAAAAAATGACTCTTCCCAAACTGTCCAAACAGACAATTCAAGATTTAATACAACGATTAATCCAAACTATCTGTATTAATCATTGTATTGAACCTCAAATGGGAAACTAAGGTTCACTCATAATGCTTAACTTGAATGTAAAATAATACTCATTAATTACACAAACAAGTTATAAAGCATTATTATAATTGTAAGAAGCACAGAAGTGTCAGAATAAGATACGTACCTTAAAAGATGCTCACTAACAATAACAAAGAGTGTGGTGATCACGGTGCAAACAAGAAAGGAAAAAGAGCCTGTAGATTAAATCGTATCAAATTTATGCTTCAAATCTTAAAAGTTGGTGGGAGTAACATTATTTTATTTTATATATATGCAAACTTCTTTAATCTTTATGTAAATCCCTATAGGCTAGAAAAAAACAAATTAAGGGAGAGAGGGATTAAGATAAAGTGAAGAACAATCAAAAGACAAGAATGAAAGGGGAATCTGTATTTGATTTTTGATAGTATTTACCATTCAATCCACTCAACCAGACTCACACGGGGAAGTGCAGGGAGAAAGCATTTGTCTAGTGAGGTTTTTTGTACTCATCCTTCTGAATGCATCTAAGCTTTTGGTTTAGTGGAAGATGCACTAGAAAGTACCATTTCTACTTATTATTTTCCACATCATGTTATGCATTTCTACTTATTAATGTGCTACTACTAATTAAATGTGGACTACGACTAAATCTAGAGGTGGGGGTGGAGATTTAAGTAAATGATGAAGTTAACTTCATTAGAGGCAGAATGACATTTGTTATTTGTTTCCTCTAATAAATTTCTCCGCATGCATAATAAACTAAAGATGTGCTTAAGCCTTATATAAACATTTATGTGGTAGTACAGTTGTAAATGAGCTATAGAGTCAAATCAAGTAAAATAAAATAAGCTTTGACTTATAAGAATTAATCAATTTTAAGCATAAAAAGAATAAAATATTATAAGAATTCACATGCATCAGCAGAGGAGAATAACCAAGACAGATTATGTAAATTTCTATAGACTCTAACTAACTTTGGGTTATGTGAATTCCAATTTTCAGATCAAGTATATAGGGAATGAGCAAGAAAATATGTGCAATGGACAATTGTAACAGTCGGTAAATGAATAATAATTACTGCTGCAACTTAAGGTATAGTAATATCTAAGAGACTCACAAAGATCAACCAAATCCAAGAGTACAATTACATCTTCAAGATCCTTGTTCAAACTTGTAGAGGCAACGAAATATCTAACCGAACGACACCCAAAACTGATATTTAACTGCAGAATAAAAATTAGCAAATAAAATTAGTATAACATTGAAAACTTTCAAGAATATAGTAGGGTTTGTAGAGAACTGGAAACTCTTATCCCACCAAGACACATTGCCATTGATGGTGAAGTGATAAAATTTTCAGATTTCTAGGGACTGAATATAAGTTTTGGTAGTTTCCCAACTTGATGGAGAGTTTCATAGTATAACATAAACTAGTAATAATGTGCAAAAAGAAAATAGTGCAGTGAATCTATAATAATAAAGTTTTTCCAATTGAAATCATAAAGATAAAGTTAACATTCCTAGACTCAATAACATCCCAATCTCACATAATAGAAACAAAGAAGGAAACAATGTAGAGACTCAAATCAAACCATTATAGAAAGTTGATAATGAAACTTTTATATCCAGTTTTACCATCCAAAACTAATCCGTACTTGCAACAGCAAAGTACTTTTCCCAATACTAATGAAACTTTTATATCCAGTTTTACCATCCAATTTTACCTATGAAATTGAGAGCTATTAGTGTCTTCTACGTAGATTATTATTAGTGTCTATTTGACAAGAATTTAGGTTAGTTGACCTTAATGTAGAAGTTGAAAATAAATGAGTTATTAGTGTCTTTTATGTAGATTATTATTTCTAAAAAAATAATTATTTTGCTGCATAATGAGTGATTAAGCTCTCATTACAGCTATATCATCAACCTAGATTTGACTTAGAGAGAGTATTCAAAGCTTGAAAGGTTTTTTAAGATATTCATTCTTTAGAAACAAAACTAAAGGCTAAGTTTAATAAAAATCCACTGCTACATCCATTGTTAACATTTTCAACATCAAGTGAACGTACAAAGGTTTCAAGATCAGTTTATAGTCTTGAGAAAAGGAAATGAAGTCGTGTGTATTGTTCAGCTCTTGAAAAAGCTTCCGTTAAGATTTGGACAACTTCTAATTAATTCCTGACAGTTAATAAACATTGGGGTAAATCTTTCAATTATCACACATTGGGGTAAAACCCAAGTATTTCAGAGAATAAAAGTGCTATTCACAGAGCCAATTGTTATCTTAGTGTATCTTGCCAAATCGAAATATCATTTGTCTAAGAACACATTTTTAGGAAAAAAAAAGAGATGTTGTAGGCTCTAGTTACATAGGTTGTTCTTAGTGCTATTCATAGAGCCAAGGGATACAAATACAACAAAGCAAACTATCCTCCTAAGTTTAGCAAAGAAAGTTATGAATTTGGCACCATTACCAACCAACTCTGAATAAGAGTCTTCCTTTGGTGTCTTCTTAAAACAACACTTCAAACTATACACTTTGATTTTAGTAGTATGACTTTACACCACAAAAACAATTCATAGTAAATAAATGAATACAAAAATACCATGTCAAGAGAATTAGCTCCAAGTGCAACAAATTTAGACTCTCCAGTAACAACTGATTCCTCTGGCAGTGCCAATTACTTCTTGACTATGTCACACACCTTCTTCACTATCTCTGGTTTTCAGTTTCTGCATCAATATGAGATCAAGTCTTCAGACCAAGCAATTGAGAGCATTAGATAATAGTGGCAAAAAGTAAATTTAATCATCGGTTTATTTAATCAATACACAAAAATGTCCTCCAATAGGAATGGAGTATTTAGACAGGCCTTAATAGGAATGAAATTAGTTACTGCCTCTCTATGGTAATAGATCCACATCCTACATTTAGTAAAAGATCCACATCCTACATTTGAAGTGTTTACTTACATTAAAAGTAAAAAATAAATTTAATTTATTTCAGTTAATTCAATTTAGTGAAATAAATCCACATCCTACATTTAATATCAGCATCTTGCTTCCTAAAACAAAATGGAAGGGAAAAACCAATCTTACTTCTGATTCCAACGTTAAAGCATCCCCCTATTCAGTAAAGCGCTCCTTGATTTGCAAGTTATCAAGATAATTCAGGGTCTCCAATCCCTCTACTTTAACTTCACTGAATTCATGCAAATAAACAGAAATTTCTAATTCAACCAAACTTAACCAAAGTATCAAACATAAATATTTCACCACACAAGTCACAATTTGGTCATGTACATAAGCACAAAAAAGTTAACTGGATAACATGATAGCATTTGCATACATGATAGCATTTGCATACTGCAAATTTAATTCAGGTAATAACATTAGCTTATTAGTCTAGATTGTCACACTGAAAATGTATACATCCATTCTCAACACCATCATATATCAAAAGCCATAAATCAACAGTTAATTGTAAAAGTTTAAACTCCGAGCCTATTTTCACATTCCACCATAAATCTAAATCAAACTGTTGACATAGTAAGGAAAAGATTCACATTTTTGCACGTCTATGTGGGTTCATTACATGTGCCAAACCAATTGATGCCATTGAGCTCTCAAAATATGAAATTCCAGTAAAACAATTTACAATAATATTAATGGTTTCTCCTCTAATTTTATTATGTCTTCCTCTACCCCTTTTAAGCAAAGCAAACAAAGTAAAACAGCGAAAGGCAGGGAAAGTAATGGGAAGGGAAAAAATGGACATCCAAACCTCGTTCTCGTGCTGCCACACATGAATCTAAGCACCACGACGTTGCTAGGACTGAACCACCACGATGTTCCTATGTTTGATTCCCTTGACCACATTGTTAGGGAACACCGCTAGGGTAAAATGCACCAATAATCAAATCACTAACAAGCAACCAAAATGGAAAAGGAGTGGAAAAGGGGGAAAATGCACCAAATAGCAACTCAAAAGAGGAAAACTCTGATTGGCACAGAAGTGTCGTCACGGAGAGGGCAGAAGAGTGGAAGACGCCTTCACGGAGAGGGCACGTGAGTGGCAGAGATGGTGGCGCGGAGGCTTTACGGCGGAGAGGGAGATCGTGGGGGCTGTGAGCACGAAGGGGCACGAGTGAGAGTGAGGGCGCGAGAGGGGTTGTGAGCACAAAGGGGCACGAGTGAGACTGAGAGTGAAGGCACCAGAGTGAATGAAAATTAAGGTTTTAGCGCCCTTTCAACATCGGTTATCCAATAAACCGATGTTGAACATCTTATATCAACATCGTTTATTTAATGAAACGATGTTGAAACCTCCATCAACATCGGTTCATTAAATAACCGATGTCAACATGTTGCACTTAATTTCAAAATTGCCATTGCGTTTTATTTGGCATCGATTTTAGTACAACCGATGTTGATAGCACGATGTTAAAAGCCTTTTTTTTGTAGTAGTGTATTTGGAGTCCAAGGAAGTAGGATAATTCTCCCATCATGGACATTTCAAACTCACTCTGCATGGTCTTAGCAAACTCTTCACACAAGACATCATTAGTAGCCCCAAATATAATATCATTTACATATATTTGAACTAATAGAATGTATTTCTTGGTTTTTTTTTTTTTTTTTTGAAGAAATTTCTTGGTTTTCTTAATAAACAAAGTTGTATCAACCTTGCCTCTTGCAAACTTTTGTTCAATTAAGAAATTACTTAATCTTTCGTACCAAGACCTTGGTGCTTGTTTCAAACCATATAGTGCCTTTTGCAATTTATACACATGATTAGGAAAGTCACAATCAACAAAACCAGGGGGTTGAGTGACATAGACTTCCTCCTTAATAAAACCATTTAAAAAAGCACTTTTGATATCCATTTGGAAAAGCTTAAAAATCCATTAAGGAAGAAAAAAACAAGAAGTCTTATGGCCTCAAGTCTTGCAACATGGGCATAAGTTTCATCTTAATCAATCCCTTCTTCTTGACTATAGCCTTTGGCTACTAAACGGACTTTATTTTTGGTTATAAACCGGATTCGTCCATTTTATTTCGAAAAACCCATCTAGTACCAATTACTTGTTGAGCATTAGTTCTTGGCACAAGATCCCAAACTTCATTTCTTTTGAATTGATTAAACTCTTCTTGCATTGCCAATAACCAATGTTCATCAAGTAAGACTTCCTCAATTGATTTTGGCTCTACTTGAGATACAAAAGGAACATCTCTACAAAAATTATTAAGTGAGTTACGAGTGGTTACCCCTTTACTTATATTACCTATGATGTTGTCAAGTGATAGGTCTCTAGAGGTTCTCCATTCCTTAGGTAGCTCCATTGTAGGTTGTTAAGTTGTATTAATGGTTGGCCTTTCCACAATGTGAGCCTAGTTTCCTCAACTTGGCTAGAATCTTCAAGTTGACATGCACAATCATCATCTAGATCTCTTTTTGACTCATGGGGGTTTACCTCATGGTCATTAGTTTCATCAAAAGCAATGTGAACTAATTCTTCAATCATTAATGTAATATCCTGTTTTTAGAAGCTAGCTTATAAATTAAAATTAGATTGAGATCTTTGCATCATCTCAATAATTCCAATAATTATCTCCACGTCTTTGTATCTTTATAAATTAAATTCCTAAGTTAATTACTATAGCTACCCTTAGCAATTTAAATTTATATCCTTGTGTTGTTATTCATTAAAATAGTTTTTTTTTTAATTTTATTTTATTTTTCTACTGATCCTAGTACAAATCCTAGGTATACCCTTTGTGCTCTTATTTTTTAATTTGCATAAAAACAACCTTATATAACTCACGTCCACCACCATTAAGCAAAGTAATTTTATTTTATTTTTAAAATAATCACCTTATGTTCCAACAATTCGTCTCCACCATCAAAGTTTTATTAACATTATAGTAATTCATTAGCCCATTCTTATTCCTCGTATGAAACACAAAGCCAAAAGCCTCCTTATTTCTCCTTTGAGTGTCGTCGGTTCCCTAAAGAAAATCAAGCCTCCTTCTAATCCCATTACAGCCCACGGATTCAATAGCAACACCCAACCAACTTTACTTCTCATTCTTTTCTCGTATGCACCTGCCCTCTAACTCGGCGGTCCCTCACTCAAAGTCGAAAAACCACTACCATCTGTCACCTTCTCCACCCATTGTAGCTACAAACCCAAGCACTGAATCTGTTGCATGTGAGTTTCTATCCTTCTTCCTCAAAGCCAAGAATAACGTAGGCACTAGGAAGTGTTCTCAGTTTGTCGACGAAGCTTAGATTGCAGTCTTGACACTCCCTTCGTAGTGTAGAAGCCGAAAAGGTAATGAAAGCTAGAAAACTTTTTTTTTTCTTCTACCTAGGGTCGAAATCTGTTTGGGCTTAGGTGTGGCTTTTGGGCCATCGAAAACCACATGCAAAGCCATTTTAGTGTAGTACTCGTTACAAGCTTCGATTTGACAGGTCATATGTGTCAATCAGTCACATGTGCTAAAAGTTACATGGATTGCAAGCTCGAAGGGCAAAACGCTTGAGAAGCTAGAGCGGACCTCGGAGGACAATCAGTGGATCCTTCTAGGTAAGGGGTGTGTGAGATGATCCATTGTGAGTGGATGCTTAGTTCTCGTTGGGAGCACTATGGCTCCAAATAATCGAATTGTGACTTTACGAGTATTTTTGAATTTGTCTAGATTCTGTGAGAAGTGTGTGGTTGTTGTTGTGTTGTGTTTAGGGGCACCGTTGGGATCTAAGATTGATCCCTGTAAGGCTTTGAAGCTGTAGGGTGGGGTAGCTCATAGAGCTGTCCTATAGGCCACGTTAAGGTCAAGAAATACCAATTGTGATAAGCATGCACTTGGGTGCGTGGGGATTTATGTATACATGTATGCTTGCTAGTGTCATATGGTTTGTACTGACCCTGCACAAGAATGACATGCCTTTGTATTTTTGAACTATTAAAATTGGATATATAGCACTACTGATAAATCCTAGATCGATTGTATTGGAAATCTAGCGATGTATGTATGTGGAACTAATTATAATGATGTAATTGTATATGTATCGTGAACATGATTCTGTTAAGTGCCATGTGAATGAGTGGTCATTGGCCTTGAATGTTAGTTGCTGGATGATTAGTACATGTGGTAATGATTGAGTTATGGAATGGTTAACTTCAAGATATGCAATATGTGAATGGTGACTTAGATATTTGCAGCAAACATGTGTGATCCATGAGCACTTTGAGTGATTAGTTACTGACTCTTACTAATGGATTCTGGTTATCCCCACTGGGAAAAGGATAAATAAAGAGTTAACAAACTAACCAATCTGTTCACTGAACACTAGTAAGAGGAGAATGAAAGTCTAAGCATTATAATTTAACTGAACCATGGCGAATGAACTTGTTCTTAGATGATGCCACACACACACACACACACACACACACACATATATATAAAACTAGCAAGAGTTCTTAAATTAGCTGTGGCTTGATGTCTAATAATTATATTAAAAGATGTCTTGAAAGTTTAAGGGTGGGAAGGTCAGCTAATGATAAGAATAGAATTTAAATACATGTGGTTGTTGCTGCCAGAATTTGACAGCAAAAGAACTGTATTGTACCAACTTGTGTATACAGGTTTGAAAGAATTAGGAGTGGCTATTTTATGGCCCTTGAGTTCCGGAAGTCCTCTTTCTAACCTCACTGGTCTCATAATATTTAAGGTTCTATATAATATTTGCAGAATATATTTGCCAGACATGTTAAAAAAGCTTTCATGCAGAATTGTCCTAACATATCTACTGTTTGGGCTCAAATGAAGGGTTTGTGTCTCAAGTTAACAGAGGGGAACATATCCTATAGCCTAATGGGACATAGGAGGACTGAACTTTAATTTACCAAGCCTTTATAGTCATTTAAGCATAACAACATTAGGTAGTTCACAAAATCAATTTTTATATGCTGCAGAATTACATAATGGTACTATTCTGTTTTCCCTAACCTCGTGGCAGCAGCCTAAAATGAATTAGGTCTTGTGCTTTCAAATAACTATAGTTTCAGGTGTCCTCTAACTAGACTAACTGATCTCATAATTTTTAGAGGTCCCTAGAATATTTGGTGAATATTTTGGCAAGGGACGTCAAAACTTTCCAGGTGCAGAACAATGTTGAGGGTTGCTACTGTTTTCTCCAATTTGAGATGCTTAATGCTTGAACCACTGCTTGGAGATGTTTGCACTATTTTTATACACCTTAGAGGAACCAAAAATCAACCTTTACTAAGTTCCTACGCATTCCTAAGTCTAGGAGAAACTAGCAAATCAAGACTTTGCCAAATTAGAGTCTTGAACTCTTTAATACATGTGGTTTTGTCTTCATATTAAAACTGGTATTGACGTGAAACTAATTAGATTAAACCCTTTGGTGGTCCTCTAGATTTATGTCTCAGCTTTCAAATTGAATTGGTCCCATAATTTTTCGACATCTGTAGAATATTTGACGAGTATAATAGCAGCGTATGATGAAGTGGTGTTGCTGCAGAATTTTTCTGCATTATGTGACTGTTGGTGTAATCTTAAGGATTGAGAAACTTAAGCTTCCGATTGGAGAAAATTCCCTTGTTTCCTTGTACCTTTAAGATGTGTATAATTAGTCATGCTCAAGCTCTTGACCATAACCAAGTGTAGGTAAAGTGAGAAAAATGAAACTAACTCTAGAAATTTGGTTGAAAAATAGTGAGAAGCTGGTTCTGTTTTAGAATGGTCACTGGTGTAACCCCTTTTTGTGGTGGTTTAAATACATGTCTTAGCTTCTAAATTCAATTGGTAACAACTCTTTAAGATGTCTATACAATTTTTTTTTCTTTGATTCATTTATCTACTAAAATAGGTTCATAAAGTCAAGATAGTGGGAAATCATTGTGGCATGATGTAAGAGAACTTGAAGCTTAAAATGCATAGACTATAACCCTGAAATGTGATTCACTATTTTAGGAAGTAAAAGGTTGTGTGTTACAACATATAGTAGCTTATGAATTATGCTTATAGTATAGGAGTCAAGGAAATTGGTTTGATTGATACAAACTGAGATGAATGCCATTTAAATGGTATCTTACTTTAATTGTGTGGGTTGATGCTCATAACATTGAATTGACTGTGCGTCTTAGTAATTCTTGTGACTGTAAGTGCCTGCTTTAACATGATATTGATTTCATCATGCTTGGACTTCTATGAAAATCTTGGGAGTATTGCAATGCAACCACGGAAATGGTGTGTTCATTAATGCACGGTTAGAACACTAAATTTAAAATTTACTTGAGATGATGATGAAAGAGATGACTGTTGGACCTAGAATCTGTGTTCATAGTACGAAAGGACTAAAGGGTATTGATTTATATCAACTAAAGGTATTTAATGAACATTAAGACCTGGTATTGAACCCCAGGCAAAATCCAATAAATCCTAGTATTGAACCCCAGGTAAATTTCATTCAGAACTGGTATTGAATCCCAGGCAAAATCCAATAAATCCTGGTTTTGAACCCCAGGTAAACTTCATTCAGACCTAGTATTGAATCCCAGGCAAAATCCAATAAATCCTGGTATTGAACCCCAGGTAAACTTCATTCAGACCTAGTATTGAATCCCAGGCAAAATCCAATAAATCCTGGTATTGAACCACTACTGCAAAATTAGCTTTTAACGACAATTTTATAATAGCAATAATGTAATTGCCGGTAATTACCTTTGAAAAGTTATTATTTACTGACTATTATTATTAATGGCCAGTAAAACAGTATTAGCTGATAATAAGAAAGGCTAAATGACCATAAGAAACTAGGGGCATTTTTCTTTCCCTGACTTGCTTCCCATTCTCTCATTTCCACGACCAAGACTCCACTACTGTATCATACAAGGCTTTTAGTCTGGTTCATGCGTTCAAATAATTTTCGCTCTAAAAAATTCCATCTCTCACGACTCTCGCTTCAGTCTCACTCACACTGCTATTGAGTGCAATTCTTCGAACCCTAATCATTCTTCAAACGCTAAGCGCAAGTGCGATTTCTAATTCTCGTTGAATTTGCAAATTCGAGCCCTATTTGTGGTGCGCTTCTGTTTCTGTAATCAAAACCCTGATTTCTCATTGATTGTGAGCTATGTTGCATGGATACAGGTACAGTATCGGTATCGGGTACGAGTACGGGTACAGGATACGAGATTTTTCAAAAATCCAGGGTATGGGTACATTAATGTATATTTTAAAAAATATGTATTTATATAAAAAATAGAATTTAATATTCACATAATTAAATTTTATAAGTGGTAAAAAACACAAATAAGCATAATTAATTCATAATATAAAAGAAGATTAAATTCTTCAATATAACAAAAAATATCTCATAATAAAAACTATAATTCATACAATATCACACTTTAACGATATTATGAAACCACATTTTAACAGTTTCTATATCATTATTTTACTGTCCATTATCACTAAAAACAATTGTCTTTTACTCTGTTTTGTTGTTTGTGTTTTTGTTATTTGTTTTAAATTCTGGAATGATTTGTTTCCGTTATCTATATAGCAAATTTACATTTGGTTTGTGACAACATATATAACTGTGCATGTATAGGTTTGAAGTGCTAATTTATTAGTTGCACTGTAGTTTTTACTCTGTTTTGTTGAACCCTTCAACACAATACAAAAGTATATGAAGTCTGGTTAAGTGTGTGATAGAAGTAGCTTGATTAAAAAGCCTTATCAATTTGTGGAAAACCAATGTGTAGATAAAAATGCACACATGATTAAACTTGATCAGAAAACAATTAGGGAGAAAAATATGCACTTGGATTATCATTAAGCAAAATAATCAATATATAATGCTTTCTTAGTTATCTAGTATTTGACCTATATAAGAGGCTTAACAACTAATTAATGTTGTGTGACTCATGTGACTTTGATGACTACAAAACTATTTAGTTCAAGATATGTATTGTGCACAAGTCTCGTATATTAGGGAGCCTTTCACCATTCTGCCTCTGCCTTTGCCACTGGCAGCGTCACTCACTTCTTCCCTGCTATTGGTTCTCTTTCCTCTCAAAACACTCCCAAGGTCACATTGCCTTGATACTCTCATTTATGCTGTAGGTTTGTTGTAGTAAGCAAATTAAATCCTCGAGAAGAGAAGAAAGATTCTTTTGTTGAAGGTGCGCCCCCTTCACTTACTTCACTCTCCCTGGTAATGCCTGTTTGCTTAATTTCTTAAAATTTAATTAGAGGCAAGACGAACCTATTTTGTTCTTAGGCTCTCATCAGCAGCTGTAGGTATTATAAAAATAAAAAAATTAATACAAGATACTTAACAGACCACATTATTGCCTCTGGTATAGTTAATTATTCATTAGCCATTTAAATACTAGCATTCTTCAGTTCATATCATTCATATATAGGTCTTTTGTGTGACCAATTTTCCATGAGTGTTGAAGGTTGTTAGGATAAATAGGCGTGGGAGTTTGTTGGAAGTGGTTCAGGTTCTCACTTATATGAATCTCATTGTTAGAAGAGCTTAGATTTCCTCTTGATGGAGAATGGATGGTACGGTTCACTTCACAGTTCTCAATTTTCCATCTACTAAACATCATGGCTTTCGCTCACATTGGCCAATTTTTCATGTTACAGGATCAAAATGGGAAAAAGTTTCTACAAGATAATATATATATCTGACTGCATTCAACATCAACAAGTATATCTAGAAAAATAATCTGAGACCATTTTTACTTTGACATTTGTTATGCTTGTGTCATTTCCCATCTAAATATTTGATACTTGACAGAATTGGAGGTGTTCTATCACTCTTATGCAGATAGGATTGCTGGGCTTCCTGGCCAACCCATACATCGGCTTTTAGCAGTTATCAGAATATGTCATAGATAATGTGATTAGATCAAATCCATAGTGTTATCAAAGAATGGAAGCCTTTGGTTCAGTGTGACAGATAAAGGAACCAAATCTCGAAGAGGCAAGAGCTATCATCTTATTGAAAGGAACCCCGAGGTTAAGTGCAGTTGTAACATTGTAGTTATTTTGTGTTAATGTTATTGTCCTTCCGCATGTATATAACCAATGCTACTTGCTTGCTGAGTTACTATAGTACTCACTACACCAATTTTTACTTTTAATGGCAGTGGTTCATCAATTTTTGACAGGTTTTGTTGTCATAATTGCAGTATTTTCTCATGAATTCTTGAATACATGCCTACAGTTTCATGATGGCAAGTGAGGGGACCAAGGAACGAAACATCATTAACCAGGTTAATAACAATATACATAATGTCATTTCTCCCAAAATATAAGAATAAATAGATCAGAACATCCTGTCCAAATCTCATATATTTATTTTAGAGAATTGATACACATGCTAATCCAAAATGGGTTATTCATTTTGTTTCCCACCCAGTACAGCTCCTAGCATACATTTTGAATAAACTTCACTTAAATTAGATATACCAATCTAATTAATGTTTACACATCAATAACACATATTACATAACATACCCTTTTTTCAACCTAAGTACTATTTGGTTCTTCCTTTTATTTGGGGGCTCTTTACAAAATATTATCTTAAGTTTTTAAGAATTTAAAATATTTTTAATGAAGAAAAAAGTTACAAAAACATAATGTTTATCAAAATTAATTAGAGGAATTTATAGATATAGTGATTTTATAGTATGTCCTCCCCCTAACTTATATTTCATATTCTCTAGGTTCAAAAACTGGTTGGTTCAACTCCATTGATCTTGCAAGGTCTAATTTGGTACAATAGCAGGTATGCACTTTGACCCTGTGGTTCGAGATATAAAACTGATTTTCCTCCCCTTGTTTTTTTTAAAAAAAAAAATTGAGACACCAAACTGATTCCTGATTATTTATTCTGCTTTGTGGTAGTTGCTTGTTCTTCAATTAAACAAGTGAAATATTTTTGTATACTTGTGTCAGGATAAGAACAATTTAAATGACAGTGATACTAATTTGAATATTTCTTGCTCGATCTGGTTGTTCAGCTTTATAGATAGCTTCAAGTGTAATGCTAAATTCAGTTTTTTATTATAAGAATGAGTGTGGTAGAGAATGAACTCATGACCACTTGATGCTAAATATGGACCCTGCACTCTATCTATCTATTGCTAGTTTCCTTAGTCAAGCCTTCTGCAAAAGTGCAAAATATTCTAAATGTTCCTTAGTGAACAGTGTCTCTATAGTAGTCTTAGTTCAAGCTTGATTCTATATATTTTGGTTTTAGAATCATGTCTCTGGTTGCGGTTTTTCTAGTTTTCTTCAAGAAGTTTATTATGTTCTTAGCATATACAGTTATTTGTTGAACTGAATTCATGATAATTAATTATTTATTCCTGAGTAATTCATTTCTCTTTTGCTCGATTGCAGAGAATGGGTGACAAGAAGAAGAAGGCTCAGATGTTTGTGAAACTAGTGTATGCTGCTGGCACTGGATTCTATGACCATTAGGCTTAGCACTGCTAGTATATCATTAGGCTTGAAGCAAATTAAAGTGTTGTTTTTTTATTATAAATCCTGTGATGGTTAGGCTTAGCACAACAAGTATATCATTCAATGACATTCCATTCCAGGTTGAATTGTTCTGAAGGCTTTGCCTGAACAAATAATTGATGGTTTTGAGTCTCTTTTGTTCTAGTAATGTAATTTTCCAAGATTGTGCATAGTGTAATTTCTTTTTAAATAAGATTGTCTGCAACTAACATTTTAATTGTGTTAGTTAATATTAGCTCTTTCTTATAATGTTACAATTGTAGCCCCAAATACTAATGGGTGTGACATTTAAGTAATATTTGCCTTAAATCTTGATTGACAGGTGATAAAAAAAATTTAAGAGCAAATACTATTCTATTGCCAATAGAATATACATTAGTCAGGATAGTTCATCTGAATTTTTACTGGCAATACATAAAGGTCATTAAAAAGGTAGAAATGGGCCAATCAAACAATTACCTTCAGTGGCCATTAAAATAGTCACTAAAATTGCCACGTTTTACTGGCCATTAAATGGGTCTTTACCAGCATTACATATAAATGCCGGTAATGGTTTTAGCGATCCTGGATACACCAGCCATCACTTGATTGCCGGTAAAAGAAATAGTGGCCATTTATATGGCCAATAAAGGACATAACAATGGCTACTAAAAGTTAGTTTTGGTGTAGTGACCCCAGGTAAATTTCATTCAGACCTGGTATTGAACCCCAAACAAAATCTAATAAATGGTGTAGTGACCCCAGGTAAATTTCATTCAAACCTGGTATTGAACCCCAAACAAAATCTAATAAATCTTAGTATTGAACCCCAAGCAAAACCTAATAAATCCTCCAGTCAAAATCTAATAAATCCTGGTATTGAACCCCATGCAAAATCTAATAAATCCTGGTGTTGAACCCTAGGTCACATAAACCTAGTAAAAAAATTCTCTTGTGTACTCCCTACCATGATGGTGGTATGTTGGTTGTGTGTATGGTTGCTAATCCTACTAATCGTGTGACATCTTAAATGATTATTTAAACATCTAAGGGTGATAGGTTAGTACTATGTGTGACACCCTCTACCCCACATCGGTCTATTTATAGAAATAAGGTGAAGCGAAATATATTATTTACGATTTTTTTTAAATCTTTCTCTTGAGATAAAAGGTATCACATAACTTCAACATTTACAAAAACAATTACTTAAACAATAATACTAGTTATAATGCATTGGCTCTCCAAAGGCCATTTAAGTCCAAAACCAAAGTATTATAAGTTAAAACATAAGTCCAAATAGAAAATAAATATAAAGTCTAGCCCTAATGTCACAGTCTATCAGAGCATTACCACCCAAATAAAAAACATAAAGTAAACCGCTACTAAGTGAGGTCTAAGCCTCTCCTCCAGCATCATCCTTAGCATGGTACTAATCCTCACTTGCAAATGGCGATCAACCCAAACACAAACAAGACAAACAGATAAGGGAGTGAGATACCTCTCACCACATAAGAGTATAAAGATTAAAAGCATTAAGTAACACACTCCTTCACGCATGACAATCATTTGTCCCATAATCACACTAGTGCAAACATTCTTATAAACACATATATATGCATTATGATGTGGGTTTAACTTAAGACTCTACATGCATGTAGTACCAGTAAAACACTTGTGAAAGAAGCTCCGGAGGACATGTAAATGATAGATTCCCACACTATCGGAAGCCCAAGATTACACTCTCACTGAGATGAGACTACTGGTGGCGCGTCAGGGTTACCTAGTCTTGCAAGGATACTCTAACCCATGGGATCAACATGGCCTACATGGAGATTCTAAACCAGATAACACCCCCAACGACAGAGTGATACTTCAACTCATTCATGTCCTCCCTGGTTAGCTCAACAACATCCTTCGAAAACACAACATAATATGATGCATGAGGCATACAAGACATCCATGGCATTTTCATACTTACTATTACATGGTGGTCCCTGCCCCACATGGACTCGGGCCACATACTCGTCATTTCAAAACATTACCATGATGCCACTTGATCCACCTCATTTACATGTGTACATCATACTTTCAACACAATCATATAGGCTAACAGTCATTGCACACCATCATTGAAGTAACATTTACATGTATACACATACCCTTAGTTGCTAACACAACATAGGTCACTTATCTCTTATGTTACTATGACCTCCCTAGGGTATAATCATCAGATCTAGAGTTATACTAACACTATTAAGTTAATCCTTATCTCTCTAGAAATCTAAGACAATTATTTATAACTTTTATGTTGACCTCAAACTCTAGTTCAATGGTTTATACTATGTCTAAAGTTAGGAAGAACACAATTTGATTGTGAAACTACTTTGGCCCAGCAAGCCACACTGTCTAGCCCAGCCAGAGACTCCTTGTCACTCACCTCACATTCTGTTTCGTTCTGGCCCAACATGACACTCTCTCTAGCTCAGCTAGAGACTTCTGTAACTCACCTCACATTCTGTTTCGTTCTAGCCCAACATGACACTCTCTTTAGTTCAGCCAGAGACTCCCTGTAGCTCATCTTGCTACTGACTCTCTCTGGCCCAGCGAGACAAATTATGCTCGCCCAGTCAGAGGCTTCCAGTAGCTCATCTCGCTACTGACTCTCTTTGGCCCAGCGAGACACACTGTGCTCGCCCAGCCAGAGGTTCCTGGCAGAACATGATTCTGTGTTTTTCTGCATAATTCTTTTCCTAAGGTTACCAATCACCCCAAAACTCATCCTAAGTGTACAAGACTCAAAATCCAACCCAAACTAATCATCACAAACCACACAATTCATGGAAAACACTAATTAAACAATCAAATCACAATTTCACAAGATTGAATTCAAAGAACAACAAAAAGGGATAAAACATCAAGATTGCATAAAACAACCAAATTATCAATCCAATGCAAAAAATCAAGGTGCTTCGGGGTGTTCACAACCTGTCAAAGGTCCATAAACATAAACCTAATAGCATACACTTCTACCCATGGCTCATTGCCATTCATACAAAGAAGAGAGTACCCTCACCCCCTTACCTTGAAAATGTGAAGACGCAACGAAGAGGCACTCTTCCCAACTTCGACTCACGGTTCCGATGGGGCTCTGTGCAACGATCTTTCCAAAGGCTCTACGGTGGCACGGGTTCCAAGAAGAGAGGGTTAGGGTTTTGCTTAGGGAAGGAATGAAACACTTTTCTTCTTTGTATAAAGAAAAATTTATGTTAATGGGTCTTAAAATAAAAGCCCATTAACACACACAAGGCCCAAACTCACTTACTGAACATGCTTATGAAAGTTCTTTTTTTATTTCTTGTTCATTTAACATAATCCCATTTTACTTTCCTATAATTAATAACCCAAAATAATATTTATTTATTTAATTATTAAAAAAACATTTTCTCAATAATACATATATTTATTTAATATAGGAAAACAAATATCGGGGTGTTACAACTCTTCCCCCTTTTAAGAAATTTCGTCCTTGAAATTTACCTGAAGCGAACAAGTTTGGATAAGATTCCCTCATATGGCTTTCCAACTCCCATATATCATTATCTTTTGTAGCTCCTCCCCAAATGACTTTGACCAAAGAAATTTCCTTTCCTCTTAATTGCTTCACCCTTCGGTCCTCAATCCTCAATGGTAAAGCCTTAAAGGTCAAGTTCTCCTTTATTTGGATATTATCCGATTCAATCACATGCAAAGGATCATGGACATATTTTTTGAGTTGGGAAACATGAAAGACACTATGGAGATTTGAAAGGGATGGTGGCAAGGCAATTCTATAGGCAACTTCGTCGACTCTTTCCAGAATTTGATAAGGACCAACAAAATGAGGAGTAAGTTTTCGTGACTTCAATGCCCGACCAACCCCAGTCCAAGGAGTAACTTTCAAGAATACATGATCATCTTTCTGAAACTTAAGGTCTTTCCTCTTCTTATCATGATAACTTTTCTGCCTACTCTAGGCTGCTCTCATCCTTTCTTGGATCATCTTGACATTTTCAGTAGTTTGTTGCACTACTTCAGGTCCTAAGACAAGACTCTCACTAGGTTCTAGCCAACACAAGGGTGACCTACATCTCCTCCCATACAAAGCTTCATAGGGTGCCATCCCAATACCAGAATGGAAGCTATTATTATATGTGAATTCTATCAAAGGCAAGAAGCTATCCCAACTACCCCTCTGCTCTAACACACAAGCTCTAAGAAGATCCTCTAAGGATTGGATGGTTCTCTCAGTTTGGCCATCAGTTTGGGGATGATAGGCTAAACTCAATCTAAGCTTGGTTCCCAAGGCTTCATGCAAACTTTCCCAAAATCTAGAGGTGAACCTAGGATCTCTATCAGAAATTATGCTAGATGGCACACCATGCAACCTAACAATCTCACTGATATACAGGTTGGTTAACCTCTAAGGGGTACCTTATATTGATCGGAATAAAGTGAGCAGATTTGGTCAACCTATCCACTATAACCTAAATCGAATCTAACCCTTTAGGAGTTCTAGGCAAACTCGTCACAAAGTCCATGGATATACTATCCCACTTCCACATAGGAATACTCAAAGATTGCAACAAACCTGAAGGTTTTTGGTGTTCTACCTTAACTTTCTAACACACTAGGCACGCATACACAAACTTATCTACTTCCTTCTTCATACCAGGCCACCAGAACATCTTCTTAAGGTCCTGATACATCTTGGTGGCTCTAGGGTGGATACTCAAGCTACTCCTATGGCCTTCCTTTAGGATCATCTTTCTAAGCTCGGGAATGCTAGGAACATAAATCCTACCTTGGAGTCTCAAAACTCCATCAGCTCCCAAACTAAAACTACTTTGCTTACCTTTAGTTATGGACTCTAACTAAGCTAATAGGAAATGGTCTGACTTCTGACCTTATCTGATCTCTTCTACCAACCCACTAGTTACTTTCAACATACCAAACTTCACACTTCTAGGGGTGACCTCACAAACTAGTTTCATATCTCTAAATTGCTCTAAAAGGTCCAACTCCCTAACCATCAATGTAGACATATGTAAAGATTTCCTACTCAAGGCATCAACCATCAGCTTTACCTGGGTGGTAGTTAAGCTCAAAGTCACAGTCCTTAAGGAACTCCAACCATCTCCTCTGCCTCATGTTCAACTCCTTCTAGTAAAACAGGTACCTAAGGCTCTTATGATCACTGAATACTTCAAACCTAGAACCGTATAAGTAATGCCTCCAAAGCTTGAGGGCAAATACCACGGCTGCCAACTCCAAATCATGAGTAGGGTAATTCCTCTCATAAGTCTTCAACTTCCTAGAAGCATTGGCTACTACCTGACTCTTTTGCATAAGCACTCCACCTAAACCCATCTTAGACACATCATAGAACACTATGAAAGGCTCACTCGGGTTAGGCAACACTAACACAGGTGTGGATGTTAACCTATCCTTAAGGTCTTAGAAGCTACTTTGACATTGACTATCCTACACAAAGGCTTAACCCTTACGAGTCAATTTGGTCAAATGCATGGCTAACCTAGAAAAACCCTCTATGAACCTTCTATAGTAACCTGCTAAACCTAGAAAACTCCTAATCTCGAAAATTGACTTAGGGGCTTCCCACTTAAGCACGGCTTCTACTTTAGATGGGTCTATAGCTGTCCCTCCTTTGGATATAACATGTCCTAGAAAGCTAACCTCTTATAACCAGAACTCACACTTAGACAACTTAGCACAGAGCTTTTTATCCTTAAAGGTCTGCAACACAACCCTCAAATGTTGAGCATGCTCCTCCCTAATCTTAGAGTACACTAAAATGTCATCTATGAAGACAACTACAAATCTATCTAGATAGGGATGGAAGATCCTGTTCATGTAGACCATGAACACACCAGGCGCATTGGTCACACCAAAGGGCATAACCAAGTACTCATAGTGACCATAGCGGGTCCTAAAAGCAGTCTTTGGAACATCCTTAGACTTTACCAGGATCTGGTGGTAACCTGACCTAAGGTCTATCTTGCTAAACACACACGCCCCCACCAACTGATCCATAAGGTCATCTATCCTAGGCAAAGGGTACTTATTCTTAATCATCACTTTGTTCAACTGACAATAATCTACACACAACCTCATGCTCCCATCTTTCTTTTTCACCAACAGAACTAGCGCTCCCCAGGGTGACACACTAGGTCTCATAAACTGTATCTCTAACAACTCTTCTAACTGCATCTTAAGCTCAACTAACTCTAAGGGAGACATCTTATAAGGTGCTATGGATATGGGTCCCGTACCAGGTACTAAATCTATGGAAAACTCAGTCTCACGCTCGAGTGGTAGACTAGTAACATTTATAGGGAACACCTTAGGAAAATCTCTCACTATAGGCACATTACTCACTGCTACCTCATTCTTGAGTTTTAGACTAGCTAACATCATGTATACTTGGTTGTTCTCTCTTAAAGATGCCTTCACTTGGTTGGCGGTGATGAATCTCACATTCTTACCCTCGCATGACCCTCCAAACACAATGGCCTTATCAAAACAATTTAATAGGACAGGGTTGGAAGATAACCAATCCATACCAAGAATCACATCCAACTAACTAAGAGGCAAACATATCAAGTCAACTGCAAATTGCCTATCAAAAATCTTCACTGGATAATTTAAACAAACATCAAAAGTAGTGACAGGACCACTAGTTGGTGTGTCAACAACCAAATCAAACTTCAGGGAAGATACATGCAAGTCTAACTTTTTAACACATACATGCGACACAAAAGAATGAGTTGCACTAGAATCAAAAAGCACAACTAAAGGAGTTCCACCTATAAGACATGTACCTTGAATTAGGATAATCCCTTCCAATGTGCCCTTGTTTTCGGTTGGTTGGCATGGGAACTTTGTCCTCCACTCCTCAACTCCTGCTTGGGATTAGGATAATCCCTTCCAATGTGCCCTTGTTTTCCACAGCTGAAACAGGTCACCTCTTTATCCTTATAGTCCTGAGTAGCATGATTTGCACAACCACACTCCCCACATCTCAGTGGTGTAGAAAGAAAGGATCCCGCACTCCCACCACTAGTGAGATGACTAGTGGTGGTCTTTTGACCATTATAACGATGACTAGGCTGGTTGATTGGGGCTGAATATGGCTTTGTGCGGTTCTGAGCACCAAACTTCTTATCCTTCATTGGGCCCACATTCTTATAATGTGTAGCTCTCGTTCTGTTATCCTCATCATAAATCCTGCATTTATTCAGCAGTGTAGGAAACTGGTGGATCTCTTGGTAGTTAATGGCTTGCATGATCTCGGGTCGCAGGCCATTAATAAACTTCATACACTTGGAATGCTCTCCCACTACACCATTGTAGTGAGGGTGGTACTTTGACAACTCTTCAAACTTTGTTGTGTAATCAGCCATAATCATGTTGCCCTGCTTGAGTTCCAAGAACTCCATCTCTTTCTTATTGCGAACATCTTCTGGGAAATACTTCTCCAAGAAGGTCTCTTTGAAGTTATCCCATGTGATCTCTCTACCCTTTTCCTGGAAACATTGGCGAGTGTTCTCCCACCAATGCTCAGCATCTTTAGCTAGCATGAAGGTGCCAAAGGTCACCTTTTGGGCATTTGTGCACGCCATGGCTCGCCATTACATCCTGCATAAACTAGAACTCAGTACTGGAAGCAGCAAGTAATGCAAGAAGCAACTTCAAAAAGCTAACAAACCATACAAATTCACAATGAAGATCACACAAATCACAGAGTACACATAGGAAACACAACAAACACATAACACACTGGCTGAAAGAACCAACCAGGCTCTGATACCACTAAATGTGACACCCTCTACCGCACATTAGTCTATTTATAGAAATAAGGTGAAGCGAAATATATTATTTATGATTTTTTTAAAAATATTTCTCTTGAGATAAAAGGTATCACATAACTTCAACATTTACAAAAACAATTGCTTAAACAATAATGCTAGTTAAAATGCATTAGATCTCCAAAGGCCATTTAAGTCCAAAACCAAAGTATTATAAGTTAAAACATAAGTCAAAATAGAAAATAAATATAAAGTCTAGCCTCGATGTAACAGTCTATCAGAGCATTACAACCCAAATAAAAACATAAAGTAAACCGCTACTAAGTGAGGTCTAAGCCTTTCCTCCAGCATCAACCTTAGCATGGTACTGAACCTCACCTGCAAATGGCGATAAGCCTAAACACAAACAAGACAAACAGATAGGGGAGTGAGATACCTCTCACCACATAAAGAGTATAAAGATTAAAAGCATTAAGTAACACACTCCTTCACACGTGACAATCATTTGTCCCATAATCACACTATTGCAAACATTCTTATAAACACATATGCATTATGATGTGGGTTTAACTTAAGACTCTACATGCATGTGGTACCAGTAAAACACTTGTGAAAGAAGCTCAAAAGGACATGTAAATGATAGATTCCCACACTATGGGAAGCCCAAGATTACACTTTCACTGAGATGAGACTGTCGGTGGCGCGTTAAGGTTACCCAGTCTTGCAAGGATACTCCAACCCATGGGATCAACATGGGCTACACGGAGATTCCAAACCAGATAAAACCCCCAAGGACAAAGTCATACTTCAACTCATTCATGTCCTCCCTGGTTAGCTCAACAACATTCTTCGAAAACACAACAAGACATGATGCACGAGGCATATAAGACATCCATGTCATTTTCATACATACTATTACATGGTGGTCCCTGCCCCACATGGACTCGAGCCACATACTCATCATTTCAAAACATTACCATGATGCCACTTGATCCACCTCATGTACATGTTTACATTATACTTTCAACACAATCGTATAGGCTAACAGTCATAGCACACCATCATTAAAGTAACATTTACATGTATACACATACCTTTAGTTGCTAACACAACATATGGCCACTTATCTCTTATGTTACTATGACCTCTCTAGGGTATAATAATCATATCTAGAGTTATACTAACACTATTAAGTTGATCCTTATCTCTCTAGAAAGCTAAGACAATTATTTATAACTTCTATGTTGACCTCAAACTCTAGTTCAATGGTTTACTATGTCTAAAGTTAGGAAGAACACAATTTGATTGTGAAACTACTTTGGCCCAGCAAGCCACACTGTCTGGCCCAACCAGAGACTCCCTGTAACTCACCTCACATTCTATTTCGTTCTAGCCCAGCATGACAATCTCTCTAGCTCAGCCAAAGACTCCCTGTAACTCATCTCACATTCTGTTTCATTCTGGCCTAGCATGACACTCTCTAGCTCATCTAGAGACTCCCTTGTAGCTCATCTTGCTACTGACTCTCTCTGGCCCAGCGAGACAAATTGTGCTCGCCTAGCTAGAGGCTTCTAGTAGCTCATCTCGCTATTGACTTTCTCTGGCCCAGCAAGACACACTGTGCTGCTCTTGGCATAACACGATTATGTGTTTTTCTGCATAATTCTTTTCGCAAGGTTTCCTATCACCCCAAACCTCACCCTAAGTGTATAAGACTCAAAATCCAACCCATACCAATCATCACAAACCACACAATTCATGGAAAACACCAATTAAACACATCAAATCACAATTTCACAAGATTAAATTCAAAGAACAACAAAAAGGGGTAAAACATCAGGATTGCATAAAACAACCAAATTATCAATCCAATGCAAAAATCAAGGTGCTTTAGGGTGTTCACAAGCCGTCCAAGGTCCATAAAAATAAACCTAATAGCATACACTTCTACCCATGGCTCATTGCCATTCATACAAAGAAGACACAACGAAGAGGCACTCTTCCCAACTCTGACTCACGGTTCCGTTGAGGCTCTGTGCAACGATCCTTGCAAAGGCTCTACGATGGCACAAGTTCTAAGAAGAGAGAAGAATAAGAGAGGGTTAGGGTTTTGCTTAGGGAAAGAATGAGACACGTTTCTTCTTTGTATAAAGATAAGCTTATGTTAATGGGTCTTAAGATAAAAGCCCACTAACACAAATAAGGCCCAAACTCACTTACTAAACATGCTCATGAAAAATCCTTTTTATTTCTTGTTCATTTAACATAATCCCATTTTTTCCCATAATTAATATCCCAAAATAATATTTATTTATTTAATTATTAAAAAAATATTTTCGCAATAATACATATATTTACTTAATATAGGAAAACAAATATCGGGGTGTTAAACTATGCTTGCTTGGCAATAAGTGTAACATGTGTATATGATGATTGTGTTCTATATGAGTTACTGTGAGGTAGATTCATTGATGGGATGATGTTATTTGGGAACACATAGTTATCGTTATGCTTGTGTTATACTCATGTATTAATGTGCATATGAGTTTTTTGTCTCACCCCTTTTGTTTGTTTCTTGGCTGTGGCCCTGCTTGATGACAAGCAGAGTATGGTTGAACATCGACGTATCTAGATCTCAGTGGAGGATCCCAAAGACTGGATTGCACATGGAGTGGAGAATGACAATAGCTTTAGGAGCATTTACTCTAGTAGGGTGGTCACTTGGTATGGAGACCTGGATAGTGACGATAGGTCTTTAGCCTCACTGGTGGAAGAAGATGTACACCTTTCAATTCCAGTGGACCATAGGACATATCAGTTTAGAGCACTTACTCCTATCTCATCCATAGCATCGGTTCCATCTAGATCGAAGGGTTTAGTTGAGAGAGCTAGAGAGAGAAAGTTAGCTAGTCCAGCTGGTGGTGCTGTGATGGTAGTTCCAGTGAGGGGCCCTGCTCTTTTTGGGCAACATGGTCCTCCGGCAATTAGACCCAGAGGTGTAAGGACTAGACTGATTGCAAGGAAAGCAATCCTTCCTTATGGATCTAACTTCCCCTTGGTTGGTGGATCTAGGAGAAAGTCTGGAGGTACCTATTTGCTTGTCACACAGGTAGGTGAAGGCTGAGATGAGAGTGATAGTGATGAAGAGATGATTAGTGATATTCAACATTTTAGTGGCTCTAGTCATCAGTATTAGGCGGGGTCGAGTGGGGCGCCAACTCGTGATTGAGAGTGGCTGTAGGGGTTGGTAGTCTCGAGAAGTGGATGAGGGTGTGAGTTAAGTAAGTTGAATTTTTCCTAGTTTCGGTTTGTTGGATTAGAACTAGATGTTTATTTCGGATGACTGTATTTATGTTTTATGAATAAACTCTTGCTTATGCTAGTAAACCTGATATTTTTCTTCTTGTATCAAACTAAGTATGGAACCCTCCTTCTATGCAAGCGTAAATTATGTTTATTTAACTTTCCCAATACCTCGTATTTGATTGTTAATAGGTATTGACGGATAGTGAATCCACCCTTTAGTTTTTATTTAAAATTTAGTTTGATTGTCGAGATATTTTGTTTTTACCTTATTTTCAGGTCATTCTATGATTGTATCAAAATATACAAACCATTTTTCAGGTACTTGGGGGCATGGTCGCTATAAGTGATCAATATGTTTTTTTTCTTTCTAGGAAAAAAAAAATTTATAAGTACTATTTCATTTCACAAATTTCATGTTTTACAAATTGAAATATAAGTTTTTAATTATCGTGAAAAATTTACTCATAATTTTGTCAACCTCAATCAAATACTACCTTGATATTCCAATTTTGATAACAAACTAGTTAAGTTCTAATCCCAACAAGCCAGGTCCTTACAATTAAAGTTCTTTTATTGAAAACTCTATAAGTTGTACTAGTCAAAAAATATCCTAAAAAGATAGCTTCATCCGCCTTTGAATCAAACTTGCCCAAATTATCTTTGCCATTATTTAAAACAAAGCATTTAGTTTCAAACCCTTAGGTGTGATATGTTAGGCTTTCTACCTTTAAAAAGTTCATAGGGAGTTTTCTTTAAAATAGGTATTATCAACATTCTGTTGAGAACATAGAAAGATGTACTAACCGCATCCGCCCAAAAATATTTAGGAAGATAGGTTTCATTCAACATAGTTCTTGCTAGTTCTTCCAAAGACCGATTTATCCTCTCAACAACTCCATTTTGTTGTGGAGTTCTAGGGGTTGTAAATTTATGAGAAATGCCATTTTCTTCACAAAATTTTTCAAAATCTTCATTTTCAAACTGACCTCCATGATCACTTCTTAGGGCCTTAATTTTCAAATCCTTTTCATTTTGAACAACTTTGGCAAGTTTCTTAAAGGCTTTAAAAGCTTCACTTTTTAGAGATAGAAAAAGAGTCCATGTGAATCTAGAGTAATCATTAGCAATCACTAAAGCATAATAGTTTCCTCCTAGACTCATGGTTCTTGAAGGTCCAAACAAGTCCAAGTGAAGTAATTTTAAAGGTTTAGATGTAGAGACTACACCTTTTGGTTTAAAAGACACTTTGACTTGTTTCCCCTTTGGACAAGCATCACATAGCGTATCCTTTTGGAACTTGAGCTTAGGAAGTCCTAATGCTAGGTCTTGGGCAATAAGTTTATTTAATTGATTCATATGAATATGAGCTGCACATCTATGCCAAAGCCAAGAATCATCATGGTTACTCAAAAGACATTTACAATCACCAATGGATGCTTTTTCTAAGTCAAGCATATAGATGTTATAATTCTATTTCCTACAAGTTTCACATCATTTGAAGGACTACAAATCATGCAATATTCAGAATTGAAGGAAATCTTAAAGCCTTTGTCACACAATTAGCTAATGCTAAGTAAGTTGTGTTTTGAGCCTTCAACAAGTAGAACATTTTCTATGCATACATTTGTAGAGTTATGAATTTTACCAATACCCAAGATTCTTCCTTTATTGTTATCACCGTAAGTCACAAATCCATCTTGCTTTGAGTAGATTTTTTAAAATTTGGTTGCATCTCTTGTCATATGCTTTGAACACCTGCTGTCCAAGTACCATAAGGATCTCCGGGCATTCAAGCATACCTACAAAATAGATTTAAGGAAGTTGTTGAGGTACCCAAATGGTTTTGGGTCCTTGGACATTAGTAAGGGGTTTGTTTCCTTTTGGGATCCACATGTATTTGCCACTAGGAATGCCATATTTTCTAATGTAACATGTGTTAGTGGTAAGACCTTTCCTATTGCAATAGAAGCATGTCACAAAAGGAGAACTAGTTGATTTCCTAAAGCTAAAATATAAGACTTTTGTTGTGATTTGTAATTAAAACCAACTCCAGCTTTATCAAAAACACACTTTTGTTTTCCTAGGATAGTATCCAAATTGGCTCTACCCATGGTAAACTTAGCAAGAGTCTTTTTAAGATAGTCATTTTCAGCTTTAAGACTATTGCAACTATCACATTTAACCTTTTGAGATGAGGATGATGATGCATGATTAGCATTAGTATAAGCAAGTTCTAAGTTATCATGCTTTATCTTAAGATCATCAAATTCCTTTTTAAGAATGTCAAGTTGAGACTCATACTCCTTATTTTTACTCCTGAGCTTATTGTTAGAGATAACTACCTTTTGTGCCTCTTCATGAATATCCTCAAATGCTTGAAACAATTCATCATAAGATAAGATTTGAGTTTCATGATCACTTACATTGGTTTCTTCATCTTGAGTAGCCATTAGGCATAGGTTAGCCTTATCTTCCTCACTTGAGTCACTTGAGTAGCTTGCTTCACTATCTTCCCAAGCAATGTAGGCTCTCTTCTTCTTACTTGACTTCTTTTGCTTCTTATCTCCCCTTTATTATTTCTTTAGGAAAATTAGGCAATCCGCCTTGATGTGACCTTGTTTTTCACATTCAAAACAAGTGTATGTGGTTGGAGTAGAATAAGTTTTCTTGGTGCCTTTTTTCTGAAAAGTTCCTTGTTGGGGTTTCGAGGTCTATAATTTAAAAATTTTCAAGACTAAGAGCGGAATTAACCCCTTCCCATGGATCACGCATTACTCGTGAATCTCTAAGGTTTTAGGTGATTACCTTTGTATCGTGCTTTTAATTAACTGGTTGCTTTTGATCACCAAGCGTCGAAGCAACGACGCATGTACTCAGTCCACATGAGCAACTATAGGAGCGGGATCTTGGTGCTAGCCGACAGTAGACGCGTAGGATTTAGAAAGAGCTCACAAAAGTGTTTTTCTCATGCATCATGTTGTTATGTGTGCACCTCTTTATATAGAAACATGAGCTCTATCTTAATCCCATAAAATATCTTATCAAATCTCATTTGATTTAATCAAATCTTATTTGATTATATATATAGATAATTATCTTATCAAATCTTATTTGATTAGATAATTACCTTATCAAATCTCATTTGATTTAGATAATTAATTAAATCATATCTAATTAATTATCTTATCCTTTTACGTCTTATTTAATTAAATCTCATTTAATTAAACATGTTGATTAATTAAATAAATCACATTTTATTAATTAATCATGAACTAAACTAAATCACATTTAATTTTTTCATCTGCTTCAATTAATTACTCTATGTGTGTGATCCTATGGGCTCCCACTAAAATGGCAATAATATTATCTCTATAATATTATAGATAGTGATTGGCATCTAGCAATGCATTGCTGCCACCCATCCTATGAGATAATCGGTGATCCGATTTCAACCTTTACGACAACCATTTCCACCGTGTAGCCTTTGTCCCTTCGTCCGAATGTCTCGATTGAACACGAGGCATAAGAGTGTCATCCTCGTTAGTTCCAATCGTTTATTTCTCGATACCCAAGTTGATGTTTAATTACAAACGGATTCAATATCTCATATTAGTCCATTTGTGTTAGATCCTAAGACTTTGGACGATGTCCAACCCCTTAAACCTTGGTTTTGATGATAACAAATAATATTAAATTTTGTAGTATCTAATGGATTACATTTGAGTATTACAGGAAGCACAACATCCAGTTCTTTATGGTATTGTATTCTCTTTACTCTTATATATTTATTCAAGTTGATATTAGCGTCCAAGCATTGATTTGGAATGTGTTTTAATATGAGCAAACCAGCATCCAAATGCTTTATGAAAACCAATGTACAAGCACTGTGCCCTCTTACAGCGTCCAAATGAGCTAAATAACTTACATAATGTTTTCTATCTAAAGTTATATAGCGTCCATCATGTCAGAGAGTACTCTTAATCTTTCTGAGGATGATTTCACATGAAAAGTTATATTCCTTTATTCCCTCTTTTTATATTGACATATCATTTGAAAATTCGAAAAGTGTACCATAGGGACAAAAAAGTACATTCCAGAAAAGGAAGAATCTTTTTGTACAAGTAGTGGAGGCGCGCTCAAGCAAGGACAGTACTGTTGTCCCTCTTCTTTCTCCACCCCAAGCTGACACGTGGTAATAGTCACATGATTATGAGAGAACAGATTTCTACCAAGGCTCAAACCCCACAATGAATACATTTTTGCTCTAAAGCCTATAAATAGAGGACTAAGCACTCCGAAGAAAATGCTAAGAGTTTGAACAAAGTGAAAATTTCTAAGTGCTGAAACGTTGCCAAAATCATTGGACGATCCACACTTGAGCTAAAAGAGTTTATTTCTTAGCTTTGCTAAGTTATTCTGTGTAATCTATTTCATATTGTAATATCTTCTCGGTGAGAGTTGATTTGATACTTTGTAATCAAACTATTGTTTGGAAAGCCAAGAGTGGCTTAGCGACAAAGAATACTTGGGTGTTCTTTAATCTCAAGGGGAGATTAAAGGTGTGCCAGAAGTAGGGGTGGGTATATGGGCTTGAGCTCGCGGACCGGTCCGTTAAGCCCGCGGACTTTATGGTTAACGGGCCTAAAATTTTTTTCATTGTATAATAAGTCCGGATTTTGAGCCCGGCCCGCGAAGTCCGCGGATTTAACGGGCTTAGCCCGCAGGGGCCCGCTAATAAGAAAAACTTTGTGTTTTGCATAGAGGCACAAGAGAAGAATCTCTTAGTTTTGCTTTAGAACTTCATACACTACTAGTAAGTAAGTAAAATTGTGTTTTGCTTTGGAATAATAATAAATTTGGTGATGCAATTGTAATTTAAACTTAGGAATTTGCTTATATTTCTCAATCATCAATTCACCATTAGTAACATTGTATACAAATGACAATGAGTAATAACAAATTTAAGGTTTTTAAGTTTTTTTTTTTTTTATAAAAAAAATCACCATTTTTATTGGGCCCGCGGGCCGGCCCGTTTAACCGCGGGCTTCGCGGGGCGGATATGGACCCAAAAATAAAGACCATTTATTTCGCGGACCGGGCTTGGCCAGGCCCGTCAAAACGCGGGCTTCGCGGGCCGGGCCTTAAACGGGCCGGGCCGGCCCGTATACCCACCCCTAGCCGAAGTGGCAAGGTAGAGTATACTTGTTTGTAATCAAAGTTTTGATTAGTGGAACCCTTCAAAAGGTTTTTGAAGGAGAACTGGACGTAGCTCAGTTTAAGTGAACCCGTATAAACCAAGTGTTTTTACTTTATTGCTTTTAGCTTATCTTGATATCTCTTGTGTTTGCTTACTGCACATTTTCACACAAGTTTCCTTTCTTTTTAATCTGTTTGTGAAAATCTTTTTTAACCAGTGGACGATCTGATAAAACTCATTTTCATCATAACTGTGTTTTTGAACCTCTGGACGGTCTCTGCAACTCTGATTTTGCAAGTTCTGTGTAAAATATAAGTCAAGAAATCTCCATATTTGTGAAAAAGTTTTCAAAGTTGATTGAACACACTATTCAATCCCCCTTCTAGTGTGTTCCCTACATTCCAGTTGGCATCAGAGCTCGGCCTCTTCGGTTGAGTACTTTGCAGTACAAAGGAAACAAGATCCTGAACCCTGATGGAGAACGAGGGACAAGCTGTGAACAGACCACCCCTCTTCAAGGGAGTAAAATATGATTACCGAAAACAAAGAATGATAGCATTCTTTGAATCCTGTCACATTGATATGTGGGATGTTATGGAGAATGGAGACTACATTCCTTATGATGAGAACCTCAATGAAATCCCAAGATCCAGATGGACTGATGAGTAGAAACAAAGATATCTGCTGAACTCTAAAGCAAGAAAGTCTATGATGTGTGCACTGTCTGAACAGGAATACACCAAGGTGCACAGCTTCAAAAGCGCCAAACAGATGTGGGACACTCTTGCGTTAATGTATGAGGGTTCCACCTAGGTAAAAAGGAACAAACTCAATTTTCTTACTCGTTAATATGAACTATTTAGTATGGAAGAATATGAAAACGTACAGAGTATGTTTGGACGGTTTCAAACCATACTATATGAGCTTAGATCTTATGGTAAAGATTATGATAATTATGATCATATTGACAAAATATTGAGAAGTTTGCCTAGATCATGGAGACCACAGGTTACAGCCTTAAGAGCATCTAAGAATCTGGACGACATGACTCTGGAAGAACTCGTGGGAATCCTCAAAGTTCATGAGCTAGAACTTCAACAAGATGGTGAAACAAGGAAAGGCAGGTCACTTGAACTTAGTGTCCAGAAGCCAAAGAAAGCATCATCATCGTCCAAAGTGCTACAAGTCGAAGAATCATTAGAAGAACAGTCTGAAGGTGAAGATTCTGATGAAGATGATGAGCTATCCTTCATATCCAAGAAGATTCATGCCATGTGGAAAAAGAAAGGTGGATCCAAATGGTGAAACCAGAACAAGAAAGTCTTCAAGTAGAAGAAAGACAAAGAGAAGAGTCCTATCATATGCTATGAGTGCAAGACGCCTGGACACTTCAAGTCAGAGTGCCCAGATCTTGATAAGAGCAAAAACAAGAAAAAGAAGTTCTTCAACAAAAAGAAGAGTAAGAAAGGACTCATGTCTACATGGGAGGACCTGGACGATGACTCCTCAGAGGAAGATGATGATGAAGAGAAAGCTAACATCTGTTTGATGGCAAACACCATATCAGATGCTTCTGAACCAGAAGAGGAAGATGAGGTAGATTTTAATGATCTTAAATCTTTTAAGAAGCTTATCATGAATTACTTTCCAACTCTTCTATCCTATCAAAAGCTTACAAGGTTTTAAAAAAATCCTCCAAAGTATTTTCAAAAGAAAAGGAAGTTTTAGAAAACAGTCTCAAAGATTTAAAAAATGAAAGGGAGGATTTACAGAAAAAGTTTACAGAACTTTCAAAAGAACATAAAGCCTTAGAAGAAGATAGACGTGTTTTGTAGAAAGATTTTTCTCAAGCTGATAAATCATATAGTGATTCCAAAGCTAGAGAACAAAAACTTTCAATGGAAATTCTATTTCTCAAAGGAGAAAACAAAAGACTAGTTGAAAAGCTTTTGAAGTCAGAAGTAGATTCTTCTCAAAGAGGTCAACCACATGATGTTATAAAACTTCATGAGGAAATTGAAACCTTAAAGAAGAACTTATCCAACTTTGTCAAAGGGACTGACAACCTCAATAAGCTTCTGAAGTATGAAGGTTGTAAGAGACCCAATGATAGGTTAGGACATGGATATAAGGGAAAGAAATATATTCATGATGAAGATGTGGATGTTTTTTTTATTTCTGTGGCAAACCTGGACATATAATGTCCAAGTGTGAAATACAGGGAACACACTAGAAGGGGGGGTTGAAAGTGTGTTAGATAAAATCTGAAAGAACTTTTTCACAAAGATGGAGATATCTTAGTTCAGATTTTACAAGGGACTTGTAAAATGCAGAATCACAGTTATCGTTAAATAGTTCAAAATAACAGTTTAATGAAACAACGTTTTCAAGTTGTCATCCAAGCGAAATGTGAAGCCTTTTTACAAACAGATTTATAAAGGCAACTTGTGCGTCTAAATGCGAAGAAATAACACAAGAGATAACTGGTAAGCAAAAAGTAATAGAGTAAAAACACTTGGTTTATACTGGTTCACTCAATCTGAGCTACGTCCAGTTCTCCTTAAAAAATAACCTTTTGAAGGGTTCCACTAATCAAAACTTTGATTGCAAACAAGTATTCTCTACCTTGCCACTTCTGGCTACAAGTATTCTCAAGGCCACTTTTGGAACACCTTTTAATCTCCCCCTGAGATTAAAAATAACACCCAAGTATTCTTTGTCATTAAGCCACTCCTGGCTTTCAAAACAACAATTTGATTACAAATATCAAATCAACTCTCATAGAGAGGATATTACAATATAAAATGATTACATAAAATGACTTAGCAAAGCTAAGAGAATGCTCTTTCCACACAAGTGTTGGCCGTCAAAGTATTTTGGCAGAGTTTTAGCTCTTTGAAAAATCGTGAAAGCTTTGTTTTTCTACAAGAGCCTCGTCCTCTATTTATAGGCCTCTGAGTGAAAGTATCCATTGTGGGATTTGAGCCTTGGTCAAAAACCGTTCTCTCACAATCATTTGACCATTACCATGTGTCAGCTTGGGGTGGAGAGAGAAAGGGAACAACAGTACATGCAACACCTCCACTACTTGTACGGTTTTGCGGAGAGAAGCTTTTCTGTCTCCTGTGGTACACTTTTTGAATATTCAAATGAAATGTCATGTTTGAAAAGAAAGGGAATAACAGAACATTTGAATTAAATCATCATCGAAATGCATAAGTGTACTTCCTGACAAATGAACGCATTATATAACTATTTGATAGAAAAGGTTTGTGTAAGTTATATAAGTGATTGGACTCTTCCCAAATGGACGCAGTGTTTACACACTGGTTTTTGCAAAGCCTTGGATGCTTGTTTTACAACACTGTATTGGACACTAGACTTACACTTAAGAAAACAAGTTCCAGTTACTTATTGGACGTGATAAACACATAGCGATATATAGTTTGAGTTTAAGAGATACAATACCATGAATGCATTGGACAGTGTAGAACTTGTAATACTCAAACATTAATCATTAGATACTTCAAAATTTAATCTCGTTTGTTATCATCAAAACCAAAGTTTGAGGGGTTAGACATCGTCCAGAGTCTTAGACTTTAACAATCTCCCCCTTTTTGATGATGACAAACAATGTTAAATTTTGATGAGAGCAAATACATAATCATATAAAAATATCAGAGATATGGGTAATAGAGATGATTATGCAATGCCAGATAATGGTGACAGGGTATAAAGATGTGAAATGAAGTACTCCCCCTGAGTTCAACATTTCTCATGCTTCAAAAAGATATCAGAGCATAAAAGGATATGAGAGCGTGTGAAAATCAGAGCATGTTGAACAATAATATTAGAGTTAAATATAAGGTATCAGAGTGAATATATGCATATCAGAGATATGAATGCGGAACATATGATCAAAACACCTCATATATTGAATGAACAGCCAAAGAACAAAAGATATATACACAGAGTAGTGCAGTCAAGACTCTATGATCAAAATTATAATTTCTCCCCCTTTTGTCATCAACAAAATATGGGTTTGAAAGATGGAAAATTGATTGACTATCATGGTCACATAAGGCTGTTGAGGTGGTTCTTGTGGTGGAGGTGGTTCTTGTGGGGGTGGTTCTGTTGGCGGTGTTGGTTGTTCAACAGGAGGTGGCTGTTGAGGTTGCTGTTGATGTACAGGTTGAACTGGGTGTATAACAGTGCCAATAAGATTAGCAGCTATTGATTGTATCTGATTTACCAACATCTAAGAGAGATTCATGAATTGGTCAGCAATAGCAGTTTGTATCATGCGTCTATGCTGTTCATCTTCAGCTTACTGTCTCTCCTGGAAGGCTCGAAGAGTGGCTTCTATTTCAACTTGTTGTTGCCTAAGAGCTTGACTTACAATCTCCTGAACCATTTCTTCAGAAACACCTTGGGGTTCAACAAAATGCAAGGAACAATGGCCCTTGGACTTGAGGAGTGAGTTGTGATCAAGACTTGTTGAGTTCCAGAGTGAGCTTCATTTGATCCTTCAACAACAGGCATACTGGTAGCAACCTTAGGGATAGGCTTATCAGCAGTAGACTCTGGTGGTGGTGGCACTTCTCTTTCAGCCACTAGTTGCATCTCATCCACCTTGGGCGCTTTAGAGGGCTTATCTGATTGGGCAGTCTACTCTTCAATTGAAGTGACAAAGTGTTCAGCATCCACTTGCATTTCATTTTCAATATCCAATTGGATAAGAACTTCGTTGATCTTGGAAGATGCTACGTCCAACTCTGCTTGTTTTGCTCTTTCCTTCTTAGCTTGTTCTGCCTTTGCTTTCTCAACCTGCTAGTGGTTATGAATCATCCTCACTTCTTGTTCAAATACAACACGATCCATTTTGAGGATATCATAGACTTTGTTGCTTTTGATGATTGGCAAAGTTTTTAAGACAACAAGGAAATCGTCATCGCCAGTCAGAAAACATGCTGAATTGTCATCAAAGTGATAAGTTTTCATTGGACGCATGACTTGGATGCTATTTGATGGAAAAACAAAATTAGCCTTTGAGCATCCGGAAGTTGAAGCCTTCTGTTATTCATTCTAAACAATTTGACATCAAAAGATAGTAGAGTAAAAAATGTTTAAATTCCTTGTAAGTTTTCTAGTCTTGTCAAACAAATGATCTCAGGTGTGGGATGAATGTAGAAGCTGAATCTTCTATTCTCTGTTAGGCATCTCAGTGCCATAGAACTTAAATCCTTTCTTCCGTCCAACATCATAGATAGGCAGTCTAGGACATATCTTATCAAGTACAAACTTGATATCGGTTGAGCGTGTGATGTGGAGGTTGGGAGGATAAGCAATGGCTTTATCTTATAAGAACATTTGTTGAAGAAGGTTACCCAAATCCTTGTAATCTTCTAGTGAGAAGTTGAGCACTGGAGTTCTTGGGTGGAGAGGCATGAACTTAGTTATGGGGGTTCAGAACTGAATGTCCTTTACCCACTTAACTGATGGACTCTGCTTACTCTTGGATGGATTCAAGCTTTCTTTGATTGTAGCTTGCAGTTCGGTGGCCAACTCCTTATCAATGCTGGACGTTGCTTGCTTCTTAGTTGTAGCAGTCTTCTTCTTCTTCTGCCTTTGCCCAAATTTATCAAGCAAAGGCTTAGCAAATTTAGAAGCAATCTCCACTTGAGGTTCAGGAACCTCTTCATCTGCTGGACGCACCCTTTGTTGTGTACCAGTTGGGCAAATGTAAAGACCTTCCATCCTAACTAAGTTTGGATAAGATTGCCTAGTCCAAGTTGGTGGTGGATTGCAGATGATTGCACCTTCTGCTGGTAAAGCTAAGTGTGCTGCAGAGGATGGATGAACATGATCATACCTCATCCAAGCAGGAGCAGAGGCTGAAGTGAAGCTTCTTTCTAGAGGTTGTTGAAGAGGTCGCCATATAACATCACTCTTCTTACAATAGTTTTGCTCGTTTCTTGTGAAGAAGGCAACTGAAAATCTTTCTTTATTTTTCTCTTCTTCAGTCTTCTCTTAGACCTTTAGAGGAAGCAGCCCAAGCATCTCTCCAAGTATCCCTTAGACGCATAGTCTTGGTCAAGTTCAACTTGAGAGGTGGACGCTGTATAGGCTGTTGTTGCTGTTGTGTTGGAGCAACAGATGGACCAGTAGTGGATGGTGCAGCACTGGATTCACTCTCAGTGTCTTGAAAGGAAGGAGGTGGAATAGGGATTCTCCTTGGTCAGGTTGCTTGTGTCTTAATCCTTTGAGGTACTGCAGTGGGTATACATAACTACCTTCTTTGGACGCTGCAGTGACCCTTTGCTTCTTCTGAGGCCCAGATTCTATCTCATAAGCTTTTCTTTTGATATGACTGATTGGGACATTATCATCATCATCAGCATCACTCATAATCTTGAGCTTCCTGACTCTTTGCTTCTCTTGAGCTTACTTCCCCTGAACTTGCTTCACTGGACTCCTTCTATCAGAAGTTATCTTTGGACGCTTATCCTTTGGAGTAGGAGGATTGGACGGTGCAGGTGCTTCTTGCCTTTTCTTAGTTCTCCTTTCCTTTTCAGTAACTTCCTCTTGTTGCTTGATATCTGCCTTGTCACTTTCCTTGTTTCTTAATCTTCCATGAGTCTTTTGATTTTCTTTGCAATCCCAAAGAGGTCCATTTCTTCCTTTTCAACATTCTGGACTAGTCGGCTTTGCTCACTTCTTTTCTTCTTAATACTTTTCTCGTCTAGCTCCTTGATAGCTTTGGAAGTAAGCTTAATCTTCATAGGCTTGATTTGGTTTCTCCAAACTTTTGTTGTTCAGCGATTAGCTCCCCTTTTCTAATGATTTCTTCGCGCTCATCCTCGTCCAGCTCATCATAGAAACGCTGGTAGACCTTCTAATCCCAGAAAATTTTGTTCAAGAGAGCAGCATAGAATATGTCTTCATCTCCGCCAAGCTTCTTCAAAATGCAAAGGATGTTGATGTAGATAGTGTGAGGCAGGTTGAATGGGATGCCCTCCATCAAGTGAAACAATACGAACTTATGTAAGTCCGTGACTGAATCCTTGGACCCTGCCTTGTGTAGGATGCCTTTATTGCATATTTGCTGCCATATATTCACTTGCTCACATAGATTCCTGTACTCAATCTGTTTTGCATCAGTGGACTTATCCTTGCACAACACCTTCCCCACATGACTTTCATACTTCTCCACCTAGTCAGGTTTGTACTGGTTTTGCTCCCTGATACAGCCGGTGACTTTGGCTATTATCTCAGTAGACAAAACCACTTCTCGTCCAACCACAGCGGACACAATCTGTCTCTGTGTGTTAAACTTGGCATTTTTCCAAAACCTCCTGATCAGCTTTGGGTAAATTTTCTGTGTCATTGAAGTACCCTCGAATACCACACTTCATATGATTCTCTTTCAGTTCAAGACCAATACTTTCCAGGTACTTGATATCAAAGAAATGCTTAATATGAATAGTTGCTATGCCATTTGTTTCAATGGTGGAGGCATAGGATTCGCTAGAGCTTTACATCATGGGTAAAGGTGAGATTTTTAGGGTTTTTGGTGAGTGTTTGGGTAGTGAGTGAGAGGGAAATAAAGTACTTGAGATAAAAGAGTTATGAGTGAGAGAAATTTGGTAAAGGGTTTTCTAAGGATGTGACAGTTTATGTATGGGCTTACTTGAGGTAAACAAACCGGTTTAGGCATTTTGAATTTGAAGAGAGAGGTTATGCCACTAATCCCGCCATGATGAAGTGTGCTGAGATATTTGGGTAACTGTGTACGGTTATGAACAGTTGAGTGACTCAGCATAGAGTATTAACTGGCACTTACTTAAAACAAAACCATTTTAGCCACGACATAAAACATTTTAAAAGAAAACACACAACATAAATGATCGTCCAGACATTGGACTTCCATGTAACACATGCAATGCACATGCTTGACTAAATGACCTTCGGACGCTGTGTCCATTAGACGCTATAGTCATATTGGACGCTACACATATATGTTAATCATTCCTTTACAAAGTCCATGCCAAGTCTATTCCTTAAAGGGACTAGCTTGTCTTCAGTAAGGGGTTTTATAAATATATCAGCTAGCTGATCATCTGTGGATACAAACTGTAATTCCATAGTCCCTTTTTGAACATGGTCTCTTATAAAGTGATGTTTAATTTCTATATGTTTTGCCTTTGAATGCAATATGGGGTTTTTAGAAAGATCAATAGCAGCAGTGCTATCACAGAAGATAGGAATCTTCAAGTTGATATGTACTGTAATCTTCAAGTTGATGCTTGATCCATAGGATTTGAGAATAACAACTTGTTGCTGATATATACTCTACTTCAGCGATGGACAATGCAATGGTGCCTTGCTTCTTGCATATCTAGAAGACTAAGTTTCCACTAATGAAGTGACATCCTCCACTAGTGCTTTTTCTTTCAATCCTATCTCTAGCATAGTCAGCATCATAGTATCCAACTAATCTGAAATCTTTCTGCCTTTTGAAACTTAGACCAAGATTAGTTGTTCCAATGAGATATTTCAAAATTCTTTTAATAGCAGTTAAGTGTACTTCCCTTGGATCAGATTGTAATCTGGCACATAGACATACATTGAACATAATGTCAGGTCTAGACACAGTGAGGTAAATGAGCGATCATATCATCCCTTTGTATAAGGTGTTGTCCACCTTCTTTGATCCTTTGTCCAACCCAAGTACTGTTATTGGATGCATAGGGGTTTGTTTACATTGGTTTAGCACCGTCCATCTTGAACTTCTTCAAGAGCTCTTTAACATACTTGGTTTAATGTATGTATATGCCTTTGTCAATTTGCTTGATTTGTAGTCCAAGGAAGAATTTCAGTTCTCCCATCATGCTCATCTCAAACTCTGTCTGCATTAAGTTAGAAAAATCCTCACACAGAGTTTTGTTAGTAGCACCGAATATGATATCATCAACATAAATTTGAACAATGATAAAATGAGAACCATAGTTTTTGTGAAACAGGGTAGTGTCTACTTTTCCTCTGGAAAAACCATTTTCTATAAGAAATGAACTGAGTTTTTCATACCAAACTCTTGGTGCTTGTTTCAGTCCATACAAAGCTTTGTTTAGTTTGAAAACATGATTTCGAAAAGCATTACTCTTAAACCCAGGGGGTTGTTCCACATAAACTTCCTCTTTTATCAGCCCATTGAGGAATGCACTTTATACGTCCATTTGATATAGCTTCATTTTACTATGAGCAGTAAAGGACACTAAAATGCGAATAGCCTCAATGCGAGCAACAGGAGCATAAGTTTTAGTATAATCTACACCTTCTTGTTGTGAGTAACCTTTGGCCACAAGCCTGGCTTTATTTCTCACAACCTTACCTGTTTCGTCCAGCTTATTTCTGAATACCCACTTGGCTCCTACAACTTATTTATCATCGGGTAGTTCAACAAGCTTGCAGACATCATTCTTTTGAAACTAATCAAGTTCTTCTTGCATTGCTTAGACCCAACTTTCATTTTCCAAGGCATTGCCTATAGTCTTAGGCTCTATTTCTGATAAGAGATGTGTGAGCTTGCTGTTGATGTGAAGATATAGTTCTGACTCTATCTCTTGGATCACCAATGATCTGATCTTCTGGATGATGCTTTTTCATCTGCCAGTTATGTCCAGGTGGTTCTCTTTGTTCTTCTACTATACCGTCCAGGGGAGTGTTGGACTCTTCAGCTGAAACATCATTGTTGGACGCGTCCGTGTCTAATGATTTTTTCATCGTCCAACCTAAGATATGCAAATGATTCATCTAGCTCTGATAATTCCTTATCAGGCTTAGTGTCACTGAACTTCACATGAATAGCCTCTTCCACAACTAAGGTTCTAGAGTTGTAGACTCTATATGCCTTCGAAGTTTCTGAATGTCCAAGTAATATCTCGTTGTCACACTTAGAATCAAACTTTCCCAGATTGTCCTTAGTGTTTAGAATGAAACATTGACATCCGAATGGATGGAAGTAGGATATGTTGGGTCTTCACCCTTTCCACAATTCATATGGAGTATTTTTCATGATAGGTCTAATATAAATTATGTTATATAAATAACAGGCAATATTCATTGCTTCAGCCTAAAAGTGCTAAGGGGTTGAATTGTCATTCAACATGGTTCTGGCCATCCCTTGTAGTGACCTATTCTTCCTCTCAACAACACCATTTTGTTGAGGCATCTTGGGTGTTGAGAAGTTGTGAAGGATACCATTATCCTCATAGAACCTTTGAAAACTATCATTTTCAAATTCTCCTCCATGATCACTTCTGATCGAAGTAATGCATACTCCTTTCTCGTTTTGAACTCTTTTACAGAAGTCTTTAAAAGACTCATCTTTGTGCGATAGGAACATGACCTATGTCCATCTTGTATAGTCATCCACTACAACCAATCCGTATCTCTTACCACTTACTAAGGCTTTTCTTGTAGGTCCAAACAAGTCATTATGTAACAGCTCAAGAGGTCTAGAAGTGGAAACAATGATTTTGTTTTCACAAAAACTTTTTACTTGTTTCCCTTTCTGATAGGCTTCACAAAGAAGATCTTCCTTATATGACATACTTGGTAGTCCTCTTACGAGGTTATGCTTGTTAAGCTTTGAGATTAACCTCAAGCTTGCATAACCAAGCTTCTTAGGCTATATCCAGTGATTTTCTTTAACTGAAACTAAGCAGGATACATTTTGGCTTGATAGTTCCCCAAGTTTAATCTTGTACAGATTACCTTGCCTCTTCGCAGTGAAGAGAAGGGATCCATCAGTGTTCTTGACTATACATTCACCTTTATTAAAGACAACATCATATCCACTATCACATAATTGACTTATGCTAAGTAGATTGTGTTTGAGACCTTTAACATAAAGAACATTATCAATTGAGGGATAGGGTGGAATACTAATCTTACCCATGCCAGCTATCATCCCTTTCTGATTCCCTCCAAAAGTGATTGTCCCACCAATCCTGGGTTGAAGGCTTTGGAACATACACCTTTCTCCTGTCATGTGATGCGGGCACCCACTGTCCAGGTACCATGACTGGAGTCTCCTTTCTCCTATTAAGCATGTCTGCAACAGGAACAATTTTATCTTTAGGTACCCAGATTGACTTGGGTCCTTTCTTGTTAGTTTGAAGGGCACTGGGCGCTCCCTTCTTTGGCAGGTGTCTGCATCTGGATGTTATATGTCCAGGTTTCCCACAGAAATAACAAACATCTACATCCTTATCATGAATATATTTCCTTCCCTTATATCCATGTCCTGACCTGTCATTGGGTCTCTTACAACCTTCATATTTTAAAAGATTGTTAAGGTTGTTAGATCCCTTAACAAAGTTGGACAGATCCTTCTTTAGGCTGTCAATCTCTTCATGAAGTTTTACAACATCATGTGGTTGACCTCTTAAGGAAGTATCTGCTTTAACTTTCAGAAGCTTCTCAACAAGCCTTTTGTTTTCTCCATTGAGAGTCTGAATCTATATGAAAGATTCATTTCGCTAGTCCTTGATTCCTTATAGGACTTACAAGCATGAGCATTATCATTCCATAGAGTTCGCCTATCCTCTCCTAAGGCTTTATGTTCTTTTGAGAGCTCTGTAAACTTTTTCTGTAAATCCTCTTTTTCAATTTCAAGTTGTTTGAAACTATTTTCTAAAACTTCTTTTTCTTTTGAAAGTGATTTGGACGATTTCTTCAAGGTTTTGTAGGCCTTTGACAGAATGAAAGAGTTGGAAAGTAATTCATAATAAGCTTCCTGAAGAGATTTTAAATCATTAAAGTCTACCCCATCTTCTTCTTCTGGTTCAGAAGATTCTAATGTAGTGTCTACCATCAGACAGATGGTGGCTTCCTCCTTTTCATCGTCATCCGATGATGAGTCATCGTCCAAGTCTTCCCATGTGGACATCAGAACTTTCTTGGCCTTCTTTTTGTTGAAGACTTTCTTCTTCTTGTCCTTGTTCTTCTCAAGGTCTGGGCATTCTGACTTGAAGTGTCCGAGCTTCTTGCATTTGTAGTAGATGATTGGACTTTTCTCTTTGTTCTTCTTCTCCTTGAAGCCTTTCTTGTTCAGGTTTCTCCATCTGGATCCACCTTTCTTCTTCCACATAGCATGGATCTTCTTGGATATGAAGGACAACTCATCATCCTCATCAGAGTTTTCATCTTCAGATTGCTCTTCTGATGAATCTTCTGCCTGCATGGCTTTGGACGATGAAGCTTTCTTTGGCTTCTAGACGCTAAGTGCCAGAGACTTGCCTTTCTTTCCATCACCATCTTGTTGCAGTTCTAGCACATGAACTTTAAGGATTCCCACAAGCTCTTCTAAGCATGGACGAAACCAAAAAAATTTGTTAGGGGGGCGAAAATTTAATACACTTGATAAGCAAAATCAATATTAATCTATAGCTAAAACTAATTTTACTCATGCAAATTAGTTTATTTATCAAATGAAAAGCAAATTAAAAGCAATATAAAACCTAACATATAAATGAGAAAACATATTTAAAAGCAATTAAAAGCAAATATAGCAATTAACTTATATTTTATCTACCTAATGTATAAAATTATTGTTATATATAAAATATATAAAATGAATTAAAAGAAAAATTGAAATGAATAATACAATATTTAAAAGAAGAAGAAGACACGTTATTGATTGCTCCTACTATCTTTAAGAAAAATGTTTCAATATTTGAAACAATAAAAGAATTCAGAGGAAGGGAAATAAAAGGATGATGCAAATTATGCAATTAATATTGGAGAATAGTGATACAAGAGATGGCTTACTCCCTACACAGACCTGATACATTGTTAATTGCTATTGTTTTATGTGTATTGACTAGACATCATAAAATATTAAAAAAAAAAAGTACCGAAAACAATTTTTATGATGTTTTTTTTATATAAGGTAAACTTTTATTAGAATTTAGTGGTGCATTAAGACATGCTCACAAACAATCACCGTACAATAAATCCAAGCCTCTACATATGATGCACTATGGATGAAGCCTGCTCATGTATATCAGTAGGAGGCAAATATATAATGTTAAAATGAATGTTAAGGAAGTTTTCTAGATTTAGGGGGGCGACTGCCCCTATTTCCCCTAACCTGGTTCCGTCACTGCTTCTAAGGACATGTCGTCTAGTCCCTTGGATGCTCTCAAAGCAGTAACTTGTGGTCTTCATTGTCTAGGCCAACTCCTCAAAATTTTGTCAATATGCTCATAGTTATTGTAATCTTTACCATGTGCTCTAAGCTCATTTAGTATGGTTTGAAATCGTCCAAACATACTTTGTATGTCCTTGTTTCCCTCTATTCTAAACAATTCATATTGACGAGTGATAAGATTGAGTTTGTTACGTTTTACCTGGGTGCAACCCTCATACGTTAATGCAAAAGTGTCCCACATCTGTTTTGCGCTTTTGAAGCTGTGCACCTTGTTGTATTCTTGTTCGAATAGTGCACACATGATGGTGTTTCTGGTTCTGGAGTTGAGATAAAATCTCTACTTTTGCTCATTCATCTATCTAGCCTTGGGGATCTCATTGAGGTTCTCATCATAAGAAATGTAGTCCCCCATCTCCACAACATCCCACATATCAATATGACAGATTCAAAAAATGCTATCATTCTTTGTTTCCAATGATCATATTTAACTCCCTTGAAGAGAGGTGGTTTGTTTATAGCTTGTCCCTCGTTTTCCATCTTTCTCAGGATCTGGTTTTCCTTTATACTGCTAAGTACTAAACCCAAGAGGTCGAGCTCTGATGCCAACTGAAATACAGGGAACACACTAGAAGGGGGGTTGAATAGTGTGTTAGATAAAATCTGAAAGAACCTTTTTGCAAAGATGGAAATATCTAAGTTCAGATTTTACAAGGGGCTTGTAAAATGCAGAATCACAGTTATCATCCAATAGTTCAAAATAACAGTTTAACGAAACTGTGTTTTCAAGTTGTCGTCCAAGTGAAATGTAAATCCTTTTTACAAAAAGATTTATAAAGGAAACTTGTGCGTCTAAATGTGAAGAAATAACATAAGAGATAACTGGTAAGCGAAAAGAAATAGAGTAAAAACACTTGGTTTTTACTGGTTCACTCAATCTGAGCTACGTCCAGTTCTCCTTATAAAATAACCTTTTGAAGGGTTCCACTAATCAAAACTTTGATTACAAACAAGTATTCTCTACCCTGCCACTTCTAGCTACAAGTATTGTCAAGGCCACTTCTGGCACACCTTTTAATCTCCCCCTGAGATTAAAAACAACACCTAAGTATTCTTTGTCACTAGGCCACTCCTGGCTATCAAAACAACAGTTTGATTACAAATATCAAATCAACTCTCATAGAGAGGATATTACAATATAAAACGATTACACATAATGACTTAGCAAAGCTAAGAGAATGCTCCTTTCGCACAAGTATTGGTCGTCCATGTATTTTGGCAGAGTTTCAGCTCTTTGACAAATCGTGAAAGCTTCATTTTTCTACAAGAGCCTCGTCATCTATTTATAGGCCTCTGAGCGAAAGTATCCGTTGTGGGATCTGAGCCTTGGTCGAAAACTGTTCTCTCACAATTATTTGACCGTTACCACGTGCCAGCTTGGGGTGGAGAGAGAAAAGGGACAATAGTTCATGCAGCGCCTCCACTACTTGTACGATTTTGCAGAGAGAAGCTTTTATCTCCTGTGGTACACTTTTGAATATTCAAATGAAATGTCATGTATGAAAAGAGAGGGAATAGCAGAACATTCGAATGAAATCATTGTCGAACAACATAAGTGTACTTCCTGACAAATGGATGCGTTATATAACTATTTGATAGAAAAAGTTTGTGTAAGCTATATAAACGATTAGACTTTTCCCTAATGGACACAGTGTTTACACATTGATTTTGGCAAAGCCTTGGACGCTTGTTTTACAATAGCGCATTGGACGCTGGATTTACACTTAGGAAAACAAGTTCCAGTTACTTATTAGACACGATAAACACATAGCGATATATAGTTTGAGTTTAAGAGATACAATACCACGAAGGCATTGGATGGTGTAGAACCTGTAATACTCAAACATTAATCATTAGATACTTTAAAATTTAATCTCATTTGTTATCATCAAAACCAAAGTTTGAGGGGTTGGACATCGTCCAAAGTCTTAGACTCTAACAAAATGTAGACACCAGCCAAAGAAAGGAGTGTTCAGTGCCTTTCAATCTAACAAGAAAGGACCCAAGTCCATTTGGGGTACCTAAAGACAAAATTGTTCCTGTTGCAGACATGCTTAACAGCAAGAAAGAGACTCCAGTCATGGTACTTGGACAATGGGTGCTCACGACACATTACAGGAGAAAGGTCTATGTTCCAAAACCTCCAAGCCAAGACTGGTGGGACAGTTACTTTTGGAGGGAATCGAAAAGGGATGATAGCTGGCATAGGTAAGATTAGTATACCACCCTATCCTTCCATTGATAATGTTTTATATGTTAAAGGTCTCAAACACAATCTGCTTAGCATAAGTCAACTATGTGACAGTGGATATGATGTTGCCTTTAGCAAAGGTGAATGCATAGTCAAGAACTATGACGGATCCTTACTCTTTACTGCTAAGAGTCAAGGTTGAAATGTAGAGAAATACACTAGAAGGGGGGTTGAATAGTGTATTTAAATTTTCTTTGGAAAACTTTAGCCAATGTGAAGATAGTGTATCTTTACGTTTTACAGAAACTTAGTAAAATAGAAAGAACGAGCTATCGTCCAGCCGATTAAAACAACAGACCAAAGAAACTACTCTTCTTCTTTTTCGTTTAAATACACGTAATAGATAAACTTAGATAAAAAGGTGTATAGAAACTTTTTCGTAGTATGTTGAAGAGATAGCTTAAAAGAAATGCAAGTGAGCTAGAAGGCGAGAGAATAGAATACGTAGTTTTATACTGGTTCACTCAACTGAGCTACGTCCAGTTCTCCTTCAAAAACTTTTGAAGGGTTCTACTAATCAAAATCTGATTACTCTCAAGTATTCTAACCTTGCCACTTCTGGCTACAAGTATTCTCTAGGCCACTTCTGGCACACCCTTAATCTCCCCTTGAGATTAAACACAAAAACCAAGTATTCTTTAACACTAAGCCACTCCTGGCTTTCCAAACAAAATTGTTTGATATTGTATATAAAATTTAACTCTCAATGAGAGGATATTACAATAAGAGTGAGTATATAGACTCGCTTAGCAAAGCTAAGATGAATGCTCTTTTCGCTTATGATCGTCCAGTCGTTTTGACAGGGATTCAGCTCTTTTTCAAAAATCGTTGTTGAGATATGTGAGCTCATTCTTCTATATATAGGAAGCTTGTTGAAAGATATCCGTTGAGGGATCTGTTCCTTTTCCAAGAGCGATTCTTTCTATAGCATATGGCCGTTGTCACATTTTGACTTAGAGTGAAGTGATGGAAGTGACAGCCGTACTCGTAGCGCCTCTCTCCTACTTGTACTTTCTCTGCAGAGAGAAGCTTCTTCTTTCCCTGTTCAGTACTATTCGAAAAGATCAAAATAGAATGGCATGTTAAAATATGAGAGAGTGAACGTTGCCTTATATCATAGAAAACGTATTTTCAAGATAGTAACAACAGTGAGTGTTATTCAAGCGTTGGACGCTTGCTCTCACAGGAGCATTGGACGCTGCCTGTAAGTTTCTTATAAATTATATTTGGACGCTTTCTTTATTAAAACATATAGTCCAAGTTTGAGAGATACAATACCATTGCGGGATTGGACGACGTAATTCCTATAACACTCAAACTAGATCATTAGATACTTCAAAATTTATCCTTTAGTTATTATCATCAAAACCGAAATGGGAGTGGTTGGACATCGTTCAAGGTCTTAGAATCTAACAAAGGTAATCTATACAAGATTAAACTTGATGAGCTAACAAATCAAAATGTATCACATTCAATTTCAATTAAAGAAAATCATTGGGTATGGCATAAAAAACTTGTCTATGCAGCTTGAGATTAATCTCAAAGCTTAACAAGCACAACCTCGTAAGAGGATTACCAAGTATGTCATATAAGGATGATCTTCTTTGTGAAGCCTATCAGAAAGGAATACAAGTAAAAAGTTCTTTTCAAAGGAAAAACATTGTTTCCACTTCTAGACCACTTGAAATGTTACATATTGATTTGTTTGGACCCACAAGTACAACCTCACTTAGTGGTAAAAGATATGGATTAGTTATAGTGGACGACTATTCTAGATGGACAACGGTTATGTTCCTGACCCACAAATATGAGTCTTTCAAGGTCTTCTATAACTTCTATAGAAGAGTTCAAAATGAAAAAAGGGTATGTATTACTTCAATCAAAAGTGACCATGGAGGAGAGTTTGAAAATGAGAGGGGATCAGATTGGTATCTGGTCGTCATGCTTAAAGCATACGAGACATCCGGTCGAGTACACGTCATGGCGTACATGATAGAACCTATTACCGAAGCATATGGAATCTTACTCATGTGTTTCCTTTCATATGATGTAGTAGGGTCTTGTCCCTTGGACAAGTATACACCATATGACATAGGCAAGAAACCCTTCCTGGAATCATGCATATTAAAGCGCCGAAGCACTTTGTCAATATATATACTATGACTAAGGCCAAGTAGTCTCAGCAATTTATCTCTATAGATCCTGAAACCTAGCATGTAGGATGCTTTGCCTAAGTCTTTCATCCAGAAACAACTCCCCAACCATGTTTTAACATGTTGCAGTATCGGGGTGTCATTTTCGATGAGTAGTATGTCATCCACATAAAAGACCAAATTGATTGCAATCCCACTAACCTTTTTGTACACACAAGGCTTGTCTTCATTCTTGATGAATCTAAACTGTCTCACAGTCTTATCAAAGTGAAGACTTCAGCTTCTAAAAGCTTGCTTTAATCCATAAATCGATCTTTGCAACTTGCATACCTTCCCAACTTCCTTTCGATCAACAAAACCCTCAGGCTGTGTCATGTACACATCCTCAAGAAGATTCCTGTTAAGGAATGCAGTCTTGACATCCATATGCCAGATCTCACAGTCATGGTACGCATCAATAGCAAGTAGAATCTGAACGGATTTAAGCATCGCTACTGGTGAGAAGGTCTCGTCATAGTCAATACCATGAACTTGCTTGAAACCTTTCGCCACTAGTCGTGCCTTAAAGGTAATCACCTTTCTATCCATGTCAGTCTTCTTCTTGAAGACCCACTTACACCCTATGGGTTTTACCCCTTCAGGTGGATTAACCAAGGTCCAAACTTGGTTAGTGTACATGGACTCCATCTCAGATCCCATGGCCTCAAGCCACTTCTCAGATTTAGGCCCAATAATGGCCTCCTGGTAAGTCATAGGCTCATCTTGATCCATGAGCAGCACATCTCCTTCTTGGGTGAGCAAAAGCCCATACCTCTCAGGTTGGTGATGTGTCTTGTTTAACCTACACAGTTCTTGTACTACTTGAACCGAGGACTCACCCACAATGCTTTATGGTGTCGGTTCTTGTTCCATTGCAGGCGCATTAGTAATCTGTATCGCTTGGGTTTCTCCAAGCTCTACATTCTTCCCATTGGCTCTATTAGAGATGTATTCCTTCTCAGGGAACACTCCAGTCCCAACTACAAACACTTTGTCCTCGGAGGTGTTATAGAAGTAGTATCCCTTAGTTTCCTTAGAGTATCCTACAAAAACACATTTGTCCGACTTGGATTCAAGTTTATTCAAAATCATACATTTCAAATAAACACCATAACCCCATATCTTTAGAAAAACATACTGGGCCTTCGGCCCATCCATATCTCATATGGTGTCCTTCCAACTGCCTTAGATGGAACACGGTTAAGTGTGAAAGCAGTTGTAAGTAACGCATATCCCTAGAAAGAGTCGTGGAGGTTTGACTGACTCATCATAGACTGTACCATGTCTAACAAGGTTCGATTCCTCCTCTTAGACACATCGTTCCGTTGTGGTGTTCCAGGCGGTGTGAGTTGAGATATAATCCCACACTCTTTTAGATAGTCATCAATCTCTTGGCTTAAGTATTCACCACCACGATCTGATTGTATAGCTTCAATACTCTTGCCTAGTTGGTTTTCTACCTCATTTTTGAACTCCTTGAACTTTTCAAAGGTTTATGATTTGTGTTTCATGAGATACAGGAATCCATATCTACTGAAATCATCAATAAATGTGACGAAGTAAGGAAAATCGCCTTTAGCAGGCTGGTTCAGGGGTCCACATACATCACTATGTATTAGTTCCAAAATACCACTCGCCCTCTCACCTTGACCAGTGAATGGGGCCTTAGTCATCTTTCCCAACAGACAAAATTTGCATACCTCAAATGATTCATAATCAAACGAGTCCTAGAGTCCATCTTTATGGAGCTTGGAAATGCGTTTCACACCTGTATGGCCTAAACGACAGTGCCAAAGGTATGTAGGGCTCAAATCATTTGGTTTGACCCTTTTTGAATTTATGTTAAAGATGGGCATATCAAGAGCTAGAACATACATCATAGAACAACACTTGTCCTTTATTAAAATACAAAAACCTTTTTTTATCCAAATAAGAAATAGAAATGATGTTTCTGCTAATCGCTGGAACATAATAACAATTATTTAGTTCCAAAATAAGCCTAGATGGCAAAGTCAAAACAAAATACCCTACAGCTAACGCAACAACCTTTGCTCCATTTCCCACTCGTAGGTCCACTTCGCCTATGGTCAATTTCCTACTATCCTTTAGTCCCTCCACATTTCTATAAATGTGAGAACCACATTCGGTATCTAATACCCATGATGCTGAAGTAGACAAATTAACCTCAATAACATAAATACCTGAAGCGGAAGTCTCACTTCCCTTCTTCTTCTTCTTCTTGAAAGATGGAAAAAAGTTTAGCCATCATGGTCACCTTATGGCTGTGGAGGTGGTTCTTGTGGTGGTGGAGGTGGTTGTTCTGGTGGTGCTTGAATTGGTGGTGCTGGTTGTGGAGGTTGAGGTTGGACTTGTGGAACTGCATGAGCAACGTGACCAAGTAAGGTGGCTGCTGTATGTTGAATCTGGTTCACAAGCGTCTGTGAGAGACTCATGAACTGCTCAGTAATTGCATTTTACAGCATTAGACGATGTTGATCAGCTTCAGCCTGTTGTTTTTGCTGAAAAGCTTGAAACGCGGCCTCAGTCTCCAGCTATTGCTGCCTCAGAGCCTGTTGCACTATTTCGTGAACACGATCTTCTGAGACTCCTTGTGGTTTAGCAAATCGCAGGGGATTGATGCCCCTTGGACTTGAAGATCCAGTTGATGTGTGCCTGAATGTGCTTCAGCAGAAGCCTCAACAATGGGGAGGCTTGTGACATCTTCAGCAATAGGCTGTGCTGCAGAGGCTTCCATTTGCTTGGACGCTTCAACAACGAGCTCTCTATCATCCGCGGATCTATCAGACTGGACGGTAGCTTCTTCATGTGACGTGACAAAGTGTTCTACGTCCACTGGTACTGATGAGTCTAGGTCAAGATGAGCTAGCACCTTTGTCACTTTGGCAGATGCTTCATCCAGTTCTGCCTGTGTAGCCTTTGACTTAGCAACCGTATCTTCCTTTTCCGTGGTTGCTGTCTCAGCTTCCTCAAAAGCCAGCTGCTCAAGACGAGCTTGTTCTACAGCTGCGGCGGCTTCTTCTGCTTGGTACTCCTCATGTAGAGTTTGGAGTTCCTCCATAAACTCCTTGCGATCCAGTGTTCTGAGGTCAAACACTTTGTTGCTTCTGATTGTTGGCAAAGTCTTCATCAACTCCAGATAATCATCTGAATCCTTCAGAAAGCAGGCAAATGTGTCTGAGAAATGGTGAGTCTTGACTGGACGCAGTACCTCTAGACCATGAGGGGGATGAACAAAGTCATCCTTGGAACTGCCTGAGGATGAGGCTTGCTGGGAATCGTTCCATAATATCTGGTGCCAAAAGGTTATGGAATCAAAGGTTCCAAGTTCACGCGTGAGCTTACCAGACTTATCAAATAAATGACCCCAGGTGTGAGAAGATTTTTGCAGGGTTTCAACTTTCTCCTCCCTGCTGGGCATCTCAATGCCGTAGAATTTGAAGCCTTTCTTGCGACCAGCATCATATACAGGTAGTCTAGGACATACTTTGTCTGGTACAAACTTTATTTCCGTCGCGCGGCTTATGTGCATGTTTGGTGGGTAGGCGATTGCTTGGTTTGGAATGTACATCTGTTGCAGAAGCTTTCCAAGATCATCAAAGTCACCAGGCTGGAAGTTTAGCACTGGAGTTCCAGCTGGTAGAGGCAGGAACTTTGTGATTAGAGTCCAGATTTGAACATCCCTGACCCACCCTGCGTCTGGACGCTGCTGCGTTACTGACGGGTCCAGACTTTCTTTAATTGCTAATTGCAATTCTGCATCCAGCTCACTATCTTTGTTAGCAGAAGACTTCTTGGACGGTGCCTTCTTTTTCTTTGGAGCCTTCCCTTTCTGCTCCGCAACCGTTTTGGTGAATCGAGAGGCAATTTCAACCTCTGGCTTCTGTAGATTTTCTGCTGCTGGACGCACTCTCTGCTGAGTTCCAGTTGGACAGATGTAAGGATAAGGCATGCGTACTAAGTGTGGGTACACTTCTCTCGTCCAATTGGGCAGAGGATTGCTGATGATCGTTCCTTTGGGCATTGCATAATAAGCAGCTAACAAAGATTCAGTGCAAACATACCTTTTCCACTCAGGTGCTGAGGCAGTTGTCTAATGCCGCTTCAGAGGCTCTTGCAGAGGCCTCTGGATCACATCACCTTCTTTACAGAAATTCTGCTCATTGCATGTGAGGAATGCAACTGGGAAGCTTTCTCTGTCTTTCTCTTCTTTTGTTTTCTGCTTGGGGGGTATAGTCCATGGGGACCATGTATCCCTCCATGCATCTCTTGGACGCACAAACTTGAACAGGTCCAAGCGAAGAGGTGGTTGCTGGCTTGCTGATGTGGATGGAGCACCTGATGTTGCTGGTAGAAGGGTGCTGGTGGACACATTGTCGGTGTCTTGAGAGGAGGATGGTAGCACTGCAGTCCTTTTTTGCCCTTTTTGCCTGAGTCTTCACTCTTCGTGGCACATTAGCAAGAAAAGGAGGTGTTTTAGCAGGTTGTGCCTTTTGCTTCTTTTGCTGAGGACCCTCTGTCTCCTTCATGATCTGACCAATTGGGATCTGGTCATCATCATCATCGGAGTCGTCCAGTAATTGAAGCTTTCGTACCTTTTGCTTTTCTGGGGGAACCTTTACTGAAGCTACCTTTGGACGCCTCTCCTCTTGAACATGTTTGGACGTTTCAGTCTTTGGACGCTTCCCTGCTGGTGACTGAGCAACAGATGTCTCAGCATGCCTTTTCTTGGTTCTTCTTTCCTTCTCAGCGTCTTCCTCATGCATCTGAGTTGCTTGGCGTGTGATCTTTCTCCCCTGCTGTTCTTCCATCAGCCTTTTGATTTTTCTACCAATGCCCAGTAGATCAATCTCTTCTTCTTCATCATTAGAGATGATCTTGCTCTGCTCATGCCTCTGCTTGTTGATGGTGTCCTCGTCCAGGTCCCTTAAGACTTTGGCTGTTAGCTTGATCTTCATTGGCCTTATGTTGGGCTCACCAAACAACTGTTGTGTTGCCACTATTGGCCCTTTCTTCACTATGGCTTCATGGGCTTCTTCATCCAATTCATCATAGAAGCATTGATAAATCTTCTGATCCCAGAAGATCCTGTTCAACAGGGCGGCGTAGAAAATGTCATCATTCCCACCCACGGACTTCATCATCCTCACGATATTGACGTAGATGATGTGAGGGAGATTGAAGGGAATGCCTTCCATAAGATGGAATATCACAAACTTGTGTAAGTCTGTGACTGAGTCCTTAGACCCAGCTTTGTGCAGGATGCTCTTGTTGCACACCTGCTGCCATATTTTAGCTTCCTCGCACAGATTCTTGTATTCAATCTTCATCGACTCAGGGGTTTTGGACTTGCAAAGCACAGTCGCAACGTGATCGCCGTACTGCTTGGCCCAGTTGGTTTTGTACTGGTTCTGCTCCCTGATGCAACCAGTTACCTTTGCTATGGCCTCGGTGGACAGCGTCACTTCTCGTCCAAGAATCTTGGCCACGAGCTCCCTTGGGCTCTGAAACTTGGCATTCCTCCAGAACATTTTGATCAACTCGGGATAGATTTTCTGGTTCTCATTGAAGTAGCCTCTGATTCCACACTTCAGTAGGCTCTCGTTCAGGTTTAGTCCCAGCTTTTCAAGCGCTTCAATGTCAAAGAAGTGCTCAATGTGCACCGTAGTAGCTCCTTGGCACACAACCGTAGTCTCAGGGTAGGTCAGGACGTCGAGTTCTAAGTTGCTTGAGTTTGTAGAGATTGCCATTCTTGTAAAGTTTGGATTTTTAGGTTTTCTGAGAGGGTTTTTAGGGTTTCTGAGAGAGAGAGAGTGTTTAGGTTGATGATTTTTCAGAGAGATTTGATATGGTGGTGTTTGGGCTTTGTTTGGAGAATATGAAGCGATTTTGTTTTTTTTTTTTGAATATTTGAAAAAGGTAACTGACGCCATAAAACCCGCCATGATGAGACGTGTAGAGGATGTGGGTAATTGTGTACAGTTACCGCCGTTTTGGTGACTCGGCATAGAGTATTAGCTCATACTTATCCTTAAAACGATCCGTTTTGTTAATTTGAATCAGAAGAAAAAACTAAGATAAAAAGACATCGTCCATATATTGGACTTTAAGTGAAATGTATGTAATGCATATGCATGACTCAAGTGTTCCTTGGACGACATGTCCTTTGGACGCTATGAAGTTATTGGACGCATCATGTAGATGTTAATCATTCCTTTACAGAGTTCATGCCAAGTTTGTCCCTTAGAAGGATTAACTTGTCTTCAGTAAGGGGTTTGGTGAATATATCAGCAAGCTGATCATCTGTGGTTACAAAGTGTAATTCCACAGTTCCCTTTTGAACATGGTCTCTTATAAAGTGATGTTTAATTTCTATGTGTTTGGCCCTTGAATGCAATATGGGATTTTTAGAAAGATTTATGGCAGCTTTACTATCACAGAAGATAGGAATGTTACTCTCATATATGTTGTAGTCCTCAAGTTGATGCTTGATCCACAAGATTTGAGAGCAGCATTTTGCAGCTGAGATATACTCTGCTTCAGCAGTGGACAGAGCAATTGTTCCTTGCTTCTTGCATATCCAGGAGACTAGGTTACCACCGATGAAGTGACATCCTCCACTGGTGCTTTTTCTTTCAATGCGATCTCCAGCATAATCAGCATCCCAATATCCTATTAGCCTGAAATCTTTCTCCCTTTTGAAATATAACCCAAGGTTAGTGGTTCCAGCAAGATATCGAAAGATTCTTTTAACAACAGTTAAGTGAACTTCCCTTGGGTCAGACTGAAATCTGCCACATAAGCATACGCTGAACATGGTGTCAGGTCTGGACGCAGTGAGGTACAGGAGTGATCCTATCATACCTCTGTATAGAGTATTATCTACTTTCTTTGAGTTGTCGTCTAGTCCAAGAACTGTTGTTGGATGCATAGGAGTTTTCATTGGTTTTGCATCGTCCAACTTGTACTTCTTTAGTAGCTCTTTGACATACTTAGTCTGATGTATATATATTCCCTTTTCAGTTTGTTTGATTTGGAGTCCAAGTAAGAATTTCAGCTCACCCATCATGCTCATCTCGAACTCTGTTTGCATTAATTTGGCAAAATCTTCACAGAGAGATTCATTAGTGGCACCAAATATGATATCATCAACATATACTTGTGCAATAATAAAATCAGAAGAGTAGTCTTTGCGAAATAACGTAGTATCTACTTTTCCTCTTGAAAAACCATTTTCTGACAGAAATGTGCTGAGTTTTTCATACCAAGCTCTAGGAGCTTGTTTCAACCCATATAGTGCTTTGTTGAGTTTAAAAACATGGTTTGGAAAAGCATCACTTTCAAATCCTGGGGGTTGTTCCACATAGACTTCTTCTTTTATGAGTCCATTGAGGAATGCACTTTTTACGTCCATTTGGTATAGCTTCATATTGCTATGAGCTGCAAATGACAGTAAAATGCGGATTGCCTCCAGACGTGCAACGGGAGCATATGTTTCAGTATAATCTATACCTTCTTGTTGTGAGTAACCTTTTGCTACCAACCTTGCTTTGTTTCTCACAACATTACCTTCTTCGTCCAGCTTGTTTCTGAACACCCACTTTGCTCCTACAGCTTCTTTGTCGTTGGGGAGTTCTACTAGCTTCCAGACATTGTTCTTTTGAAATTGGTCAAGTTCTTCTTGCATTGCTTTGACCCAGCCTTCATCTTCTAAGGCATCGTCCACAGTCTTAGGTTCTATTTGAGATATGAATGCTGCGTGACCTTGCTGTCGTTGAAGTGAAGATCTGGTTTTGACTCTGTCTTTTGGATCTCCAATGATTTGCTCCTGTGGATGATGTTTCTTCATTTGCCAGTTGCGTCCAGTTGGTTCTCTTTGTTCTTCGACTGGACGGTCCAGTAGTGCATTTGATTCTTCAACTGAGACATCATGTTTGGACGAATCTGATGACTTACTTGCATCGTCCAGTCTGATATCTGCAAATGATTTGTCTAGCTCTGATAATTCCTTATCAGGCTTGTTGTCATTAAACTTCACATGGATAGCTTCTTCAACAACTAAGGTTCTAGAGTTATAGACTCTATACGCCTTTGAAGTTTCAGAATATCCAAGCAATTTTCCTTCATCACACTTAGAATCAAATTTTCCCAGGTTATCCTTAGTGTTCAGAATGAAACATTGACATCCAAATGGATGGAAGTAGGATATGTTGGGTCTTCTACCCTTCCACAATTCATATGGAGTCTTTTTCAATATCGGCCTTATATAGATTCTATTTTGTAAATAACAAGCAGTATTCACTGCTTCAGCCCAGAAGTGTTTAGGGGTTGAATTATCATTTAACATGGTTCTGGCCATCTCCTGAAGTGACCTGTTTTTCCTCTCAACTACACCATTCTGTTGTGGTGTTCTAGGTGTTGAGAAGTTGTGAAGGATACCGTTATCCTCACAAAACCTTTGAAAACTTTCATTTTCGAATTCACCCCCGTGATCACTTCTGATTGAAGTAATGCATACTCCTTTTTCATTTTGAACTCTTTTGCAGAGATTATAAAAGGCCTTAAAGGACTCATCTTTGTGGGATAGGAATAAGACCCATGTCCATCTAGTATAGTCGTCCACTATAACTAACCCATATCTTTTACCACTTATCGAGGCTGTTCTTGTGGGTCCAAACAGATCAATATGTAACAGCTCTAGAGGTCTAGAAGTGGAAACAATGTTTTTACTTTGAAAAGAACTTTTCACTTGTTTCCCTTTCTGACAAGCTTCACAAAGAAGATCATCTTTATATGACATACTTGGTAGTCCTCTTACGAGGTTGTGCCTGTTCAGCTTTGAGATTAACCTCAAGCTTGCATGACCAAGTCTTTTATGCCATAACCAATGATTTTCTTGTACAGAAACTAGGCATGATACATTTTGACTTGATAGTTCCCAAAGTTTAATCTTATACAGATTGCCTTGCCTCTTTGCAGTAAAGAGAAGGGATCCATCAGAGTTTTTGACTGTACATTCACCTTTGTTAAAGGCAACATCATATCCACTGTCACATAATTGACTTATGCTAAGTAGATTATGTTTAAGACCTTTAACATAAAGAACGTTATCAATACAGGGATAGGGTGGTATACCAATCTTACCTACGCCAGCTATCATCCCTTTCTGATTCCCTCCAAAAGTGACTGTCCCACCAGTCTTGGGTAGGAGGCTTTGGAACATACACCTTTCTCCCGTCATGTGATGTGAGCACCCACTGTCCAGGTACCATGATTGGAGTTTCTTTCCTGCTGTTAAGCATGTCTGCAACAGGAACAATTTTATCCTTAGGTACCCAGATTGACTTGGGTCCTTTTTTGTTAGCTCGAAGGGTATTGAATGCTCCCTTCTTAGGCAGGTGTCTGCATTTGGACGTTATATGTCCAGGTTTCCCACAGAAGTAGCAAACATCTGTTTCTTCATCATGAATATATTTCTTTCCCTTGTATCCATGTCCTGACCTGTCATTTGGTCTCTTACAACCTTCATATTTTAAAAGTTTTTTGAGGTTGTCAGAGCCCTTGACAAAGTTTGACAGATCCTTCTTTAGGCTGTCAATTTCCTCATGAAGTTTTACAACATCATGTGGTTGACCTCTTAAGGAAGTATCTGCTTCAACTTTCAGAAGCTTCTCAACTAGCCTTTTGTTTTCTGCGTTGAGATTTCGAATCTCTATGGAAAGATTTCTTTCTCTATCCCTTGAATCCTTATAGGATTTATGGGCTTGAGCAGCATCATTCCAGAGAGTTCGCCTCTCCATGTTTGTAGTTTCATTTTGCCTTGAGAGCTCTGTAAACTTTTTCTGTAAATCATCCTTTTCATTTTCCAGTTGTCTAACGTTTTCTTCTAAAGCTTCTTTTTCTTTTGAAAGTGATTTGGATGATTTCTTTAAAGTTCTATAGGCCTTTGACAAGATAGAAGAGTTTGAAAGTAGTTCATGATAAGCTTCTTGAATTGAATCTAAGTCATTAAAATCTACCTCATCTTCTTCTTCTGGCTCAGAGGAATCGGTTGAGGTGTCCGCCATCAGACATATGTGTGCTTCCTCCTCTTCTCCCTCGTCCGATGATGAGTCATCGTCCAGGTCTTCCCATGTGGACATCAGAACTTTCTTGCCCTTTCCTTTGCTGAAGAATTTCTTCTTCTTGTCCTTGCTTTTGTCAAGATCTGGGCACTCTGATTTGAAGTGTCCTGGCTTTTTGCATTCGTAGCATATGATTGGACTCTTCTCCTTCTTTTCTTTGAAGTCTTTCCTCTTCAGGTTTCTCCATCTGGATCCACCCTTCTTTTTCCACATAGCATGTATCCTTTTGGATATAAAGGATAGTTCATCATTCTCGTCTGAGTCATCATCTTCATATTGTTCGTCTGATGATGTTTCAGCTTGCATGGCTTTGGACGATGATGCTTTCCTTGGCTTCTGGACGCTGAGCGCCAGAGACTTATTTTTCTTACCATCACTATCTTGATGCAGTTCTAGTTCATGCACCTTGAGGGTTCCCACGAGTTCTTCTAAGGACACATCGTCCAGTTCCTTCGTTGTTCTTAAAGCTGTAACCTGTGGTCTCCATTTCCTAGGCAAACTTCTTAGAATTTTGTCAATATGTTCATAGTTATTATAATCTTTACCATGTGCTCTAAGTTCATTTAGTATGGTTTGAAACCGCCCAAACATACTTTGTATGTCCTCGTTTTCTTCCATACTAAACAACTCATATTGACGAGTAAGGAGACTGAGTTTGTTACGTTTTACCTGAGTGGAACCCTCATACGTTAATGCAAGAGTGTCCCACATTTGTTTTGCGCTTTTGAGACTGTGCACCTTGTTGTATTCTTGTTCGCTTAGTGCACACATGATGATGTTTCTGGCTCTGGAGTTGAGATAAAATCTTTGTTTTTGCTCTTCCGTCCATCTAGCCTTTGGGATTTCGTTGAGGCTTGCATCAAGTGGAATATAATCGCCCATCTCCACAACTTCCCACATGTCAATATGGCTAGATTCAAAGAATGCTATCATTCTTTGTTTCCAGTAGTCATATTTGACACCCTTGAAGAGTGGTGGTCTGTTCACAGCTTGTCCTTCGTTTTCCATCTTTCTCAGGATCTTTCCTCTGTACTGTTAAGAACTCAACCCAAGAGGTCGAGCTCTGATACCAACTGAAATGTAGAGAAATACACTAGAAGGGGGGTTGAATAGTGTATTTAAATTTTCTTTGGAAAACTTTAGCCAATGTGAAGATAGTGTATCTTTACGTTTTACAGAAACTTAGTAAAACAGAAAGAACGAGCTATCGTCCAGCCGATTAAAACAACAGACCAAAGAAACTACTCTTCTTCTTTTTCGTTTAAATACACGTAATAGATAAACTTAGATAAAAAGGTGTATAGAAACTTTTTCGTAGTATGTTGAAGAGATAGCTTAAAAGAAATGCAAGTGAGCTAGAAGGCGAGAGAATAGAATACGTAGTTTTATACTGGTTCACTCAACTGAGCTACGTCCAGTTCTCCTTCAAAAACTTTTGAAGGGTTCTACTAATCAAAATCTGATTACTCTCAAGTATTCTAACCTTGCCACTTCTGGCTACAAGTATTCTCTAGGCCACTTCTGGCACACCCTTAATCTCCCCTTGAGATTAAACACAAAAACCAAGTATTCTTTAACACTAAGCCACTCCTGGCTTTCCAAACAAAATTGTTTGATATTGTATATAAAATTTAACTCTCAATGAGAGGATATTACAATAAGAGTGAGTATATAGACTCGCTTAGCAAAGCTAAGATGAATGCTCTTTTCGCTTATGATCGTCCAGTCGTTTTGATAGGGATTCAGCTCTTTTTCAAAAATCGTTGTTGAGATATGTGAGCTCATTCTTCTATATATAGGAAGCTTGTTGAAAGATATCCGTTGAGGGATCTGTTCCTTTTCCAAGAGCGATTCTTTCTGTAGCATATGGCCGTTGTCACATTTTGACTTAGAGTGAAGTGATGGAAGTGACAGCCGTACTCGTAGCGCCTCTCTCCTACTTGTACTTTCTCTGCAGAGAGAAGCTTCTTCTTTCCCTGTTCAGTACTATTCGAAAAGATCAAAATAGAATGGCATGTTAAAATATGAGAGAGTGAACGTTGCCTTATATCATAGAAAACGTATTTTCAAGATAGTAACAACAGTGAGTGTTATTCAAGCGTTGGACGCTTGCTCTCACAGGAGCATTGGACGCTGCCTGTAAGTTTCTTATAAATTATATTTGGACGCTTTCTTTATTAAAACATACAGTCCAAGTTTGAGAGATACAATACCATTGCGGGATTGGACGACGTAATTCCTATAACACTCAAACTAGATCATTAGATACTTCAAAATTTATCCTTTAGTTATTATCATCAAAACCGAAATGGGAGTGGTTGGACATCGTCCAAGGTCTTAGAACCTAACAAAGGTAATCTATACAAGATTAAACTTGATGAGCTAACAAATCAAAATGTATCACATTCAATTTCAATTAAAGAAAATCATTGGGTATGGCATAAAAAACTTGTCTATGCAGCTTGAGATTAATCTCAAAGCTTAACAAGCACAACCTCGTAAGAGGATTACCAAGTATGTCATATAAGGATGATCTTCTTTGTGAAGCCTATCAGAAAGGAATACAAGTAAAAAGTTCTTTTCAAAGGAAAAACATTGTTTCCACTTCTAGACCACTTGAAATGTTACATATTGATTTGTTTGGACCCACAAGTACAACCTCACTTAGTGGTAAAAGATATGGATTAGTTGTAGTGGACGACTATTCTAGATGGACAACGGTTATGTTCCTGACCCACAAATATGAGTCTTTTAAGGTCTTCTATAACTTCTATAGAAGAGTTCAAAATGAAAAAAGGGTATGTATTACTTCAATCAAAAGTGACTATGGAGGAGAGTTTGAAAATGAGAGGGGATCAGATTGGTATCTGCTCGTCATGCTTAAAGCATACAAGACATCCGGTCGAGTACACGTCATGGCGTACATGATAGAACCTATTACCGAAGCATATGGAATCTTACTCATGTGTTTCCTTTCATCTGATGTAGTAGGGTCTTGTCCCTTGGACAAGTATACACCATATGACATAGGCAAGAAACCCTTCCTGGAATCATGCATATTAAAGCGCCGAAGCACTTTGTCAATATATGTACTATGACTAAGGCCAAGTAGTCTCAGCAATTTATCTCTATAGATCCTGAAACCTAGCATGTAGGATGCTTTGCCTAAGTCTTTCATCCAGAAACAACTCCCCAACCATGTTTTAACATGTTGCAGTATCGGGGTGTCATTTTCGATGAGTAGTATGTCATCCACATAAAAGACCAAATTGATTGCAATCCCACTAACCTTTTTGTACACACAAGGCTTGTCTTCATTCTTGATGAATCTAAACTGTCTCACAGTCTTATCAAAGTGAAGACTTCAGCTTCTAAAAGCTTGCTTTAATCCATAAATCGATCTTTGCAACTTGCATACCTTCCCAACTTCCTTTCGATCAACAAAACCCTCAGGCTGTGTCATGTACACATCCTCAAGAAGATTCCTGTTAAGGAATGCAGTCTTGACATCCATATGCCAGATCTCACAGTCATGGTACGCATCAATAGCAAGTAGAATCTGAACGGATTTAAGCATCGCTACTGGTGAGAAGGTCTCGTCATAGTCAATACCATGAACTTGCTTGAAACCTTTAGCCACTAGTCGTGCCTTAAAGGTAATCACCTTTCTATCCATGTCAGTCTTCTTCTTGAAGACCCACTTACACCCTATGGGTTTTACCCCTTCAGGTGGATTAACCAAGGTCCAAACTTGGTTAGTGTACATGGACTCCATCTCAGATCCCATGGCCTCAAGCCACTTCTCAGATTTAGGCCCAATAATGGCCTCCTGGTAAGTCATAGGCTCATCTTGATCCATGAGCAGCACATCTCCTTCTTGGGTGAGCAAAAGTCCATACCTCTCAGGTTGGTGATGTGTCTTGTTTAACCTACACAGTTCTTGTACTACTTGAACCGAGGACTCACCCACAATGCTTTATGGTGTCGGTTCTTGTTCCATTACAGGCGCATCAGTAATCTGTATCGCTTGGGTTTCTCCAAGCTCTACATTCTTCCCATTGGCTCTATTAGAGATGTATTCCTTCTCAGGGAACACTCCAGTCCCAACTACAAACACTTTGTCCTCGGAGGTGTTATAGAAGTAGTATCCCTTAGTTTCCTTAGAGTATCCTACAAAAACACATTTGTCCGACTTGGATTCAAGTTTATTCAAAATCATACATTTCAAATAAACACCATAACCCCATATCTTTAGAAAAACATACTGGGCCTTCGGCCCATCCATATCTCATATGGTGTCCTTCCAACTGCCTTAGATGGAACACGGTTAAGTGTGAAAGCAGTTGTAAGTAACGCATATCCCTAGAAAGAGTCGTGGAGGTTTGACTGACTCATCATAGACCGTACCATGTCTGACAAGGTTCGATTCCTCCTCTTAGACACATCGTTCCGTTGTGGTGTTCCAGGCGGTGTGAGTTGAGATATAATCCCACACTCTTTTAGATAGTCATCAATCTCTTGGCTTAAGTATTCACCACCACGATCTGATTGTATAGCTTCAATACTCTTGCCTAGTTGGTTTTCTACCTCATTTTTGAACTCCTTGAACTTTTCAAAGGTTTATGATTTATGTTTCATGAGATACAGGAATCCATATCTACTGAAATCATCAATAAATGTGACGAAGTAAGGAAAATCGCCTTTAGCAGGCTGGTTCAGGGGTCCACATACATCACTATGTATTAGTTCCAAAATACCACTCGCCCTCTCACCTTGACCAGTGAATGGGGCCTTAGTCATCTTTCCCAACTGACAAAATTTGCATACCTCAAATGATTCATAATCAAACGAGTCCTAGAGTCCATCTTTATGGAGCTTGGAAATGCGTTTCACACCTGTATGGCCTAAACGACAGTGCCAAAGGTATGTAGGGCTCAAATAATTTGGTTTGACCCTTTTTGCATTTATGTTAAAGATGGGCATATCAAGAGCTAGAACATACATCATAGAACAACACTTGTCCTTTATTAAAATACGAAAACCTTTTTTTATCCAAATAAGAAATAGAAATGATGTTTCTGCTAATCGCTGGAACATAATAACAATTATTTAGTTCCAAAATAAGCCTAGATGGCAAAGTCAAAACAAAATACCCTACAGCTAATGCAACAACCTTTGCTCCATTTCCCACTCGTAGGTCCACTTCGCCTATGGTCAATTTCCTACTATCCTTTAGTCCCTCCACATTTCTATAAATGTGAGAACCACATTCGGTATCTAATACCCATGATGCTGAAGTAGACAAATTAACCTCAATAACATAAATACCTGAAGCGGAAGTCTCACTTCCCTTCTTCTTCTTGCACTCTTTTCGGGTATATCGGGTAACTCCTCTTCCAAAGTTTAGTCTCACCATATTGGAAGTAGGTCGCATCCTTTGCTACACCATCAGCACCCTTCTGGCCAGAAGTGCTAGGCTTTGAACTTTTCTTGCCTGTGTGCTTCTACATAGAAGTGGGCCACTTCTTGCCCTTGCTTCCTCCAGATTGTACCATCATAATGGCTCTGGTTGTGTCAAATTTCTCCTGCCTTGCTTGCTCCTAAAAGGAACTTGAGGTGTTCAATCATATCAAACGCCTCCATGTTCTCCTACTGCTTTCACATATTTGAGTTCATGGTAGCAAGCACGAGACATCCAACATCAATGACATTCTTTAGGTGCTTCTGATAAGCATTCATGTTAGCCCTTGAAGCATTAGCCACAAGTGGCACATGCAGCTTACTTTCGTATTTGAGGGCAATCCTCAAGTTTTTATACCAATCTAGAAAGTTATTTCTAGATAACTTGTCCCTCTCAAGGACCGATCGTAGTGATAGTGTATTTGCAGACATGGTAATTCTAAAACATTTAAACATGCATAATTTAGTATTACGATTTAAAACACATTTAATAAGGACTTTTATTAAATATGCAACCACTATTTTACTCAAATCAATAACCCTCTATTATTGACTCGAAAAATCCCATTTGAATATTTTCTAGTGGGCCAAGATCCATATTTCACTTCATCCTTAGTCAGCTTTGGCTGATCACCCAGAACTTAGTTATTTAGGTAGGAAACTCCTTTCCAATTGCATCCCTATGAAACTCTTGGATCAGTTGGGTGAATAACTACTTATTCCAATTTATCTTATAAATTGATGCCCAACTCATGCCTCCAAGCTCTCTCAATCCAATTGATTAGCTCGGTTAAGTCAAACCTAATGGTTGGCAATTAGATATTACTATTATCCCATCGCGCCTCACCAAGTTTGATTAAGGTGCTTAGCTTTGGCATGACCCACACTTATTAAAACACATTTAATAAGGACTTTTATTAAATATGCAACCACTATTTTACTCAAATCAATAACCCTCTATTATTGACTCGAAAAATCCCATTTGAATATTTTCTAGTGGGCCAAGATCCATATTTCACTTCATCCTTAGTCAGCTTTGGCTGATCGCCCAGAACTTAGTTATTTAGGTAGGAAACTCCTTTCCAATTGCATCCCCATGCAACTCTTGGATCAGTTGGGTGAATAACTACTTATTCCAATTTATCTTATAAATTGATGCCCAACTCATGCCTCCAAGCTCTCTCAATCCAATTGATTAGCTCGGTTAAGTCAAACCTAATGGTTGGCAATTAGATATTACTATTATCCCATCGCGCCTCACCAAGATTGATTAAGGTGCTTAGCTTTGGCATGACCCACACTTATTAAAACACATTTAATAAGGGCTTTTATTAAATATGCAACCACTATTTTACTCAAATCAATAACCCTCTATTATTGACTCGGAAAATCCCATTGGAATATTTTCTAGTGGGCCAAGATCCATATTTCACTTCATCCTTAGTCAGCTTTGGCTGATCGCCCAGAACTTAGTTATTTAGGTAGGAAACTCCTTTCCAATTGCATCCCCATGTAACTCTTGGATCAGTTGGGTGAATAACTACTTATTCCAATTTATCTTATAAATTGATGCCCAACTCATGCCTCCAAGCTCTCTCAATCCAATTGATTAGCTCGGTTAAGTCAAACCTAATGGTTGGCAATTGGATATTACTATTATCCCATCGCGCCTCACCAAGATTGATTAAGGTGCTTAGCTTTGGCATGACCCACATTATACAATCCTAGCCTTGATGAGTGCCATGCATTAGGGAGGCATTTAAACTTAACATTAATTGAGGGAATTTTTATTAAGTGATCTCACTGGCGTTTGTATTAACATACAAGGCGTTTCTCTCAACATACATGACATACATATCAAACATAAGACATACAACCCATACATTTCATAAATCACATATACAAAACATACAACTCATACATTTCATACAACACATATATAAAACATACAAGTCACAGTGATATGGTTATGACCCCTAATAAAATAAAATTAAATCACGATGCACAGGTCGTATTTAAAATTTTAACCAAATTACGATTCACAGGTTGCCCAAAAATAAACCACGACAAGCAGGCCGCAAAAAGGAATTAAATAAATCACGGCACGCAGTCCGTATTTAAAATAAACCAAAATAAACTAAGGTCATAACTATACACCACTAAGAAAATAAAACATGTAAAACATCATTTTACATGTACGTTTAAAACGCGCAAGACTACACCCATTGGAAGCATGGTCGTGCTCAATGCAAACGTGCTTTAGCATTCATGATGCACTATTGTGTTTAAAGACAACACGACCGTGATGCCTTCATAGAAACAATTTCTACCTAGAATGCAAAAAATAGGTGAGAAACAAAATCCCAAAAGGGTTTGGAAAGCGCAAAAGCATGCATATTACTTTTAAATCAAACATTTAACAAACATGATTCAAAAAGCATATCATATATGAAGATAAATCATGCCAAACATGCTTTCACACAAAAGAAACCACCTAAGGACTTATGGTAATCATGCGACCAATGCTCTGATACCACTGTTGGGGTATCAAGTTTTATAATTTTAAAATTTTCTAAAAAGACCCTGAGCGTAAGAATCCCATCCCATGGACCACGCATTACCCATGAATAACTAAGGTTTAGAGATTACCTTTGTAGCGCGCTTTCAACCTAAATAGAGTTCCTTCTTGATCACCAAGCGCCGAAGAGTACGGTGCCTCTACTCAGTCCAAGCAAGCAATGATCGGAGCGGGGTCTCGGTGTTAGCCGATGGTAGACGCATAGGGATTTAGAAGGAGCTCACTCAAGTGTTTTTCTTATGCGTCGTGTTATGAGGTATTCACCTCCTTATATAGAAACATGAGCTCTATCTTAATCCCATAAAATATCTTATCAAATCTCATTTGATCTTATCAAATCTTATTTGATTAGATATACAGATAATTATCTTATCAAATCTAATCTTATTTGATTAGATATACAGATAATTATCTTATTTTTTTTTATTAGATAATTACCTTATCAAATCTCATTTGATTTAGATAATTAATTAAATCACATCTAATTAATTATCTTATCTTTTACGTCTTATTTAATTAAATCTCATTTAATTAAACATGTTGATTAATTAATTAAATCAAATTTTATTAATTAATCATGAACTAAATTCAATCACATTTAATGTATTCATCTGCTCCAATTAATTACTCTACATGTGTGATCCTATAGGCTCCCACTAAACTGGCAATAACATTATCTCCATAATATTATAGACAGTGATTGGCATCTAGCAATACATCACTGCCACTCAGCTTATGAGATAATCAGTGATCCGATTTCAACCTTTACGACAACCATTTCCACCATGTAGCCTTTATCCCTTCATCCGAATATCTCGATTGAACAGAGTGTCATCCTCGTTAGGTCCAATCATTTATTTCTCGATATCCAAGTAGGCATTTAATTACAAATGGACCCAATATCTCATATCAGTCCATTTGCATGTGGCCACGCATATTGCATGTCTCACTTTATCGAGAGGCTTATAGACATAACTCCTGTTATGTAGGAGGGACGAATCCTATCTACATCACTCACATCCTCAACATGATTCATTGCAGGCCCAAGTACTACCTTTATGATCACCCTGTTATAGATAGCGTTTGATAGCATTAAAGCTTACAACTCCTACATGTAGGAATCGTAGTGACTTCAAGTCGAAGGATTACTATCACCTTATGGTTGCCATGAGAAGCACTTATGACACCTACATAACTATTATGAAGCCTTCTCATAGTGGGTCTGTCTAGTATAAATGTTACTCCTAATATTTATACCTATGTGCCAGCCTGATATCCCATATCTATGACCTGTGAGATGCGATCATTATGCTACTTGCACAATAGTCTCGATGATCATTGTTGTCCTGGTTAACAATGATACTCGACTACAGACACTTTAAGAATCGCGTTCTATTATTCAATGAATCTCACATCATCGAATAGCTCGCCTATTCTAAGGACGTTACCATATTATATAACAAATAATATAGTAACTGAAATGCCTAATATGTGAATCAAAGTCGTAAAATGGATTGGCCATTAGGGCTAACTCCAACAGTTTGGACCTTTAAAAACTATGAGCCTAGGAGGGAACTATTATGATTTAGTAATCGTTGATGACTATTCTAGATTCACATGGACTCTTTTTCTATCTCTAAAAGATGAAGCTTTCAAAGCCTTTAAGAAACTTGCCAAAGTTATTCAAAATGAAAAGGATTTGAAAATTAAGGCCCTAAGAAATGATCATGGAGGTGAGTTTCAAAATGAAGATTTTGAAAAATTTTGTGAAGAAAATGGCATTTCTCATAACTTTTCAGCTCCTAGAACTCCACAATAAAATGGAGTTGTTGAAAGGAAAAACCGATGTTAAGAAGAGCTAGTAAGAACAATGTTGAACAAAACCTATCTTCCTAATTACTTTTGGGCGGATGCGGTTAGTACAACATGTTATGTTCTCATTAGAATGCTTATAAGACCTATTTTGAAGAAAACTCCTTATGAACTTTTTAAAGGAAGAAAGCCTAACATATCACACCTAAGGGTATTTGGTACTAAATGTTTTGTTTTGAATAATGGTAAAAATAAATTAGGCAAATTTGATTCAAAGGCGGATGAGGCTATCCTTTTGGGATATTCTTTGATTAGTAAAGCTTATAGAGTATTCAACAAAAGAACTTTAATGATTGAAGAATCTATTCATATTGCTTTGGATGAAACTAATGACCATAAGGCAAACCCCCATGAGTCAAAAAGAGATCTAGATGATGATTGTCCAGGTCAACTTGAAGATTCTAGCCAAATTGAGGAAACTAGACCTCACATTGTGGAAAGGCCAAGTATTGATACAAGTCAACCACCTACAATGAAGTTACCTAAGGAATGGAGAACCTCTAGAGATTTATCACTTGACAACATCATAGGTGATATAAGTAAAGGGGTAACTACTCGTAGCTCACTTAATAATTTTTGTAAATGCGTTGCTTTTGTATCCCAAGTAGAGCCAAAATCAATTGAGGAGGCCTTACTTAATGAACATTGGTTATTGGCAATGCAAGAAGAATTGAATCAATTTAAAAGAAATGAAGTTTAGGATCTTGTGCTAAGAACTACTGCTCAACAAGTAATTGGTACTAGATAGGTTTTTCGTAACAAAATGGATGAATCCGGTTTTATAACCAAAAACAAAGCCCGTTTAGTAGCCAAAGGCTATAGTCAAGAAGAAAGGATTCATTATGATGAAACTTATGCCCCTATTGTAAGACTTGAGGCCATAAGACTTCTTGCTTTTGCTTCCTTAATGGATTTTAAGCTTTTCCAAATGGATGTCAAAAGTGCTTTTTTAAAATGGATATATTAAGGAGGAAGTCTATGTCACTCAACCCCCTGGCTTTATTGATTTTGACTTTCTTAATCATGTGTACAAACTGAAAAGGCACTCTATGGTTTAAAACAAGCACCAAGGTCTTAGTATGAAACACTAAGTAACTTCTTAATTGAACACAAGTTTACTAGAGGCAAGGTTGATACAACTTTGTTTATTAAGAAAACTAAAAAGGACATTCTATTAGTGCAAATATATGTAGATGATATTATTTTCAGTACTACTAATGATGTCTTGTGTCAAGAGTTTGCTAAGACCACGCAGGGAGAATTTGAAATGTCCATGATGGGTGAACTATCCTACTTTCTTGGACTTCAGATAGAACAGTTAGAAAATGGAACCTTCATCAACCAATCCAAGTATTGTATTGATCTACTCAAGAGGTTGGGCATGGAAAGTTCCAAGGAGTTAAACGGACCTATGGCTACCTCATGTTATCTTGATCCAGATGAAAAAGGAAAACATGTACATGAGAAAAGATATAGAGGTATGATTGGCTCTCTACTCTACCTAACTACTAGTCGTCCCGATATCATGCATAGTGTTTGTGTATATGCTAGGTTTCAAGCTAATCCTAAGGAATCAGACCTAGTTGCTGTTAAGAGAATATTAAAGTACATAAAAGGAACTATACATGTTGGCTTATGGTACCCTAAGGGTGCTTCTATTGGCTTAGTTGGATATTCAGATTCAGACTTTGCTGGATGCAAGGTAGATAGGAAAGGTACTAGTGGTACATGTCATTTGCTTGGGAGTGCTTTGGCCTCATGGCACTCTAAGAAATAAGCTTGTGTGGCATTATCTACAGCTGAGGCTGAATATATTGTTGCATGGAGTTGTTGTGCTCAAATCCTTTGGATGAAACAACAATTAGAAGACTATGGCATCTTCCTAGATCCCATTCCACTGAGATGTGATAACACTAGTGCCATTAACTTGACTAGAAATCCTGTCATGCATTCTAGAACTAAGCATATAGAAATTAGACACCACTTCATTAGGGGTCATGTCTTAAAAGGTGAATGTGAGATTGAGTTTGTAGACACTCTCAACCAACTAGCTAGCATCTTTACAAAACCTCTGCCTAGAGATAGGTTCTATACCATTAGAAGTGAACTAGGCATACTAGATGGAACAAACATTGCATAACTAGCATATGCATACTTGTATATGTTGCTTTAATTTTATGCCTTAGTTATTCTTCTTTAGTTTTTTGTGTGTTTTGTGCTATGTGTTATGTATTATTTGTGTTTGTATTAATAAAAACAAAAAAAAAAAATATATATATACTTTACAAATAAAGTATGTGTTTAGTATGTTTGCAATTGAAAGTGTTTGATATGTGTTTGTGTGAGTCATGTATGTTCTCTATTCGAACATAATCGATTATCTCAAATATAATCGATTATTTTGTGTTGTGCTATGAGTTGAAAAACTCATGCTTGCGCAAATAATCGATTATCATAACTGGATAATCGATTATCTAAGTATCTGGTAGCAATATCAGTTGCGCAGATAATCGATTATTTCAAGAATAATCGATTATTTCGAACTCTGGGAGATACATGCTTGTGCAAATAATTGATTATCATAAGTGATAATCGATTATTTCTAGCAGATCTTGTTTTGTGAGGTTTTTCTGCATAAAATAATCGATTCCCTAATCGATTATTTCAAGCATTTTGAAATTTTGGGTTCTGACTCTTTATTTCATGCGAAGCCACTCAACCCCAACCTCACAACCACTTATTTCCCACGGTATTAACCCCTCACACACTTCCCCAACCAACTCAAACACTCTATAAAACACCCAAAACCCCATTTTCATCCTCACAACTCTCAAACCCATTTCTCCAAACTCTCTCAACCCTCTCTCAAACCTTCAACCCTACCAATCATGTCCTCCTCCAACCCCAAAAAAATACGCAAGAGGCTATTGTTGAAGCTTCCAATAACAAAGGCAAGGAAAAGGAAGTGAGCCCATCTACAAACCTTAAAGGGTGGCTGTCAAACCCTTGATGATAGGTCCGACTTCAAGAACTTTTGGAAGGATAGGAAGATTATCCCCCACAAGTATCTTTCTCTATGTTTGTTCAAGGGTCAACACTTTGGTTTTCAAGAACTGTCTGAGAAGCAAGGCTCAAGACCTTTTTGGAAATGCAAGGTAAAATTTACCCTGATTTGGGCTTTTATGTTGCTGCAAGGTCTAGGGATGGTGAAATTCATTCCACTATTAAGGGAGTGGATATTGTCTTGAATGAAGTTGTTTGGATAGGTGTAGCTGGATTCCCTAAGGAGGGATTAAGGGTTTCCGGTGGTTTAAAGGATTTTGACAAAGTCAAAGTATACAAGGATTGCTTGAGGAATCCGGGAACTTCAACTTCCTACAAGCAATTCAAAGCTGGTGGCATGAAAATGGATGAGCGTTTGCTTGCTTATGTTATTGCTTAGGTGCTCGCACCAAAAGGAAGCAACTATACTCAACTATCTACTTATGATATGTTGTTGATCCATGCTCTGAAGAAGGGTTTCCAAGTTGATTGGAGTGCTCTTGTTATGGACAACATACTCAAGGTAAGGAGGCTGGCTGAGTATCCTATTCCTTATGCGGTGTTCATCTCAAAAGTCATGGAGCACTATGGAGTGGACTTCAAGGATGAGAAGTACAAGATCCTCCAGAGCTCTAACAAGATTGATGATTATGCCCTTCATCACATGCAACTGATTGAGAAGGATGATCACTGGTTCTACAAGGATGAAGCCCCCAAGCCAGAGGTGGAAGAGATTGAAGCTTAAGGAGCAAGTGAAGAGAAGCCCCTCTCTCCCTTTGAGAGAACTTTGCTAATGAAGATTGACCAAATGTATTATTAACAAAAGGAGCAGAGGGAGTTTCACAATGAGACTTTGGAAAGCATCAATGAAAGGCTGGAGAGCATTGAGGCTAGGCTGAGGAAGCATCACATTGGTGATGATAGTGATGAAGATTAGAGCCTTAGTCCTAGAATTATCCTTTGCTTTTCTTTTATCTTGTTGCTTCTCATGTTCAGCTTTGATTTCTTATGTTCTTGGTTTTTGATGTTTCTGTGTCCTATGATTAAAGTTATTGATATTTGTTTAAGTCTTTTTTGATTAATGATGTTGTAAGCCAAGTTATGTGCACCATTCTAATCATATTGGCTATATCTTATCAATGAAATAGTACTTTGTTTCATGACTTGTTTCTATTTTATCCCTTTCTCAATTTATCATATACTATACTTGATTCTTTTTTATATGCCCAAAGGGGGAGAAAGTGTATGATGTTTGAAACAGAAAATTAAGTCTTATTAACAAAGAACAAGTACTCTCTAACTCAACATTCCATCACAAATGAAATCTAAGAAGAGCATCACGAGGAACTAAGAAGAACATCATATGGAGCTTGGACATCATCAAAAAGGGGGAGAATGTAATGATTACGAAGACCCCCTGAGCCTTGTATCTGTAATCACATTTAGTTTTCATGATGTTTGCACTTGCAACAATTTAGTTTTCTCCTTATTTAGTGTGAACAATAGCCTATTAGGATGATTGTTATAGCTTTCATTGTGTGAATGTGTGTGTATCATGCATATAGGCTAGTTATACTTGTATTCCCTCATATGTTCATTGATTGATCAATGATTCTTTACATATTTTGGTTAAGGATTGAATCTGGACAAAAACCTTTTTGAAAATTCTAAGAGCTCAATCCAAGAACAAAATAATCGATTACCAGAACAATATAATTGACTATCTCGAAACTCTGTTTTATAAAATTTGTACCTAGTTCAAGAAATACAGGGAACACACTAGAAGGGGAGTTGAATAGTGTGTTAGATATACTTTGAAATCTTTTTCGCAAATGTGGAGATTCCTTAACTTAGATTTTGCATAGATCTTGCAAAACCAAAGTTTCAAAGACTGTCCAGTGGTTCAAAATGACAGTTATAATGAAACTGGGTTTTATCTAAGACGTGCAACAGTTATAAAAGGATTTTCTCAAAAGGATTTATAAAATAATACTTGTGTGAGATTGTACAGTAAGCAGACACAAGAGATAGCAATATAAGCTAAAAGCAATAGAGTAAAAATAGTTGGTTTATACTAGTTCACTTAAACTGAGCTACGTCCAGTTCTCCTTCAAAAACCTTTTGAAGGGTTCCACTAATCAAACCTTTGATTACAAACAAGTATTCTCAACCCTGCCACTTCTGGCTTACAAGTATTCTCAAGGCCACTTCTGGCACACCTTTAATCTCCCCTTGAAATTAAAGAACACCCAACTATTCTTTGTCACTAAGCCACTCCTAGCTTTCCAAACAACAGTTTGATTACAAGGTACCAAATCAACTCTCACATAGAGGATATTACAATGTGAAATAGATTACACAGAATAACTTAGCAAAGCTAAGGATAAGCTCTTAAAATCACAAGTGTGGATCGTCCAACTATTTTTGCAGCGTTTCAGCTCTTTGAAAATTTTATCACTTCTTTCAACTTCAACAACGTCTTTAGTGAGCTTGGTCTTCTATTTATAGGACTCTAAGTAAATGTATCTGTTGTGGGATCTGAACCTTTGGAAGAAATTTGTTCTCTCACAATCATATGATCGTTACCACGTGTCAGCCTGGGTGGAGAGAGAAAGGGGATAGCAGGACAAAACGCACCTCCACTACTTTACGAAATATTCCTTTTTGCAGAGAGGAACTTTTCTGTCTCCTGTGGAACACCTTTTTGAATGTTCAAATGAAATTTCAAATTGAAAAAGAGATGGAATAACAAAATGTTACTTTTCAAATGAAATCATCCTCGAAGTAAGCAAGTGTACGTTCTGACATAGTGGGCACTTATATAACTTAGAATAAAAACCAATGTGTAAGTTATATTAGCTCTGTTGGACGCATAAAAAGAACTTGGTGTATGTACACTGGTTTTCATACAACATATGAAGGCTTGTTAGTTTACAGTGCGTTGGACGCTGGTTTGCTTATGTAAAAACAAGTTCCATTTTCATGTTAGGACGCTATGTACGAGTAAATATATGATGTTTGAGCTTAGGAGATACAATACCATGCTGGCATTAGACAATGTAAGACATGTAAGTCTCAATCATAATTCATTAGATACTTCAAAATTTAATCTTATTTGTTATCATCAAAACCAAAGTTTGAAGGGTTGGACATCGTCCAAAGTCTTAGGATCTAACAATCTCCCATTTTTTGATCAGAGCATAAGCATAATCATATATAGAATAAAAGTGAGAAGCATGTATAATGATTATGAGATGCCAGATAATGTTGACAGGGTATGGAATGATGAGAAATATAAGTACTCCCCCTGAGTTCAACATTTCTCATTTGCTTCAATATGTATAACATAGGAAATATCATAGTTAAAAACGCACGAGATATGATCCAATACCTTATATATATATATATATATATATATATATATATATATATATATATATATATGAAACAACCATGAACAAATACATGAGTGTAAAGCAAAACATAATCAAAACATCATCAAATATGGGTGTGAATTGGGAATGATGATGGACATCTTGTCACTTAAGGTTGTTGAGGTGGATCTTCAGGTGGTGGTGGTGATTGTTCGGGGTGTGGTTGTGTTGGTGGTTATGGTTGATGAATAGCAGGAGCAGGTAGATGTGCAGGTGGCAACAACTGAGTAAGAACAGTCATGATAGGACTTAAGGAGTTTGCAAGTTGTGCTAAAAAGACTGAACTCATGTGAGTGAGTTATCCTGATACTTGTTGAGAAACCTGTTATTGATGTTGTTGAAGATGAGTATGAATGGATGCATCAATCATAGCTTGGACTTACGCAACAGTTAAAGCAGGAGTTGGTGGTGCAGCATTTAGAGGTGCAGCTCGAATAGGAGAGTCACTGGACACAAGAACAATTAGTGTTGCTTGTGAGGACACATCCAATTGACAAGTTTGAGCAGCCTTAGCTCCAACTGCCTTAGCAGCTTCTAACTTCTTAGCAGCAGCTTCTGCTTTGGCACGTCTAATGAGCTCTTCATTAGATTTCTGAGTAAGTGCAACCTTTTCTTTCTCTATAGCTTCCTTGGCAAAACTAGCAGTTTCAGTATCTGCTTATGACTTCTTTTTTGCCTCAGCCTTGGCATATTCAACATCTTCATCTGTCTTCATGAGAGCTTATAAGTTGGCCAAAACAAGGTTGTGTACCTTTGTGGCAACTGGATTGTGTGCCATAATGTATAGAGTGTAAAATATCTTTGCAAAGGTATTCATCAGAAAGGTCTGGGGCCAACAATAGCATATTCGTCGCGTTTGATAGGATAAACAGTGGTGTCATCAAAGTGATACCAATGGCATTCACTCAATTCTCCTTTGCCTACTATTTGTGCATCTTTATCATTATCCTTCTTTGAATTTGAGCATCCAGCTCTATGTCTGCTATCCCAGATGTGTTGCTAGAATTGGCGTGCTTCATGTTCATCAAATTTTGTGGTCAGATGATCTCTTCTCCAAGTGTCTATTCCCATGTTGGGAAAGTTCTGGAACTTAACCTTTGCAGGTTGAGGAAATGTTGGAGAGTTGGGTTTGAGGATCTTCTTTCTGTTGACATCTATGATGGGCAACCTGTTGCATACTCTATCAGGGTAGTACTTGAATTCTGTAGTGTCCCTGACATGGACGCCTAGAGGGTGCCATTGTCTTTTGCACTCGACTTGTTGCTTCACCACTCCAGGTAGGGCCAATGCTTGCCCATGTGGAAAGAATCCTTCCTCTTGAGAATATAAAGGCCTGAATCTTATAATTGGAGGCCTTATCAGCATCTTCTTCTCTTGAGGATTGGACGGTTCTTCCAAACTTAGTAGCAATGCTTGTTCAAGCATTTCAGTATCATCTTCGGATTCCTCTGCTTCTTGTTGCTTCTTTGTAGGCTTCTTCTTCTTTCCTTTTCCTTTTGTTTTTGCAGCCTTGGAAGCTACTCTTGCAGAGATGCTTTCATCTATAGCATACTTCATCTTTTCTGCTTCTTCAAGTGTTAAGGGAATTCTATATTGGACAATCCCTGGATGTTGAGTCCTAGGGAGTCTCACAACAAGACTGTTACCCTTGTCATCTTGTGGCTCTAGCTTCCTCACCCATTGTACATCAAGGCTTTTACTGGCATCTTCTTGTAGCTTTTTGTATGCTTCAGAGGGCTCATGGACATAATCAGAAGTCTTCTGCTTAGGTGGACGAGCAATTTGGATGGGTGGATAAAAAGGATCTTGAGTAGCCCTTGGCACCAAGTCCTCTTCGTGAGAAATGTTGGAAGCAGGCTTCTCTGCGAAACAGAAGTGGAAACTTCTTCCATTTTTGAATAAGACTTGCCAAGTCTTCCTCTATTTGTTCAGAAATGACTGTTGGTAGACGGTTTGAAGAGCAGGTTACGGAAGGTACAAAGTTGGGATCATCCCATTTACTTTATTGTTGAAAAGGTCTGGGTTTGTCATTTAAGGCAAGGGGGGTGAAAAGAACTTTGAACTTTGATGCTTCAAAGCCTTCTTCACCAGGAAGTTTAATGTTGGACTTGTGTTTAGGCTTTAAGGTAAGGTAGTATTTGGGTAACTTGGACAATGTGGGTGGTCCTTTGATAACATTACCCTTAGAGTTCATGATTTCATTCCCTTCCTCATTAAGCAATGGTTGTCCAAGAGTGGTGATTTGATAGTTTTCTAGGAAAGGATATTATGGTTGGGTAGGTTGGGCTTGGCTTATGGACAGTTGGTCTTGTAGTTGGGTGAAAGGTTCAGATTCTATTTGGATGGGTGTTTCATTTTCTGGGATGGTTATTGGTTGGATTCGGAAGGTAGTCTTAGGCTTAGGTTTAGGTTTGAAGTAAGGGGTAGAAGATGAAGGTTTAGGTTGAGAACGTTTGGTACTTACTGGTTTTGTTGGTTCCTTGGGTGGTGATGGAGGTGTCCAGTCATCCTCAAAGTCTTCAATAATGGCTCTCCATGCAAGTCTTTCTCTTTGAGCAACATGCTTAATCCTACATGTAACAACAATAGGATTAGAGTCATGTGTTCCTTCTGCCTTCTGCTTCTTGGTGACAGCAACATCTCATGTAACATCCTGAAAATTTCAACTCAGATATATAAGTATATATATATATGTGTGTGTGTGTGTGTGTGTGTGTGATTATATATTTCTCTGTGAGTAACTCGCTGGAATTAATTCTCTAAAATTAATTCTCTGTAGTTAATTCTTGTGTAACTGTCGGTAAGGTTCCGTGTAATTAAATTGTCTATGTTATTTTATTTATTTTAGTTATGTACAGTGTGATACGTACTTAATATTCAAGTACTTAAAATTTGAATATAAGTGACTATCTGATATGTCTACTAGTAATTAATTGAGCTGAGATTAATTAGTAGTAGTAAATATTTAAAATATCTATTGCTATGTATTAATTAATTTATTGTTTGCAAATTGGTTTTAAGTATTTTAATTAAATTAAATTATAGTAACTTGCGTGGCAAGTTATCTCTTATAAAATTCATCTGTGAGTAATTATTCTACAAAGAATATTTTATGAGAGTTATTAAAAAGTTTCATTTCATAGATTTTATAAAAATTAAAAATTTGATGTTTAAAAGTTTGGTTTTAAAATTAAAATCACGTTTCGTTTCGATTTCACAATGCATCCCTATACTGTGTAAATTAAAACTTGGTACCCAAGTTATCAAATCACACTTCCTAACCCAATCAAATTGCATGCAAACCCCTCCCCTCTCTCTTTGAATCACACGGCCACCACCACTAAGTCACCCTCACATTTTTTTTCCTAACTTAACAACTAAGTTGAAAACACAAAAAAACCTCTCTCCTCTCTTTCCCTCTCTCACGGACTCACTCACTCACACACACTCACTCACTTACACTTTCAACTTAAGCACCAAGTAAAAACCAAAATCCCCTTCCTCTCTTCTCACTCACTCACACGGACCCAACAATAACATACAACACCCAAACCCTTTTGATTTTCTCTCTTCTCAGTCCTTCTCCTCTCCTTTGGCTGAGACCCCATTGAAGGGAAGGAACCACAGCTGTGTGTTGAACCTTGCATGCAAGCCAAGGACCAAGCTTTCCACCACCAAACTCAGCCAGCCTCATCTCCTTCTCTTCCTCTTCCTCTTCCTCTTCCACGGCCAAGCAACCTCAAAGGTGAGGGAAACTCTCTGTGAATTTAAGCTTTGTTATGTAAATGTGGTTGAGGGTTAGGGGTCTCAATCACACCTTGTATGCATGCCTCTCTTTGGCTGTTGTGTGTGCTTGTTTGAATGCTTGAATGTGAACAGTTGATGAAATGGGTTGGAACCCTTGGCAGTGGCTGTGTGAGGGCATGTCCTGGCCTTAGTGTTGTTTTTTATTTTTGAAACTGGGTGGGAAGGCTCTTAGAACAAGTGAGACCATGCCCAAATTTTCCTAAAACTAATTGGTGAGGGTTGCATGTTGAAAACAAACCCCAAAGCAAAGTGGCAGTGGCTGTTAGGTTCGAGTACCCCTGGACATCCCCCACGGTTTTGAGACTTTTGGAAGATCTAACCGTTGGTTTTTCATCAAATTTGTTTTTAATGAATATAAACACGAAATGGAGAAACTTTCATTTTGACACCTTGGAGAGAAAACCTTATCTCGGGGTTAATCCATGGCTCTCAAGATGGTTGTTCTGTTTTCGAGTTCCCATGGAACATGTCTTAGTTTTTCTCAAATTCCCACTTGTGTGCTTAATTTTTTCTTTTCGTTTTTGTACCATTAAAAACTAGACAAAACAAGCTTTTTAACCATATAAATTACGAAAATTATCATGCACAATTTCTAAACTATTTTTTAGGAAAGAAACAGGGCAAGGGTTTGGAGCTCTGTTTGGAGTCCGAAACTTAGGCTATTAGAGAAAATTTTACTGGGAACACTAGGGAAGGAATTTGGAAGCAAGTAATACTTTTTTGAAAAGATAAAGATGTTATCTTTAAGTTGTAAAAAGTTCCATTCAATTTAGTTTTGGGAAGTGGTAGAAATTCACACTTCTTTGAACCTTGTTCAGTGAGAAGTCAATTTTGAGTACTATCAAATTAAAAATTTTAGAAAATTTTTTGTTTAGCGAAAATGTGAATTTCAGGCACTATAGCTACTGTTTCATGACCTGGGAACAATTTGATTGGAATTAGCTGTAATAGACATCAAAATTAGCTTCCTCATACCTTAAAACCTAGGGTTTCATATAAAATTAATCAAAATCCAATTTCTACATCAACGAGAATTTAAACTTGAACGTTTGGCATTATATTACTCTGTTTCGCCTCTGTTTTATAAACTGGGAATAACGTGGTTGGAATTAGCTGTAATAGAGATCAAAATTAGCTTCCTCATACCTTTAAACCTAGGGTTGCATATGAAATTCATCAAAATCCGATTTCTACATCAACGAGAAATTAGTTTTTAAGTTTTATGCCATTTTCATTGAATTTGCCACTGTTTCGAAATTAAAAACTTTTAGAGTGGGAATTAGATGTTTTGGACCAGAAAAATGGTTTCCTTATGTCCTAAAACCTAGTGTTGCATAATTAGTTCATCAAAATCCAATTTCTACATCATTGGGAATGTAATTTTGAAGTTTAAAAAACCCATTTTCTTGAGTTTTTGAACTAATTTCGGGTTGGGTGTTAAACTATTTAGAATCTAAGCTTAAAAAGCCTAAAATAAATATTTTGTAGTGGAAAATGATAGTTAACATGTACATAAGGGTTAGGACTTAAATTGTGAGTATTTGGAACCCAAAATAAGAAGTTATGACACTTGAAAATTTGGATTTTGTATTGGCTGCGGGTTTGACAAAAAAATTTGTAATTTGTGATGAGTTTGAATTGGATAAGTATATGAATGCTATTCTCATTGTGGAATTGTTAATCAAGACCGAAAGGGTGTGACCTTCGGCATGCACTTGTTGTCTTATATGTACATTTATATGTCATGAATACGTGTGATTAATTATTGTTAAGACCGAGAGGATGTGACCTCCGGCGTTTATATAAATTGTTAGATATTTCCTGTGGATATATTGCTTATTGTGATCTAAGTCCGAGGGGCGTTGTCCCTCGGCAATGCATGTTGGTCTTGTTGTGCATGACTAGTGTAGATGCGTTGGAGTGCCCGAGGCACTAAGGTGTGTGCAAGCGGAGATATCCACTTCGTAGGGTCATGGTGTTCATGACGTTAAGAGGTGAGGAGGGACGAGACCCTTCTCCTCTTGTTTTATGAAGAAGAACGATGGACGTTTGTAATATCCCTAATTTACAGACCTTAGAAATAAATAATAAAGATACATTTTTTATGGAATAACCTTTATATTTAATGGTTAAAGGATACCCTTAGGTATTATTAATAATAGTTATCTTTTTATAGGAGTTGTCAGGAATGAGATAATAGGATCTAGATGGGGAGCCAAGGCCCAAGGTGAGCTGAGGCCCACTTAGCCCACACACACCACACACTTTATATAGATGAGAGAAGGGAGTGTTAGAGAGAGAAAGAAAGAAAGAAAAAGAAAGGTAGAGAGAAGGAGGAGAAGAGGAGAAGAAGAGGAAGAAGGAGATGGAGCAGAGATCTGAAGACCCAGTGCCGGGAACTCATCTCTACGTGTCCCAGGAGGTGAGTGCTTTCCCCTAGTCCTTCCCTATCCTCTTGATTTGCATGTTTTTCTCCTTTTTTCTCTTTTGAACATTAGGTTTGGAGATTTTGGGTTTTTGGTGATTTTGTTTGATTAAGGGGTTTTTCGGGTAAATCAATCGGTTAGAAATGTAATAGAAGTGTTTAGGGTTTTATTTTGTATGCTTGGAATAAGTGGGTATGCCATTGATGGCCAGGGAGCTTACGGGTCGCAGCCATCAATTTCACTCATGCCCAGCATGAATTTTGGTGCTGCTAGGCGAGAGGGAGTCAGAATGGAACTTTCAGTTCCAGGGATTTTTTGTCCCAGCAGGACAGAGCTTGCGCTGCCAGGCATGAGAGAGTCAGTAGCAATATTCATTTCCAGGAGAGCTCTGGCTCAGCACGAAAGTTTGTGCTACCGGGCATGAGAGTGTCAGAATGTGTATTTAGCTCCAGGGGGCTCTGGCTCAGCACGAGAGCTTGCATGGCCGGGCATGGGGGTTCTGGCTCAGCATGAGAGTTTGTGCGGCCGGGCTAGAATTTGGTTAATTGATATTATTTTTGAAACTTTTCCCCTTTTTATTTATATGATTTTAAAATGTTTATACAAATGTAGTATGTTTAATTATAAGATGATTATGTTGTTTTTGAGGTGTTTATATTATTGTAAGGAAGTTGTATTATTGTTGTAATAATCATGTCTTGATGAGATAACGATATATGTGAACTATGTGTTTGGAACCATCCCTATATGTTAAAGAGAAGTTAGCTGTGTCCTTTGGGAAGATTTTTAATAGAAAAATGGTATACTTAGGAGGATGAGTTTCATGCCAGAACTCCGACCCACTAAAGCGACCCGGGGGTCTCGCCTAGTGAGATATCTTCCCAAGTACCACCCCTATGTTTGACTCCGAATGGCGTGTTGGAGTGTTGAGAACTACTTCCCAATAGGTTTAGTGACTCTTTTAGTGTATAGGGGATGGATTATTGTAGTGGTTGAGGATTGTTGATGTTGTTGAGATATATTTGGACCTTTAAGTCGGACCATTGGAGATGGTGGGTACGGAGGTGCCATATCTCATACTATAAGGGACTCCAAATATGTTTTGATGCTGGAATACGGTGGGTGCACATAGTTGGTGCACCGAAATATTCCAAATGTGGTATGTGCACAGTTAGTGCACAAGCATATAAGTAGGCACATAAGTTGAGGGTGTCCAGGTGGACTCTCAACCTAGTGCTGGGGATTTTCGTGGTGGCTAACGGTGGGCCTATAGAATAGCCAAGTGGGCGAATTCCTATAGATGTAAGGTTTTGCAAACCTTACAGAGGTAAGCCAATATCCACACTTGTCTATATTTGATTAAATCCACATTTTCCCCGTAGGGTCAGCTCAAGGGACTCCCTGAATGATCAGAATGTACAGACTATGGTAAGGGATGGGGCCTATGAGGGACCGCTCATATGGTGTCGAAACTCCATGGAGTAGAGTTAGTGTTTGATGTTTGAGGTTGCCTATTGGCTTCTGGTGTACGTCAGTTGTGATGATGGTTGGTGATGGTTGATTTATTGTGAGACTTTTGATTTATGATGGTTGATGTATTATGGTGATTGTATTTGACGTTGTTGACTATTGGTGTCTTATTGATGTACATGTATTAAATGACTTAATATAAATTTGTATCTTTTTATAAATCTATAGTTATTATATATAGTATTTTCTAAGTTTAGTTTCTTTCCTTTTCCTTGATTTGAATCTGTTTATGTGTATGTATAGATTTGTCCAGCTTGGGGACAAAGGAAGAGATGTTGAGATTATAGTTGTGAGTATGAGTATCAAGAAAAGAAATGAGAAGCCATGAGAGTTAAGAAAATGATCTCTAGAATAGAGAGTCAACCTAGAGTCTTTAGAGCACTCACTGAGACATTATGTCTCATCCCTTTTAGTTTTATGTTTTTACAAGTTTAGCAGGTGGATGCCTCATGGAAGGAGTTTGGAGCATGGAATTGCTTGTTGGGACGAAGATTATTATAGTGTTGTATCTCCCAATGTATGGGAGTTTAGTTTATATTCAAGTACCCTTTTTGTTATGTTTTGTATGGCACATAAGTGCCAAGAGCTTTGTATTAGATATGTTTTAAGTTTTATTTTTCCGCATAGTAAACTTTAATATCCTTATATTCTAAATTTTTGGAATTTAGTAATATAAATAGGCAAAAGGTACACATCCCTTGGGGTGTTACAACGTTCGCGTCACTCACCTTGCATGGGACATCGCGCGCTTCGAGGAGGCAGATGATGTGAAGTGGGAGTCGGTGACAAAAGATGGGATGGATGTAGAAAGACAGGGTCTTTGATTAGAGATGGGGCTTGACTCCATGCTCAGTGGGGAGGGTCCCCAAAACATCCTTCTGTCAGTACCATAGAAATTGTTTTGCCCTGTGGAATACATCTCGCGGCGTGGAGAACATTTGAGGAAACGTTTTGAGAAGTGGATGATTACGGTGGGTACACCAGGGGATAGTTCGTTGTCTCAAAGGAGACTTGGGGAAATAGTGTCAATTTGTGATAACCCGACTAAGGGTTAGTACGGGGGACTCACATAACCGGCTTGACATTCTCGACAAAGACGAAGCTATATCCATGATTGGTGAGATCGACGTGTCACTATGTACCGAACATGAGTCAAGTGCTCCCAATCGTCATCCACGAAGTTGCATAAGACCATTAAAACCTGGGAGGTTTAATGGCAGTGGGGCTCATAGGAATAGATGTTGTGAGATAGATATTCGTGATAGGATCATCGCGAGTGTCATCGCTAGAGTACCACACATAGTGGTCGTATAGGTTGTTTGGGACTGAAAGTCCGTTTGTTTGTGGCGACCAAGGAGGTAGAGAATTCACTCCCATGTTTTTATTTTTTCAGAGAAAGATGGTTGACCTTGTGCGAATGATGAAGACGGAGTGGAAGCACTATGTCAAGTGTCAATGATGCAAATGGATATGTTCAAGGAAGAAAAGGATCTTCCCGACAACGCCTCATGGGTATAATGTGTATTTTGGGTTTTAATTTTCATTGAGTCACTGTTCTGAGTCTCAGTCTCTTCTTCTATAAATGAGGGTAGAGTAGGGTTTATTATTATGATGTATCATTTTCCTTCATGTGACTCATTTGAAAAATGTATTCATTTTCAAGGATGTAAAAGTGTATTCAGTTTTGTGTAAAAGAATTATTTAATAATGAAATTGAGGATGTTTAAAAGAAGTTCTATTATGTTTTAATGGTTTACCATGGTTATGATGTTTTGATAATTCGACTTTAGTTTATTAAGAATTTTATTTCACAAAAAGGGCGTCTTTAAATTAATGATAAGTTAACAAGGATAATTCTTCTTTTGGAGTTAAAATTAATAAGATTTGAAAGTTAAAAAAAAAAGGATAAATTTCCTCGTAATCTGGAAGGTTACCTTACGATCAAGAATTAAAATCATTTTCGCTAATAATGCAAATAAGTAGAAATTCCTTAATAGTAACAAGGGGTGTTACAACAGAAGATAGGAATGTCACTCTCATATATACTATAATCTTCAAGTTGATGTTTGGTCCATAGAATTTGGGAGCAGCAACTTGTAGCTGATATGTACTCTGCTTCTGCAATGGACAGTGCAATAGTGCCTTGCTTCTTGCATATCCAGGAAACTAAGTTTCCACCAATGAGGTGATATCCTCCACTAGTGCTTTTCCTTTCAATTCTGTCTCCAGCATAGTCAGCATCATAGTATCCAACTAATCTGAAATCTTTCTGCCTTTTGAAAATAGACCAAGATTAGTTGTTCCAATGAGATATCTAAAAATTCTTTTTACAGCAGTTAAGTGTACTTCCCTTGGATCAGATTGAAATCTGGCACATAAGCATGCACTGAACATTATGGTCTGGACGCGATAAGATATAGGAGTGATCCTATCATTCCTCTGTATAAGGTGTTGTCCACCTTCTTTGATTCCTCGTCCAGTCCAAGTATTGTTGTTGGATGCATTGGTGCTTTCATTGCTTTAGCATCGTCCTTCTTGAACTTTTTCAAGAGCCCTTTAACATACTTGGTCTAATGTATGTATATGCCTTTGTCAGTTTGCTTCATTTGCAATCCAAGGAAGAATTTTAGTTCTCCCATCATACTCATGTCAAACTCTGTCTGCATTAACTTAGAAAAATCCTCACATAGAGTTTCATTAGTAGCACCAAATATAATATCATCCACATATATTTAAACAATGATAAACTGAGAGTCATAGTTTTTGCGAAACAAAGTAGTGTCTACTTTTCCTCTTGAAAAACCATTTTCTATAAGAAATGAACTGAGTTTTTATACCAAGCTCTTGGTGCTTGTTTCAGTCCATATAAAGCTTTATTTAGTTTGAAAACATGATTAGGAAAAGTATCATTCTCAAACCCAGGGGGTTGTTCCACATAAACTTCCTCTTTGATGACACCATTGAGGAATGAACTTTTTACATCCATTTGATACAATCTCATATTGCTATAAGAAGCAAAGGATAGTAAAATGTGAATTGCCTCAAGATGTTCAATAGGAGCATAAGTTTCAGTATAATCTATACCTTCCTGTTGTGAGTAACCTTTGGCTACAAGCCTGACTTTGTTTCTCACAACTTTACTTATTTCGTCCAGCTTGTTTCTGAATATCCACTTGGCTCCAATAGCTACTTTATCTTTGGGTAGTTCAACAAGCTTCCAAACATCATTCTTCTGAAACTGATCAAGTTCTTCTTGCATTGCTTTGACCCAACTTTCATCTTCTAATGCATCGTCCACAGTCGTAGGTTCTACTTTTGATATGAGAGCTGTGTGACTTTGTTATTGATATGATGATCTGGTTCTGACTTTGTCACTTGGATCTCCAAGAATTTGGTTATCTGGATTATGCTTCTTCATTTGCCAGTTTCTTCCAGTTGGTTCTCTTTGTTCTTCTACTGGACTGTCCAAGGGAGTATTGGACTCTTCAATTGTGAAGTCTCATTGGATGCTTCTTTGTCTGATGTTTTCTGTCCATCATCCAACCTAAGATCTACAAATGATTCATCCATCTTTGATAATTCCTTATCAGGCTTAGTGTCATTGAACTTCACATGAATAGCTTCTTCCACAACTAAGGTTCTAGAGTTATAAACTCGTATGCCTTTGAAGTTTCTGAGTATCCAAGCAATATTCCATTGTCACACTTAGAATCAAACTTTCCTAGATTGTCCTTAGTGTTCAGAATGAAACATTGACATCCAAATGGATGGAAGTAAGGTATGTTAGGCTTTTGTGCCTTCCCCAATTCATAAGGAGTCTTTTTCAAGATAGGTCTGATGTAAATTCTGTTTTGTAAATAACAGGCAATATTTACTGCTTCAGCACTGAAGTATTTTGGAGTTGAGTTATCATTCAACATGATTCTAGCCATTTCTTGCAATGACCTATTTTTCCTCTCAACTACACCATTTTGTTGTGGTGTTCTTGGGGTTGAGAAGTTGTGAAGAATTCCATTTTCTTCACAGAACCTTTGAAAACTCTCGTTTTCAAACTCTCCTCCATGGTCACTTCGGATTGAAGTAATACATACTCCTTTTTCATTTTGAACTCTTTTACAAAAGTTATAGAAGACCTTGAAAGACTCATCTTTGTGGGTCAAGAACATAACTCATGTCCATCTTGAATAGTCTTCCACTACAACTAACCCATATCTTTTACCACTAACTGAAGTTGTCCTTGTGGGTCTAAACAAATCAATGTGTAATAGTTCAAGAGGTCTAGAAGTGGAAACAATGTTTTTCCTTTGAAATTAAATTTTTACTTGTTTCCCTTTCTGGCAAGCTTCACAAAGAAGATCATCCTTGTATGACATACTTGGAAGGCCTCTCACGAGGTTGTGCTTGTTAAGCTTTGGATTAATCTCAAGCTAGCATGACCAAGTTTTTTATGTCATACCCAGTGATTTTCTTTTATTGAAACTAGACATGATACATTTTGATTTGATAACTCGCCAAGTTTAATCTTGTACAGATTACCTTGCCTCTTAGGGGTAAAGAGTAAGGATCTGTCATAGTTCTTGAGTATGCATTCACCTTTGTAAAAGGCAACATCATTTCCACTGTCACATAATTGACTTATGCTCAACAGATTGTGTTTGAGACCTTTAACATATAAAACATTATCAATGGAGGGATAGGGTGGTATACCAATCTTACCCACGCCAGCTATCATCCCTTTCTAATTCCCTCCAAAAGTGACTGTCCCACCAGTCTTGGCTTGGAGGTCTTGGAACATAGACCTTTCTCCTGTCATGTGTCGTGAGCACCCACTGTCTAGGTACCATGACTAAAGTTTCCTTCCTGTTGTTAAGCATGTCTGCAACAGGAACAATTTTATCTTTAGGTACCCAAATGGACTTGGGTCTTTTTTTGTTAGACTAAAGGGTACTGGACGCTCCCTTCTTTGGCAGGTGTCTGCACTTGGATGTTTTACGTCCAGGTTTGCCACAAAAATAAAAAACATCCACATCCTTATCATGAATGTATTTCTTTCCCTTATATCCACATCCTAACCTGTCATTGGGTCTCTTATAACCTTCATACTTTAGAAGCTTATTGAGGTTGTCAGTCCCTTTGACAAAGTTAGATAGATTCTTCTTTAAGGTTTCAATTTCCTCATAAAGTTCTACAATATCATGTGGTTGACCTCTTAGAGAAGAGTCTACTTCTAACTTCAAAAGCTTTTCAACTAGTCGTTTGTTTTCTCCTTTGAGAGATAAAATGTCCATTGAAAGTTTTTGTTCTCTAGCTTTAGAATCGCTATATGATTTATCAGCTTGAGCAAAATCTTTCCACATAGTGCGTCTATCCTCTTCTAAGGCTTTATGTTCTTTTGAAAGCTCTGTAAACTTTTTCTGTGAATTGTCCTTTTCATTTTGTAAATCTTTGAAACTGTTTTCTAAAACTTATTTTTCTTTTGAAAAAGTTTTGGAGGATTTCTTTAAAGCTTTGCAAGCTTTTGAGAGGATAGCAGAGTTTGAAAGCAATTCATGATAAGCTTCTTGATAAGATTTAATATCATTAAAATCTACCTCATCATCTTCTAGTTCGGACGCATCTAATATGGTATCTACCATCAGACATATGTTAGCTTCCTCCTCCTTATCATCCTCTTCTGAGGAGTCATCGTCCAGATCCTCCTAGGTAGACATGAGTCCCTTCTTACTCTTCTTTTTGTTGAATAACTTCTTCTTCTTGTCGTTGCTCTTCTTAAGATCTGGGCATTCTGACTTGAAGTGTTCGGGCTTCTTGCACTCGTAGCATATGATAGGACTCTTCTCCTTGTCCTTCTTCTCCTTGAAGCCTTTCTTGTTTAGGTTTCTCCATCTGGATCCACCTTTCTTTTTCCACATAGCATGAATCTTCTTGGATATGAAGGACTGAAATATAGGGAACGCACTAGAAGGGGGGTTGAATAGTGTACTAGATAAGTTTGAAAGCTTTATCGCAAATATGGAGATTCCTTAACTTAGATTTTTCATATACCTTGCAGAATCAAAGTTTGCAAAGACCGTCTGGTAGTTCAAAATGATAGTTATAATGAAACTAAGTTTTATCCAAGCCATCCAACAGATATAAAAGGATTTTCACAAAAGACTTTGTAAAACAGAACTTGTGTGAGATTATGCAGTAAGTAAACGCAAGAGATATCAATATAAGCTAAAAGCAATAGAGTAAAACCACTTGGTTTATACTAGTTCACTCAAACTGAGCTATGTCCAGTTCTCCTTCAAAAAACCTTTGAAGGGTTCCACTAATCAAAACTTTGATTACAAACAAGTATTCTCAACCCTGCCACTCCTGGCTTACAATTATTCTCAAGGAAACTTCTGGCACACCTTTAATCTCCCCCTGAGATTAAAGAACACCCAAGTATTCTTTGTCACTAAGCCACTCCTGGCTTTCCAAACAAAAGTTTGATTACAAAGTATCAAATCAACTCTCACACAGAGGATATAGTAATATGAAACAAATTACACAGATTAACATAGCAAAGCTAAGAAATAAACTCTATCAGCTTAAATATGGATCGTCCAACGATTTTGGCAACGTTTCAACACTTAGAAAATTTTATCACTTCGTTCAATCTCAACATTTTCTTCAGTGAGCTTGGTCCTCTATTTATAGGCCTCTGAGTAGATGTATCCATTGTGGGATCTGAGCCTTTGGAAGAAATCCGTTCTCTCACAATCATGTGACCGTTACCACATGTCAGCTTGGGGTGGAGAGAGAAAGGGGACAACATGACAAAATGTGCCTCCACTACTTGTACGAAATATGCCTTTTTGCAGGGAAGAACTTTTCCATCTCCTGTGGTACACTTTTTGAACATTCAAATAAAAAATCAAGTATGAAAAGAGAGGGAGTAACAGAATATAACTTTTCAAATGAAATCACCCTCAAAGTAAGCAAGTGTACTTTTAGGCATAGTGGACACTTATATAACTTAGAAATAAAAACATTGTGTAAGTTATATAGCTCTGTTGGACGCATAAAAGGAACACAGTGTATGTACACTGGTTTTCATAAACATGTGGATGCTTGTTAGTTACAATGCATTGGACGTTGGTTTGTTCACGTAAAAACAAGTTCCATTTTCATGTTTGGACTCTATTTTCAAGTAAAGATATATAGTTTGAGCTTAAGAGATACAATATCATACTGGCATTGGACGGTGTAATACCTATAATACTCAAACGTGAATCATTAGATACTTCAAAATTTAATCTCATTTGTTATCATCAAAACCAAAGTTTGAGGGGTTGGACATCGTCCAAAGTCTTAGACTCTAACAAGGACAACTCATCATCTTCATTAGAATCTTCACCTTCAGATTGCTCTTCTGATGATTCTTCTGCCTGCATGGCTTTGGACGATGGTGAAGCTTTCTTTTGCTTCTTTGGACGCTAAGTGCTAGAGACTTGCCTTTTCTTGTGTCACCATCTTGTTGGAGTTCCAACTCATGAACTTTGAGGATTCCCAAATGCTCTTCTAGAGACATGTCGTATAGGTTCTTGGACGCTTTTAATGCTGTAACCTGTGGTCTCCATGGTCTAGGCAAACTTCTCTAGATTTTGTCAATATGATCATAGTTATCATAATTTTTACCATAGGATCTAAGCTCATTTAGTATGGTTTGAAACCGTCCAACCAAACTTTGTATGTTTTCATTTTCCTCCATACTAAATAATTCATATTGATGAGTAAGAAGATTCAGTTTGTTCCTTTTTACCTGGGTGGAACCCTCATACATTAACGCAAGAGTGTCCCACATCTGTTTGGCACTTCTGAAGCTATGCACCTTGGTGTATTCTTGTTTAGACAACGCACACATCATGGCATTTCTGGATTTGGAGTTCAGCTGATATCTCTATTTTTGCTCATCAGTCCATCTAGCCCTGGGGATCTCATTGAGATTTTCATCATAAGGAATGTAGTCTCCATTCTCCACAACATCCCACATATCAATATGACGGGATTCAAAGAATGCTATCATTAATTGTTTCCAATAGTCGTATTTTACTCCCTTGAAGAGAGGTGGTCTGTTCACAGCTTGTCCCTCGTTCTCCATCAGGTTCAGGATCTTGTTACCTCTGTACTACAAAGTACTCAACCCAAAAGGTCGAGCTCTCATGCCAACTGAAATACAGGGAACACATTAGAAGGGGGGTTGAATAGTGTGTTAGATATACTTGAAATCTTTTTCGCAAATGTGGAGATTTTGTAACTTAGATTTTGCATAGATCTTGCAGAACCAAAGTTTCAGAGATTGTCCAGTGATTCAAAATGATAGTTATAATGAAACTGAGTTTTATCTAAGACGTCCAACAGTTATAAAAGGATTTTCTCAAAAGGATTTGTAAAACAATACTTGTGTGAGATTGTTCAGTAAGTAGACACAAGAGATAACAATATAAGCTAAAAGCAATAGAGTAAAAACACTTTTGAAGGGTTCCACAAATCAAACCTTTGATTACAAACAAGTATTCTCAACCCTGCCACTTCTGGCACACCTTTAATCTCCCCCTGAGATTAAAGAACACCCAAGTATTCTTTGTCACTAAGCCACTCCTGGCTTTCCAAACAACAATTTGATTACAAGGTATCAAATCAACTCTCACACAGAGGATATTACAATGTGAAACAAATTAGACAGAATAACTTAGCAAAGCTAAGGATAAGCTCTTAAAATCACAAGTGTGGACCATCCAACTATTTTGGTAGCATTTCAGCTCTTTGAAAATTTCATCACTTCTTTCAACTTCAGCAATTTCTTCAGTGAGCTAGGTCTTCTATTTATAGGCCTCTGAGCAAATGTATCCATTGTGGGATCTAAGCCTTTGGAAGAAATCCTTTCTCTCACAATCATGTGACCGTTACCATGTCTCAACCTGGGGTGGAGAGAGAAAGGGGACAACAGGACAAAATACGCCTCCACTACTTGTACAAAATATTCCTTTTTGCATAGAGGAATTTTTCTGTCTCTTGTGGTACACTATTTTGAATATTCAAATGAAATGTCAAATTGAAAAGAGAGGGAATAATATAATGTTACTTTTCAAATGAAATCATCCTCGAAGTAAGCAAGTGTACGTTTTGACATAGTGGACGCTTATATAACTTAGAATAAAAAGCAATGTGTAAGTTATATTAGCTATATTGGACGCATAAAAAGAACTCAGTGTATGTACACTGGTTTTCATACAACATATAGACGCTTGTTAGTTTACAGCGCGTTGGACGCTGGTGTGCTTATGTAAAAATAAGTTCCATTTTCATGTTTGGACACTATGTACGAGTAAAGATATGATGTTTGAGCTTAAGAGATACAATACCATGTGCTGGCATTGGATGGTGTAAGACCTGTAATACTCAATCATAATTCATTAGATACTTCAAAATTTAATCTTATTTGTTATCATCAAAACCAAAGTTTGAGGGGTTAAACATCGTCCAAAGTCTTAGGATCTAATAGTTCGCAAATAATCGATTATCCACTTGAAATAATCGATTATTTGACCTTGAGCAAAAACTGAGCCTTTCGCAATTAATTGATTATTTGGTAAAATAATCGTCTATCTTGTTTATCATTGTTTCCAGATGATGACATGAACAAAATAATTGATTGTCCTAAGTAATAATCAATTATCTCTGTTTTAAGGGCTATAAAACTAACTTTTCGAAAGCTCTTGTAAGTGACACCTAATTCTCTCATTTTACTTCGTCATTTTCAAGTGAGAGAACCCAGAAACTGAGTGTCATCATCATAGAGATTCATTGAATTATGTTTTTCTTATCTTCAAGAAATCAATGGATCTTGATCATGCTACATGAAGGGAATGTGAAAGCAATTTAGGAAGAGCTTCAAATTTTCATATCTCCACTCTAGGTGAATTCTTTCCTAAAAACTTTGCTTTGAAAATTCAAGTAGGGTAGGTTTCCCTATTGTATTGCATTGCATGTAGATAGGTTTTCTACATTGTAGTGTTTTCTTGAATAGGTTTTTCAAGGTGTTTTTGCATATGGTGTGCATGTGCATGTGAGTTTGTATGTAAACAAATTTTGATAGTGGATAAGGTCCAATCTCGGGTTGCTTTGGATAACACTGGATGTAGATTTTAGGTTGAAATCGAACCAATATAAATCCTTGTGTCATTCTATCTTTTCCCTTATCTTTTGATATCTTGATCTTTTACTAGCTTTGTACATTGATCTTGTTGTTAAAATTGGTTTTGGAAATAAGAGACTAGTAAACACAAGCTAAGCATACAACTCTCATCTTCCAAAGGATTCAAAAAGTATTTGATATTGCAAGTTTTCACTCAAGAAAATTGTTTTTCAAGAAAATTTTAAAGAATCTAATTCACCCCCCTCTTGGATTTTCCTGTGTAACAAGCCATTTTATCTAACATGCAAAACCTTAACTGTATAGGCCCATTTTAAAAACAACATCGCCCCTCCTTGCCTAGAAAGGGGAGCCGGCCCTAGGAGAGAGAAGAGGGAGGCACTTTTTGCTTTTTCCTCTTTCTCTCTCATTAAAAGTGTGAGTGTGTGCCTTTTTCCCTAATTTCTTCATCTTCTTCTCCAAAATTCTATTTTGTAGGATCAAAGCAGCAGATCTAGAAGAGGGTGAATAGATCTTTCAACCTTTTTAAACAAAATCTCTTTTCTTTTAAAAAAAAAACTCTAATTCACCTTCCTTCTTTATAAAGAATCCAAATATTCTAAAGAAAGATTTCATAAAAGATTTCAATAGAGATTTTATTAATCAGAGTAATTCCATTTAAAAGATGTTGATTGAGAAAGCTTAGCCAAATATCCTTGATAACTTGAATGGGTAAGAATGTAAGGATTATAGAAAGAATGCTCAAGAGTTTTATACTCGTTCAGTCATAAAGACCTACATCTAGTTGATCCAACACTCTGTTAGATATTTCACTATTTCAAATTTCAAGATACAAGCACACTGCACACATAAGAAATCTAAAATACAAACTTTCTAAACTTGAACTCTTCAAGAAAAGAAAGAGCACCATCTAATAGAACCCTACTATTAGATTGAGAAAAATCCTATTTCAGAGAACAACAATCTTTCTGAAAGATCAAAGATATGAAACGATTTCACCTTTAGTGAATGATAGAACATTTCAACTCTTCATGATCCAATCATGTCTTCAAGCAAAATGATCTTCCTTTTAGATTCTTCCATTTCAAAAATGAAGAAGATCAAATAGCTTTAGAACCTTTTTGATGCTCTTCTCTCAATGTGTTTATAAAACTGATTTTCAGAAAAGCATTGTATGAGAGAGAGAGGTGCTCTATTTATAAAATTTCAAAAGTATAACAAATTTAATCTATTACGTAGGCAACATAATATGTTAAATTGTTCTTCAGTGCACCTGGGTTCTATTCAAGAATCACTTTAACCTGTTACATCAAAATGTAACCTATTAAATTGCTCTTGATGATCTTCAAAAGTGATCTGGTTCATTTTAATCTGTTGCATATCCATGTAATCGATTAAACCGAGCTTTCTTCCTTCTGAAACAACTTTTAGTAACTATAGTAATCGATTAAACCGTGTTGTAATCGATTAAAATAGGAACTATGTAAATTCTTTCAGAAACAAGATTCAAAGTCTAAAATGGCTTATGTAATCGATTAACCTGAGGTGTAATCGATTACGCTTCGTATTTTAGCTTTTCCCAGATAGAAAAAAAAATGTGGTAATCTGTTACATATATTATGTAATTGATTACTACTGTGGAATTATCTAAAGATCAATCATAATACTTGCCAAGACTTCTTGGTCTAACTCTAGGCATAATCTAAGTCTAAAATCTAATCACACAGATGCCTAAGTCTATAACAAATAATACAATGCCACATCCTTACATGTTTGGCATATTTAAGAATTAAAACCAAAACATAAAAGAGAGAACTAAAGAGATAAACTATCTATCTAGTCTTCATGTCAACACATTTTTCTCTCCACCTTCTCTCTAAGAGCTCTAACTTCTCTCTAAGTTTTGAGCATCAAGTTTTCATCTTTCACCTTTCATTTTCTGATATGTTAGAGAGCAGCTCAAGAGCTTCAAAACCCATCGATTGGATTTTGGTTTCATGGAGGTATGGAGGGGTTTCTTTCTTCCCTAAGCTATTCTTTGTTTTTCTTGTTGAATGTGGGCTGTTGTTGTTGTTGGTGGCCTATTGACACCATAGGTGTCACAAGAACACTTGAAAACCTTGACATGAGTTAAATGCTATTTTGGTACTGTAGTTATATTTTAAATTTTGTGCTTATTTTTATGCATGGTTTTGGTGATGTAAATACATTTTTCCAAGTTTTGATGCCTCTGGATGTCATGATATTTTTTTTAGAATTTTTAGAACACTACAACTATTTTTACCGAATTTATTTTCGAAAACAGTTGAATCTGAGAAATGGACTGTTTCGAATTTTATAAAAATTTTGGGATGTGGTTTTGAAAAACTAGAACCATGGATTCGTTTTATATATCATGGGTGTCATCCCTGAATTTTTGAAAAGTCAGAAAGGTTTCGTAAGTATTTTTGTTAATTTAATCTTTGAAAAACCAAAAACCTGGACAACTGAGAAATTAAATGAAGAAAATTACTTTTTGTGAGGAATTGGCTTTGAGAAAATTTCGTGACACATTTTGGACTATGTGGAGTGTCCATGAATGTTTCCAGAATTTTGCAAACACTTTTTGTATTTATTTTCATTTCCTCAATGTAAACTTTATTCTGGAATAATAATGACTTTGAAATACAAAAAAAGGGCATTTTTGGTGGTTTGATGATACTAGAAAAATTGCACGAAAAATAGAGTTCATATGGTATTTTCTAAAAATCTTGAAATGTGTTTTACAGAATGCATCCAGCCACTATTTTTAATTCAAAAATATTACTTATGTGTTGAAATTTTGAGAGATAAATTTATGTGATGAAATATGTATGACACTGAGTGTCTCTGTAAAATTTCACGGAATTCTAAGTTAATTTGATAGGTCAAATAATTTTTTATGTGTAAGTTGAGCTTTATGTGTACAATTGAAATGTAATTGAAATAATTGTGTAATTGATCTTATTTGACTTAATGGTGTTTGTGATGGAATATTCTACCTAAAAAGGAGAATTTCCATATAAATATGAGTGTTGATTTTTGATGAATTGCGTTTGAATTATTGATTATTTGATTATTGGTAATTGCCTTATTTATAACTGCAAATTGGAGACCAGAAGGAATATGATCATCAGGCAATGAGTGCTGAAAAAATTGTTCCCACATGTGAATTGTGTGTCAATTTGTTGATTTGGGGGAACAAGAATCTTGTATTCTTGGATGGAACAAATGAACTCCAACGAATTGCATTTGTGATGCTAGAATGTATCCTAGCAACTAATAATATTCACTATGAATAATAGTGAATTAATTGTAATTAAAGAGTGTGAATCTAATAATATCATGAGCTAGTAATTAATAAGTACCTATGCACATGGAGGATGTCAGATATTTGAACTTAAATGAAAGATTAGGACCTTCGCACGGACATTGAGAATCGATGACTAAATTAAGCATAAAACTTGAGAGTGAGCAAGGATTTCGATAACATGTAATAAGATGGTGAAATCATGAACTTGGTTCATGATGGTGTGAAGTGCATTATGCACGCGTTTCTCATTGTTGGAAAATGTTATATGCATTTGGATGTTGTGAGAAACGAAAGGAGAAGGAAGAATCCTTTTCTGTTGGGTCGTGAGTGACCATTGGAAGCGAAATATGTTCGTGAAAAGGGCGATACATTAATTGAGGAGGATAACCTTATGTGATCAAAAGCCGAATGGGCAAGTGTTGAAGAGGTCGTGTGGAAGCTTCTTCTGCAGTGAGCAATGTGCTTGTGAGAGACAGGGTCATAATGTTTGACTACTATGATAGTGGAGGAGTTGGATCTCCGTGTGATATGTTAGGGACATATGTTAATTGAGGATTACTGTTGAGTACCTCTGGCAGAGAAGCCCACACGGACATGTAAAAGATGAATCTCGATAGGGAGAGTGGTTGAGGGGTCAGTCCTTAGAGATTAGATGACCACATAGAGTGGTACCTGAGGTATGCTCGCTGACTTGCTATTTCTTAGGGGTGTGGCACTGAGTTCTGATGGATTTCACGAAGCCGACTTGGTAACCCCGACAAATGCAAGGCATAACTGTGTTGGTGAGAGCCTGCCATTGTACCGTGGCGAAGGTGTACTCCCAATAGTCATCAGTTTAAATTGTGAAAGTTCACTGAGTTCTGGGAGTTCCAGTGGCAGCGGGCCCGAGTTGTGATGAGTTGGAAAGTTAGTGAGATGGGTTGAGGTTGTCGAGAAAGACTTGTGAGAGCACCACAATACTGTGGTTAATGTTGTGCGTTTGTGATTGTTTGTGACCGGAAGGTCGTTTGGTTGTTGGTTTAGAGGAGGAGGGAGACCTACTCCATATGCCTTTATATTTTCATATTTGGATGAATGATCTTGTGCAAAAAACTAAGATGGAATTGAAAAGCTACAACTAGCGCGGTTAACACGGTGGACGTTTTCAAGAGAAAGAAAAATATCCTTCTAGGATGCTTTATGGGTTAATTGGGTATTTTGAATTTTTATTGAGTCACTGCTCTGACTCTCAATCTTTTTCTTGTATAAAAGAGGGCAAACTAGGTTTTAATATTATGATGTACCAATTCTTTATATGTGGTTCAAATGTATAATGTGTTAAATTCCAAGAATGTAAATGCATAAGTATATCCTGTGTGAATAGTATAATGATGGATCAGAGGATGTTCTTAATTAAGGAAGATTTTGTTATGTTTCATGGTTTACAATGAAGTTAATGTCTTATAAAATGAGTTTGATTTATTAAGACCGATATTTCATTAAAAATAGGTTTTAATATGTTGATAAGTTATTATGGATGATTGTCGTTTGGAATTTTACGTAACAACGTTTTAAAGGAAAACACAAATTTTCCCTTTTTTTTAAAGGTTATTTTCATGAATTGGAGATCAAATTACTTCACAAATTTCTTAATTAATAAGAAAATATTTAATAGTAACAAGGGGTGTTACATTAATAAAGTTCAACTATATTTTTAGACACTTTAAGAAACTTAGGGACTAACTCACATCAACCAAATCTAAGTGTTAGATAAAATGGCTTGTTACACAGGAAATCCAAGAGGGGGATGAATTGGATTCTTTAAAATTTTCTTGAAAAACAATTTTCTTAGTGAAAAACTTTGCAAGATCAAATACTTTTTTAATCCTTTAGAAGATGAGAGTTGTATGCTTAGCTTGTGTTTACTAGTCTCTTATTTCCAAAACCAATATTAACAACAAGATCAATATACAAAGCTAGTAAAAGATCAAGACATTAAAAGATAAGGGAAAAAAGAGAATGACACAAGGATTTTTACTAGTTCGATTTCAACCTGAAATCTACATCCAGTGTTATCCAAAGCAACCCTAGCTTGGATCTTTTCCACTATTTAGAATTTGTATACACACAAACTCACAAGCACATACAGCACATATGCAATAACCTTCTTGAAAACCTATCAAGAAATCTAACAATGCAGAAAACCTATCTACATGTAATGAAACAGGGAAACCTACCCTATACACAAATTTACAATGCAAAGTTAAAGGAAAGAATTCACCTAAAGTGTGAAGATATAAAAAAATTGAAGCTCTTCCTAACTTGCTTTCATATTCCCTTCATGTAGCTTGATCAAGATCCATTGATTTCATGAAGATAAGAAAAATGTTGTTCAATGAATATCAGAGATGATGACACTCAGTTTTTGAGCTCTCCCAAATGAAAAATACGAAGTGATTTGAGAAAAATGTTAGGGGTTTCATGGTCTATAATTTTAAAATTTTATAGAAGACCATGAGCGGAAACAACCCCTTTCCATGGATCACACATTACTCGTGAATCTCTAAGGGTTTAGATGATTACCTTTGTAGCGTGCTTTCAATTAACTGGTTACCTTGATCACCAAGCGTTGAAGCAACGACGCCTCTACTCAGTCCACGCGAGCAATGATTGGAGCGGGGTCTCGGTGCTAGCCAACGACAGACGCGTAGGATTTAGAAAGAGCTCACAAATAGTGTTTTTTTGTTCATGTGTCATGTTGTGAGGTGTGCAATGCACTTCTTTATATAGAAACATGAGCTCTATCTTAATCCCATAAAATATCTTATCAAATTTCATTTAATCTTATCAAATATTATTTGGTTAGATATAGATCTCTTCAGATCTTATTTGATTAGATATTCAGATAATTATCATATCAAATCTTATTTGATTAGATAATTACCTTATCAAATCTCATTTGATTTAGATAATTAATTAAATCATATCTAATTAATTATCTTATCCTTTTTGCGTCTTATTTAATTAAATCACATTTAATTAAACATGTTGATTAATTTTTTTTTATATATAAAGGGTTGTAGAGTGCGAAGCCTCAAAATAGAACAAAGACATCCCAACTATGTTGGCACCCCCTTGCCTATCAATCATCAGCCCGCAAACCACAGTATAAAATAACAAAGGAAAAAAAGAATCCAACAGAAAAACATGGGGGGACTAGACCAAAACCCATGAAAACAAAATCAACAAAAACGGAAAGAGGGCAATCCACAACGATTGCGAAAAAAGCAAAGACTAATAAAATATGGAATTGACTCCCACCAAGTAACTTCCAGACCATGTTCAACTCCGTAATTTTCCAACCTATCAGCACACTGATTTCCTTCTCTGTAAATATGAGAAGATTGAAAGTGCATTTGAGAAGTCAATCTAAGGCATCGCTTCCCCCTGCTTCGATACTCCCAAGGAACAATATTCTCATTAGTAAAAGCAGCTAAAACCAATGTAGAATCACATTCCAACCATAGCCTAGTCCATCCCACCAAATATACGTGTTCAATTGCCATCATGACAGCAAAAAGCTCTGCATGCAAAGCAGACTTGACACCTATATATACTGAAAAGCAACCACGAAATGCACCAAAGCTGTCCCTGAAGATTCCCCCACTAGCTGCATGACCAGGAGACCCTCTAGAGGCCCCATCCGTATTGCACTTTATAAAACCACAGGCTGGCGGATACCAGACAACTTGCTTAGCCTCCACATGCTTTTTATACTAAGCTTTTACCAAAAAATTCTGCAAAAGGGAGAAATCGTATAAAGTATTCCGAGCAAATCCCTTAGACAGATATCCGGTTAGTGAAGCAGCAGAGAAGATCATAGAAATAGCCTGATGCAAAGAAAAACGAGTATTTCTAAATCTCAAACTATTTCTACAAAGCCAAATTACCCAAAAAACATGTACCACTGCCGATATCATAACTTCTTTAACTTGACCGATTTCCTTATCCAAAGAATTCAATACAGACAAGCAGGTGGACAAATCAAAATTGATTTTAATGATAGATTGCAACCACATCCAAATATTGCCAGCAAAACCACATCTCAAGAACAGATGATCAGATGTCTCATCTGAAGCACCACAAAGACTACAAACAGAAACCACCACACAGCCTCTAGCACGAAGACACTCATCTGTGGGCATCTTATTATGTATGAGCCTCCAAAGAATAAAACTGCGAGAAGGAGGAATAGAGTTGAGCCATAGTACCTTAGACCAAGAACAGAGTTGTCCAGGGGGAATAGTATATGAAACAGCAGCTTTAAAAGATAAAAGTCCATCAACAGAATGCCTCCAAACGGCTTGATCAGCATCCATGTCACTAGACGAAGGAATAATAATATTAGACAGCATATCATGCAAATGAGGAAGTTTCTCCAGCACTACTGCAGGCAAATTCCACTGATCATTAATCGCAAAACAATTTACAGAGGACTGTAAAAATCTCCTATATTGATTCGGAATGTTAAGCGCATCAGCCTAAGATGTATCAAGACACCAAACATCTGTCCAAAAATTAACTCTATCACCAGAATTGACAACCCATCTTGTATTTTCAACAACCTGCTGCCATTTATGCTTCATTGAAATCCAAACTGAAGATGATTTATAACTGACCATAGGCTTCCCATGCTTTAAAAATCTAGCTCTCATAAAAATAGCCCAATCTGAATTTGAGTGCACAAAGTTCCACATCAACATTAACATGGACGCCTCATTAAGCACAACCAAAGATCTTAAGCCTAATCCACCCTCATTTAACGGTCTGCAAACTTTGCTCCAAGCTACAGTAACCAGCTTGCGAGAGTTAATATCCCCAGACCATAGAAAATTCCGCAACCAACATTCAATAGATTTCAACAAAGATGATGGCCAAGAATACACCTGAAAACTAAACAAGACCATACCTGAAATAACAGAGTTAATCAATTGAGCTCGCCCCATAATAGAGAGAAGTGAGCCTTTCCAGGAGACAAGTTTTGCTTTGATTTTATCTACAATTGGACTAAGATATCGAGCTCTTGGTTTGCCAACAAAGATAGGAACTCCAAGATAGATAAATGGCAAAGAACCAGCTCCAAAACCCAAACATTGACGAAGACTATTAAGTCTACCACAAGGCATAGATCCTAAAAAGAACTTACACTTTTCCGGACTAATATGTTGTCCCGAGGCATTTCCATAAAATTTTAGCAGCAACATCAAGTTATTGAGATTTTTAGTGGTACCCCTGCAAAAAACCATAATATCATCCGCGTATAGTGCATGTGTAGGAGATGAAAAACCTTTGGGACTTGCCATAGGTAACAGATAATGATTTGCAGCCAAATAAGAAATCCCTCTACTAAGAACATCCTCAGCCAAACAGAATAAAAGAGGGGATAAAGGATCGCCTTGACACATTCCTCTCTTACAAGAAATATAGCCAACTGGAGAGCCATTAACCCCAAAAGAAAGTTTAGCTGACTGTAAAATAATCTTAATCCAATTACAGAAAACACTGTTAAAACCAAAAGAGTTTAGGACCTCCAAAAGAAAGCGCCAATCCAGAGTATCAAAGGCTTTCTTAATATCAAATTTAATGGCTAAGTTACCACCAAATACTCTTTTATTTAGCATGTTAATAGCCTCTGATGTGGTACAGATACAATCTGAAATGTGTCTCCCTTTGATAAAACCTCTTTGCTGACTAGAAACAATTTTAGGAGCAATCTCTGCCAACCTGTCTGCCAGCACTTTAGTGATGATTTTAAATTGAAAATTTGCCAGCGCAATTGGACGAAAATCTTCAATTTTATCAGCACCAGAAAACTTAGGGATAAGAGAAACCAAATTGGAATTCATACCTGGTAATATCCAACTTTGCAGGAAAAACTGCAAGACTGAATTAAAAACATCTCTGCCAATAATATCCCAGAAAGTATGATAGAAACAACCCCCAAAACCATCAGGGCCAGGGGCACTAGAGCTGTTCAAAGCAAATACTGCAGCCTTCACCTCATCAAAAGAAGGAATATTAGTGAGCATCGAGTTATCCTCGGCAGAAACTAAAGAGGGAATAACGGTCTTGATCAAATCATTTGGCACGCAAGCATAATCTGAGGCATATAAAGATGAATAAAATTGCAAAATATGCTGACTAATCTCCTCATGAGTATCCAAAATCCTTTCTCCATCCCTGAGGGTAGACATACTCTTTGTCGTTCTTTGATAATTGGCCATCTTATGGAAAAAAGAAGTATTTCGATCCCCATTTATAAACCATTTAATCCTTGACTTATCTCTCCAAAAAGCTTCTTCAAAAGCTAAAGCCTTTTGCAATTCCACCTGGGCTTTATCCTCCAAACCCCTTAAATCATCATAACAACCAGACTCATAAAGCTTTTGAATGTCCTCAACAGCCTCAGTTGCTTTCTTCACATTCGCATGCACATCGCCAAAAACTTCACGATTCCAAGTTCTCAAAGCAGCCTTAAGATTCTTCAGCTTTTGTTTAAGAATAAACATTGGACAACTTGTAACAGGAACTTCCCAAACCTCCTTCACAAGTCTTCTGCAATCATGATGCTCTGCCCACATGGATAAGAATTCAAAAGGAGAAGGCCGAGCTGAAATACCTTTCTGAAGCAAGACCAAGAGAGGAAAATGGTCTGATTGGCTACGTATCAAAGTGCAACAGGAAATAGAATCACACAAATCCAACATGTCCTGATTACAAATAGATCTATCAAGCCTCATTGCAATATGCTGTCTCCCTGTGCGCCCATTGGACCATATAAAAGCGTTGCCTTTAGTCTGAATATGTATTAAATTATTAGCATTTGTCCAGTCTATAAAATCTGTACATGAAGTTGCCAAAGGTAAATTCCCTCCACTCTTCTCATGCGCCCCAATAACAGCATTAAAATCGCCTATAAACATCCAAGGACCCGTATAATTTTGTTGTAACTGTGAAAGATCCGCCCAAAGTCTGCGACGTTTGACATATGAAGTGGCTCCATAAATAGCAGCAACAAAAATTGTTTGATTGAAACAATCAACAGAAAAAGAAATGAACTGGTCAGACACTGAAATAATATTTGGAGATAAGCAAGAAGCACAAATACACCAAATATTAGGCGCCAAAGAGTTCCTTTTATTAACTGCAAAAACCTTTAAACCAAGGAAGGACCAAAAAGAAGCTGGAAATCTATCCAGCAAAGTCCAAGGTTCTGAAAGAAACAACATCATGTGATTAATTAATTAAATCACATTTTATTAATTAATCATGAATTAAATTAAATCACATTTAATTTATTCATCTGCTCCAATTAATTACTCTATGCATGTGACCCTATAGGCTTCCACTAAACTGGCAATAACATTATCTTTATAATATTATAGACAGTGATTGACATCTAGCAATGCATCGCTGCCACCCAGCTTATGAGATAATCGGTGATCCGATTTCAACCTTTACGACAACCATTTCCACTGTGTAGCCTTTGTCCTTTCATCCAAATGTCTCGATTGAACACGAGGCGTAAGAGTGTCATCGTCGTTATGTCCAATTGTTTATTTCTCGATACCCAAGTAGACGTTTAATTACAAACGAACTCAATATCCCATATCAGTCCATTTACGCATGGCCATGCATATTGTACGTCTTTCTCTATCCAGAGGCCTACAGACATAACTCTTGTTATGCATAAGGGACGAATCCTATCTACATCACTCAAATTCCTCAATATGATTCATTGCATGCCTAAGTACTACCTTTATAATCACCCTATTACATATGATGTTTGATAGCATTAAAACATATAACTTCTACATGTAGGAATCGTAGTGACTTCAAGTCGAAGGATTACTATCACCTTATGGTTGCCATGAGAAGCGCTTATACACTTGCATAACTATTATGAAGCCTTCTCATAGTGGGTCTGTCTAGCTTAAATATTACTCCTAATATTCATACCCGTGTGCCAGCCTGATATCCCATATCCATGACCTGTGAGATACGGTCATCATGCTACTCACACAATAGTCTTGATGCATCATTGTCGTCTTGGTTAATAATGATACTTCGACTACAGACACTTTAAGAATCGCATTCTATTATTCAATGAATCTCACACCATCGAATAGTCCGCCTATTCTAAGGACGTTACTATATCATACCATAGATAACATAAAAACTAAAATGCCTCATATATATTAAAATATATAAATCAAAGTCATAATACAAATGTAGCCTAAAATAGATTGGCCACTAGGGCTCACTCCAACAAAAAATGGGTGTCATACTTGAGACTTTTCGAAATTTCATTTTTATAAGCCTCAGAACAGAGATAATCAATTATTACTAAGGATACTCGATTATTTTGTGCTTGTCATCATCTAGAAACGCTGATGAATGAAATAGTCGATTATTTCACCAAATAATAGATTAATTGCGAAAGGCTTATTTTTCTTCTCGGGCCAAATAATCGATTATTTCAAGTGGATAATCGATTATTTGTGAATGAGTGACAATTCTTATAAAACAAAGCCCCGAGATAATCGATTATATTGTTCTGGTAATCGATTATTTTGTTCTTGAATTGAACTCTTCATGATTACTTGTTGCTAGTGAATTTATCAACAAAGCCAAAAGAGAGAAGAAGATGTGCATGTTATATAAAGTAGATTTCTAGAATGCATAAGACATGGCTAGATAGAAATGTCTAGATTACTGCATGGAAGAGTGGATGAAAAAGTGTCAAAACCTAACTCAAATATTAATATCGATTGATGGAAACTCTATAGAAGAATTGAGATCTAGTATAAGATTGTTATAGGGTAGTGTTTTTGTACTTGGGTAGTCCTATTACACCTTAGACACCCCTCCCCCAAAGAGTGGTTATCGGCTCAACGCAGGAAATTGCAATGCTCAAAAAGGGAAACTTGTAAGAGATAAGAGATACAATAATCACAGAAGATATGGCACAATATCACCTTGTCTTAGATCCTCTCCCCAAATCCACTCTAGAAGATTAGGTAACCTAATCTTTCCCTAAATAAGGTATGCTCACTCATGCTATATAAGTGGGCAAAATAGTAACCTAATTTTAATACTCATATACACTTATTTCCTTGAGCACCTCCTTGACTTGAGCATCAAATTTGTCTTTGCAGGTGCTCCCTACTGTCAATAGAGCAAGAAAAAGGATATGCATCCAAAGCTTTTGTAGAACTTAGCCTCCAACACACTTTCAAAATGTTTTGTCCAATGGATTTCATAGAAAACTAGCATCCATTGGTTTTTACACATAACTAAAGCTTTTTATCGTCCAATTTGATCATGCATTTAAGCTCTTTATTCTATACGTTTGTTTGTTAAGGTTTCAAGCTTTAAGTTCTATTCTTGTCTAAGCTTACTTGATATTCCCTTTGCATTGAAAATGCTCTAACGTTTAAATATCTTATAATTTAATGAAAAATAGGATATTCTAAGTATAAGTGCAACCATCGATCAAAAACAAAAAGGATGTCAGGGCATAGTACTAGGTGAGTGATCAAAAGAAGGAATGGTCAGAAAAGCAACTGCCCGTCAGAAGTTGCTAGCCCCTTTTTGGAGAAGTGACATGAAAGAGCTCTCAATACATTAAATGAAGAATCAAAATGGGAAGAAGATAAAGCTCATTTTCTCTCAACGTTCATCTCATGAAGAGCATACCAGAGCAAGACTTGAAGAAAAGAAAACAAGTTATGCTGAGCGAACTCTTGAATATTTCTCTTTGCTCTAAATCTTGCTTTCGTTGGATGAAAGTTCCTACAAGTTCTTAACCAATTTTACTCTATGCTTTGTAAAGTTATATATACCTAAGCCAAATTAAACATTTTTAAAATGACCAAACCGAACCATTTTAAAAATTAAGGAATCGAATTAAATCGTTTATTATTAGTGAGATGAAATCGAATAAAAATAATAAATAGTAGGACCAAATAAGTAATTAAGCAAAGATTTATCGTGTAGAAGATCATATTATCTCTACTGTCACAAAAGTCTGTAAAAATACAAAATGTTTCTCATTCTAGGTACACCTAATTTCTTAGTCACCCTTTGTCAGACTGATATTCAGGATAGATCTAGTGGACTTAGATAACATTATGAAGGTCAGGTATACACACACACACACACACACACACACACACACACACACAAACACACACACACACACATATATATATATATATATATATATATATATATATATATATATGAGGAGGGATCCACTTACTCTAAGAGTAAGTCTATGAGAGTTACTCTTCATTCTCACCATTTATTTTCTTGAAATCTAATGGTTGTAATGAGTAACAAATCTCAACCATTAGATATCAAGAAAATGAATGGTGAGGATGGAGAGTAACTTTCTTAGAGTTACTCTTGGAGTAAGTGGATCACTTCTCTCTCTCTCTCTCCCTCTCCCTCTATACACACACACACACACACTATAAATTGAAAATATTTTAAAATTGATTTTTTTTTACAAAATATAATATGTATTAAAATATGAGGAGTACATACATTGAAAATTTCTAGTTTTAAAAGCATTGAAAGGAAATATGATTAATTACATATTATTTTATCAATGTCTTGGCCTAATGTTGATAAATTACAAATATATTGATGCAAACTTTTAAAAAAAAAGAGTTATCGTATAAATTTTGAAAAATTTAAATTTAATATGATGAAATTAACAATAATTGATCATTACACATTCTAAATGTTGATATTTTATATTTGTTAGTAAAAAGTGAGTACGTACCTTAAAATAAATAAACTCTTTTTAACGGATTCTAATCATAAAAGGTAAATTTTGTATATTTTTATCGATAATTTATATAAAGATATCTAAACATTCTATTTTACTAAATCAAATTAAATCTGTACTGAATGTAAAACAACTTTTTCCAAATTAGTAATTTTTAGGAAAAATATAATAATAGGTTATTAACGAGTGATGTACAATTAATTGTTAAAAAGTGAACCCATAAGATCAACCAAAGAACTAAAAAAGGAAAGTCATATTTAGCTAATAGTTGTTTACCACGTTCATGGTCTTCAAGCTTTGCTACTCCAATATATATGGGATCCAACCATTGTAACACCCCGATATTTATTTTCTTATATTAAGTAAATATATGTAATAGTGCGAAAATGTTTTTTAAATAATTAAAAAATAAATATTATTTTGGGTTATTAATTGTGGGAAAATAAAATGGGATTATGTTAAATGAACAAGAAATAAAAAGGAGTTTTCATGAGCATGTTTAGTAAGTGAGTTTGGGCCTTGAGTGTGTTAGTGGTCTTTTATCTTAAGACCCATTAACATAAGCTTAATCCCCATACAAAGAAGAAAAGTGTCTTATTCCTTCCCTAAGCAAAACCCTAACCCCCTCTTCTTCTTCTCTCTTCTTGGAACCCATACCATCGTAGAGCCTTCGGAAGGATTGTTGCACGGAGCCCTATCAGAATTGTGAGTCAGAGTTCAGAAGAGTGCCTCCTCGTTGCATCTTCGCATTTTCAAGGTAAGGGGTGAGGGTCTTCTCTTCTTTGTATGAATGGCAATAAGCCATGGGTAGAAGTGTATACTATTAGGTTTATGTTTATAGACCTTGGACGGGTTGTGAACACCCCAAAGCAGCTTGATTTTTGCATTGGATTGATAATTTGGTTATTTTATGTAATCTTGATGTTTTACCCTTTTTTGTTGTTCTTTGAATTGAATCTTGTGAATTTGTGATTTGATGTGTTTACTTTGTGTTTTCTATGATTTGTGTGGTTTGTGATGATTAGTATGGGTTGGATTTTGAGTCTTGTACACTTAGGTTGAGTTTTGATGTGATAGGAAACCTTGCGAAAAGGATTATGCAGAAAAATGTAGAATCCTGTTCTGCCAAGAGCCTCTGGCTGGGCGAGCACAATGTGTCTTGTTGGGCCAGAGAGAGTCAGTAGCGAGATGAGCTACTGGAAGCCTCTGGCTGGGCGAGCACAATGTGTCTCGCTGGGCCAGAAAAAGTCAGTAGCGAGATGAGCTACTAGAAGCCTCTGGCTGGGCCAGAAAGAGTCAATAGCGAGATGAGCTACAGGGAGTCTCTGGCTGGGCTAGAGAGAGTGTCTCACTAGGCCAGAATGAGACAAAATGTGGGTGAGTTATAGGGAGTCTTTGGCTGTGCTAGACAGTGTGGCTTGCTGGGCCAAAGTAGTTTCACAATCAAATTGTGTTCTTCCTAACTTTAAACATATTAAACCATTGAACTAGAGTTTGAAGTCAACATAGAAGTCATAAATAATTGTCTTAGCTTTCTAAAGAGATAAGGATCAACTTAATAGGGTTAGTATGACTCTAGATATAATGATTATAACTTAGAGAGGTCATAGAGATAAATGTCCATATGTTATGTTAGTAACTAAGGGTGTGTACATACATGTATATGTTACTTCAATGATGATGTGCTATGACTATTAGCCTCTATGATTGTGTTGAAAGTATGATGTAAACATGTATATGAGGTGGATCAAGTGGAATCATGGTAATGTTTTGAAATGACGAGTATGTGGCCCGAGTCCATGTGGGGAAGGGACCACCATGTAATAGCATGTATAAAAATGCCATGGATGTCTTGTATGCCTTATGCATCATATCATGTTATGTTTTCGAAGGATGCTGTTGAGCTAATCGGGGAGGACATGAATGAGTTGAAGTATGACTCTGTCCTTTGCAGTGTTCTTTGGTTTGGAATCTCCGTGTGGCTCATGCTGATCCCATGGGTTGGAGTATCCTTGCAAGACTGGGTAACCCTAACGCGTCACCGACAATCTCATCTCAGTGAGAGTCTAATTTTGGGTTTCCTATAGTGTGGAAATCTATCATTTACATGTCCTCCTAAACTTCTTTCACAAGTGTTTTATTGGTACCACATGCATGTAGAGTCTTAAGTTAAATCCACATAATAATGCATGTGTGTTTATGAGAATGTTTCCAATAGTGTGATTATGGGACAAACTATTGTCATGCGTGAATGAATGTGTTACTTAATGCTTTTTAATCTTTATATCCTTTATGCGGTGAGAGGTATCTCACTCCCCTATCTGTTTGTCTTGTTTGTGTTTGGGCTGATCGCCATTTGTAGGTGAGGTTCAATACCATGCTGAGGATGATGTTGGAGGAGAGGCTTAGACCTCACTTAGTAGTGGTTTGCTTTATGTTTTCATTTGGGTTGTATTGCTCTGATAGACTGTGAAATTAAGGCTAGTCTTTATATTTATTTTCTATTTTGACTTATGTTTTAACTTGTAATACTTTGGTTTTGGACTTAAATGGCATTTTGGAGAGCAAATGCATTTTAACTAGTATTATTGTTTAAGCAATTGTTTTTGTAAATGTTAAAGTTATGTGATACCTTTTATCTTAAGAGAAATATTTTAAAACATCCGTAAATAATATATTTCACTTCATCTTATTTCTATAAATAGAACGATGTGGGTTAAAGGGTGTCACAACCATACTATGAAATCAATTCATTCGAGAGAAGTGCAAGAAATAGTGTGCGACAAACAAAAATAAAAGAATAATATGAAGTTCACAATAATCACTATATTTTTCTCTTTATTTCTAGGTGACTTTGGTTTTGCTCAACCAGGGGATCTTAACATATCAAGATTTGGAGGACAACCAAATGAAAATATAGCCCATGTATCAACATGTGACATTGAACAAGAAAAGGAAATGATTTCACCAATTGGCGAAAAAATTTAGGTGTAGTGTCAAAGGGTAGGAACTTTTTAATTATTATTACTTCTTAGTTTTTAACTAATTTGTGATTTGCACATTCTGAAGGCTTTCTTAAGCACTTGGACTTAAGCATGTGTATCAAAAACTGCTGTCAAAATTGTAATTCCAGCTGGCACATACCAGATGGGTGCAGTAGACGTCAAAGGTCCTTGCAAGGCTCCTATTGAAATACAAGTTGATGGCATAATTCAAGCACCTGCAAACCCAGTTGACCTTAAGGGGGCTGATAAATGGTTCAAGATTCAACATGTTAACTCTTTGACCTTGTCAGGTCAAGGAGTTTTTTATGGTCAAGCTCCAACTGCTTGGAAACAAAATGATTGTGCAAAAAACAAGAACTGCAAGATGCATTGCATGGTAAATAAATATTAATATCGAAATTAAAAAAATGTAAAATAACTTCTGCCTTTATCAAACATAAATTAATTGCCTTTTATTTTTTTCTTCAAATGCCAACAGAATTTCGTTTATAATTTCCACAACAATTCAATTGTACGTTGTAACACCCTGTTACATTAGACACAACCCATAATAATTTTTTTATTTTATTTGTTGTTATTTAAATACGAGTAAATTTTTCATGATTAAAAGAAACGTTTACGAAGCTTTATTAAAGACAACGAATTAATAAAAGTGACGTATAACATAATACAAGAATAAATATATAGTTTAACAAGTACAGAAAATCATGTACTAGCTAGTCCCAACCCATACATTAATTATCCTAGTTAGAGCAGTACATGAATTCTACCCTAAACATAATAAAACTGGCTATCGAATTTGGCATCCTCGTATCATCCTGTACAACCTCTGAACCATCTACACCGGCGGAGAGACTTGAATCACTTGATCACTAGGCATGACTGTTATCTTCGCGTATCCATCCAATGAGTACATACTAAGAAAAGAAAAGTAAAGGAGTGAGATCTGATTCTAATAATTATATAATAGCGGGGGACCTAATGTTTTTCTAGTCATAACCTATCAAAATCTTAACAACTCAATCCTCTAGACGCAGTATGGATCCATACTCCCCGATTGGAAGTGATTGGGAGTAGATATGCCTCAACCCATGGCAAAAACCTTCATCTTCTACAGATGAACTCAAATTATCTCAACTTAGGACATCCACAGTCCTATATAACTCAGGCGTACTCTCGCACCAATCAATGGAATGCTAAGCAGTAGTCAGGATTGCCAAGCTTGGTCAGATGAAGTTCCCGACACAGGGTGCTGCCCTGGCCCTTTAGGTACTTCATCACTCAGCACTGTATTCCCAAGACTTCCATGAGTGAGTCCCTGCCATTCATTCCTCAGCTTGCCAGGCTATGTCTTCCACTATAGGCAACATGCCGCTGCATGTTCCTCTCTTAACAGTACTCACACTAGAGTACTCACAATTTACTTATCAACATTTGGTCTCAATCACTGAGCACCAACATAGGGTAATAATATTTCTATCCCTCAGACAGATAAATAGTATAGCTAGAGTATAATCACATTTCAGTGTACTATATCTAACATCGCTGATTACCAAAATTATAGAGAATAACATTTATGTCTTTTCGACAGACAAATAGTACATACAAAATATGCATATACAAAATCACAATATATCACAATTAAATAATTGCATCCGATAATATTTTTAGAAATATATACTTTAAATATCTATAAAATAATTTTTACAATATTATGAAATTATTATTATTATTATTTTTATAACTAAAGTAAATTCTACACCTAAATATTATTAATTTTAATTTTAATTACTCTAATCCTTTGGAGTTTGTTTCTACTTAAATCAAACATGAAGATGACCCAAAAACAAGTTTCCTTTTCTGTTCAAAGTTAAATCTTTTTAAGGTATGAACCTTCAAAATCCCTTCTTATTAACACTTTGAAACAAGTATAAGAAAAATGAAACATCATTCTCTCTTATCCCCTCAACACCACCGTACGCACACACACAGGGGAGTTGAAAATTAAAATTTTATTTGAAATATTCATATCCTAACCATGATTCAATTATTTGAATAAGGATTTTCATCATCTTAACCAATTTATTTTAATTTACTGATTTTCAAATTGAATACAAAATCTCTTTCCTTTTGTGTACCAAAGACGTAGCTTAAGAGAAATCAAAATTTTAAGGTGTAATTCCAAATCAACACATGAGTGGAATAAATTTGAGAAATTAGAACTTAAAATCTCAACAAAAATTGAACATGGTCTCCTATAAAAGAGGGACTTCTACAACAGACACCAAACAGTCCCATAAACATATAAAAATGAAATCTTTACGAGGAAATGAGCAAGGATTAAGAATATACAAGCAAAGATACAAAGGAACAAGAAGTATCATCAAAAAGCTGAAAAGGAAATGGAATACAACATGAATCAAAGAAAAATACAAGGAAATAAAAGAAATACAACCCAATAAATGAATCAAGGCCTCACTCCCCCCTTACCAAGAGAGTGGGTTCGGATTCACCAAGGAGGAGGAGGAACAAGAAGGCTTCACGTTTTTGTAGGCTGATGATGCTTGGAGTTGAAAGGAGGAAGCTTTGGAAGCTTGAAATTAGCTTTAATGGAGGTTTCGGGTGTTTGAGAGGAAGCAGGTGAGTGAGAGGAGAGAGAGACCGAAAGAGGGTAGGGTTGATAGAAAGGGAGTGGGTCGAGAGAGAGAAGTGAGTTAGCTGTGAAGAGAAAGTGGTGTGGATGGTTTCTTAAATAGACTCATTTTTTTATGCTTTTTAATTTAGGCTAAATGTTATTTTTGGTCTTTTATGTTTTAGTGTTTTTTGCTTTAGTACATTAAATTTTAAAAGTCTCATTTTGATCATTTATGTTTTCAAAAGTTTTATTTTGATCTTTTTTTCCGTTTTCCGTTAACAACATTAGTGTTTCCATTAACTTTTAAATTTTGAAATAATTAATTTAAAATAGTGATAGTTAAAAACCGTCACTATCCTTATTTTATTTTAAAAAATATAGATCACCAAAAATAATCATCATCTCCTCCAACCTAGATTTTCGAAATGGGGATAAAACCATATTCTCCGTCACCAATTTGTCCAAGCTCCCGTCGTTGTCGAAGGAGCACGCTTGCAAAATGGATCTGGATCAATGTGGAGGAGCATGCTTGCAGTCGTTGTTGAAGGAGAGGAGTGCTCGCGGTGTTCGCAGATCTGCATCTGGATTGACGTTTATGGTGTTCGCAGATCTGCATCTGGATGGGCGTTTGCGGCGTTCGCAGATCTGGAATCGAAATAGAGGATCTAGATCTGGATTGGCATGGGGAAGTGAGGTGAGTAGTGAGTAGCAGGCTCTTACTTGCCCACTCCGACCGATTCAGAAGCTACGTTTCGTTCTCGCCACACGCAACCATGGGGAAAACAAATGGTATGGGAGCTGCTCGCAAGTTGAAGTCCCCATCTTTGGTTTTTTATGATTTTTTTTCTCTCATATCTTTTCAATTATGGTTTACTTCATTTTCCAGTATTCTCTGTCTAATTGGATTTTAAATCCAAAGGAATGCATTGGGATCATTTAGCATTTTAACATATATTAGGATGGAGGAAGGTTAGGCAGTGGATTCACTTTTCGTTAGAGGAAGAAAATCAAACACTTGGTGAGCATTTGGGTTTGGAACTGTTCGGAGTATATTTCAGAGGAACACAGCCAGAAAAATTACAATAGACAAACAATCAGAATATCAAATAAAAGAAGATCTTGGAGCAATTTGTTGCAGCCAATGAAAAAGTTTTGGTGTTGACTTCGACATTTTTCATCGCAGTGCTTTTTGGATTTAGCCCAATTGGCTGTTTTGAGGTGTGCAGGTTCTATCTGATTTGAAGCAACAAAGAACATGAATGTATAAGAGATAGGATCGGCACTTTTAGAAAAGTAGTTTTTTGTAAAGTTTCTTTTCAATATGTATATCATGTAAGGGGTGTAGATAGGGAGTTATGGCTGTTTTATTGTAATTCCCTGTTGATGTGTGTAGATATGTTTCTGACTTGGTTTGAAAATGAATCTATGAATATTTTGATATTGAAACCGAAGATGAAGACATGGGGTTTATAATTTTTTAAATTTTGATAGAAAAAGATTGTGACGGTTAAAAATCGCATACTGTTTAAATTAATTATATTTATAATAATATAATTAATTTAAATATTATGGTAATTTTTAACCGTCACTATATTAAATTAATTATTTTGAAATTTAAAATACTAACGTTGTTAACGGTAAATTGACGGAAGGACTAAAACAGAACTATTCGAAAACATAAATGACCAAAATGAGACTTTTAAAACTTAATGTACCAAAATGAAAAAACACTAAAATATAAAGGACCAAAAATAACATTTAGCCTTTAATTTATTTGAAATATTGAATTGACATGTGATATTGCTGAGAGATGGGCTGACGGATTGGGCTTGCAAAAAGTCTGGTCCGGATAAAAATTTTATTTGGGTCACACTACTCTAATTTATACATATTGTCGGTATAAGTTTATACACGTAATTTTAAACTTTTTGATCAAATAAATTTATTTTGAGTTGAAAATTTTTAAGAGACTTAAATTATATTTATTATTAATTACCATGAATTAAAATTAAATTTTTATAATTAATTTCGAAATTTTAATATTTATTTAAGTATTTTTAAGTCAAAATTCATATTAAATTTGTTTTAGCTCAATAAATTCTCAAATTTTTATAGAATTTATATTTTCATGTATTTAACCCAAAAATGAACTAACTTTGTCAGTTTCATCAAGTTTTAATATTATTCCTATACTGGTTGACTTATCAGCGGACTGTCATTTTGTAAAAATTTCTCAAAAACTTCTAAATTTTTTGAGAAATTATCCTAACCTTATTTAGACTTATAAAATATGATTCTAAGCTCAAATAATTATTTTGTAATCATTTGAGACTTTTCCTCATGTCTACCATAATTACAAACAATTACGTACTTAATCGTTGTTTTAATAGTTATCCTGACTTTTACCCGAAATAATTATTAAAATTCATGATTAAGTAGAACATGAAATCTTGATCACAATAGTGTGAATCAATATTTTAATATTCTATCTTGATTTTCTCAATGTTAAATTATTAATAAAAAAATAGACAGAATAAAAATGAGGGTGTTACATATGTGACCTTACCTCCAAGGATGGCAAAAACTTTCATGCCAATGTTTTGGGGTGCAACAATTTCACATTTGACGGGTTTAAAGTTAATGCCCGTGTCTCAATGGGTGACGGTTGCAAAAATTTAATTGTGCAAAATGTGAATTGTGTACCTCATCATGGCATTAGTGTTGGAAGCCTTGGAAAGTACAAAATTGCCTAACCCATTAAAGGTCTTCTAGTTAAGAATTGCACAATAACCGGAACTAGCAATGGTGTTAGGATTAAGACTTGGCCTGACACACCAATAACAGTTACAATTACTGATATGCATTTTGAAGATCTTACCATAGATAATGTTACAAACCCTATCCTCATAGACCAAGAGTATTGTCCATGGAACCAGTGCTCCAAGCAGGTATTTAATTCCTTATCCATTAATGTATAGGCTAACGATATCATTTGATTGACTAAATAGTCCATCTAGTAAGGTGATTTAAAAGACTATTTTTTATTCCATTTCTTGTTCTTGTGATGGCTTAGAATATGTCAAAAATCAAGATACGTAATGTTTCCTTCAAGAACATTAAGGGCACTTCCGAAAGTCAAGAAGGAGTAGTGATTCTTGTTTGTAGCAGTGGTGTCCCATGTGAAGGTGTAGAGCTGGCTGATATTGATCTCACATTCAATGGAGCTCCAGCAACGGCTAATTGTACAAATGTCATGCCTGTCATAACAGGAAAAGCTCTTACTTGCGCAACTTAGAATGAGAAACTACATCAATGCCCTTTTTTTTTTTTTTCACAATATGCTTGTACTTTAATTCCTTTCAAGAGTAGGCAAGCCATCCAAATTAAATGAGGAGATGTTTAGTAGTTGCAGTCCCTGGTGAATAAATACTTCAACATCATTATGGTAGAACAATGATCATATATGTTCTTGTAATATAAATGCTTATTGAATAACAAAGGATATTTTCTTTATTCTTATCATTAATGACCTTGTAATATGTTCCAAATTCATACAAAAAGTCTGGAATTTTAGAAAGTTCAATGGAATGATATAAAATATAGGTGCAAATCACGTAAATGCTATGACTATTTCTTCTTATTGATGCATTACATTTATCAAAATAAGACTAGATGACCCTTTTTTCACCAGTGAATCAATTCAAGTAACCTACTAGATTGGTTACACAACTAAACTTATTGAACTTAACGTAAATAAGCTTTAACCAATGTGAAATATTTCTATGAGTGAGAATCTTACCTGAGACTTAATCTCTTAAATTAATACATTATGCTTATTTTGTGGTTATGTTACGATGACGATGGTGGCTAGAAGATGTTAAAACCAATACTATAATGGAAGGAATTATTTAAAACTAAGTTTTTTTAGTTTAGGCAAAATTAGAAAATAAATTGTTAAACTTTGATAATGCGTAATAAGGAAGTTACAAGATTTAAAATGATTAAAAAATTTACAATAAAAAAGTGTTGCATTCTTTATCTAATTATGTACTTCATTTCGGAAATTTTTTATGTGCACTCCATATCATAGTGAGAAATCATCACTCCTTTATATCTTCTAATGAAATGTCAAGCGATTGAACGGTACTTGTAAAAATAGCATTTTTTTTATAAAAAGATATAAAAAAGGGTGTTTTTTTTTTCTTTTTACAGATTTTAATAAAGTTCAACGATATTTTTAGACACTTCAAGAAACTCAGGGACTAACTCACATCAACCAAATCTATGGACAAAGTTTTGCGAACACAATCGCTACATTGATATGTACTTTTATTAACCCAATTGGGTTTCGAGAGTTCGAAAAGCACTAGACCAAATGGATTTGACTTTCAAGTTATTGATGATTTTTTATCGATTATTGATGGGAATTTCTTCAAATTAGTATCAAGTTTCATTGCAATGGAAATCTTGTAAAAGATTAACACAACTGCTGTGTTGTGCTAATTTCATAGGTTTACTATGTACACAATAATGTTGAATTCAAATCCATTTATCTGATTAGTTGCATGTATAAAGTGTTATCTAAGCTTTTAGTGAATAGGTTACGAAAAATCATGATCGAGATTATATTGGAATCTCAATTTACATTTATCGAAGAAATGTGTTTTCTTCATGATTACTTGTTGCTAATGAATTTATCAAGAAAGCCAAAAGAGAGAAGAAGATGTGCATGTTATATAAAGTAGATTTCGAGAATGCATAAGACATGGCTAGCTAGAAATGTCTAGATGACTACATGGTAAGGGTGGATGAAGAAGTGTCAAAACCTAACAAAAATATATATTAATATCGATTGATGGAAAATCTACAGAAGAACTCAAGTCTTGTATAAGATTGTTATAGGGTAGTGCTTTTGTACTTGGGTAGTCCTAGTACACCTTAGACACCCTAGCTCAACGCGGGAAATTGCAAGGCTCAAAAAGGGAAACTTGCAAGAGATAAGAGATATAATAATCACAGAAGATATGGCACAATATCACCTTGTCTTGGATCCTCTTGGATCCTCTCCCCAAATCCACTCTAGAAGATTAGGTAACCTACTCTTTCCCTAAATAAGATATGCTCGCTCATGCTATATAAGTGGGCAAAACAGTAACCTAATACATATATACCTACTTCCTTGAGCACCTTCTTGACTTGAGCGTCAAATTTGTCTTTACTGGTGCTCCCCGTTGTCAACAGAGTAAGAAAGAGGATATGCATCCAAAGCTTTTGTAGAACTTAGCCTCCAACAAACTTTTAAAAAGTTTTATCCAATGGATTTCATAGAAAACTAGCATCCATTGGATTTTACACATAACTAAGGCTTTTTATCGTCCAATTTGATCACACATTTAAGCTCTTTATTCTATTCGTTCTCTTGAATCGTTCTCTTTGCTCTTAATCTTATTGAACAAACTCTTGAATCTTTCGCTTTGCTCTAATTCTTGCTTTCGTTGAATGAAAGTTTCTACAAGTTCTTAAACAGTTTTACTCTATGCTTTGTAAAGTTATTTATACCTAAGCCAAATTAAACATTTTTAAAAAGACCAAACTAAACCGTTTTAAAAATTAAGGGTTCGAATTGAATCGTTTATTATTAGTGAGACGAAATCAAATAAAATAATAAATAGTGTAACACCCTGAAAATTTCAACCCAGTAAGTAAAAACGTGAGCGATTTAATTAGGAATTAATTGGAACTTAATTGTTTGTTTTAAATAAGAAAAGGGTATGTTTTGAGAAAGCAAATATCGTTAATGATTAATTGAGTAAGTAAGAAAAATGATAGAAAATAAAATAATAAAAGTATTTGTTTATAATGGGTCAAGTAGTAAAAATTTTATCAAAAGATATAATATTCTCGGTAATTAAGATCTATGTGATTAATTCAATGAAATTAATGGTTTGTGATAGAAGTTTCTCTGTGGGTAACTTTTTGTAGTTAGTTCTCTAGAATTAATTCTCTGCAGTTACTTTTTCGTATTACTTGTCTGTAAGTTTGTCTGTAGTTAGAATTTTGTGTAGTTAAATTGTCTGTGTTATTTTATTTATTTAAGTAATATGCAATGTAGTTCGTATTTAAATTCAAGTGCTCAAAGTTGTCTGTGATTGATTGCTTGGAATGCCTGCTAGTAATTAATTGATCTATGATTAATTACTACTAGTGATTTTTTAAATATTTATTGTATGTATTAATTAATTCATTGACTGCAAAATGGTTTAAAATTATTTTAAATTCTAACACCTTGCTCATCAAGTTATCTCTTATAAAGTCTATCTGTAAACAATTTCTTTACGGAGAAAATTTTATTTGAGCAACTTGTACATATTGTATCACACAAAGTTTTATAAAAATTTTAGATTTGATGATTTTAATTTCTAAAATTTAAATTACATTCCCTTATAATTACACATGTAAAATTACACTGTATAAACTAAACTTAGTATGCCTAATCTCCCTAAACATGACACCTAACTACATGCACATGCATGCTTGACACCTAGACACTTGCATGCATGCAAGCCTTCTCCATCCTACACCTAAGCACATGCAAGTGTCCTAAAATCATCACCTAATCCTACATGCAAGCCATAAGGGCTTGACACCTAGCCTACCCTCCCACCAATCAAATTTCATGCATCTCTCTCCCTACCTCACCAATAACCCACGACCCTCCCTCTTTCTCTCACTTCTTCACTCACTAACACACACACACAACTCAACAACTAAGTTAGGATTTCAAGAGACCAAAAAGCTCTCTTCTCTCACCTCTTGGAGCTGCTGGTTGAGACACCAAAGGAAGGAGGAGGAAGCCATTTGTGAAGTTGGCTGGTTGCATGTGAAGCTTGAAGGTCCTCTCTTCACCACCACAACCTTATTTTCTCTTCATCACCCTCTCTTCTCCTTCACAAGGGCTTTGGAGCTAGGTAAGGGGGACTCTTTGTGGACTCTTTCCTTTTTGAATACTATGGTTGTCTTCGAGGGTTTCAATCATAGAGATGTATGTTTGCCTCCAGTTGATATTGTTGTGATGTGTGTTGAATTTGTTTGGTTGAAATTGATGAAATGGGTATTTTCTCTCTTTGCCTGTGACTGTCTATGCTTTGCACGGACTTGAAATTTTTATCTTTTCAACTCTTTAATTCGTTGGGAAGGCTTCTAATACAAAGGAGACCATGCCCAAATTTTATCAAAATTGTTTGACAAGTTTTCATTTAGAAAGGCTAGTTCAAAACCTAGGTGGCAGTGGCTGTCTACTCGCTTGGCTCTGGACAGCCCTAATTGTTTTGACATTTTCTAAAGATCTAACCGTTGGTTTTTCATAAAATTTGTCCCCAATTAAAATAGACACAAAATGAAACAACTTTAATTTTGATATCTTTGAGAGATAACCTCAATTCGGGGTTCATCCATGACATACAAGGTGGCTATCCTGTTTTTGATTCCTGTTTGAACATGGCTCGGTTTTTTTTGTGATTTTTCACCTGTGTACTTATCTTTTGGTTTACATGTTTACACTTTTAAAAATTAGACAAAACATTATTTTTAACCATATATATTACAAAAATTATCATTTTCATTTACTAAATTAACTTTTTAGATTGAGACAGAGCAAGGGTTTTAAGCTCTGTTTTAAGTCCAAAACTTAGGCTGTTAGGAAATTTTTTACTGGGAGCACTAGAGAAATAATTTGGGGGAAAGGGTTACCTTTTTAGAAATATAAACATGTTACCTTCTTACTGTAAAAATTTCAGTTCAAAATAAGTTTGGGAAGTGGTAGAAAAATAAATTTCATTGAACCATGTTCACTGGGAAGTAAATTTTGGTACTGCCAAATTGTAGAATTTTTAGGAATTTTTGTAGATTTTTTCTAAACAATTGGGATAACATTTTAAAAAATAGAATTCAAGAGCTTAGTGTACATATAAAAATTTTGTAGTTTGAAAATCATTTGCTAAATTTAATTAGAGCTCACATTCAGTGCTGCCAAAGAGAAATTTCACTCATTTTGTCGATCTCGTTTAATGCAATGTATTTATTCGAATTGTTGTATTTAATTAGTGAAATTGTGACATTGTGAGGCAATGGATATTTTTATCCACTATTTTGTTTTTGTTTAAAGTCCCTGGGAATGTGAACCTTAGGCAATTGTTTGATAAAGTGTGATTGCGAGTGCCTTTGTGATATAGTCTTTTTGACTGCAGGGTGAACATTGTGAGAATGTTGTTTGTCTTTGTGATGTGTTCACATGACTCGGGCACGAGTACTTGTGAAAACTAGAACTCTGTTCTAGTGAAAATGGCAAGTCGTCATTTTAAGATAAATGAAACTTTAACATAGAGCACAATTAATTAGGCTACAAGATTTAATTTTATTAAATAGAATTTAATTAATTAACTCTTTATTTTTGCGTGTTGGACTTGGGACCTTTGCGTGGAGGAACAAGTGGTAAGTTTAATTATTTACAAATTATAAAATTGAGAGGGTGAGGTGTACATAAAACATAATAAAACCCATCATACGTGTTTGAATTATATGGCATTAAGGGTCGTGCAATGGAAATACGAGTGTACGGTGAACTGTTGAAATTACAAGATACAAAAAGAGTCACGTGGGGCAGATTTCTAGTTATGAGAATGTCCAAGCCAAGGGCGGAGATTGAATGGTGCGGTCACCCATGTAGATGTGATGGAGGCATATGTCCTCGTACATATTTATATACAAGTCTATCTATGTATGTTTTTGGAGTAGAGACTGAGTCTCAGGCTCGGCGTTTATTCGCTCGTCCTGTACCATGTACAGCAGAAATCCATAGTGACAAGAAAGAATAATCCCTGTGAGGAGAGTGGTTAAGGAATCAGTCCTCACAGAATGGATGGCCCGACGATTGGTACACTGAGGTATGCTCACTGACTCACGATTTCTTAGGGATCTAGCACCGAGTTTGTGGTCAGTTGTTTCCACAGTGAGCCGAATTGGCAATCCTGACAAATGCGAGGCATAACCATGCTGGTGAGAGCCCGCCATTGTACCATGGTAAAGGGTGTACTCCCAACAGTCATCCTAATCAATTGTGTAAGACCACTAAGTTTTGGGAGTTCCAATGGCAGCTGGTGATAGAGGACTAGAATGGTACATGAAGAGCTTAAAGTGGAGCCAAATCTTAGAATAGAAGTTTATGTAATTTGGGCCTAAATTGGGCTTTTGTTGAGCTTTTTATGTTTTTAATGATGTTTATTTTTAATTTGGGCCTTGGTAAGCCTTTTAGGTTCATATTATAAATAGGCCAAATGTTAACTTTGTAATCAGTTTTGACTCTAATTTGGAATGAAGCTTTGGTGCTTTTGTGAGAGAAAACTCTCTAGGTTCTTAGGAACTACCCTTGATTCTTATCTTTGAATTTTCATATTCAAAGTGGCGAATCCTCCTCAACTTATCAATCCCTAGGGATTGTGGCGTTGTTCTTCTCATTTCTTGTCTTTCCGTTTTATATTTTCTTCACCTTTTGATTTTTCGTAATTTCCATTGATGCTGAATTTGAGATCCGGAAAGGGGTTTTCATCATTTGGTAATCAGAGCTGGATTTAGAATCAATTCGGAACTGTTTCACCGCGGTACTGTTCACCGGCGTCACTGTTCACCGATCGCGACACTGTTCATCGGCGGCACTGTTCACCGATCGCGGCACTGTTCATCGACGACACTGTTCCGATTGCGGTGATGTTTACCGGCGATACTGTTCCGATCGCGGTACTGTTCATCGATAGTTGTTCTGTTCCTTATTGCTGCACTGTTCCGATAGGCACTGTTCATGATGCGGGTACTGTTCATCGATTTTCACTGTTCATGTGATTTCTGAAATCTGATTCAAATTTGTGTTGAATTTCTATTGGCATCCATCTTTTTTATTTCTTGCATGATTTTTGTGGAGTTTATTTTGTTGTTTCATTTGAATCAAAGTCTGGACATGTGTTCTTGATGTTCATCATTGTTCATGTGTGTTCTTGAGAGACTTGACAAACCCTTGTGTTTGATCCATAAAAATTTGAATTAAGTGAGTTTGGGTGTTTTTCATAAATATTAAAAAGTTTGAGGACTTGTTAGCAAAAGAAAAGGACTTAAAGATAAAAAAAGAAAATATTGGGGCAAAAGTGAAAATACAAAAAAGTTTAGGGGCCTAAGTGCAATTATGAAAAGTTTAGGGGCCAAAGTGTAAAAAAAAAGTCAAAAAAAAAATTATACCATTAGAAATAAAAAAATCTGCCCTATAAGAAGTCCTTCTACACCATTGCTTAATTCTTTCTTTTTCATACACTTTTATGCCATTTTAGCTCTCTTGAATACACTAGTTCTTCACAAAGTTGAAAAATTTGAGTTTCTTAGTTTTGTGATGCTCTTTTCTTGTGTCTTCTAGTCATGTCTTTGCTTGGCATTCTATTTTGAGTTGTCCCTTTCATTTCTTTTAGCTTTTATTGCTTGTCTTCTAAATTTCCTTGGTTTTGTCTTAGAGTTTTCTTGTTTTGGACTCTTGAGTTGAGTTTGGATTTGTTACATCTTTCACTTTGAATACAAATTCTTGATTGTGATTGAGAGTGCTTCTTAAGGACTAAAGAGGAGTTTGAGTGGAAAAAGGCAAGTGTGCACATTATAGAAAAAGCTTTCAAAAGAGAGAAACACGAGTGGATTTGAGTGAAACACTTAGTGAGTGGTGAGGTCCATATTTCTATTATTTGTGTTAATCATTTTTGTGTAGGTATGTATTGTTCTTCTTATCATAGAAGTGATGGAGGTTATGGGGAAGATGAAGGAGAAAGGAGGCTTAGGAGACAAGGAGGAGATAATGAGGGAGAAAATAAAATAAAGGATAGTATGGAAGAGGAGAAACTTAAAATTCCTAGTTTTCAAGGGAGGAATGATCCGGAAGCATACATTGAGTGGGAGATGAAAGTTGACCAAGTCTTTTCATGCCATGAGTATAGTGAGGAGAAGAAAATTAGGAAGGTTACCTTGAAGTTTGTAGGGAGTGCACTTGCATGGTGGAAGTATAAGGAGGATGGAAGAGAGAGGATAAGGATGCCTAAGATAGCATCTTGGCAAGAAATGAAGGATTTGATGAGGAAGACATTCTTACCACCTTCCTATGAGAGAGATGCTTATGATAAGCTACAAAGTCTCACACAAGATAGCAAGAGTGTTGATGAATACTACAAAGAGATGAAAATGACTATGAGGAGAGCTAATGCACAAGAACCTAAAACCGCCATGGCAAAGTTCTTACGTGGGCTTAATAGAGACATTCAATACATAGTGAAGTTACAACACTATGAGAGCTTGGAGGATCTAGTGCACCAAGCCAACAAAGTGGAGAGACAACTTGAGAGGAAGCATTCCTACAAGAAGACCTATCACTATGACTCTTCTAGTGGTAAGGACAAGTCCAAGAAGGAGGGATCTTCCTCACCTAAGCAACAATCTTCAAAGTCTCCAAGTGGTAAACATGTTCCTAACCCTAGCACTTCTTCTACTCCTAAGAGTGGTACAATTAAATGTTTTAAATGCTTGGGTAAAGGCCATATTGCATTGCATTGTCCAAACATGAAAACCATGGTCTTGAAGGAAAATGAAGTTGTCACGAGTGAGTTATCTTATACTTGTTCATCTAATATCTCTAGTGATAATCATAGTGCATGTGGTACCAAACCTCTAGATAGAGAATTAATGATGTGTAAGAGGTTGTTGGGAATTCAATGTGAGGTTAGGGATGAAATTCAAAAGGAGAACATATTTCATACTAGATGCTTGGTTCTAGGGAATGTGTGTTCTCTGATTATTGATGGGGATAGTTGTATTAATGTGGCTAGCACTAGGTTGGTTAGCAAACTTAATTTTCAAACCACCCCACACCCTACACCTTATTGCTTGAAATTGCCATGTGAAGGTGAGTTGGTTGTAGACCAACAAGTGTTGGTGCCCTTTACCATTGGAACATATAAAGATGTTGTGTTGTGTGATGTAGCTCCCATAGAAACATGTCATATCTTGTTAGGTAAACCTTGGCAAATTGAAAGAAATGTGAAGCACCATGGAAAGACCCACAAGATTCTTTTACACATGAAGGACATAAGGTCAAACTTGCATCACTTTCATCTAAGGAAGCAAGTGAGGATCAAATTAAGTTGAGAAAGAAAATAGAACAAGAGAGAAAAGAGGTGAAAGAAAAAGAAATAAAAGAGAAAGAGATGAGAGCAAAAGAAAATGAGTTAAAAGAAAAAGAGATGAGAGAAAAGAAAATAACTGAAAAAGAGAGAGCAAAAGATAAAGAGGAATATGATTGTTCCTGTTTTCATTCTAATCCTTTCCTTGTTTGTGATTATTCTTTGCTCAAGGAATTTGAAGAGCTTCAAAAGGATGAATGCAAAACTTTGTTTGAAAGTGATGTCTCTCTTATGAAAGAAATTGAAAAGGAGTCCTCAAAGGGGGGGGGGGGGGGTGCAAAACTCTAATTCCTTCTCCTAAATTGGATTGTGAATTTAATTCTTCTTATAAATTTGATTGTGCACCTTACCATAATTCTTTTGTTTTGATGCCTAGAGAAGAATTGTACATCAAGGATCAATGGGCAAGACAATTTGGAGAAGAAGTGGAGACATATGAGGACCAATGCAACCATAGAGAGAAGAAAATGTTGACTTACACCATCTCTAAACCTTGTGATTTAATTGATGTGTGCCATGTGTTAACCCAAAATGTTTGTGAATTGAATGTTGCTTTTGGTATGCATGATATTGTTTTAGGTGATGGTGCCAAGTTCTTGAAATTTGATATTAATGCACATTATTTGGACTTGTATGATCATGTTGAGTCTTCCTCTATGTGTGTTGTTGTTTATGGGAAAATTGAAAATGATGATTTCTATAGGCATAAAGAGCATAGGTTTAAAGATGCTGCATTTTGTGTGCCTAAATGTTCATTTCATGATTCATTAATTGGAGCAACTCATAGTGAGAGTTTAGTAATGTATGGTACACTCAAGTGTCTTGATAGATGGATTGTGCATAAAATGGATAAATCTAAATTTTCCATTCTTGGTTTGAAAATGTCATTGTTTGCTCATAATTTTCATTGGATTGACTTGTCTTTGAAATTTGTGATTAAGCATTTCATTTTAGTGTTAATTGATGGTTTCTTTAGGCTTGTATTTGATCCGGGAGGATTGATATATAACCACATAGATAATAAGAGATTTTCCTTTTTAAGGAATCCAAGTCTCAATAGAAATAGGATTTTCTTTTTTAATATTTTCTCAAAACTAAAACATGTTGTTTTGTGTTGTTTTTATGATGTAGGTACCTTGGCTCTAAATTCGAGGTCGAATTTCCTTCAAGAAGGAGGGAATGATAGAGGACTAGAATGGTACATGAAGAGCTTAAAGTGGAGCCAAATCTTAGAATAGAAGTTTATGTAATTTGGGCCTAAATTGGGCTTTTGTTGAGCTTTTTATGTTTTTAATGATGTTTATTTTTAATTTGGGCCTTGGTAAGCCTTTTAGGTTCATATTATAAATAGGCCAAATGTTAACTTTGTAATCAGTTTTGACTCTAATTTGGAATGAAGCTTTGGTGCTTTTGTGAGAGGAAACTCTCTAGGTTCTTAGGAACTACCCTTGATTCTTATCTTTGAATTTTCATATTCAAAGTGGTGAATCCTCCTCAACTTATCAATCCCTAGGGATTGTGGCGTTGTTCTTTCCATCTCTTGTCTTTCCATTTTATATTTTCTTCACCTTTTGAGTTTTTCATAATTTCCTTGATGCTGAATTTGAGATCCGGAAAGGGATTTTCATCATCTGGCCAGTGAGAAAGAATTTACAAAATTAGTAATGGAAACGAATAGGTTTCAAGTGTAATCGTTAGACAACCATATCCTAATGGTTAGTAGAATGTGCATGTGACTTTGTAAGTCTCTTTTGTGTGCCTATTGACGAAGTAGAGAGTTCACCCTTACGTTTTTATTTTAGGAGCAAATGGCAGCACCTGCCGAGGTCATCGAAATATCATCTTCATCACGTTCGTCACCCTCGACATCCTAATTCTCTTTCGAAGTATCTTCAGAGGGTCCAGTTGTACCCGTTACCGTTCCCGATGCCACACCATCCGAGGAGCTCACGCTTGGTCCGGCGTTTCTCACCTTTCGCCGACCCTTTTGTAACACCCTAAAAGTTACAACTCAGTTATATAAGTATATATGTATATATATTTATATATAATTATATATATGTATATATATTTATATAATTCTATGTGAGTAACTCATTGGAATTAATTATGTGCAATTAATTCTCTGTAGTTACTTTCATGTGTTTTTGTCAGTAAGTTTGCCTGTAAAATTCTGTGTAATTAAATTGTTCGGGTTATTTTATTTATTTCATTATGTGCAATGTAATACATACTTAATGTTCAAGTACTCAAAATTGTTTGTGAGTGATTGCCTGATATGCCTGCTAGTAATTAATTGAGCTGAGATTAATTATTGGTAGTAAATATTTAAAATATTCATTGCTATGTACTAATTAATTTATTGGTTGCAAATTGGTTTTAATTATTTTAATTAAATTAAATTCTAGTAACTTGCGCATCAAGATATCTCTTATAAAATTTATATGTGAACAATTTTTTTTCAGAGAAAATTTTAATTGAGCAATTAGAAAAGTTTTTATCACTAGAAGTTTTATAAAATTTATTAGATGTTTGAAATTAAGTTTAAAATTTTAAAACCCATCTCTTTACTATTACACAGTGTAAAATTACATTGTGTAAATTAAGCTGAGTAATCAAAAGCCCCTAATCCTACTTAGTTGACACCTAAAGTACATGCAAATCCTAAACTAATGACACCTAGCCTACCTAACTACCCCAAACCCACGGCCAACACAACCCACACACTAAACTCTCACATTCACTCACTAATCAAGAAACTTAGCAAGCAAGTTGACCCAAAATCCCCTCTTCTCTCTCCTTCCTTTTACTTTGGCCGAGACCTTCTTGTGTGCCAAGGAAGCCATGGTTGTGAAGCTTTGAAGCTTGCACGTGCACCAAGACACAACCTTTTCATCCTCACATTCAAGTTTTCTCTTCCTCTTCATCTCTTCTTCCTCTCAGCTGAAGCTCTTTGACATGAGGGAAACTCTTTGTGAACTCACCTTGTTTTTTTGTTGAAATGTGGTTGAGGGTTGGAGGTCTCAACCATAACATGCATGCATGCCTCCCTTGAGCTTGATTGTGTTGTGTTTGATTTTTTTTGAGTTAGAATTGACAAAATGGGTTGAAACCCTCTTGGCAGTGGCTGTGCAAATTTGCATGGATTGATTTGCTTTGTTTTGGACGTTTTAAATTAATTGGGAAGGCTCCTAAAATAGAGTAGATCATTCCCAAATTTTCTCAAATTTGTTTGATAACCATTGTGAAATTCAACCCACAAACTAAGTGGTAGTGGCTGTTAGGTTCGTCTAGTCCTGGACAGCTCCCACTGTTTTGTGATTTTTTAAAGATCTAACAGTTGGTTTTTCTTGAAACTTGCTTTAAATGAAAATACACACAAAATATGATAACTTTCATTTTGACACCTTGGTGAGATAACTTCCAATCGGGGTTCATCCATGACCTATAATGTGGCTGTTCAGTTTTTGATTCCTGTACGAACATGGCTCGACTTTTAGTGATTTTACACTTGTGTACTTATCTTTTATTTTTCATGTTCACAGCTTTAAAAACTATACAAAACAAGATTTCTAACCATATAAATTACAAAAATTATCATTTCCAGTTCCTAAATTAACTTTTTAGATTGAGACAGGGCAAGGGTTTTAGGCTCTGTTTTGAGTCTGAAACTTAGGCTGTTAGAAAGAATTTTACTGGGAATGATAGGGAAGGAGTTAGAATACAAGTTTTACCTTTTTAGAAAGATAAATGTGTTACCTTTCTACTGTAAAAATTCCAGCTCAAAATAAGTTTGGAAAGTGTTATAAAAATAAATTTCTTTGAACCATGTTCACTGTGAAGCGATTTCGTTACTGCCAACTTGTAGAATTTTTAGTAATTTTTATATATTTTTGATAATTAAGTGGAATACCATTATCAAAACTATATTTCAAGGACTTTTTATCCATATAAAAAGTTTTTAATTCCAAGGTCAATTAATGCAATCAATTTGATCTCACATTCAGTACTGCAAAAAGGGAATTTCCCTTATTTTGTCAATTTTATAAATTGACTGTGGAATATGTGTAGTGTGGCATATGTATATCTGAAATTGTGAATTTGAAGGGCAATGGATACCTTATATCCCCTGTACCCTTTTTCTTTGTGTTAAGTCCTAGAGAGTGAAATTCTTGGGCAATTACAGTATTGAGTGCCTTTGTGATACAGTCCTTGACAACAGCGTGAACATTGTGATAATGTTGTTTGTCTCTGTAATATGCTCACAAGACTCGGGTGCGAGCGCTTGTGAAGACTAGAACTCTGTTCTAGTGATTATGGCAATTTTGCCATTTAAAGATAAATGAAACCTTAATAGAAAGCACAATTACTTAGGCTACAAGATTTAATTTCATTAGGTAGAATTTAATTAATTAACTCTTTATTTTGTGCGTTGGACTAGAAAGGGACTTAGGACCTTTGCGTGAAGGAACAACAGGTAAGTGTAATTAATTATAAAATTATAAAGTCTTAGAGAGTAAGGAGTGCATAAAACATAATAAAAAATGATACAGGCTGTGATTTATATTGATTTGAGAGTCGTGCAATGGAGATACGAGTGTACGGTAGATTCCTGGAAGTGCAAGGTGGCAAGAAAGTCGCGTGGGATATTCAAACTAGAAGTACTTATATTAGAGGGCAGAGTATGAATGATGCAGTCACCACGGTGTGGTGAGGGAGGCAATGTCCTCATATATTTTTGTTATGTTGTGAGCAGAGGCGATGTCCCAAGGCTCAGTGTCAATTCGTTTGTCCAGTACCGTCTACAGCGGAAACCCACGGTGGCAAGGAAATAAAATCCCTGTGAGGAGAGTGATTGAGGAGTCAGTCCTTAGAGCAGTAGATGATCACAGTTGGTACCTGGGAGATTATCGTAATGTTGTGAGACATTGGGGGGTATTGGCACCGAGTTGTGACGATAGATCACATAGTCGACTTGGCAACCCCGACAAAAATGCAAGTCATCATCAGTTGGTGAGAGCTTGCCATTGTACCATGGTGAAGGGTGTACTCCCAACAATCGTCTAGCTAAATTTGTGTAAGACCACTAAGTTATGGGAGTTCTAGTGGCAGCTGGCCAGTAAGAAAGAATTTACAAAAACAGTTAGGAAAATGATTAGGTTATGAGTGTGATCGTTAAATAACCATATCGAAATGGTTAGTAGAAATTGCCTGTGACTTTTTAAGTCATTTTGTGTGTATTGCTTGACGAAGCAAAGAGTTTACCCTTCTGTTTGTTTTTCTTTTAGGATCGAATGGCAGACGGGGAGCCAGCCCTACACTGGGAAGTTGACTGCCTTATGGGCAGGTGGGTATCTGACGTGGTCAGGGGTGTTGATCACTTTACTGGATACATACAGTTTACCAGGACGCCCATAGACAAGCCTCTAGGAGTATACCCTGTCATCACATAGTACTTCGCATGGTGGACAACCTACGCCACCGTACTACCAGAACGTGGAGCCAGCGGAAGTCTTTGTGATCTCTTCATCTTTGTCATCATCAGAGCATACTCTGACTGCCTCATACTCTCTCGCATCAGTGTTCTCTCTGGCTGAACTCGATGACTCTGATATAGAGGAGATGATCCCTCTGGGAGAGGGAGCACCTGTAGAGATGGAGGAGGTTCCCACTGAGGGGGACCAAGCAGAGGTACCAAACTATGAGCCCCAACCAGCATACGAGGCCAAGGGCCCTGAGGCAGCAGCAACGGCGATGGAGGAGGATCATAAGGTACCAGTTATGGCAGCAACAGTTGTAACACCCCGAAAATTACAACCCAGTAAGTAGAAACGTGAGTAAAATTGAAATTAATTTGGTTGTTTTAAAAGAAAAAAGAGATATATTTTTAGTAATTAAACTACAGTTAGTAATTAATTGAGTAATGAAGAAAAATGAAGGAAAGTAAATAATATAAGTACTTCTTTATAATGGTCAGGTAGAAAGTTTATAAAATCGTAGATATAAAAATTTCTCTGAGTAATCCCTTGTAATTAATTATCTAGAATTAATTCTCTGTAGTTACTTTCCTGTGTATTTGTCTGTAAGTTGCCTGTAGACTTTGCGAGTTTATATTAGCTGTGTTATTTTATTTATTTCCTTATGTGCGGTATGGTACGGTTTAATGTTCGAGTGTTTAAAATTGTTTCTGAGTAATTAACTGATATGCCTGCTAGTAATTAATTGAACTGAGATTAATTACTAGTAGTAAATATTTAAAATTTAAAATATCTATCGCTAGGTACTAATTAATTAATTGATTTCAAATTGATTTGACTTATTTTAATTATTTTAATTATTTTTAATTATAGTAACTTGCGCAACAAGTTATCTCTTGTAAAAATTAGTCTGTAAAGCTTTTCCTATACAGAGAAAATTTTATAAGAGTTATTAAAAAGTTTCATTTCGTAAGTTTTATAAAAATTAAAAATTAGATATTTAAAAGTTTGGTTTTAAAATTAAAATTGCATTTCATTTCAATTACACAGTGCATTCCTACACTGTATAAATTAAAACTTGTCACCCAAGTTATCAAATGACATTCCCTCATCTAATGAAATTGCATGCAAACCCCATTCCCTATCTCTTGCATCTCACGGCCACCACCCCCAAATCACCCACATATTTCATTTTTTTTTCTTCTTTCTCCCTAACTTGAGCTCCAAGTTGAAACACAAAATCACTCTTACTCTCTTTCCCTCTCTCTCGGAACTCACTCCCTCACACACACTCACTCACACAACTTAACACATAAGCTGAAAAGAAAACACTCTCACTCTCTTCCCTCCACACACAGACCAACAACAACACACAACACTCATATTCATTTTCTATTTTCTCTCTTCTCTCTCCTTTCCCTCAACTAGCCGAGAATCACCCAAGGAGGAAGGAGGCCATTCTTGCTTCTCGCTCACCTTGCATGCAGGCCAAGGAGCAAGCTTTCCACCACCAAACTCAGCCAGCCTCATCCCCTTCTCTTCCTCTTTCTCCTCCATGGCCAAGCAAACCCCAAAGGTGAGGGAAACTCTCTGTGGATTTAAGCTTTGTTCTGTAAGTGTGGTTGAGGGTTAGGGGTCTCAACCACATCTTGCATGAATGCCTCTCTTTTGGCTGTTGAATGTGTTTGTTGAGCTTTGCATGTGAAAATTTGAAGGGAAAGAATGAGCCTTGGACAGTGGCTTTTTGTGTGAGTGCATGCATAACCTTGATAGTGTTTTTGATCTCTTTAAACTGGAAGGGGTAGCCCCTGAAATGAGGGAAGCCATATCCATTTTCTTCAAACTCGTTTTTGTGTGTTGCATGTAGAAGGAGACGCAAAAATTCAAGTGGCAGTGGCCATAGCTTCAAGTTACCCCAAACAGCCCCCACTGTTTCGTGAATTTTAGAAGATCCAACCATTGGTTTTTCACAATATTTGTGTTGAATGAAAATAGACAGGAAAAAGAATAACTTTCGTTCTGACACCATGGAGAGAAATTCTCATCTCAAAGTTCATCCATGGCTTACAAAATGGCTGTTCTGTTTCGAGTTCCCCAGGAACATGTCTCAGTTTTTCTTAATTTTCTAATTGTACACTTAATTTTTTTTGTGCCATTAAAAACCAGATAAAACAAGATTTTTAACCATATAATTTACGAAAATTTTCATGCACAATTTCTAAATTAATTTTTCGAAGAGAGACAGCACAACCGTTTTGAAGCTTTGTCTGGAATCCGATTTTTAGGGTGTAAAAAAAAAATTTGCTGGGAACAATTGGGGAGGAATTGGGAAGCACGAGATACCATTTTGGAAAGACCAAGGTGTTATCTCTTTTTTGTAAAAATTCCAACTCAAAATTCTTTTGGTAAGTAATGGAAAATAAAATTTCTTCAAAACCTATTTCTAGAAGGATTTAACTAACCTTCCAATTTGTGGAATTCTTAATAATTTTTGTAGATTTTTTCTAATTAAGTGGAGTATCAATATGAAAAATAGACTTCAAGAGCTTTTCATTCATATAAATATTTCCTAGTTTTAAGGCCATTTAATGCAATCAATTTGATCTCACATTCAGTGCTGTGAAAGGGAAACTTTCCTTCTTTAGTCAATTTTTTATTTTTATTATTTTTTACTGTGACTGTGACATTGTGTATGACACATGTGTGATGGGTATAGTTATATTTGTGAATGAAAGGGGCAATGGATACCATATATCCATGTACCCAAATCGTTGATTTTAAGTCCCAAAGAATGAAGTTCTTGGGCAATGGTGACCTTGAATGATTATTGTAGAATTAATATTTAAGTATATGTTTTGTCTCTGTGATGAGTTCGCAAAACTCGAGCGCGAGTACTTGAGATAACTAGAATTTTATTCTAGTGATTATGGCAAGATTGTCATTGAACAATAATGATAAGTGAAAATTCAACAGAGAGTATTACTAATTAGCTTCAAGATTTTATTTTATTATTTTATTATTTTATTTTATTTAATAGGAATTAATTAATTAACTCTTTATTTTTTTTATGCGTTGGACATAGAAATAAACTTAGGACCTTTGCATAGAGGAAATAAAGGTAAGTCAATTATTTAGAAAATCCTAAAATTGAGAGAGTAAGGAATTCATAAGACGTAATAACCTTAATATGTGCTGAAATGTGATTTTTGAGAGTCACGCGATGGAACTACGCGTGTGTGCGACGATCCGCGGGAATTGCAAGAGACAAAGAGAGTCAGGTGGAGTGTTCCAGCTGTGAGAATAACAAAGAGAGGGGGCAGAGTTCGAAAGGCGTGTCACGGTGTAATGTGACGTTACTCATAGAAAGGTGATGGAGGCAAATGTCCTCGTAAATATAAAATTTTGAGCAGAGACGGGGTCTCAGGCTCGGCGTCTATTCAACCGTCTAGTACCATGTGCAGCGGAATCTCACAGTGACGAGAAAGAATAACCCCGATAGGGAGAGTTGTTGAGGAGTCAGTCCTCAGAGTAATAGATGACCACAGATTGGTACCTGGGAGATGATCGTAAAGGCATGTTGACCTTGGAGGGTAAGCACTGAGTTGTGACATCAGTTCACATAACCGACTTGGCAACCCTGACATAGCTACGAGACATTCTTCAATTGGTGAGAGTCCACCTTGTACCATGGTGATGGTGTACTCCCAACAGTCATCCAACTCAGATTGTGTAAGAAAGTTGTTAAAGATGAAAGTGGAGATCGAATGACGTGTTCACCACGAAGTGATAGAGACGACTATCTCATATGTGTATATATTTTGTTTGGAGTCAAGACTGGGTCTCAGGCTTGGCGTCAATTCATCCCGTCTTATACTATGGGCAGCGAAAACCCATAGTGATGAGTATGGATAAGCTCTGTGAGAGAGTGTTTAAGGAGTTAGTCCTCGAAGTATGAATGACCACAGATTGGTACCTGGGAGATGATCGTGAGACATGTTGACCTTGGAGGGTAGGTGCCGAGTTATGACAATCGTTCACATAGCTGACTTGGCAACCCTAACATAACCACGAGACATTCTTCAGTTGGTGAGAGCCCACCTTGTACCATGGTGAGGGTGTACTCCCAACAGTCATTACACTCAAAATATGTGTAAGACCACTGAGTTCTGGGAGTTCCAGTGGTGGCTAGCCAATGTAAAACAATTTACAGAAATAGTTGTGGAAACGAATAGGTTTTGAGTGTGATCGTTAGAGAACCACATCATGGTGGTTAGCAGGATTGTGTTTGTGACTGTCAAGTCGTTCAATGTGTACTGCTTGATGAAGCAGGGAGTTTACCCTCTGTTTATTTTTCTTTTAGGAACCGATTGTAGTACCTGTGGAGATCATAAAAAGGCTATCGTCATCGTCTTTCTCTTTCAGAGAGTCTTCGAAAGGGTCATCTGTAACACCCCGAAAATTTCAACCCAGTAAATAGGGACGTGAGAGGTTTAATTAGAAATTAATTGAAATTAATTGAAATTAATTTGTTTGATTTAAATAAGAAAGGATATGTTTGAGTAATAAAAATATAGTTAGTAATTAATTGAGTAATGAAGGAAAATGAAGGAAAGTAAATAATATAAGTGTTTCTTATAATGGTCAAATAGAAAAAAAAGATTGATAAAGTCAAAGGATATAATATTCTCGGTAATTAAAATCTATGTGATTAATTCAATGAAATTAATTGCTTGAGATAAAAGTTTCTCTGTGAGTAACTTCTTGTAATTAATTCCCTAGAATTAATTCTCTGTAGTTACCTTTCTGTACTAATTGTCTGTGTTCTTTTATTTATTTCCTTATGTGCAGTGTGAAAAGTGTTTAAGGTAAATACTTAAAATTGTCTGTGAATGATTATCTGATATGCCTGCTAGTAATCAATTGGGCCGAGATTAATTACCGGTAGTAAATATTTAAAATATCTATTGCTATGTATTAATTAATTTATTGGTTGCAAAGCGATTTTAATTATTTTAATTAAATTAAATGTTAGTAACTTGCACGCCGAGTTATCTTTCATTGGAATTCATCTATGAGCAATTACTCTACAGAGAATATTTTATAAGAGTTATTAAAAAGTTTTCATTTCATAAAGATTTATAAAATTAATTAGATATTTAAAAGTTTGGTTTTAAAATTAAAATCGCGTTTCATTTCAATTACACAGTGCATTCCTACATTGTGTAAATTAAACTCAGTACCTAAAACTATCAACTTACACCTCTTAACCAATTAAAATTCATGCACTTACCCTCACCCCTCCACAAACACACGACAATCTCTCTCTCTCACTGAAATCCAATTCATTTCCTCTCACTTATTTCAACTTGGCAATTAAGTTAAACTTAAAAGCTCTCTTCTCTCTCTTCGTCACTCACACGGACCAACAACAATACACAACATTCAAATTCATTTCTCTCTTTCTCTCTTCTTCTCCCACGGCCCTGCACCCCAAACCCTTTCCTCTTTTTTATTTTATTTTTCTCTTCTTCCTCCTCACTCAGTCACAGAACCCTCACCACCACTCTTCTCCTCCTTGGCTGTGGCACCCCAAGCCCCAAGGGAAGCCATTGAAAACCTTGCATGCAGCTGGATCCTCTTCCCTTCCCTTCTCTCAACAGCAACTCACTCTCTCCTCTCTCAGCCAGGCTTAGCAAGGTGAGGGAAACTTCTTTGTGAATTCTATTTTCAATTTAAGTGTGGTTGAGAGTTAGGGGGCTCAACCACACACAACATGAATGCCCCTCATCTGGACTGTTTGTATGTTTTGTTTGAAATGTTTGCATGTGAAAATTTTTGAAGGGAAAGGTTGAGTCTTTGGCAGTGGCTGTTTGTGTGAGTGCATGCATGGCCTTGATGGAGTTTTGATTTCTTTAAACTGTAAGGGATAGTCCCTGGAACAAGGGAAGCCATACCCATTTTCTACAAAACTCGTTTTTCTGTGTTGCATGTAGAAGGAGACTTCAAAATCCAAGTAACAGTGGCCGTAGCTTCGAGTTGCCCTGGACAACCCCCACTGTTTCGTGAATTCTTTCAACCATTGGTTTTTTACAAAATTTGTTTTGAATGAAAATAGGCACGAAAATGAACAATTTTTATTTTGACACCATGGAGAGAAAACCTATTCTTGAAGTTCATCCGTGGCTTTCAAAATTTATGTTTTGTTTTCGAGTTCCCTAGGAACATGCCTCGGTTTTTCTTAAAATTCTAATTGTACACTTAATTTTTTGTTTTTTTTGTGCCATTAAAAACTAGACAAAAGAATATTTTTAACCATATAATTTACGAAAAATATCAAGTACAATTTCTAAATCAATTTTTCGAAGAGAGACAGAGCAATGGTTTTGAAACCCTGTTTGGAGCTCAAATTTTAGGTTTTAAAGAAAACTTTTCTGGGAGCAATTGGGGAAGAATTGGAAGGCATGGGATACCATTTTGGAAAGACCCAGATGTTATCTTTATGATGTAAAAATTTCAAGTCAAAATTCTTTTGGAAAGTACCCGAAAGTAAAATTTCTTCAAAACACGTTTCTGGAAAGGATTTAACTAACCTGTCAACTTGTCAAATTTTTAATAATTTTTGTAGATTTTTATTAATTAAGTGGGATACCAATCTAAAAAAATAGACTTCAAGAGCTTGCTTTCATTTCATATAAAACTTTCCTAGTTTTGAGGCCATTTGATGCAATCAATTTGATCTCACATTCAGTGCTGCGAAGGGGAAATTTTCCCTTTTTAGTCAACTTTTGTTTTAATTATTTTGACTGTGGCCGTGATATAGTGTGTGACTTGTGTGTAATGTATGTAGTTGTTTTTGTGAATGAAAAGGGCAATGGATACCATATATCCATGTACCCAATTTGTGATTTTAAGTCCTAAAGAACAAAGTTCTTGGGCAATGGTGACTTTGAATGACTGCGTGGAATTATTCCTTGAGTGTATGTTTTGTCTCTGTGATGTGTTCTCAAGACTCGAGTGCGAGTACTTGCGATACTGGAATTTGATTCTAGTGATTATGGCAAGATCGTCATTGAACGATAGTGATAAGTGAAAATTTAACAGAGAGTATTATTATTAATTAGCTTCAAGATTTTATTTCATTTTTTTATTTTTTTTAATAGGAATTAATTTAATTAACTCTTTATTTTTATGCGTTGGACAAGAAAAATTTTAGGACCTTTGTGCGGAGGAATCGTCGGTAAGTTACTAATTAATAAAAAAAATTAAATTGAGAGGGTAAGGCAAGAATAAAACTTAATAAGATTTGTGATGCGCATTATTTGTGATGCGCATTGCGAAAGTGCGCTTTTCGAGAGTCGAGCAACGGAGACGTATGTGTACAGCGGAGCAACAGAATTGCGAAGAGAGTTGCGTGGGACATTTTTCGTCTGTGAAAGAAAGTTGTTAGAGATGAAAGTGGTGATCGAATGACGTGTTCACTTACGAGGTGATGGAGACGATGGTCTCATATATATATATATATATATTGTTTGGAGCCGATGAGGGTCTCGGCTTGGCATCAATTCATCCCGTCTTGTACCATGGGCAGCGAAAATCCACAGCGACGAGTATGGATAAAGCTCTGTGAGAGAGTGTTTGAGGAGTCAATCCTCGGAGTATGAATGACCACAGATTGGTACCTGGGAGATGATCGTAAGGCAGGTTGACCTTGGAGGGTAAGACACTGAGTTGTGACGATAGATCACATAGCTGACTCGGCCACCCTAACAAAAATACGAGACATCATCACTTGGTGAGAGCTCGGCTTGTACCACGGTGAGGGTGTACCATGAAACTTCGGGTACCTTGACTATCGATAAATGATGTTCCCCAGGAGCAAAGCCATCTAAGCCCCAATAGTCATTCCACTCAAAAGTACGTAAGACCACTGAGTTCTGGGAGTTCCAGTGGCAGCTGGCCAGTGAGTTACAATTTATAGAGATTAGTTCTGGGAACGAGTAGGATCTGAGTGTGATCGTTAGAAAAACCCATCGTGGTGGTTAACAGGATGGTGTTTGGGACTGTCTAGTCGTTCTGTGTGTACTGCTTGATGAAGCAAGAAGTTTACCCTATGTTTATTTTTCTTTTAGGAGTCGATGGCAGTACCTGTGGAGATCGCAAAGCTGCTATCGTCATTGACTCTCTCTTTAGGAGAGTCTTCGAGGGGTCATCTATATTGATTACTATTTTCGATGCCACACCATCAAAGGAGTTCACGTTTGGTCCGACGCTTCTCTCCTTTCACCGAACCCCTTTATGTCCAGAATTGGAGGTGTAATTGGGTGAGTGCCCATCAGGGGGATCCGCCGCCAATTGTTAACTTAGGGAACAGTGAGTCAAGATTTTTAAGAAGGATTTGGAGAACTTTGAGGAAGATTCTGTGAAGGATCTCGTGGACGATGACCACTAGATTTCTTCTCAGGAATCTTGTCAAAGGCCCTCTGCTATCTTATTTCTGGGATTAGTCTAACATGCAGGGTTGGGTTTAGAGATGACTGCTCTGAGACTAGGTTTTCCCCTTTTTATGTATTTGGATATGGGTAGACCTAGGTTTCAGATTTTTGGTATGTACATTCAGCTTTCATACTATATTACCCTATGTATTTGGTATACACTTTGGGAAGTACATATTACTATTACTTCAGAAAATATTTGGGTTATGAAAATCTCTATTTCATGTATATATGTATATTTTATAGCCAAAGCTATTTACTTTATTTATTCTGTTTTACTTGCTTTTAAATGTATATTTACAATTGAGGCGGCAATACGTAACTTCCAAAATTAATTAATCAAAAGTTTTAAAAACTTAGTAAAATTTTGATCTATGTTTTATTAACTTCATAGTTTTTTGGAAAAATTAAAATTAGTTAACACGTTTTCCAAATAATTTAAGGATCTTTTCCTTACCTTTTTCGAAGATTGAATAAAGTAACACACATATTGAATTAAAATAAGTTTAAAATGAGAATATATGTAAACCCGAATTTAGGGTGTTACATCATCTGTACCCATTATTGTTTCCGATGCCACACCATCAGAGGAATTCATGTTTGGTCCGACGCTTCCTACCTTTCGCCGAACCCCTTTATGTCAAGAATTGGAGGTGTAATTGGGTGAGTGCCCGTCAGGGGGATCCGCCGCTAGTAGTGAACTTAGGGAATAGTGAGTCAGGGTTTTTAAGAAGGATTTGGATAACTTTGAGGAAGATTTCGTAAAGGATCCTATAGATGATGACCACTAGATTTCTTCTCAGGAATCTTGTCAAAGGCCCTCCGCTATCCTATTTCTTGGGGTTAGTCTAACATGCAAGGTTGGGTTTAGAAATGATTACTCTGAGACTAGGTTTTCCCCTTTTTATGTATTTGGATATGGGTAGACATAGGTTTCATATTTTTGGAATGTACATCCAGCTTTCGTACTCTATTACCCTATGTATTTGGTATACACTTTGGAAATGTATATATTATTATTACTCCAGAAAATATTTGGATTATGAAATTCTCTACTTTACGTATGTATGTATGTATGTATGTATGTATGTATGTATGTATGTATATCTTGTAACAGAAAAATATATCTTTTTATTCATTATACTTAATTCGAAATTAAGTGCCCATTTATAATTGAACAACGCTACATAGTTTTCTTGCAAACTTAAATAACCTATTTTTAATTATTAAGCAAAGCACAACTTTCGAAATACAAATAGAAATAAAAAGTTTTTAACAATTTGGTAAAATTCCAACTTATGTTTCATAATTACACTTGATTTGCACAATTAAACAAGCTATCATGTTTTAGAAAATAAATAAATAAAGGATCTCTCTTTTTTTTTTTTTTACAAGAATTGAATAAAGTAACACGCCTATTGAATTAAAATAAGTTTAAAATGAGAATATATGTAAACCTGGATTCAGGGTGTTACAACGGTGGGTGTAGAGGTCCTGGCAGGAGGAGCGGGATGGGTGGTGAAGGATACTGCTGATGACTCCAAGGAGGATCTAGAGGAGGATCTGGAGGAAGACCCTGAGGAGGACTCACCCAGGGATTCCCTCGAGGTCTTATCTCGAGAGTCACGTTGTTAGTTCCCCACTAACCAGTACCTGCACTTGACTCCCAGGATCCCTACATAGCGTAGATGTTTATGATGACTGCTTTGAATGCTAGGATCTTCTTTTATGTTTCATGTATTTTGTTGGGGGTAGATCTAGGCATTCAGATATTTTGAAGTATATATTCAATCATCCTATGTACCTTGTATATGTGTATATTTGCACTCAAGCTTCGGGGGTACTTCTGCTACACTTTCAACACACACACACACACACACACACACACACACACACACACACATATATATATATATATATATATATATATATATATAGTATGTATATATATATATATATGTATGTATGTACCTATTTATATTTTCAGTCATGATTATCATCTTTATTTATTCCTGCTCTTTCGAAAATTTAAAAATTGTTCTTTTATAATCAAAATAACACTACGACCTTTTTCTTCCAAATTAACTTGACGCATCATAACTACGAAAATAAATGATGATTTCAAAATTAAAATGGAAATAAAAAGTTTTAAAATTTTCACTAAAATCCCAATCAAGTTTTCTGAATCTCACTAGATTTTCATAATTAAATTAACTAAAGCGCTTTTATAAGAATAGTCAAATGAGTTTAATATTGCATATTTACCATTGTAGAGATTAGGGTGTTACACCTTTTATGTCAAGAATCTGAGACGTGATTAGGTGAGTGCCCGTTAGGGGGATCTGCCACTAGTCATGAAGTTAGGGGACAGTAAGTCGAAGATTTCGGAGGAGGATTCCCGAGGAGGATTATGAGAAGAATACGGTGGATGATGGCCACAGGATTTCTTCTCAGGGATCTTGCGAGGGATCCTTTGTCGTCATCTTTATTTTGGAGGTTAGTCTAACATGCAAGGTTGGGTATTAGTGATGACTGCTCAGAGTCCTAGGATCTTATTTTCTTTTCATGTATTTAATATGGGTAGACCTAGGCTTCAGATTTTGATAGATGTATATTCAGTCGCCTTACTTTATCACATTATGTAGTTTGTATATTCCTTGGGATTATACCTATTATTTTCGCTCAGGAAAACATCTATGTTATGACGCTCTTTACTTCAAGGGTGTATTTATATACATATTTTGTAGCCAAAAATATCTCGTTTTATTTATTTTGGTTAATTAGAAATTAAATGCTTATTTGTAATCAAAATGACGCTACATTGTTTTCTTGCAAATCAAAATAACATGTTTTAATTATTAAGCGAAATGCAACTTTCGAAATTAAAAATGAAATAAAAAGTTTTAACAATTTGGAAAAATTCCAACTTACGTTTTCATAATTACACTTGATTTGTACAACTAAACAAACTATCATGCTTTATAAAATAAATAAATAAAGGATCTCTTCTTTCTTTTACAACAATTGAATGAAGCAACACGTTTATTAAATTAAAATAAGTTTAAAATGCGGATATATGTAAACCGGATTTAGGGTGTTACAAATAGTAGGACCAAATAAGTAATTAAGCAAAGATTTATTGTGTAGAAGATCATATTATCTCTACCATCACAAAAGTCTGTAAAAATACAAAAAGTTTCTCATTCTAGGTACACCTAATTTCTTAGTCACCCTATGTCAAATTGATATTGACTTGAGTATTGAAATCCATGAAGGTAGCCTCTCCATTGCCTTCCTAGCTAGAAGCTAAGGCATTGCAATATTCAAGATAGATCTAGTGGACTTAGATAACATTATGAAGGACAGGTATATATATATATATATATATATATATACATACACACACACACACACACACACACACACACACACACACACTATAAATTGAAAATATTTTAAAATTGATTTTTTTTGCAAAATATAATATGTATTAGAATATGAGGAGTACATACATTGAAAATTTCTAGTTTTAAAAGGAATAAAAGGTAGTATGATTAATTACATATTATTTTATCATTGTCTTGGCCTAATGTAGATAAATTACAAATATATTGATGCAAACTTAAAAAAAAAAAAAAGAAGAGTTATTGTATAAAATTTGAAAAATTTTAATTTAATATGATGAAATTAACAATAATTGATCATTACACATTCTAAGTGTTGATATTTTATATTTGTTAGGTAAAAAGTGAGTAGGTACCTTAAAATAAATAAACTCTTTTTAATGGATTCTAATCATAAAAGGTAAATTTTGTATGTTTTTTTTATCCATAATTTATATAAAGATATCTAAACATTCTATTTTACTAAATCAAAATAAATCTCATGTACTGAATGTAAAACAACTTTTTCCAAATTAGTAATTTTTAGGAAAAATATAATAATAGGTTATTAACGAGTGATGTATAATTAATTGTTAAAATGTGAACCCATAAGATCAACCAAAGAAATAAAAAAGGAAAGTCATATTTAGCTAATAGTTGTTTACCACGTTCATGGTCTTCAACCCTTGCTACTCCAATATATATAGGATCGAACCATACTCTGAAATCAATTCATTCAAGCGAAGTGCAACAAATAGTGTGTGACAAACAAAAATAAAAGAATAATATGAAGTTCACAATATTCACTATATTTTTCTCTTTATTTCTAGCTGACTTTGGTTTTGCTCAACCAGGGGATCTTGACATATCAAGATTTGGAGGAAAACCAAATGCAGATATAGCCCAGGTATCAACATGTGACATTGAACAAGAAAAAGGAATTGATTTCACCAATTGGCGAAAGAATTTAGGTGTAGTGTCAAAGGGTAGGAACTTTTTAATTATTATTACTTCCTAGTTTTTAATTGATTTGTGATTTGCACATTTTGAAGGCTATCTTAAGCGCTTGGACTCAAGCATGTGCATCAACAACTGCTGTGAAAATTGTGATTCCAGCTGGCACATACCAGATGGGCGCAGTAGACGTCAAGGGTCCTTGCAAGGCTCCTATTGAAATACAAGTTGATGGCACAATTCAAGCACCTGCAAACCCAGCTGACCTTAAGGGGGCTGATCAATGGTTCAAGATTCAACATGTTAACTCTTTAACCCTGTCAGGTCAAGGAGTTTTTGATGGTCAAGGTCCAAATGCTTGGAAACTAAATGATTGTCATAAAACCAAGGACTGCAAGATGCATTGCATGGTAAATAAATATTAATATTGAAATTGAAAACAAATGTAACATATCTTGTGCCTTTATAAAACATAAATTAATTGTCTTTTTATTTTGTTTCTTCAAATGCCAACAGAATTTCGGTTTTAATTTCCTCAATAATACAATTGTTCGTGGCCTTACCTCCAAGGATAGCAAAAACTTTCATGTCAATGTTTTGGGGTGCAACAATTTCACATTTGACGGGTTTAAAGTTAATGCCCCACACGATAGCCCCAACACCGATGGGATCCACATTGGAAGATCCACTGATGTGAAGATTCTTAATACAAACATTGCTACCGGAGATGACTGTGTCTCATTGGGTGACGGTTGCAAAAATATAACTGTGCAAAATGTGAATTGTGGACCTGGTCATGGCATTAGTGTTGGAAGCCTTGGAAGGTACGAAATTGAAGAACCCGTGGCAGGTCTTCTAGTTAAGAATTGCACAATAACCGGAACTAGCAATGGTGTTAGGATTAAGACCTGGCCTGACACACCAATAACAATTACAATTACTGATATGCATTTTGAAGATCTTACCATGGATAATGTTACAAACCCTATCCTCATAGACCAAGAGTATTGTCCATGGAACCAGTGCTCCAAGAAGGTATTTAATTCCTTATCCATTAATGTATAGGCTAATGATATTATTTGAATGACTAAATAGTCCATCTACTAAGGTGATTTAAAAGACTGATTTTTATATCATTTCTTGTTCTTGTGATGACTTAGAATCCGTCAAAAATCAAGATAAGTAATGTTTCCTTCAAGAACATTAAGGGCACTTCTGGAAGTCAAGAAGGAGTGATTCTTTTTTGTAGCAGTGGTGTCCCATGTGAAGGTGTAGAGCTGGCTGATATTGATCTCACATTCAATGGAGCTCCAGCAACGGCTAATTGTACAAATGTGAAGCCCGTCATAACAGGAAAAGCTCCTACTTGCGCAGCTTAGAATGAGAAACAACAATAATGCCCACTTTATTTTTTCCACAACATGCTTGTACTTTCATTCCTTTCAAGAATAGGCAAGCCATCCCAATTAAATGAGGAGATGTTTAGTAGTTTTAGTTGCTTGTGAATAAATACTTCAACATAATTGTGGTAGAACAATGATAATATATGTAATGCTTATTGAATAACAAAGGATTTTTTCTTTATTCTTATCATTATTGACCTTCTAATATGTTCCAAATTCATACAAAAGTCTGGAATTTTAGAAAGTTCCATGGAATGATATAAAATATAGGTGCAAATCACATAAATGCTATGACTATTTCTTCTTCTTGATGCATTACATTTACCATTAGTATCCGAATAAGACTAGATGACCCTTTTTTCACCAGTGGATCAATTCAAGTAACCTACTAGATTGGTTACACAACTAAACTTATGTGAACTTAAAAGTAAATAAGCTTTAACCAATGTGAAATATTTATTTAAAATCTATGAGTGAGAATCTTACCTAAGACTTAATCTCTAATTAAATTAATACATTATGCTTATTTTGTGGTTATGTTACGATGATGATGGTGGCTAGAAGATGTTAACACCAATACTATAATGGAAGGGAATTATTTAAAACTAAGTTTTTTAGTTTGGGCAAAATTAGAAAATAAATTGTTAAACTTTGATAATGCGTAATAAGAAAACTTCAAGATTTAAAATGATTAAAAAACTTACAACAAAAAGGTGTTGCATTCTTTATCTAATTATGTACTTCATTTCGGAAAAATTTTATGTGCACTCCATATCATAGTGAGAAGCCATCACTCCTTTATATCTTCTAATGAAATGTCAAGCGATTGCACGGTACTTGTAAAAATTGTAATGTCCCAATTTACATCTATAGGAATTTACATCATTAACTTATTTTAGGAAATTAAATATTTCCTAAAATAAGCCTTGTTTGAATGAAAGAGAATTATGAACGCAAGAAATTGCGAGTAATTCTTTAAATATTGTGTGAATTGTGTGATATTTAGATTATGTGTGAATTCTTTTACGATTACATTTTATTTGACTTCATATTTTAATAATTCAGTTATTAATTATTTTGTATGTGTGGTTATTATTATGGATCTAGAATGAAAAGATGTTAGCTTTTGGGCCTAGAAAACAATAAAATAAAAATAAAAGCTGATGGGGGAGCGAATAGCAGAAAAGGGAGGTGCTAGAAGTAAAACTGTTCAGATTTTAAAACAAGAATGCCAAAGTTTTTCTTTAATTTAATGGGAATAATTAATTAGTTAAACAGAATTATTAAAATAAAAACAATAAATTAGAATATTAAGAGGTAGAATAATGGACCATTAAAGGCTTAATAATCATAGGATTTATGAGTTCTTATTCATCATTAGTACTATTTACCACCCTGTCTCCCAATCTAGCCTATAAATACCACCCTTCATTCCTTAGTTCAGCACACCTTCCTAGAGAGAAGATAGAGAGATTAGAGAAAAAGCTCGAGAGAAGGAAGAGCTCTCCTTAGTGGTGGTGGTGTTGAGCAAGTGGTTGAGGGAAAGGAAGAAAGGGCTTTCAACTTCATCCAAGCTTAGGAGAAATAGGTATGGATGATGTTGTATTTTTAAAATATTATTCTATGTGAGTGTGGAGATGGACCTCAAAAGTCCTCTCATTTCATGGTTTGATCTTATATATGCATGATATGTATTTCTATAATTGTTTGTATGTTATTATTCTAAGTGTGTATGGATTAAATATTGAAATTGGATGAACGCTACGATGAATTTGTAAGAACAAGTATGAATATGATGAGTGTAGTAAGAAAATCAAGAATTCAGTCCTTTAATCCTAGAAGGGGGAGTGATTTTTATGATCACTTGTTAGTGTTTTCTTTATTTTAATTATTATTAAGTATAATGATTGTATTAAACTATGAAAGATATATATTTCTTTACATAACTTGTATGAGGAAAATTATATTTTTGAGATATATTGTTGTTACATAATTATATTGAAATTATAACTATGAAAGTCCTTTATTTGAGGGAGAATTATAATTACAAGTGATTATTATCAATTGTATGTGAAATGTTTTATTTAAATAAATACTAAATTTTTTAGGTTGACAACGTTATTATTTTATATTGGAAATGTTTGTTATCATAAGTAACCTTTATATATATATATATATATATATATATATATATATATATATATATATATATATATATATTCCAAACTTATTTAAATAAATAGATTATATTTTTAGTTACGAATGACTATCTTATTTTATAAAGAAATTAAGTATAATTGAGATATCAAATATTTGAGATTATATACTTGTGTATGATTTTATTATAATAATTTTCTTATAGTAACGAATATTAAATGTAATTATTTCCATAATGTTTTGAAAAGAAAAGCATGAAAAATAATAAGTTTAAACGAGAACTTGTATATAATTAAGAGGATTTGTTAAGTGTAAATATGTGAACGTGTTTAATGTTGTCCCAACTAAAACGCATTATATTATGTGTATGAAATTGTTATGACTTGGAATGATTGATAGTGTACCAAGATTATTATTTATTATGTTTCTCATACCATATCCTTTATATAAATTGCTAAAGGGTGAGAACGACCCTTATGAGTAGTTTTACTCTGCGGAAATATTCCGAGAGTAAGTACCTTAGAGCCTTGAGGACTTGGACTAGCCAAGTTGGACGGAAAGTACGATTGGATGTGGAGCGGGAAGCTACAGTTTGGTACACCGCGAGTTGAGATGCATGGCCCAGGCAAGAGGTCTAAGGGATGGAAGGCATTGAGTGTGTGATGTCCCAATGGGTAGGTCGGCCCCCTACATTCTGCGACTGATAGTGCCAGCTCGTAACATCCCGATAAACGCAAAGACAACTTATGATGACGTGGAGGGTATACCTCTTTTGAAAATGATTCACTAAGTATTCTGGAAAGTTACGCGTAATGAGATTATTCATCTGACAGCTGGTATTGGTGTTAGCATACCAAGATGGATGTTGACTGCACAGGTATGAGACTGTGACAAGTTTGAGGTATACTTACTCCCCATCGCTTCCCGAAGGTTGAATCGTGATTAGTGGTTGGTCAACCGAGAATATGGATCCATACAGTGATGATGATGTAAAGAAGATGATGATGACGGCATGAGATTTAGGATGTCTAGACGTTTCTACTATATATATATATATATATATATATATATATATATATATATATTTGTATATACTCTGTTGTTTGTTGTGTGCTGGAATGAGAAAAGTTCTCTACTCTTTCCATGGGGTGACATCGAAAGAATACGACCTCACCCCATTTCCCTTTACTTTTTTTTTACACATAGATAGACCCAGCATCATGGAACATAGAAGTAACGTTCTGCCCGACTGGACAGTGGTTTTTCCATAAAGGCGATGGTAGATGTTACTATCAAGGAGATCTCATCATTCTTAACCCAATAATAGGCACACCGATAGTATCAGCTGAGCTTATCTTTCCTGCTGGAATATTCTCTGTACCTGACTGGGAGCAGCCCATTGTGAATCCTGGACTCGCCGATGAGTACATATGTCCGCCTCTGTCACCTCTTATACCTGGGGGGATGATCGTCATTCAATTGAGATTGATGAAGAAGGTGGCGACTAGATTTATCTTTAGGTGCTGCTCTGATGGGATAGGTTGGTCAGTTCTCTGTTGGTATTTATCTTATGTTGCTTTAATGATTTATCTTTTGGATATTTCAGTTGTATTAACCTTTAGTTATGTTTATCAACTTTTTAAGAACATCTTGAATAATGACTAAGTTATATTTCTTTTCATATTGGTGCTTATATTTTAATTTCCATAGTTATCCAAAGATGTTTTCAACACGCGAAAAATTCACATGGATTTTCATGAATAAATTAAACAAGAGTTTTATTAAAATTAAATACAAAGCGCTTTATTTATGTTTCAGAGTAATGTAATGAGGGATGTTACAAAAAATAGCATTTTTTTATAAAAATATATAAAAAAGGTGTTTTTTTTTTCTTTTTACAGATTTTAATAAATTCAACGATACTTTTAGACACTTCAAGAAACTCAGGGACTAATTCGCATCAACCAAATCTAAGGACAAAGTTTTGCGAACACAATCGCTACATTGATATGTACTCTTATTAACCCAATTGGGTTTGGAGAGTTCGAAAAGCATTAGACCAAATGGATTTGACTTTCAAGTTATTGACTATTTTTTATCGATTATCGATGGGAATTTCTTCAAATTAGTATCAAGTTTCATTGCAATGGATATCTTGTAAAAGGTTAACACAACTGCTATGTTGTGCTAATTTCATAGGTTTACTATGTACACAATAATGTTGAATTCAAATCCATTTATCTGATTAGTTGCATGTATAAAGTGTTATCTAAGCTTTCATTGAATAGGTTACAAAAAATCATGAAAGAGTATTGGAATCTCAATTTTCATTTATTGAAGAAATGCGATTTTCTTCATGATTACTTGTTGCTAATGAATTTTTCAAGAAAGCCAAAAGAGAGATGTGCATGTTATATAAAGTAGATTTCGAGAATGCATAAGACATGGTTAGCTAGAAATGTCTAGATTACTACATGGAAAGAGTGGATGAAGAAGTGTCAAAACCAAACTAAAATATTAATATTGATTGATGGAAACTCTACAGAAGAACTCAGGTCTAGTATAAGATTGTTATAGGGTAGTGCTTTTGTACTTGGGTAGTCCCAATACACCTTAGACACCCCTCTCCCAAAGAGTGGTTTCTGATTCAATGTGGGAAATTGCAATGCTCAAAAAGGGAAACTTGCAAGAGATAAGAGATACAATAATCACAGAAGATATGGCACAATATCACCTTGTCTTGGATCCTCTCCCCAAATCCACTCTAGAAGATTAGGTAACCTACTCTATCCCAAAATAACATATGCTCACTCATGCTATATAAGTGGGCAAAACGGTAACCTAATTTTAATACTCATACACCTACTTCCTTGAGCACCTCCTTGACATGAGCATCAAATTTGTGTTTGCTGGTGCTCCCCGATGTCAATAGTGTAAGAAAGAGGATATGGATCCAAAGCTTTTGTAGAACTTAGCCTTAACACACTTTTAAAATTTTTTATCCATTGGATTTCTTAGAAACCTAGCATCCATTGGTTTTTACACATAACTAAAGCTTTTTAGCGTCCAATTTGATCACGTTTTTAAGCTCTTTATTCTATACGTTTGTTTGTTATGGTTTCATGCTTTAACTTCTATTCTTGTATAAGCTTACTTGATATTCTCTTTGCATTGAAAATGCTCTAAGGTTTAAATATCTTATCATTTAATGAAAGTTAGGATAATCTAAGTATAAGTACAACCATCGATCAAAAGCAAAATGGATGTCAGGGCATAGTACTAGGTGAGTGAACAAAAGAAGGAATGGTCAGAAAAGCAACTCTGCTCGTCAGAAGTTGATAACCCCTTTTTGGAGAAGTGATAGGAAAGAGCTCTCCATACATTAAATGAAGAATCAAAATGGGAAGAAGATAAAGCTCATTTGTTCTCAACGTTTATCTCATGAAGAGCATACCAGAGCAAGACTTGAAGAGAAGAAAACAAGTTATGCTAAACGAACTCTTAAATCTTTCTCTTTGATCTGAATCTTGCGTTTGTTGGATGAAGTTCCTACAAGTTCTTAAACAGTTTTACTCTATGCTTTGTAAAGTTATTTATACCTACGCCAAATTAAACATTTTTAAAAAGACCAAATTGAACCGTTTTAAAAATTAAGGGATGGAATTGAATCGTTTATTATTAGTGAGACGAAATCAAATAAAATAATAAATAGTAGGAACAAATTAGTAATTAAGCAAAGATTTATCGTGTAGAAGATCATATTATCTCTACTATCAAAAAAGTCTGTGAAAAAACAAAAAGTTTCTCATTCTATGCACAAAATATTTTAAAATTGATTTTTTTTTTGCAAAATATAATATGTATTAGAATATGAGGAGTACATACATTGAAAATTTCTAGTTTTAAAAGAAATCAAAGGTAGTATGATTAATTACATATTATTTTATCATTGTCTTGGCCTAATGTAGATAAATTACAAATAAATTGATGCAAACTTAAAAAAACAAAAAAAGAAGAGTTGTTGTATAAAATTTGAAAAATTTAAATTTAATATGATGAAATTAACAATAATTGATCATTACACATTCTAAGTGTCGATGTTTTATATTTGTTAGGTAAAAAGTGAGTAGGTACCTTAAAATAAATAAACTCTTTTTAATGGATTCTAATCATAAAAGGTAAATTTTGTATATTTTTTTATCCATAATTTATATAAAGATATCTAAACATTCTATTTTACTAAATCAAAATAAATCTCATGTACTGAATGTAAAACAACTTTTTCCAAATTAGTAATTTTTAGGAAAAATATAATAATAGGTTATTAACGAGTGATGTACAATTAATTGTTAAAATGTGAAGCCATAAGATCAACCAAAGAACTAAAAAAGGAAAGTCATATTTAGCTAATAGTTGTTTACCACGTTCATGGTCTTCAACCCTTGCTACTCCAATATATATAGGATCGAACCATACTCTAAAATTAATTCATTCAAGAGAAGTGCAACAAATAGTGTGCGACAAACAAAAATAAAAGAATAATATGAAGTTCACAATAATCACTATATTTTTCTCTTTATTTCTAGTTGACTTTGGTTTTGCTCAACCAGGGGATCTTGACATATCAAGATTTGGAGGAAAACCAAATGCAGATATAGCCCAGGTACCAACATGTGACATTGAACAAGAAAAGGAATTGATTTCACCAATTGGTGAAAGAATTTAGGTGTAGTGTTAAAGGGTAGGAACTTTTTAATTATTATTACTTCCTAGTTTTTAATTGATTTGTGATTTGCACATTTTGAAGGCTTTCTTAAGCGCTTGGACTCAAGCATGTGCATCAGCAACTACTGTGAAAATTGTGATTCCAGCTGGCACATACCAGATGGGCGCAGTAGACGTCAAGGGTCCTTGCAAGGCTCCTATTGAAATACAAGTTGATGGCACAATTCAAGCACCTGCAAACCCAGCTGACCTTAAGGGGGCTGATCAATGGTTCAAGATTCAACATGTTAACTCTTTAACCCTGTCAGGTCAAGGAGTTTTTGATGGTCAAGGTCCAAATGCTTGGAAACTAAATGATTGTCATAAAACCAAGGACTGCAAGATGCATTGCATGGTAAATAAATATTAATATTGAAATTGAAAACAAATGTAACATATCTTGTGCCTTTATAAAACATAAATTAATTGTCTTTTTATTTTGTTTCTTCAAATGCCAACAGAATTTCGGTTTTAATTTCCTCAATAATACAATTGTTCGTGGCCTTACCTCCAAGGATAGCAAAAACTTTCATGTCAATGTTTTGGGGTGCAACAATTTCACATTTGACGGGTTTAAAGTTAATGCCCCACACGATAGCCCCAACACCGATGGGATCCACATTGGAAGATCCACTGATGTGAAGATTCTTAATACAAACATTGCTACCGGAGATGACTGTGTCTCATTGGGTGACGGTTGCAAAAATATAACTGTGCAAAATGTGAATTGTGGACCTGGTCATGGCATTAGTGTTGGAAGCCTTGGAAGGTACGAAATTGAAGAACCCGTTGCAGGTCTTCTAGTTAAGAATTGCACAATAACCGGAACTAGCAATGGTGTTAGGATTAAGACCTGGCCTGACACACCAATAACAATTACAATTACTGATATGCATTTTGAAGATCTTACCATGGATAATGTTACAAACCCTATCCTCATAGACCAAGAGTATTGTCCATGGAACCAGTGCTCCAAGAAGGTATTTAATTCCTTATCCATTAATGTATAGGCTAATGATATTATTTGACTGACTAAATAGTCCATCTACTAAGGTGATTTAAAAGACTGATTTTTATTCCATTTCTTGTTCTTGTGATGACTTAGAATCCGTCAAAAATCAAGATAAGTAATGTTTCCTTCAAGAACATTAAGGGCACTTCTGGAAGTCAAGAAGGAGTGATTCTTTTTTGTAGCAGTGGTGTCCCATGTGAAGGTGTAGAGCTGGCTGATATTGATCTCACATTCAATGGAGCTCCAGCAACGGCTAATTGTACAAATGTGAAGCCCGTCATAACAGGAAAAGCTCCTACTTGCGCAGCTTAGAATGAGAAACAACAATAATGCCCACTTTATTTTTTCCACAACATGCTTGTACTTTCATTCCTTTCAAGAGTAGGCAAGCCATCCCAATTAAATGAGGAGATGTTTAGTAGTTTTAGTTGCTTGTGAATAAATACTTCAACATAATTGTGGTAGAACAATGATAATATATGTAATGCTTATTGAATAACAAAGGATTTTTTCTTTATTCTTATCATTATTGACCTTCTAATATGTTCCAAATTCATACAAAAGTCTGGAATTTTAGAAAGTTCCATGGAATGATATAAAATATAGGTTCAAATCACATAAATGCTATGACTATTTCTTCTTCTTGATGCATTACATTTACCATTAGTATCAGAATAAGACTAGATGACCCTTTTTTCACCAGTGGATCAATTCAAGTAACCTACTAGATTGGTTACACAACTAAACTTATGTGAACTTAAAAGTAAATAAGCTTTAACCAATGTGAAATATTTATTTAAAATCTATGAGTGAGAATCTTACCTAAGACTTAATCTCTAATTAAATTAATACATTATGCTTATTTTGTGGTTATGTTACGATGATGATGGTGGCTAGAAGATGTTAACACCAATACTATAATGGAAGGGAATTATTTAAAACTAATTTTTTTAGTTTGGGAAAAAATAGAAAATAAATTGTTAAACTTTGATAATGCGTAATAAGAAAGCTTCAAGATTTAAAATGATTAAAAAATTTACAAGAAAAAGGTGTTGCATTCTTTATCTAATTATGTACTTCATTTTGGAAAAAAATTTTGTGCACTCCATATCATAGTGAGAAACCATCACTTCTTTATATCTTTTAATGAAATGTCAAGCGATTGCACGGTACTTGTAAAAATAGCATTTTTTTTTTTTATAAAAGTATGTAAACAAAAAGGCATTTTTTTTTCTTTTAACAGATCTTAATAAAGTTCAACGATACTTTTAGACACTTCAAGAAACTCAAGGACTAATTCGCATCAACCAAATCTAACGACAAAGTTTTGCCAACACAATCGCTACATTGATATGTACTCTTATTAACCTAACTGGGTTTCGAGAGTTCGAAAAGCACTAGACCAAATGGATTTGACTTTCAAGTTATTGATTATTTATTGCCGATTATTGATGGGAATTTCTTCAAATTAGTATCAAGTTTCATTGCAATGGAAATCTTGTAAAAGGTTAACACAACTGCTATGTTGTGCTAATTTCATAGGTTTACTATGTACACAATAATGTTGAATTCAAATCCATTTATCTGATTAGTTGCATGTATAAAGTGTTATCTAAGCTTTTATTGAATAGGTTACGAAAAATCATGAAAGAGATTATATTGGAATCTCAATTTTCATTTATTGAAGAAATGCGCTTTTCTTCATGATTACTTGTTGCTAATGAATTTTTCAAGAAAGCCAAAAGAGAGATGTGCATGTTATATAAAGTAGATTTCGAGAATGCATAAGACATGGTTAGCTAGAAATGTCTAGATTACTACATGGAAAGAGTGGATGAAGAAGTGTCAAAACCTAACTAAAATATTAATATCGATTGATGGAAACTCTATAGAAGAACTCAGGTCTAGTATAAGATTGTTATAGGGTAGTGCTTTTGTACTTAGGTAGTCCTAGTGTACCTTAAAGAGTGGTTTGCGACTCAACGCGAAAAATTGCAATGCTCAAAAAGGGAAACTTGCAAGAGATAAGAGATACAATAATCACAGAAGATATGGCACAACATCACCTTGTCTTGGATCCTCTCCCCAAATCCATTCTAGGAGATTAGGTAACCTACTCTATCCCTAAATAACATATGCTCACTCATGCTATATAAGTTGGCAAAACGGTAACCTAATTTTAATACTCATATACACCTGCTTCCTTGAGCACCTCATTGACATGAGCGTCAAATTTGTGTTTGCTGGTGCTCCCCGCTGTCAATAGTGTAAGAAAAAGGATATGCATTCAAAGCTTTTGTAGAACTTAGCCTCAACACACTTTTAAAAAGTTTTATCCAATGGATTTCTTAGAAAACTAGCATCCATTGGTTTTTACACATAACTAAAGCTTTTTAGCGTCCAATTTGATCACATTTTTAAGCTCTTTATACGTTTGTTTGTTATTGTTTCACGCTTTAAGTTCTATTCTTGTATAAGCTTACTTGATATTCTCTTTGCATTGAAAATGCTCTAACGTTTAAATATCTTGTCATTTAATGAAAAATAGGATAATCTAAGTATAAGTACAACCGTCGATCAAAAGCAAAATGGATGTCAGGGCATAGTACTAGGTGAGTGAACAAAAGAAGGAATGGTCAGAAAAGCAACTCTGCTCGTCAGAAGTTGATAACCCCTTTTTGGAGAAGCGATAGGAAAGAGCTCTCCATACATTAAATGAAGAATCAAAATGGGAGGAAGATAAAGCTCATTTGTTCTCAACGTTTATCTCATGAAGAGCATACCAGAGCAAGACTTGAAGAGAAGAAAACAAGTTATGCTAAACGAACTCTTAAATCTTTTCTTTGATTTGAATCTTGCGTTCGTTGGATGAAGTTCCTACAAGTTCCTAAACAGTTTTACTCTATGCTTTGTAAAGTTATTTATACCTAAGCCAAATTAAACATTTTTAAAAAGACCAAATTGAACCATTTTAAAAATTAAGGGATGGAATTGAATCGTTTATTATTAGTGAGACGAAATCAAATAAAATAATAAATAGTAGGAACAAATTAGTAATTAAGCAAAGATTTATCGTGTAGAAGATCATATTAGCTCTACTATCAAAAAAGCCTGTGAAAAAACAAAAAGTTTCTCATTCTATGTACAAAATATTTTAAAATTGATTTTTTTTTTGCAAAATATAATATGTATTAGAATATGAGGAGTACATACATTTTAAATTGCTAGTTTTAAAAGCAATAAAAGGTAGTATGATTAATTAAATATTATTTTATCATTGTCTTGGCCTAATGTAGATAAATTACAAATATATTGATGCAAACTTAAAAAAAAAAGAAGAGTTATTGTATAAAATTTGAAAATTTTAAATTTAATATGATGAAATTAACAATAATTGATCATTACACATTCTAAGTGTTGATATTTTAGATTTGTTAGGTAAAAAGTGAGTAGGTACCTTAAAATAAATAAACTCTTTTTAATGGATTCTAATCATAAAAGGTAAATTTTGTATATTTTTTTTTATCCATAATTTATATAAAGATATCTAAACATTCTATTTTACTAAATCAAAATAAATCTCATGTACTGAATGTAAAACAACTTTTTCCAAATTCGTAATTTTTAGGAAAAATATAATAATAGGTTATTAACGAGTGATGTATAATTAATTGTTAAAATGTGAACCCATAAGATCAACCAAAGAACTAAAAAAGGAAAGTCATATTTAGCTAATAGTTGTTTACCACGTTCATGGTCTTCAACCCTTGCTACTCCAATATATATAGGATCGAACCATACTCTGAAATTAATTCATTCAAGAGAAATGCAACAAATAGTGTGCGACAAACAAAAATAAAAGAATAATATGAAGTTCACAATAATCACTATATTTTTCTCTTTATTTCTAGTTGACTTTGGTTTTGCTCAACCAGGGGATCTTGACATATCAAGATTTGGAGGAAAACCAAATGCAGATATAGCCCAGGTACCAACATGTGACATTGAACAAGAAAAGGAATTGATTTCACCAATTGGTGAAAGAATTTAGGTGTAGTGTTAAAGGGTAGGAACTTTTTAATTATTATTACTTCCTAGTTTTTAATTGATTTGTGATTTGCACATTTTGAAGGCTTTCTTAAGCGCTTGGACTCAAGCATGTGCATCAACAACTGCTGTGAAAATTGTGATTCCAGCTGGCACATACCAGATGGGCGCAGTAGACGTCAAGGGTCCTTGCAAGGCTCCTATTGAAATACAAGTTGATGGCACAATTCAAGCACCTGCAAACCCAGCTGACCTTAAGGGGGCTGATCAATGGTTCAAGGTTCAACATGTTAACTCTTTAACCCTGTCAGGTCAAGGAGTTTTTGATGGTCAAGGTCCAAATGCTTGGAAACTAAATGATTGTCATAAAACCAAGGACTGCAAGATGCATTGCATGGTAAATAAATATTAATATTGAAATTGAAAAAATATGTAACATATCTTGTGCCTTTATAAAACATAAATTAAGTGTCTTTTTATTTTTTTCTTCAAATGCCAACAGAATTTCGGTTTTAATTTCCTCAATAATACAATTGTTCGTGGCCTTACCTCCAAGGATAGCAAAAACTTTCATGTCAATGTTTTGGGGTGCAACAATTTCACATTTGACGGGTTTAAAGTTAATGCCCCACACGATAGCCCCAACACCGATGGGATCCACATTGGAAGATCCACTGATGTGAAGATTCTTAATACAAACATTGCTACCGGAGATGACTGTGTCTCATTGGGTGACGGTTGCAAAAATATAACTGTGCAAAATGTGAATTGTGGACCTGGTCATGGCATTAGTGTTGGAAGCCTTGGAAGGTACGAAATTGAAGAACCCGTTGCAGGTCTTCTAGTTAAGAATTGCACAATAACCGGAACTAGCAATGGTGTTAGGATTAAGACCTGGCCTGACACACCAATAACAATTACAATTACTGATATGCATTTTGAAGATCTTACCATGGATAATGTTACAAACCCTATCCTCATAGACCAAGAGTATTGTCCATGGAACCAGTGCTCCAAGAAGGTATTTAATTCCTTATCCATTAATGTATAGGCTAATGATATTATTTGACTGACTAAATAGTCCATCTACTAAGGTGATTTAAAAGACTGATTTTTATTCCATTTCTTGTTCTTGTGATGACTTAGAATCCGTCAAAAATCAAGATAAGTAATGTTTCCTTCAAGAACATTAAGGGCACTTCTGGAAGTCAAGAAGGAGTGATTCTTTTTTGTAGCAGTGGTGTCCCATGTGAAGGTGTAGAGCTGGCTGATATTGATCTCACATTCAATGGAGCTCCAGCAACGGCTAATTGTACAAATGTGAAGCCCGTCATAACAGGAAAAGCTCCTACTTGCGCAGCTTAGAATGAGAAACAACAATAATGCCCACTTTATTTTTTCCACAACATGCTTGTACTTTCATTCCTTTCAAGAGTAGGCAAGCCATCCCAATTAAATGAGGAGATGTTTAGTAGTTTTAGTTGCTTGTGAATAAATACTTCAACATAATTGTGGTAGAACAATGATAATATGTAATGCTTATTGAATAACAAAGGATTTTTTCTTTATTCTTATCATTATTGACCTTCTAATATGTTCCAAATTCATACAAAAGTCTAGAATTTTAGAAAGTTCCATGGAATGATATAAAATATAGGTTCAAATCACATAAATGCTATGACTATTTCTTCTTCTTGATGCATTACATTTACCATTAGTATCAGAATAAGACTAGATGACCCTTTTTTCACCAGTGAATCAATTCAAGTAACCTACTAGATTGGTTACACAACTAAACTTATGTGAACTTAAAAGTAAATAAGCTTTTAACCAATGTGAAATATTTATTTAAAATCTATGAGTGAGAATCTTACCTAAGACTTAATCTCTAATTAAATTAATACATTATGCTTATTTTGTGGTTATGTTACGATGATGATGGTGGCTAGAAGATGTTAACACCAATACTATAATGGAAGGGAAATATTTAAAACTAAGTTTTTTAGTTTGGGAAAAAATAGAAAATAAATTGTTAAACTTTGATAATGCGTAATAAGAAAGCTTCAAGATTTAAAATGATTAAAAAATTTACAAGAAAAAGGTGTTGCATTCTTTATCTAATTATGTACTTCATTTTGGAAAAAAAATTTGTGCACTCCATATCATAGTGAGAAACCATCACTTCTTTATATCTTTTAATGAAATTTCAAGCAATTGCACGGTAATTGTAAAAATAGCATTTTTTTTATAAAAGTATGTAAACAAAAAGGCATTTTTTTTTCTTTTTACAGATTTTAATAAAGTTCAACGATACTTTTAGACACTTCAAGAAACTCAGGGACTAATTCGCATCAACCAAATCTAACGACAAAGTTTTGCCAACACAATCGCTACATTGATATGTACTCTTATTAACCTAACTGGGTTTCGAGAGTTCGAAAAGCACTAGACCAAATGGATTTGACTTTCAAGTTATTGATTATTTTTTGCCGATTATTGATGGGAATTTCTTCAAATTAGTATCAAGTTTCATTGCAATGGAAATCTTGTAAAAGGTTAACACAACTGCTATGTTGTGCTAATTTCATAGGTTTACTATGTACACAATAATGTTGAATTCAAATCCATTTATCTGATTAGTTGCATGTATAAAGTGTTATCTAAGCTTTTATTGAATAGGTTACGAAAAATCATGAAAGAGATTATATTGGAATCTCAATTTTCATTTATTGAAGAAATGCGCTTTTCTTCATGATTACTTGTTGCTAATGAATTTTTCAAGAAAGCCAAAAGAGAGATGTGCATGTTATATAAAGTAGATTTCGAGAATGCATAAGACATGGTTAGCTAGAAATGTCTAGATTACTACATGGAAAGAGTGGATGAAGAAGTGTCAAAACCTAACTAAAATATTAATATCAACTGATGGAAACTCTACAGAAGAACTCAGGTCTAGTATAAGATTGTTATAGGGTAGTGCTTTTGTACTTGGGTAGTCCTAGTGTACCTTAAAGAGTGGTTTGCGACTCAACGCGAAAAATTGCAATGCTCAAAAAGGGAAACTTGCAAGAGATAAGAGATAAAATAATCACAGAAGATATGGCACAACATCACCTTGTCTTGGATCCTCTCCCCAATTCCATTCTAGGAGATTAGGTAACCTACTTCATCCCTAAATAACATATGCTCACTCATGCTATATAAGTGGGCAAAACGGTAACCTAATTTTAATACTCATATACACCTACTTCCTTGAGCACCTCATTGACATGAGCGTCAAATTTGTGTTTGCTGGTGCTCCCCGCTGTCAATAGTGTAAGAAAGAGGATATGCATTCAAAGCTTTTGTAGAACTTAGCCTCAACACACTTTTAAAAAGTTTTATCCAATGGATTTCTTAGAAAACTAGCATCCATTGGTTTTTACACATAACTAAAGCTTTTTAGCGTCCAATTTGATCACATTTTTAAGCTCTTTATTCTATACGTTTGTTTGTTATGGTTTCATGCTTTAAGTTCTATTCTTGTATAAGCTTACTTGATATTCTCTTTGCATTGAAAATGCTCTAACGTTTAAATATCTTATCATTTAATGAAAAGTAGGATAATCTAAGTATAAGTACAACCGTCGATCAAAAGCAAAATGGATGTTAGGGCATAGTACTAGGTGAGTGAACAAAAGAAGGAATGGTCAGAAAAGCAACTCTGCTCGTCAGAAGTTGATAACCCCTTTTTGGAGAAGCGATAGGAAAGAGCTCTCCATACATTAAATGAAGAATCAAAATGGGAAGAAGATAAAGCTCATTTGTTCTCAACGTTTATCTCATGAAGAGCATACCAGAGCAAGACTTGAAGAGAAGAAAACAAGTTATGCTAAACGAACTCTTAAATCTTTTCTTTGATCTGAATCTTGCGTTCGTTGGATGAAGTTCCTACAAGTTCCTAAACAGTTTTACTCTATGCTTTGTAAAGTTATTTATACCTAAGCCAAATTAAACATTTTTAAAAAGACCAAATTGAACCATTTTAAAAATTAAGGGATGGAATTGAATCGTTTATTATTAGTGAGACGAAATCAAATAAAATAATAAATAGTAGGAACAAATTAGTAATTAAGCAAAGATTTATCATGTAGAAGATCATATTAGCTCTACTATCAAAAAAGTCTGTGAAAAAACAAAAAGTTTCTCATTCTATGTACAAAATATTTTAAAATTGATTTTTTTTTTGCAAAATATAATATGTATTAGAATATGAGGAGTACATACATTGAAAATTGCTAGTTTTAAAAGCAATAAAAGGTAGTATGATTAATTACATATTATTTTATCATTGTCTTGGCCTAATGTAGATAAATTACAAATATATTGATGCAAACTTAAAAAAAAAAAAAAAAGAGTTATTGTATAAAATTTGAAAAATTTAAATTTAATATGATGAAATTAACAATAATTGATCATTACACATTCTAAGTGTTGATATTTTATATTTGTTAGGTAAAAAGTGAGTAGGTACCTTAAAATAAATAAACTCTTTTTAATGGATTCTAATCATAAAAGGTAAATTTTGTATATTTTTTTTATCCATAATTTATATAAAGATATCTAAACATTCTATTTTACTAAATCAAAATAAATCTCATGTACTGAATGTAAAACAACTTTTTCCAAATTAGTAATTTTTAGGAAAAATATAATAATAGGTTATTAACGAGTGATGTATAATTAATTGTTAAAATGTGAACCCATAAGATCAACCAAAGAACTAAAAAAGGAAAGTCATATTTAGCTAATAGTTGTTTACCACGTTCATGGTCTTCAACCCTTGCTACTCCAATATATATAGGATCGAACCATACTCTGAAATCAATTCATTCAAGAGAAGTGCAACAAATAGTGTGCGACAAACAAAAATAAAAGAATAATATGAAGTTCACAATAATCACTATATGTTTCTCTTTATTTCTAGTTGACTTTGGTTTAGCTCAACCAGGGGATCTTGACATATCAAGATTTGGAGGAAAACCAAATGCAGATATAGCCCAGGTATCAACATGTGACATTGAACAAGAAAAGGAATTGATTTCACCAATTGGTGAAAGAATTTAGGTGTAGTGTTAAAGGGTAGGAACTTTTTAATTATTATTACTTCCTAGTTTTTAATTGATTTGTGATTTGCACATTTTGAAGGCTTTCTTAAGCGCTTGGACTCAAGCATGTGCATCAACAACTGCTGTGAAAATTGTGATTCCAGCTGGCACATACCAGATGGGCGCAGTAGACGTCAAGGGTCCTTGCAAGGCTCCTATTGAAATACAAGTTGATGGCACAATTCAAGCACCTGCAAACCCAGCTGACCTTAAGGGGGCTGATCAATGGTTCAAGGTTCAACATGTTAACTCTTTAACCCTGTCAGGTCAAGGAGTTTTTGATGGTCAAGGTCCAAATGCTTGGAAACTAAATGATTGTCATAAAACCAAGGACTGCAAGATGCATTGCATGGTAAATAAATATTAATATTGAAATTGAAAAAATATGTAACATATCTTGTGCCTTTATAAAACATAAATTAAGTGTCTTTTTATTTTTTTCTTCAAATGCCAACAGAATTTCGGTTTTAATTTCCTCAATAATACAATTGTTCGTGGCCTTACCTCCAAGGATAGCAAAAACTTTCATGTCAATGTTTTGGGGTGCAACAATTTCACATTTGACGGGTTTAAAGTTAATGCCCCACACGATAGCCCCAACACCGATGGGATCCACATTGGAAGATCCACTGATGTGAAGATTCTTAATACAAACATTGCTACCGGAGATGACTGTGTCTCATTGGGTGACGGTTGCAAAAATATAACTGTGCAAAATGTGAATTGTGGACCTGGTCATGGCATTAGTGTTGGAAGCCTTGGAAGGTACGAAATTGAAGAACCCGTTGCAGGTCTTCTAGTTAAGAATTGCACAATAACCGGAACTAGCAATGGTGTTAGGATTAAGACCTGGCCTGACACACCAATAACAATTACAATTACTGATATGCATTTTGAAGATCTTACCATGGATAATGTTACAAACCCTATCCTCATAGATCAAGAGTATTGTCCATGGAACCAGTGCTCCAAGAAGGTATTTAATTCCTTATCCATTAATGTATAGGCTAATGATATTATTTGACTGACTAAATAGTCCATCTACTAAGGTGATTTAAAAGACTGATTTTTATTCCATTTCTTGTTCTTGTGATGACTTAGAATCCGTCAAAAATCAAGATAAGTAATGTTTCCTTCAAGAACATTAAGGGCACTTCTGGAAGTCAAGAAGGAGTGATTCTTTTTTGTAGCAGTGGTGTCCCATGTGAAGGTGTAGAGCTGGCTGATATTGATCTCACATTCAATGGAGCTCCAGCAACGGCTAATTGTACAAATGTGAAGCCCGTCATAACAGGAAAAGCTCCTACTTGCGCAGCTTAGAATGAGAAACAACAATAATGCCCACTTTATTTTTTCCACAACATGCTTGTACTTTCATTCCTTTCAAGAGTAGGCAAGCCATCCCAATTAAATGAGGAGATGTTTAGTAGTTTTAGTTGCTTGTGAATAAATACTTCAACATAATTGTGGTAGAACAATGATAATATGTAATGCTTATTGAATAACAAAGGATTTTTTCTTTATTCTTATCATTATTGACCTTCTAATATGTTCCAAATTCATACAAAAGTCTAGAATTTTAGAAAGTTCCATGGAATGATATAAAATATAGGTTCAAATCACATAAATGCTATGACTATTTCTTCTTCTTGATGCATTACATTTACCATTAGTATCAGAATAAGACTAGATGACCCTTTTTTCACCAGTGAATCAATTCAAGTAACCTACTAGATTGGTTACACAACTAAACTTATGTGAACTTAAAAGTAAATAAGCTTTTAACCAATGTGAAATATTTATTTAAAATCTATGAGTGAGAATCTTACCTAAGACTTAATCTCTAATTAAATTAATACATTATGCTTATTTTGTGGTTATGTTACGATGATGATGGTGGCTAGAAGATGTTAACACCAATACTATAATGGAAGGGAAATATTTAAAACTAAGTTTTTTAGTTTGGGAAAAAATAGAAAATAAATTGTTAAACTTTGATAATGCGTAATAAGAAAGCTTCAAGATTTAAAATGATTAAAAAATTTACAAGAAAAAGGTGTTGCATTCTTTATCTAATTATGTACTTCATTTTGGAAAAAAATTTTGTGCACTCCATATCATAGTGAGAAACCATCACTCCTTTATATCTTTTAATGAAATGTCAAGCGATTGCACGGTAATTGTAAAAATAGCATTTTTTTTATAAAAGTATGTAAACAAAAAGGCATTTTTTTTCTTTTTACAGATTTTAATAAAGTTCAACGATACTTTTAGACACTTCAAGAAACTCAGGGACTAATTCGCATCAACCAAATCTAACGACAAAGTTTTGCCAACACAATCGCTACATTGATATGTACTCTTATTAACCTAACTGGGTTTCGAGAGTTCGAAAAGCACTAGACCAAATGGATTTGACTTTCAAGTTATTGATTATTTTTTATCGATTATTGATGGGAATTTCTTCAAATTAGTATCAAGTTTCATTGCAATGGAAATCTTGTAAAAGGTTAACACAACTGCTATGTTGTGCTAATTTCATAGGTTTACTATGTACATAATAATGTTGAATTCAAATCCATTTATCTGATTAGTTGCATGTATAAAGTGTTATCTAAGCTTTTATTGAATAAGTTATTAAAAATCATGAAAGAGATTATATTGGAATCTCAATTTTCATTTATTGAAGAAATGCGTTTTCTTCATGATTACTTGTTGCTAATGAGTTTATCAAGAAAGCCAAAAGAGAGATGTGCATGTTATATAAATTAGATTTCAAGAATGCACAAGACATGGTTAGCTAGAAATGTCTAGATTACTACATGGAAAGAGTGGATGAAGAACTATCAAAACCTAACTAAAATATTAATATGATTGATGGAAACTCTACAAAAGAACTCAAGTTTAGCATAAGATTGTTATAGGGTAGTGCTTTTGTACTTGGGTAGTCTTAGTATACCTTAGACACCCCTCTCCCAATGAGTGGTTCCTGGCTGAACGCTGGAAATTGCAGTGCTCAAAAAAGGAAACGTGCAAGAGATAAGAGATACAATAATGAAAGAAGATATGGTACAATATCACCTTGTCTTGGATCACGAAAATTGCAATGCTCAAAAAGGGAAGAACTCTATCCCTAAATAAGATATTCTCATTCATGCTATATAAGTTAGCAAAATAGTAACCTAATTTTAATACTCATATACACCTACTTCCTTGAGCACCTCCTTGACTTGAGCATCAAATTTGTCTATGCTGGTGCTCCCCGTTGTCAATAGAGTAGGAAAGAGGATATGCCTCCAAAGCTTTTGTAGAACTTAGCCTCTAATACACCTTTAAAAAGTATTATCCAATGGATTTCATAGAAAACTAACATCCATTGGTTTTTACACATAAGCAAAGCTTTTTATTGTCCAATTTGATCACACTTTTAAGCTCTTTATTCTATAAGTTTGTTTGTTAAGGTTTCATACTTTAAGTTCTATTCACGTATAAGCTTACTTGATATTCTCTTTGCATTGAAAATGCTCTAACGTTTAAATATCTTATCATTTAATGAAAAATAGGATATTCTATGTATAAGTACAAAATCAGATAGTTGTTGTTTGAGCCATAAGGATTGGGCACAACAACATCCAGCAACAATGTATTCAGCCTCTACAGTAGATAAGGCAACATATGATTGTTTCTTACTATGCCAAGACACTAAGCCATTGCCAAATAAATGACAAGTTTCACTAGTACTCTTCCTATCTAATTTACATCCAACAAAGTCTGAATCTGAGTATCCTATTAGAATCGGTTCAACACCTTTGGGATACCATAGGCCCACATCTAAAGTTCCTTTTAGATATTTCATAATTCTTTTAACAGCAGTATAATGAGATTCTTTAGGATTAGACTGATATCTAGCACACATGCAAACACTAAACATAATGTCTGGTCTACTAGCAGTTAAGTAGAATAAAGAACCAATTATACCTTTGTACTTTGTTTGATCTATATATTTACCTTTGACATTAGAATCAAGGTAGCAATTTGTAGCCATTGGAGTAGCTGATTAGTTTGCATATCAAACTTCTTTAGAAGCTCTTTGCAGTACTTTATTTGATGGAGAAATGTGCCTTGCTTTAATTGCTTGATTTGTAATCCTAGGAAAAAGTTCAGTTCACCCATCATGGAAATCTCAAACTCCCTCTGCATACTTTTCACAAATTCCTCACATAGAAGATTGTTAGTAGCACCAAAAACTATATCATCAACGTATACTTGTACTAACAAAATATCCTTAGAGGATCTTTTTATGAAGAGTTTTATCAACTTTTCCTCTATCAAACTTTTAATCAAGGAGAAAGTTGCTCAATCTTTCATACCATTGTTTAGGGGCTTGCTTTAGCCCATACAAAGCCTTTTTGAGCTTGCATACATGGTTAGGGAATTTATGATATATAAAACTAGGAGGTTGAGATACATAAACTTCTTCATCAATAAAGCTATTTAGAAAAACATTTTTCACATCCATCTGAAATAATTTGAAGTTCATAAGACATGCAAAGGCAAGAAGTAATCTTACAACTTCTAATCTAGCAACAGGAGCATATGTTTCATCATAATCAATTACTTCTTGTTGGTTATATCCTTTAGCAACAAGCCTAATTTTTAGTTATAAAGCTGGATTCATCTAGCTTGTTCTTAAACACCCATTTAGTTCCTATTATGTTCAGATTTTTATTCATTGGAATGAATTCCCAAACATTGTTTTTCTTGAATTGATTTAATTCTTCATGCATAGCCATAACCCAAAATTCATCAAGTAAGGCTTCTTCTACTATTTTGGGTTCTATTTGAGAGACAAAAGCAATATGTTCACAAAACATATTTAAAGAATTTCTAGTAGATACTCCCTTCTCAATGTTTCCAATTATGTTGTACATAGATAGATCTATAGGAATCCTTGATTCCTTAGGTAGAGAGTGTTCCTCATGTTGATTTTCCCTTATTGGTGATTCTTCTCTTATTTCCTTTTGAGCTTGAGGAGGTTTTTCACTTGTACATGCATCAGCATCATCACAAGATACCTTTCCCTCCTTCTGGGGGTTAGATTCATCAAAGACAACATGTATAGATTCTTCAACAGTAAGAGTCCTTTTATTATATATTCCATAAGCTTTACTAGTAAGAGAATATCCAAGAAATATAGCTTCATCTGCTTTGGCATCAAACTTTCCAAGAGATTCTTTGCCATTGTTCAACACAAAGCATTTGCAACCAAAAACTTTGACATGTGGTATGTTAGGCTTTCTTCCTCTATAAAGTTCATAAGGGGTTATTTTCAAAAGAGGTCTAATTAAGACTTTATTAAGAACATTGTAACACCCTAAAAATCTACATTCGTTATGTCTGTCATGTGTGAAGTGGAATGATTTCGATTAAGTATCTGTGAAATTATTTTCATTAAATGAAAATAATTAAAATTTGTGTGAATTAGAGTCAAGTACATAATTTATAGCTTTAATTAATTATTTCTCTGTTAAATTAATTCTCAGTATTTGAATAATTAAAGAAATACAATTACTGATGAAAATAAATTTAGTGAAGATTTAATTAATTAATTAAATATGCTTTAGAAAAATATTAAATAGAATGAGAGTGAATTAAAAATACTTTTTCTCGTTGATTAAAGACCCAGATGACCAAATCCCACGAGACCCAAAATCCTAAACTGGAAAATACCCTAACCCTAGACCTAGTAGGCCCGTGTGGGCCCAACACAAAAACAAAACCCTAGCTAAGGACATGGGGGAATTTTTTTTAAAACTTTCACTTTCCTCTCTCTTCCTTTTTAGTGTGTGCAAGAGTGCTTATCTCTCATTTCACTTTTCTTCTTCCACAAGTTCATCTTATTTTCTCCTCCTTCTATCTAAAAATTCTGCACCTTCTCTCTAAGATTCAAGCACTCAAATCAAAGTTTCCACCGATTAAATTCGGATATATTGTTGAGGAGAGCAAGGGCTACCCAACAACACCATTTTTGCTTCTTTTGAGTGAAGAACCAAAGAGGTATGGAGGGATTTCTATCTTCCCTAAGCTATTCCTTGTTTCTCTTGATGTTTTTGGGCTGTTCATGTGATTGTGAGTCTCTTGACACCATGGGTGTCTCAAGAGCATGTGAAATATGTTGAAATGTGTTTTTGCTACTTGTACACTGCAGCTGCTTTCTTGTTTTTCGAAAATACTTTCGTGGATTATTTTGCAATGTAAAGATGTTTTCATATTTTTTGGAACCTCTGGACATCATGATATTTTTTTCAGAATTTTTTGAACAGTGGAACTATTTCTTTTGGAATTATTTTCATTTACTGCTGATTCTGTGAAAGTGATGATTTTGAATTATATAAAAATTATGGGATACGTTTTTGGAAAACTGGGCTCATTAATTCAATTTATATGTTATGAGGATCATTCCTGAATTTTTGTAAAGTCAGAACAAACAGGGAAGAATTTTTAGGAAATTAATGTTGTGAAAACCGAAAAACTGGACAGCAGAGTATTTAAATGTAGAAAATATTTTTTATGAGAATTTTATGTTGACAAATTTTTTTAACACTCTTTGGAATATGTGGACTGCCTATGAATTTTCTCAGAATTTTATGACCACTTTTTGTAATTATTTGCATTTTCATTTGGAAAAAACTCTGTTTTGGGGCAATAATGTTTGAGAAATGTAAAAAGGGAATTTTCGGTAGGTATTTGGGACTGAGAAAATTCCATGTGCTGTCCCACATGTTGGGGACATTTCCTGTAAATCTGAAAGGAAAAAAAAAGTTGATTTGCTTTTTACCAAAAATGTAGAAGTGCACTTTACAGAGCCTGTCCATCAACCATAATTAATTCAAAAATAATATTTATGGGCGGAATTTTTAGGATAAAAAATTATATAATGAAATATATGTGATGTATTATGTCTCTGTAAAATCTCATGAAATTCTAAGTTAATTTGCTAAGTTAAATAATTTTTGGTATGTGTGCACAGCTATTGGTATATGCATGAAATTTAATTGTGTGATTGTGCCTAATGCCATTCGTTGGATTTGCTGATGGACATTTCACCTAAAAAGTGAAATTTCTATTGAAAATGTGTGTGTAATGTTGTTTAATGGATTATCTTGAATTATTGAATTATTGTTTGTTAATGATTATTATGTTATTAAATGTAAATTGGAGACCGGGAGGAGTGTGATCCTTGGGCAAAGAGTGCTGAAATTTTCTTGTGCATGTGGCTTATTTGTAATGTTTTGTGGTTGTAGGGGCAAGAATAATTCATTCTTGTGTGGGAGCAAGTGAACTCTAAACGGAGTACACTTGTAGATGCTAGAAAATTATTCTAGTAATTGAGGACATTCACTATGTGCAATAGTGAATTAATTATAATTAAAGAGTGGGAATTTAATAATCTTATGAGTTAATAACTAGGAATTTCCTATGCACACAGAGGACATCGGATAATGGACTTGGAAAGAAATCTAGGACCCTTGCATGGATTTGGACAAAATGACTTAAGTAAGCATAAAACGCGAGAGTGAGTGAGGATTTCAATAAAACAAAATAAGACAGTTAAGATCATGATGTGGGTCACGATTGTGTAACGTGCAATATGCACATATGTTTGAAAGTTTATAAATTGTGATTGCCCAAATTGTGATGAGAACCGAAAGGAGGAAGGAACCTCCAACGCCAAGTCACGTGAGACGGTTAAATGAGTTTGTTCATGGACAAAGCTTGAATGGATAATTGTGGAAGAGCTTGTGTGGGGGCTTCACCTATGGTGAGCAATATGCTTGTGAGGACTGGGGTCGGAATATGTGACCACTATGGTGGTGGAGAGTGGATCTCCATATGGGATTTCGGGGACATACGTCGTGGAAGACCGTCGTTCGGTACCTTTGGCAGAGAAGCCACACCAACCTATAAGATATGAACCAGATGAGAGGGAGTGGTTGAGGAGTCAGTCCTCAGAGATTGGATGACCTCACAGAGTGGTACCAGAGGTGTGCTCGCTGACTTGCTGTTTCTTGGGGATATGGTGCCGAGTTTTTGGCCGTGTTTCCACAGTGCCGACTTGGCAATCCCGACAAATGCGAGGCACAACCGTGTTGGTGAGAGCCCTGCCATTGTACCGTGATGAAGGGTGTACTCCCAGCAAGTCATCCAACTTAAATTGTGTAAGTCCACTAAGTTCTGGGAGTTCCAGTGGCAGCGGGCCCGAGTTGTGTTGAAATTGTATGATATAGAGAAATAGTATAATAGACTAGGAACTGGACCCACGATGGGGTACTCGACGAGGATCACTTCATGGGCCACGTGCATTTTGGGGGTGGTGCCACTCATGTGCCAGTTTGTACAGCCAACATACTATGACTTCTTTTTGTGGTTTACTCAGCCTACTCTACCGTACTATCGTCATACTGCGCCGGCGGAGATCGTGGAGCTTTCTTCAGACACTTCTGAGTCGTCGTCCTCATCTTCTTATGATCCGCCATTAGAGGGCCAGTCTCTTCCTTACATTGATCCAAACACCACACCTTCCAACAACCTTACTCTGAGGTTGGTGCTTTCGCCCGAGGTTGCTTCTGGCTGGGACAAGCGCTCATCGCAGAGTGGTCATGGGGATAGCCATAGAGGGCAGTGACACTGAGGAGGAGGAGGACCCTGAGCAGGATCTGGAGGAGGATCCCGAGCCAATGGAGGAGGATCCTGAGGAGGATCCCATAGACGAGGTGCATGAGATCTCTTCTCAGGGGTCTTGCTAGAGATTCTTGTGACATGTTTTCTCTATGGGTATAGTCTGACATAGGGGTAGGGTTTAGAGATGACTGCTCTGAGTCATAGGTTTTTCCCTCTTTTGTATTTTGATATGGGTAGGCCTAGATTCAGAGATTTTGTATATTGTTTCAGTCATCTATTTTCTTATTTTGGTGTATTTACTACTTTTAGACTTGGGATGTGCATGATATTGATTCTGTGCGTGATACACTTCTAACCCTTACTCTCATAAACTTATATATATATATATATCTTTTGGTGGCCATGAAGATACACCTTATTTATATCTATTTTACGTTTTTATTTAAATGAATGTTTAACTCTGAGATAATGGTCATGCGACTTTTATACAATGCAGTTTTACGCTAAATTATTTTACGGCTAGTTGAGTTTGAAAACGTTTTAAAATCTACTACTATTTCTGTTTAATCACTCGTCTCTTTCATGTTCCAATGGTGCGAAATTGAATAGTTTAATCACGTTTTATTAAAATAAAATAAAATAAATGAATTATAAGTAAACCCGAATTTAGGGTGTTACAAACATAACATGTAGTGCTCACTGCATCATCCTAAAAATATTTTGGCAAATTATTTTCATTTAACATAGTTCTAGCTAGTTCTTCAAGAGATCTATTTTTCCTTTCTACAACCCCATTTTGTTGTGGAGTTCTAGGAGTAGAAAAGATGTGATCTATACCATTTTCTTCACAAAACTTTTGAAAATCTTTATTTTGGAATTCCTCTCCATGATCACTTCTCAAGACTTTGATTTTCAAATCTTTTTCATTTTGAATCTTTTTGGCCAGTTTTGCAAAAGCTTTAAAAGCATTACTCTTTAAAGATAAAAATAGTGTCCATGTATATCTTGAGAAATCATCCACAATTACTAAAGCATAATAGCAACCACCTAGACTCATAGTTCTAGACGGACCAAATAAGTCCATGTTCAGGAGTTCAAGGGGTTTAGAAGTTGAAACTACATTCTTTACTTTGAAAGATACCCTTGTTTGTTTTCCATTCTGACATGCATCACATAATTTGTCCTTTTCACACTTGAGGTTAGGTAAACCATGAACCAACTCTTTAGAAATCAATCTATTTAAATGAGACATATGTATTTGTGCAATCCTTCTATGCCATAGCCAAGCTAAATCATCTTTACTAGTTAAGCATGTTTCATGAGGTAAGGATGCATGTTCAATGTTCAGCATGTAAATGTTATGAACCCTCTTACATACAAACTTAACATTATCATGGCTATCACATATCATATAGCGTGATTCATTAAAAGATACTTTGAAACCTTTATCACACAGCTGGCTAATACTAAGGAGATTATGTTTTAATCCATCCACATACAACACGTTTTTAATTATAGTGGAAAGAGGATTACCAACATCTCCTACACCAAGAATTCTCCTTTTGTTGTTATCACCATAGGTTACAAATCCTCCTTGTTTTGTTGTCAACTGGATAAACCTTGATTTATCCCCATTCATGTGTCTTGAGCAGCCGCTGTCTAAGTACCATAAAGACTCTCTGGCTCTTAAACACACCTACAAAACAGATTAAACAGAGGATTTAAGTACCCAAGTGATTTTGGGTTCTTTGGGGTTAGTGGTTTCCTTGGTTCCTTTAGGAATCCATTTATACCTCCCATTTGGAACCCCAAATCTCTTGATCATGCAATTATTTGAGGAGTGTCCTTTAGGCAAATAGTAATGATATGTCACAAATGGAGAGCTGGATGCTTTGACAAAGTTAAAAAAATTCTTATATGATTTCTTCTTTTTGCCAAAAAAAAAAATAACCAACTCCAGCCCTATTTAAAATGCATTTTTCTTATGCAAGGAGTGCATCGAGATTTTCTCTTCCCATTGTAAAATTTGATAAGGTTTTCAGCAAACATTCATTTTTCAGTTGAATAGCCTTACAATTTTCACATTGGGAAGGAGAATCAGTGGAAACATTAGTAATATTGCTAAAAGAGTCTTCCTTCTCTTTTTCAAGAGCTTCAATTTTCATTTTCAAATCAGATAACTCTTTTTGCATATTAGCTAATCTTTCCACATTCCATATAATTTTTCCTTTAAGTGTGTTGTTACCAAAAGCTAGTCTTTGTGCCTCCTTATGTAACTCATTAAAAGCAGCAAGTAATTGATCATAGCTATCTTCTTGTTCAAAGTCAGAAATACTTACAATGGTTTCATTTTCTTCTTCTTCTTTAGACATGAGGCAAAGATTTGCTTCTTCTTTATTGCTTTCTTCACTTGAGGAATTAGATGCATTGTCCTCCCATGCTATGTAGGCTCTTTTCTTCTTTCCTTGGCTCTTAGGCTTCTTTTCTCCATTTTGTTGCTTCTTTAGGTAGATAGGACATTTCATGTTTATGTGTCCTGCTTTTCCACATTTGAAGCAAGTGAAATTTGGCGATGAGGTCTCACTTTTCTTCACAAATTTCTTCTGCTGAAATCCTTTTCCTTTCCCATTCTTCTTCTTGAGAAATCTTTTGAATTTCCTTACTAGGAGACTTAGGTTTTCAGCATCCGATCCTTCACCACCTTCATCTTCACTATCATCACTTGATGGAGTTGTTGTCTTAAGTGCCAAGCCTTTTTTCTTTCTGTCATTTTCTTCCTCTTCTGCCATTCTTGACATATCCATTTCATGTTCTCTTAGTTTTCCAAACAACTCTACATTTGTCATTACTACAAGATCCTTTGATTCTGAAATAGCTGTCACCTTTGGTTGCCATGTTCTGTTTAGGGACTTGAGAACTTTTACATTTAGTTTTTCCTCATCAAAGATCTTTCCCAAGCCTTGAGATGATTTACTATATGTGTAAACCTCTTTTGAACATCGCTCAAAGTCTCACCTTGCAACATTCTGAATGTCTCGTACTCTTGAATGAGGGTATTCTTCCTCACTCTTCTCACTTCTGTCGTACCTTCATGGGTGACTTGTATTAGATCCCACATTTCCTTGGCAGAGAGGTACATTGAGACACATGAAAGAATTCATCAGAATTTAAAGTAGAATGTATAATATTCATTGCTCTTCAGTCATATTGACCTTTCATAATTTCTACATCTGTCCAAGTTTCAAATGGTTTTTCAACTAAGTTTCCATCAATAGTGTATTTTGGAATAGATGGACCTTTCACTACCGCATTCCAAATGCCTCTATCAATAGACTCCATGAATATTTTCATCCTTACCTTCCAAAAAGGGTAGTTCACACTACAAAACATTGGAGGTCTATTAATTGAAGCACCTTCAGTGAAGGGTAGATGATTTGCTACCATATCCTTGTTTTTCAAAAGGAATCTTGAATAAAATACAAGATACCAACTTTAGATACCAATTGTAGGATTGAGTAGTAGATCTAGAGGGGGTGAATAGATCTTTTCAATAAAATTAAACTCAAAATATCTTTTTCTTTCAAAATCTATTAACCTTCCTTTTAAAGAATCCAGGTATTTAAAAAAAATTTAAAGAACATTTAATCAAAACTATATCAGAGTTTTTTTTCAAGAAAGCTTATTGATTAGGAATTCTTAGATGATTGACCTTGAAAACTTGAATGAGATAAGAAATAGTGATGAAGAAAATACACAAGAATCTATATGGGTTCAATCCACATTGGACCTACATCCAGTTGATCCAACAATCCCTGTTAGATCTTCCACTATTTGAATTTCAAGATACAAGCACACTGCATACAGAAGAAATTCAAATAACTTTCTAACCTTGAACCCTACAAGAAAAGAAAGATACAACTTCTAATAGAACCCTACTATTAGAATATGAAAAAACCTATTTCAGAAAACTATTCATCTTGTTCAGAATTGAAAGATAAAGGAACGAATTCACCTAATTGTGAAAGAATGAAAGATTCTAGCATAAGTTGATCAAGGAGATGCCATAGAGAGATGATCTTCAAATAAAAGAATCAACATCTTGTAGCAGAGATCCTTTCTGGCTTAACCCTTTTTCTAAGCTCCCTTCTTTGAGTCTTGAAGATAAAATCATTTTTGGAAGCTTAGAAGACTCAAAATAGGTAAAGATATTTATAAAAATTTCAAAACATAATAGCTTTAATCGATTAAATTGATTTGTAATCAATTAAAGTGTTCATATGATCTCTGGGTTGAGTCTGGGTAACTTGGTAAAATATTATCTCGTCACTCATGTTCCTTGGCTTTGCCTTTGGTCAATTTTCAGATACTATTGTAATCGATTATGACATGTGGTAATTGATTAAGACAATGAGAACATATTTTTACATAACCAAACTGGTTTCTTCACTTAAGATCTTGATATAATCGATTAACCCGAGGTGTAATCAATTACCAAGCTTCTTAATTTCAAAATTGGACCAAAATAGAGCTTAAGGTACATGATATCTTCTTTGATTGACATTGAGCTTGAATTGTTCAATAATAAAGTTCTAAAGCACCCATGCCTATTTCTAAAAACATCCAATACAATGTTACACCTTTTGAATGTGTTTGGCATGCAAAATATAGACAATATCAAAATCAAAACTTAATCTACACTTGATATCTTCAAGTCAACAGTAACCTAATTTTAATACTCGTATACACCTACTTCCTTGAGCACCTCCTTGACTTGAGCGTCAAATTTTCTTTTGCAGGTGCTCCCCGCTATCAATAGAGCAAGAAAGAGGATATGCATCCAAAGCTTTTGTAGAACTTAGCCTGTAACACACTTTTAAAACATTTTGTTCAATGGATTTCATAGAAAACTAGCATCCATTGGTTTTTACACATAACTAAAGATTTTTATCGTCCAATTTAATCACGCGTTTAAGCTATTTATTCTATACGTTTATTTGTTAAGGTTTCATGCTTTAAGTTCCATTCTTGTATAACCTTACTTGATATTCTCTTTGCATTGAAAATGCTCTAATATTTAAATATCTTATTGTTTAATGAAAAATAGGATATTCTAAGTATAAGTACAACCATTGATCAAAAGCAAAATGGATGTCAGGGCATAGTACTAAGTGATTCCAGCTATCACATACCATATGGGCGCATTAGACCTCAAGGGTCCTTCCAAGGCTTCTATTGAAATACAAGTTGATGGCACAATTCAAGCACCTGCAAACCTAGCTGACCTTAAGGGGGTTGATCAATGGTTCAGGATTCAACATGTTAACTCTTTGACCTTGTTAGGTCAAGGAGTTTTTGATGATCAAGGTCCAACTGCTTGGAAACAAAATGATTGTGCAAAAAATAAGAACTGCAAGATGCATTGCATGGTAAATAAATATTAATATTAAATTTAAAAAAAAAAAATCAAAGACAACGAGTCATTCATTCAAGCAGTGATGTGAATAATGTTGATGATGTGGTTATCACCACAAGGGCTGAAGTTAGCAATTCGTTGACCATTGCTTTATTGATAGTAGTTATAAATGCGTCCACTACGACATCCAATCCTGATGTTACTATTTCTTCAACTTCAGCACCTATTTGTACTAGTGCAAATGTGGTTAGAAACACTAGACTCGAACAAATTCCCCCCATCTACGGCTATTTTGACATTGGGTGTAGGATCTTCATATCAAGGGAATAATAATGAAACTCCTTCAAATGTGAGATACCCATGGGGAGTGTCAAATTGGAGACCAGATAATATAGGACTTGAATTCTTTCAAGCACAACCTTCAAATGGGCCTTCAGGACAAAATTCGATTACTTCTCAACTAGGGATTAATTGAAACACTATTGATCAAAGTAACACATAGTCAGATAGGCCTGATCAAATGCAAACATTAGGAAGGCACACAGACAATGAAAACTTATTGACTGATATTTTGAATAATGATTTAGAAGCCTTAAGACAAATGGACCATAGTAACCTTAAGACACCCTTTAGTTCAAACAACTAATGACAGTTTTTGAATACTAGCCAATCAAATGGCTCAAATAGGGGATGCTTTAGCAATCCCTTGAATGGCAACACAAAATGAAACACCTATACAAAATGTTGTGGGGAATCGAGATCAACATGTAGACCATGTGTTGCATCAAATTCGAAATAATGTTGCACTAGGACTTGGGGGGCAGCATAATCCCTTAGGAAATTAGAATGTGTTTGGACAGCAAAACATGTTTGGAGCACTAAATAATTATCAAAATCCTCAACACGTAGATCAAATAGTTGAACAAGTATTAAATCGATAAGGCTTCGATTTGGGTTATTATAACCTGCCATATTTCATTCCAGCTTTCCCTAATTTTGTGCTAAAACTGAATTACCCATGGGATATAAAGTTCCCAAATTTTTGAAATTTGCTAGAGAAATCGGAGAATCAACTGTTGAGCATGTGGCTAGATACCAAATCGAATGAGGAGACATTGCCACTAATGAATACCTTTGAATGAAGTATTTTCCATGTTCCCTTACAAACAATGCTTTTACTTGGTTCACTACTTTACCCCCTAATTCGATTTATAGTTGGACTCAATTGGAGAGGATTTTTCATGAACAACTTTTTAGAGGTGAAACCAAGGTCAGTTTGATCGATCTGATGAATGTCAAAGAGATACAATGTTGAATCCATAGATGACTATTTGAATCGATTTAGGCAATTGAAATCGGTGTGTTTCACTCAAATCCCATAACATGAGTTGGTTCGAATGGCTTCTGTAAACCTCGAATATTCTGTTTGAAAGAAATTACTAAACCAATAATTGAGGGATATGGCATAGTTAGCCAATAAAGTTCAACAAATTGAACAACTAAAATTCAAAAATGAACAAAATAAAAGGTACAATGAGGTTATTCAAAAGGAAAAAACCGCCTTTGCAAAATAGGTGAATAATTTAGAAGGTTTTCTGTTTCGAATTGGAATCTGATTATATCTTTATTTTTGAAGATATATGCTTCGCATAGTTTTTTGATTGCGATTATATTCAAAGGTTTTCTGTTTCGAATTGAAATTTGATTATATCTTTATTCAATCGAGTAAATTCTGTCTCGATTTGATATATGATCGAATTGCAAGTACTGATACTTGTCAATTTCAGTTTAGATTTAACGAACATTCAAATTACCATTTCGATTAGCAATACAATGACACAAATTTACATAGATTCGAATGTGCATTTTAAAATATATATTTTTGAGTAATCTCATTGTTCTCCTAGTTGAAAGTTATAACACTGCTAGTTTAACAAAAAAGAATCCATAATCGCGATTCTCAGTCCCACTATTAAAAATAAGTTATTTGTGGTTGACTAAAATTACAGTGGAAACTGAGTAAAATTTGAAATCAAGCACTCGATCAAATTTCCACCATAAACACAAGGAGAAGAGTGAATCCGTGAGATTGCGATTTGCAAGATATGAGAGTGATTCGCGAATTATCGAGATTGTGAATGCAATTTGCATTTGCAAGATATGAGAGTGTCGAGATTGCTGGTTGTTCGATTTGCCTTTGACTCATAGTGACGCGATGAGAGAATCAGCTACGTATTAAAAAAAAGAGGTTTGGTTATAAGTAAACCAAACCGCTTTGGTATAAAAAATTTGGTTCAAACTGAATATCATTTTACAACAATTCAATTCCTTTTTTCCAAACTGGTTCGGTTGAAAATCGATTCAAGTCTGTTTGGTTGCAAACCGGTTCGAATCGAACCGGTTATTTGCACACCCCTAGGTTCATCAAACCTCAAAATGCTACAGAAAGAGAAATATTCCCTTCAGAAAGGTATCTAACATGAGAGGACCCAGAAAAATATGGGTACCTAAGGTTTTATTACTTTCTGATGCAGGAATGTCTACTCCACAACAAGAAAGAGCTAGGATACTTGGACAGTGGTTGCTCCAGACATATGATTGGAGACAAACACAAATTTCTCACTCTTGAGAAAAGGCAGGATGGAGGCTCTGTCACCTTTGAAGAACTAAAATGCAGAGAACACATTAGAAGGGGATTGAATAGTGTGTTAGATAAAAACTTAAATCTTTCTGCAAAGATGGAGATATCTTAACTTAGAATTTACAAGGAACTTGTAAAACAAAGAGTTACAATTATTGTCCAATAGTTCAAAATAACAGTTCAATGAAACTGCATTTTCAAATTGTTGTCCAAGCGAGAAACAAATACTTTTCGCAAATAAGTTTATGAAGAAACTTGTGCATCTAATGCAAAGAAATAATGCAAGAGATAATTGGTAAGCTAAAAGCAATAGAGTAAAAACACTTGGTTTATACTGGTTCACTCAACCTGAGCTACGTCCAGTTCTCCTCCAAAAATAACATTTTGAAGGTTCCACTAATCAAAACTTTGATTACAAACAAGTATTCTCTACCCTACCACTTCTGGCTACAAGTATTCTCTAGGCCACTTCTGGCACACCTTTAATCTCCCCCTGAGATTAAAGCAACACCTAAGTATTCTTTGTCACTAAGCCACTTCTGGCTTTCCAAACAAACAGTTTGATTACAACATCCAAATCAACTCTCACAGAGAGGATATTACAATGTAAAACAAAATACATAGAATGACTTAGCAAAGCTAAGAAGTTATAGACCACTGGGTGAAGATAACCATTGTGGGATCTGAGCCTTTGTCAAAAATTGTTCTCTCACAATCATATGATCGGAAAGATAAGATAAAAAACTAAGATGAAAAAAAAAGGATCGACCATTCGAGTATTTCAAATTGCATGAAAAAATAATAGAAGTAGGGGCATAAAATAGAAATAGATATGTGGTATATATCTGTGTATATTGAATTGTGAATATATAGATAATAGAATCATTTCTAATTCAAGCAAATAATGGTATCGAGTATAGATGAAAGAAAATCAATAAAATAGGAGAAAACATTTTTTAATATAAAAATATGTATTTAATGAATTCAAAAGTTACCACGTGTCAGCTTGGGATGGAGAGAGAGAGGGGACAACAGTACATGCAGCGCCTCCACTACTTGTACGGTTTTGCAGAGAGAAGCTTTTTTGTCTCTTGTGGTACACTTTTTGAATATTCAAATGAAATGTCACATATGAAAAGAGAGGGAATAACAGAACATTCCAAAGAATCAGCATTGAAAAGCTTAAGTTACTCTCTGACATAGTGGACGTATTATATAACTGTTTGATAGAAAATGTTGTGTAAGTTATATAAGCGAGTGGACGCTTCTCAAATGGACATATTTTTTGCACATTTTTTTCACAATGCCTTGGACACTTGTTTTATTACAGTGCATTGGACGCTGAATTTATACTTAGAAAAATAAGTTCCAGTTACTCATTGGATGGGATAAGCACATAGATATATATAGTTTTAGCTTAAGAAATACAATACCACTAAGGCATTGGACGGTGTGGTACCTATAATACTCAAACATAAAACATTAGATACTTCAAAATTTAATCTCATTTGTTATCATCAAAACCGAAGTTTGAGGGGTTGGACATCGTCCAAAGTCTTAGACTCTAACAATCTCCCCATTTTTTATGATGACAAGTAATGCTAAATTTTGATGAGAGCAAATACATAATCATCTATAGGTATCCGAGATATATGTGTAATGGAATGATTATGCTATGCTAGTAGGTGTTGACAGGGTGTAAAGATGTGAAATGAAGTACTCCCCCTGAGTTCAACATTTATCATGCCTTAAAACATAAGATATATCAGAGAACGTGGATTTAAGCATGTTAATGAAAACAATATCAGAGTAAGTAAAAGCATATAAAAGATATGGATGTGGAGCATATGATAAAATCACCTCATGTATTTAATGAACAGCCAAAAACAAATGTATTTACATAGAGTAGTGCAGTCAAAACTCTATGATCAAAATTCCAATTTCTGCCCCTTTTGTCATCAACAAAAAAAAACATTCGGTTTGAAAGATGGAAAAATGATTGACCATCATGGTCACTTAAGGCTGTTGAGGTGGTTGTTGTGGTGGAGGTGGTTGTTGTGGTGGTGTTGGTTGTTCAACTGGTGGTTGTTGATGTTGCTGTGAAGGCACAGGTTGAACATGATGAGTAACAATGCCAATGAGGTTAGCAGTTATTGACTGAATCTGATTCACCAACATCTGAGAGAGATTCATAAACTGATCAGCAATGGCATTTTGCATCATACGTCTATGCTATTATGCTTCAGCTTGTTGTCTCTTTTGGAATGCTACGAGAGTAGCTTCCGTTTCTGCTTGTTGTTGCCAAAGAGCTTGATTAACAATCTTTTGCACTTTGTCTTCAGAAACACCTTGGGGTTCAACAAACCGTGAGGGAATTATGGCCTTTGGACTTGAAGAACTTGTAGGTACTAAGACTTGTCTAGTTTCAGAGTGGGCTTCATTGGATGCATCAGTAATAGGCATACTCGTAGCAACCTCGGGAGTAGGTTTATCAGCAGTGGACTTTAGTGGTTGTGGCACTTTAGTATCAACCACTTGTTTCATGTCTACATCCTTGGATGCCTCTGATTGAATAGTTTGCTCTTCATGTGAAGTGACGAAGTGTTCAGTGTCCATTTGCACTTCATTATCAAGGTCCAATTGGATAAGCACTTCATTGATTTTTGCAGAAGCTGCGTCCAATTCTGCTTGCCTTGTCTTCTCCTTTGCTTCTTGTTCTTTAATAGCTTTCTCTGCTTGTTCTTTCTCAATCTATTCCAGATGAGCTTTTTCATATTACTCTGCTCGTTCTTGTTCAGCTTGTTGGAATGTATGAACAGCTTTCACGTCTTGTTCAAAGATAGCCCTATCCAACTTATGAATATCATAGACTTTGTTGCTGTGAATCACTGGCAAGGTCTTCAGAACTTCAAGGAAATCATCATTGCCAGTTAGGAAGCATACCACAGTGTCACTCCAGTGAAAAGTCTTTTTTGGACGCATGACTTCAATGCTTTCTGGAGGATGGACAAAGTCTTCTTTGGAACAGCCTGAAGATGAAGCCTTTTCAGTGTCAGCCCAGAGAATTTGATGCCAGAAGGTTTTGGCTTCAAACATATCAAAAGGCCTTGTGAGTTTGCCAGTCTTGTCAAACAGATGACTCCATTGCTAAGATGAAGGTAGAAGCTAAATCTTCTCTTCTCTATTGGGCATCTCAGTACCATAGTAATTAAAACCTTTCTTCTTTCCAGCATTAAGAATAGGTAGTCTAGGACATACCTTATCAAGTACAAACTTAATATCTGTTGAGCGTCTGATGTAGAGGTTGGGAGGATAAGCAATAGCTTGATCTTGCAGATATATCTGTTGTAGTAGTTTACCTAGGTCATCATGGTCACTAGGTTGGAAGTTCAGCACAGGAGTTCCTGGAGGAAAAGGTAGGAACTTAGTGATAGGAGTCCATAACTGAATGTCCTTTACCTACCTAATCTTTGGACATTGTTTAAATTTGGAAGGATCCAGGCTTTCCTTGATGGCTATCTGCAGCTTAGCAACCAACTCTTTATTAATGTTTGAAGAGACTAGTTTCTTTGGGGCAAACTTCTTCTTTTGTTATTGTTTTCCAGATTTGTCAAGGAAAGGCTTGGCATACTTAGAAGAAATTCCTACTTCTGGCTCAAGAAGTTCTTCAATTTCTGGACGCACCCTTTGTTGTGTACCAGTTGGGCATGAATAAGGGCGTTCCATCCTAACCAAATTTGGATAAGATTGCCCCATCCAAGTTGGAGGTGGATTGCAAATAATTGACCCTTCTAGTAAGGAAGCATAGGCTGCAGATTGAGGATAAACATGATCATACCTCGTCCAGTCAGGTGCATATGCTAAAGTGAAGCTTCTCTCAAGAGGCTCTTGATGAGGCCTCCAGATAACATCACTCTTCTTACAGTAATTTTGCTCATTCTTGGTGAAGAATGCAACTGGGAACTTTTCTTTATCTATTTCCTCTTTTGTCTTCTCTTGAACCTTTGGTGGAATGTTCCAAGGAGCCCAGGCATCTCTCCAAGTGTCTCTTGGACGCACAATCTTTGTTAGATTTAACTTGAGAGGTGGACGTTGTGTGGGCTCGTGTGTTGGAGCAACAAGTGGAGCAACAAGTGGAGCAACAGGTGCAGAGTAGTAGATTTAGTGTCTTGAGAGGAAGGAGGTGGGACTGGATATCTCCTTGGCCTTGTTGCTTGAGTCTTTATTCTTCTAGGTACTGTAGTAGGTATGACAGAACTACCTTCTTTGGATGCTACAGTGACCTTTTGTTTCTTTTGAGGTCCAGACTCCATCTCATCAGCTTTTCTTTTGATTTGACCTATGGGAAGGTTATCATCATCATCAGAATCGCTCATGATCTTCAGCTTTCTAACTTTTGGTTTCTCCTGAACTGGTTTAGCTGAAGTTGTCTTTGGACGCTTCTCAATAGGAGTAGGAGGATTGGACAGTGTAGGAGCAGCTTGTCGTTTCTTAGTCCTCCTTTCTTTTTCAACAGCTTCTTTTTGTTGTTGTTGCATATGTCTTGTCACCTTTCTTCTTTCCCGGTCTCTTATGAGGTTCTTGATTTTCTTTTCAAGACCTAAGAAGTCCATCTCTTCTTCTTCGTCATTTTGAATAAGTCTACTTTGTTCATTCCTCCTCTTGTTGATACTTGTCTCGTCCAACTCCTTTAGAGCTTTGGCAGTTAGCTTGATCTTCATGGGTTTGATGTTTGATTCACCAAACTTTTGTTGGAGTACAATCAATTTGCCTCTTTTGATGATTGCATCACTCTCCTCATCCTCTAGTTCATCATAAAACTTCTGGTAGACCTTCTGATCCTAGAAAATTTTGTTCGGCGGAGCTGGATAGAAAATATCATCATTTTCGCCAATCATCTTCATCAAGCGGAGAATGTTGATGTAGATGGTGTGAGGCAGGTTGAATGGGATGTCCTCCATCAAGTGAAACAGTATGAACTTGTGTAGGTCCGTGACTGAATCCTTGGACCCAGCCTTATGCATAATGCCTTTGTTGCATATTTACTGCCATATCTTAGCTTGCTCACAAATATTTCTATACTCTATCTTTGTTGAATCAATTAACTTGTCTTTGTAGAGTACCTTTCCAACATGGTTTCCATACTTCTCCGCCCAGTCTGGCCTGTACTGATTCTGCTCCCTGATACAGCCAGTAACTTTGGCAATGGTCTCAGTTGACAGAACCACTTCTCGTCTAATCACAGTGGACACTATCTGACACTGTGTATTGAACCTAGCATTCCTCCAGAACATTCTGATGAGCTCTGGGTATATCTTCTGAGTGTCATTGAAGTAGCCTCGAATGCCACACTTCAATAGATTCTCTTCAAGATTAAGATCGAGGCCTTCCAGATATTTGATGTCGAAGAAGTGTTCAATGTGAATAGTGTAACATCCTAAAATTTTAATATAATTAATGTTATTTAAAAGATTAAATTGTTATGAGATTAAGTATAAAAAATTATTAGTATAAGAATTTATTTGAATTAAAATAATTGAATTATGATGATATATATTATTTGAAATGTTGTATCATGATATATTATTTGAATTGATTATTTGGTTGGAATCTTATCTTAGTATATTATATTGTTTGCGATATTTGTATTATAATAGATTGAAATAATTGAATTAAAATATTACTATTTAGTTACTATATATTAAATATTATTGATTTAAATAATTACTTTATCAATAAAAAGATTAGGTGATTAATATAAGAATTGTTGAGATTATCTAACAACTACAAAAGAATGCAAAAGATAATTAATATAGTAATAATATAATATTATATATCTAGTTTAGATAAAATATTCGTTATATATAGTTTAAATTGGTCCTCGAGAACGATTTAAATCTTATCATGTTTTATCTTAATATATCTTGAAAGAAAAGAAAATAATAGATAATGCTAATAATGAGATAAATCAAGATAATAAAGTAGAAAAAGATAAAGAAAAGATTTGACAAGCTAAATCTGTCTGATGTGACCCAATCTTAAATCACGTACAACTGTACTTATATAAGAAGGATAAGCAGTTTCCTTTTCCTAGAATTCCATAGACTATCTCTCTTAGTAAATATGAAATTAGTAGACTATCTAGGATTGAGGAGAAGGAACAAACAAAGGGAATCTTGTTGATGCATTCAATAGAGAAAAGGAAACGAAAAGCGCAAATCGAATTATTATGCTTCAAGAGGTGAGTAAAACATCTTTTTAAACCCTCCATGGTATATTTTGAAGGACATAATTTTTGGGAGTTTTGCGGAAAGTTAGAGACTAGTGAGATTTGGGTTTTATAGTCAAATTATGTTTTATTGCTAATGTGTGTTGCGTCTAATCTCTGGATGGTTGTGATTGTTTTGTTTATATGAAATATTGGGTGCTGTAATAATTTTGTTGATGGATGTTTTGTGAAATCGCATGACTGTGTTTCGTTATTTCCGTGTGCAAATTGAATGTCCTAAATTAGAAATTGGTTGATACGTATTCTATCGTATGCATGGGTAAGCAATAACAACGCTTTTCCAGAACATTATGCAGATTTTCATAATATAAATTTACTATTTGCTTGTGCATAAAGACTACGCAGGGGTGGGAATTGGTTCCCATAACAATTGCAAGGAAAAGAAATTAAGAGTCGTAGATGTATTGATATTGTTTACAGGGCCTTATCATTGAACGAATATATATATATAGGACCAATCTTCACGTGGGTTGTGTTTCAACCATTATAATATATTAATATTATATACTTTAGTTATTATATTATATAATTATTCATTTATATATATAGTTGCATATTAGTGATTGATTTTTATGATGCTATGATGTTGTGGTATGATCTTGTGAATTATTATTGAGTGCATAAAATTAGGGAATTTATTTGGAAGTTATCTGGAATGATATTTTGCAATTATGTGTGAGTTGGTTATTACCTTTTAATAAGGGATAACAATGTATATCATATTTTAGGGGTATGATGATAGATACCTCCATCTGGGTTGAGGAAGAGATTTGAGATACCTCCATCTGGGATGGGGAAGAGATTCGGGATACCTCCATCTAAGATGGGGAAGGCAGTGGGACGTCATTGCATGGATATGAGCTCATAAACCTTGACGAATCTAAGATCCACATGGGTTCTGGGAACCAAAGAGTCTAGTCTAGTAATTCTGGGAATCACTAAGTTGTGTTTGTTATATCTATTTGAATGCATTGAGGTGTTAATTTTATTTATTGAAATATTTACCTTAATGAGAATGTTATGAGAGTAAATTGTGGTTGTTTTTAATTTGATTTCTATTGGAGTATATATATATATATATATATATATATATATATATATATATATATATATATATATATATATATATATATATATATATATATATTTTATTTTAAATTCTTTGCGGGTACCATGGTTGAGTTTTTTCGGTTACCGTACCGGCTGAGAACAATACTATTTACGAACCTTTTTAGAACTTGTTTTATTCACTGGGATTATTATCTCATTAAAAGTGTTGTTTTCAGAGCACGAGAAAGAAACTGTTGAGACGGCGGAGACTGGAAGACTTAGTTCCTTTTAGTTATATTTTGGTTAGTACATTTAGAGTAAAGGGTCGGATATGGTTATTTCTACCACTCTTTTAGATGCCCATATTTGAGAGTAATGTTTTTATTTATGTTTGTAAGGATTCATTTATTCAATCTTATTTTATAATATTTGAGGTATTTCAGACCATTGTATTTTCAAAAAGTTTATATTATTTATGTTTTAAAGAATATTTTATTATGTGTTGTTATTGTAATGAAGGGTGTTACAAACAGTAGCTGCACCTTGAGATATAATGGTGGTTTTTGGGTAGGAAGGAACATCAAGGATTACTGCAGTTGACTTGCTGGAGTTCGACATTGTAGAAAATATAGGATTTTTAGGGTAACAGGTGAGTGTTTGGGTCAGGTGTAAGAGAGAAGGTTAAGGTAGGAGAGGAAGTTTTTGGGTAATGAAAATAGGTAAAGTGTTTTTTAGAAAAGATTTAACAACTTAAGTATGTTTTGTTTAGGGTAAACAAAATGGTTTTGGGTTTTGAATCTTGAATAGGGAGGTTATGTCACTGATCCCGCCATGATGAGGCGTGCCAAGGTTTATGTGTAACTGTGTACGGTTATAAATAGTTAAGTGACTCAGCATAGAGCATTAATTTAAACTTACTCAAAAATGAAACCGTTTTAGCCATGTTGTAAAACATGTTATATGAAAACACATAACAGAAAACATCGTCCAGGCATTGGACTTTCATGCAACACATGCAGTGCACATGCATGACTAAGTGACCTTTTGGACGCCATGTCTATTGGACGCTATAGTCATATTGGATGCTGCATATAGATGTTAATCATTCCTTTACAAAGTCCATGCCAAGTCTATTCCTTACAAGGACTAGCTTGTCTTCAGTAAAGGGTTTTGTAAATATATCAGCTAGCTGATCATCTGTGGATACAAACTATAATTCCACAGTCCTTTTCTGAACATGGTCTCTTATAAAATGATGTTTAATTTCTATATGTTTTGCCCTTGAATGCAGTATGGGGTTTTTTGAAAGATCAATTACAATAGTGCTATCATAAAAGATAGGAATGTTACTCTCATATATATTGTAGTCTTCAAGTTGATGTTTGATCCATAAGATTTGAGAACAACAACTTGCAACCGAGATATACTCTGCTTCAGCAGTGGACAGTGCAATTGTTCCTTGCTTTTTGCATATCCAGGAGAATAAGTTTCCACCAATGGAGTGACATCCTCCACTAGTGCTTTTTCTTTCAATTTTGTCTCCAGCATAGTCAGCATCACAGTATCCAACTAATCTGAAATCTTTCTGCCTTTTGAAATATAGACTAAGATTAGTTGTTCCAATGAGATATCTGAAAATTCTTTTAACAACAGTTAAGTGAACTTCCCTTGGATCAGATTGAAATCTGCCACATAAACATACACTGAACATGATGTTAGGTCTGGACGCGGTGAGGTATAGGAGTAATCTTATCATTCCTTTGTATAAAGTGTTGTCCATCTTCTTTGATCCTTCGTCCAGTCCAAGTACTATTGTTAGATGCATAGGAGTTTTCATTGGTTTAGCATCGTCCATCTTGAACTTCTTCAGAAGCTCCTTAACATACTTGGTTTAATGTATGTATATGCCTTTATCAGTTTTCTTGATTTGCAGTCCAAGGAAGAATTTCAGTTCTCCCATCATGCTAATCTCAAACTCTGTCTGCATTAACTTAGCAAATTCCTCGCATAGAGATTCATTCGTAGCACCGAATATGATATCATCAACATATATTTGAACAATGATAAAATCAGAATTATAATCTTTGTGAAACAAAGTAGTAAGTAGTGTCTACTTTTCCTCTTGAAAAACCATTTTCTGTAAGGAATGAACTGAGTTTTTCATACCAAGCTCTTGGTGCTTGCTTCAGTCCATATAAAGCTTTGTTAAGTTTAAAACATGATTAGGAAAAGCATCACTCTCAAACCCTGGGGGTTGTTCCATGTAGACTTCTTCTTTTATTAGTCTATTGAGGAATACACTTTTTACATCCATTTGATATAGCTTCATATTGCTATGAGCTGCAAATGACAGTAAAATGCGAATTGCCCCAAGACGTGCAACAAGTGCATAAGTTTTAGTATAGTCTATACCTTCTTGTTGTGAGTAACCTTTGGCTACTAGCCTGGCTTTGTTTCTCACAACTTTACCTATTTCGTCCAGCTTGTTTTTGAATACCCACTTGGCTCCTATAGCTTTTTTATCATCAGGTAGTTCAACAAGCTTCCAGACATTGTTCTTTTGAAACTGGTCAAGTTCTTCTTGCATTGCTTTGGCCCAACTTTCATCTTCTTGAAATGTAGAGAAATACACTAGAAGGGGGGTTGAATAGTGTATTTAAATTTTCTTTGGAAAACTTTAGCTAGAATGAAGATAGTGTATCTTTTCGTTTTACCGAAGTTTAGTAAAACAGAAAAAACAAGCTATCGTCCAGTCGATTAAAAATAACCGTCCAAAGAAACTACTCTTCTTCTTTTTCGTTTAAATACACGTAATGGATAAACTTGGATAAAAAGGTGTATAGAAACTTTTTCGTAATATGCTGAAGAGATAGTTTAAAAGAAATGCAAGTAAGCTAGAAGTTGAGTGAATAGAATACGTAGTTTTATACTGGTTCACTCAACTGAGCTACGTCCAGTTCTCCTTCAAAAACTTTTGAAGGGTTCTACTAATCAAAACTGATTACACTCAAGTATTCTTAACTTTGCCACTTCTGGCTACAAGTATTCTCTAGGCCACTTCTGGCACACCCTTAATCTCCCCTTGAGATTAAACACAAAAACCAAGTATTTTTTAACACTAAGCCACTCCTGGCTTTCCAAACAGTATTGTTTGATATTGTAAATAAAATTTAACTCTCAATGAGAGGATATTACAATAAGAATGAGTGTATAGACTTACTTAGCAAAGCTAAGATAAATGCTCTTTTTCGCTTATGATCGTCCAGTCGTTTTGACAGGGTTTCTGCTCTTTTTCAAATTCTCGTCTTTTTGATACGTGAGCTCATCCTTCTATATATAGGAAGTTTGTTGAAAGATATCCGTTGAGGATTCTGTTCCTTTTCCAAGAGCGATTCTTTCTGTAGCTTATTGCCGTTGTCACATTTTGACTTAGAGTGAAATGATGGATGTGACAGCCGTACTCGTAGCGCCTCTCTCCTACTTGTACTTTCTCTGCAGAGAGAAGCTTCTTCTTTTCCTGTTCAATACTTTTCAAAAAGATCATGGCATGTTAAAATATGATATAGTGAACGTTGCCTTATATTATAGAAAGCGTATTTTAAAGATAGTAACCACAGTGAGTGTTACTCAAGCGTTGGACGCTTGTTCTCAAAGGAGCATTGGACGCTGCCTGTATGTTTCTTATAAAACACAATTGGATGCTCACATTATTAAAACATAGAGTCCAGGTTTGAGAGATACAATACCATTGCGGGATTGGACGATGTAAATCCTATAACACTCAAACTAGATCATTAGATACTTCAAAATTTATCCTTTAGTTATTATCATCAAAACCGAATAGGAGGGGTTGGATATCGTCCAAGGTCTTAGAACCTAACAATCTCCCCCTTTTTTATGATGACAAATAATGGTAAATTTTGATGTTAACAGACACATAATCATATAAGAATACAATGAGTCAAGTCAGAGATGATTATGTTATGCTAGAGTATAAAAGTGAAATGAAGTACTCCCCCTGAGTTCAACATTTCTTATGCATCAAATAACAGATAGATATAAAGGTAAGTATAACAGATATCAGAGTGAAAAACATATCAATGATATGGATGCGGAATATATGAATATAAACACCTCATGTTTTGATAAAGGAATCAGTATGTATATATTCAAACATTTGAATACAAATGTTTAGCTATTTATTCTCATCAAAACTTCCAATTTCTCCCCCTTTGTCATTAACAAAAAGGTTTGAAAGATGGAAAAAAAATGATGTGGCCATCATGGTCACCTTATGGCTGAGGAGGTGGTTCATGTGGTGGTGGTGGTTGTTCTGGTGGTGCTTGGTTTGGTGGTGCTGGTTGTGGAGGTTGAGGTTGGACTTGTGGTACTGGATGAGCAACGTGACCAAGTAAGGTGGCTGCTGTATGTTGAATCTGGTTCACAAGTGTCTGTGAGAGACTCATGAACTGCTCAGTAATTGCATTTTGCAGCACTAGACGATGTTGTTCAGCTTCAGCCTGTTGTCTTTGCTGAAAAGCTTGAAATGCGGCCTCAGTCTCCAGCTGTTGCTGCCTCAGAGCCTGTTGCACAATTTCATGAACACGATCTTCTGAGACTCCTTGTGGTTCAGCAAATCGCAGGGGATTGATGCCCCTTGGACTTGAAGATCCAGTTGGAACCAGTTGATGTGTGCCTGAATGTGCTTCAGCAGAAGCCTCAACAATGGGGAGGCTTGTGACATCTTCAGCAATAGGCTGTGCTGCAGAGGCTTCCATTTGCTTGGACGCTTCAACAACGAGCTCTCTATCATCCTCGGATCTATCAGACTGGACGGTAGCTTCTTCATGTGACGTGACAAAGTGTTCTACGTCCACTGGTACTGATGGGTCCAGGTCAAGATGAGCTAGCACCTTTGTCACCTTGGCAGAGGCTTCATCCAGTTCTGCCTGTGTAGCCTTTAATTTAGCAACCATATCTTCCTTTTCCATGGTTGCTGTTTCAGCTTCCTCAAAAGCCAGCTGCTCAACACGAGCTTGTTCCACTGCTGTGGCGGCTTCTTCTGCAAGGTACTCCTCATGGAGAGTTTGGAGTTCCTCCACAAACTCCGTGCGATCCAGTGTTCTGAGGTCAAACACCTTGTTGCTTCTGATTGTTGGCAGAGTCTTCATCAACTCCAGATAATCATCTGAATCCTTCAGAAAGCAGGCAAATGTGTCTGAGAAATGATGAGTCTTGACTGGACGCAGCACTTCTATCCCATGAGGGGGATGAACAAAATCATCCTTGGAACAGCCTGAGGATGAGGCTTGCTGGGAATCGTTCCATAGAATCTGGCGCCAAAAGGTTATGGAATCAGAGGTTCCAAGTTCACGCGTGAGCTTACCAGACTTATCAAATAAATGACCCCAGGTGTAAGAAGATTTTTGTAGGGTTTCAACTTTCTCCTCCCTGCTGGGCATCTCAATGCCGTAGAATTTGAAGCCTTTCTTGCGACCAGCATCATAGACAGGTAGTCTAGGACATACTCTGTCTGGTACAAACTTTATTTCCGTCGCTCGGCTTATGTGCATGTTTGGTGGGTAGGCGATTGCTTGGTTTGGAATGTACATCTGTTGCAGAAGCTTTCCAAGATCATCAAAGTCGCCAGGCTGGAAGTTTAGCACTGGAGTTCCAGCTGGTAGTGGCAGGAACTTTGTGATTGGAGTCCAGATTTGAACATCCCTGACCCACTCTGCGTCTGGACGCTGCTGCGTTACTGACTGGTCCAGACTTTCTTTAATTGCTAATTGCAATTCTGCATCCAGCTCACTATCTTTGTTAGCAGAAGACTTCTTGGACGGTGCCTTCTTTTTCTTTGGAGCCTTCCCTTTCTGCTCCGCAACTGTCTTGGTGAAATGAGAGGCAATTTCAACCTCTGGCTTCTGCAGATTTACAGCTGCTGGACGCACTCTCTGCTGAGTTCCAGTTGGACAGATGTAAGGATAAGGCATGCGTACTAAGTGTGGATACACTTCTCTCGTCCAACTAGGCAGAGGATTGTTGATGATCGTTCCTTTGGGCATGGCATTATAAGCAGCTGACAAAGATTCAGTGCAAACATACCTCGTCCACTCAGGTGCTGAGGCAGTTGTATAATGCCGCTTCAGAGGCTCTTGCAGAGGCCTCTGGATCACATCACCTTCATTATAGAAATTCTGCTCATTGCATGTGAGGAATGCAACTGGAAAGCGTTCTCTGTCTTTCTCTTCTTTTGTTTTCTGCTTGGGGGGATTGTCCATGGGGACCATGTATCCCTCCATGCATCTCTTGGACGCACAAACTTGGACAGGTCCAAGCGAAGAGGTGGTTGCTGGCTTGCTGATGTGGAAGGAGCACCTGATATTGCTGGTAGAAGGGTGCTGGTGGACACATTTTCGGTGTCTTGAGAGGATGATGGTAGCACTTCAGTCCTTTTTGCCCTTTTTGCCTGAGTCTTCACTCTTCTTCGTGGCACATTAGCAAGAAAAGGAGGTGTTTTAGCAGGTTGTGCCTTTTGCTTCTTTTGCTGAGGACCCTCTGTCTCTTCTGCCTTCTTCATGATTCGACCAATTGGGATCTGGTCGTCATCTTCAGAGTCGTCCAGTAATTGAAGCTTTCGTACCCTTTGCTTTTCTGGGGCAACCTTCACTGGTGCTGCCTTTGGACGTTTCTCGTCTTGTACAGGTTTGGACATTTCAGTCCTTGGACGCTTCACTGCTGGGGACTGAGCAACAGATGTCTCAGCATGCCTTTTCTTTGTTCTTCTTTCCTTCTCAGCGTCTTCCTCATGCATTTGAGATGCTTGGCGTGTGATCTTTCTGCCTTGCTGTTCTTCCATCAGCCTTTTGATTTTTCTACCAATGCCCAGTAGATCAATCTCTTCTTCTTCATCATTAGAGATGATCTTACTCTGCTCATGCCTTTGCTTGTTGATGGTGTCCTCGTCCAGGTCCCTTAAGACCTTGGCTGTTAGCTTGATCTTCATTGGCCTTATGTTGGGCTCACCAAACAACTGTTGTGTTGCCACTATTGGCCCTTTCTTCGCTATGGCTTCATGGTCTTCCTCATCCAATTCATCATAGAAGCGTTGATAGAGCTTCTGATCCCAGAAGATCCTGTTCAACAGGGCGGTGTAGAAGATGTTATCATTCCCACCCACAGACTTCATCATCCTCACGATATTGATGTAGATGATGTGAGGGAGATTGAAGGGAATGCCTTCCATCAGATGGAATATCACAAACTTGTGTAAGTCTGTGACTGAGTCCTTAGACCCAGCTTTGTGCAGGATGCTCTTGTTGCACACCTGCTGCCATATTTTAGCTTCCTCGCATAGATTCTTGTATTCAATCTTCACCGACTCAGGGCTTTTGGACTTGCAAAGCACAGTCGCAACGAGGTCGCCGTACTGCTCTGCCCAGTTGGTTTTGTACTGGTTCTGCTCCCTGATGCAACCAGTTACCTTTGCTATGGCCTCGGTGGACAGCGTCACTTCTCGTCCAAGAATCTTGGCCACGAGCTCCCTTCGGCTCTAAAACTTGGCATTCCTCCAAAACATTCTGATCAACTCGGGATAAATTTTCTGGTTCTCATTGAAGTAGCCTCTGATTCCACACTTCAGTAAGCTCTCGTTCAGATTTAGTCCTAGCTTCTCGAGCGCTTCAATGTCAAAGAAGTGCTCAATGTGCACCGTAGCAGCTCCTTGGTGCACAACCGTAGTCTCAGGGTAGGTCAGGACGTCGAGTTCTGAGTTGCTTGAGTTTGTAGAGATTGCCATTCTTGTAAAGCTTGGATTTTTAGGTTTTCTGAGAGGGTTTTTGGGGTTTCTGAGAGAGAGAGAGAGTGTTTAGGTTTGATGGGTGTTTAGGTTTTCTCCGGTGAGGATTTGATAAGGTGGTGTTTGGGCTTTGTTTGGAGAATATGAAGCGGTTTTGTTTTTATTTTTGAATATTTGAAAAAAAAGTAACTGACACCATAAAACCCGCCATGATGAGACGTGCAGAGGATGTGGGTAATTGTGTACGGTTACCGCCATTTAGGTGACTCAGCATAGAGTATTAGCTCATACTTATCCTTAAAATGATCCGTTTTATTAATTTGAATCAGAAGAAAAGACTAAGATAGAACGACGTCGTCCATATGTTGGACTTTAAGTGAAACGTATGTAATATATATATGCGTGACTCTAGTGTTCCTTGGACGACATGTCCTTTGGATGCTATGAAGTTATTGGACGCATCATGTAGATGTTAATCATTCCTTTACAGAGGCCATGCCAAGTTTGTCCCTCAGAAGGATTAACTTGTCTTCAGTAAGGGGTTTGGTGAATATATCAGCAAGTTGATTATCTGTGGTTACAAAGTGTAATTCCACAGTTCCCTTTTGGACATGGTCTCTTATAAAGTGATGTTTAATTTCTATATGTTTAGCCCTTGAATGCAATATGGGATTTTTAGAGAGATTTATGGCAGCTTTACTATCACAGAAGATAGGAATGTTACTCTCATATATGTTGTAGTCCTCAAGTTGATGCTTGATCCACAAGATTTGAGAGCAGCATTTTGCAGCTGAGATATACTCTGCTTCAGCAGTGGACAGTGCAATTGTTCCTTGCTTCTTGCATATCCAGAAGACTAGGTTACCACCGATGAAGTGACATCCTCCACTAGTGCTTTTTCTTTCAATGCGATCTCCAGCATAATCAGCATCACAATATCCTATTAACCTGAAATCTTTCTCTCTTTTGAAATGTAACCCAAGGTTAGTGGTTCCAGCAAGATATCGAAAGATTCTTTTAACAGCAGTTAAGTGAACTTCCCTTGGATCAGATTGAAATCTGCCACATAGGCATACGCTGAACATTGTGTCAGGTCTGGACGCAGTGAGGTACAGGAGAGATCCTATCATACCTCTGTATAGAGTATTATCTACTTTCCTTGAGTTGTCGTCCAGTCCAAGAGTTGTTGTTGGATGCATAGGAGTTTTCATTGGTTTTGCATCGTCCAGTTTGTACTTCTTTAGTAGCTCTTTGACATACTTAGTCTGATGTATATATATTCCCTTTTCAGTTTGTTTGATTTGGAGTCCAAGGAAGAATTTCAGCTCACCCATCATGCTCATTTCGAACTCTGTTTGCATTAACTTGGCAAAATCTTCACAGAGAGATTCATTAGTGGCACCAAATATGATATCATCAACATATACTTGTGCAATAATAAAATCAGAAGAGTAGTCTTTGCGAAACAACGTAGTGTCTACTTTTCCTCTTGAAAAACCATTTTCTGACAGAAATGTGCTGAGTTTTTCATACCAAGCTCTAGGAGCTTGTTTCAACCCATATAGTGCTTTGTTGAGTTTAAAAACATGGTTTGGAAAAGTATCACTTTCAAATCCTGGGGGTTGTTCCACATATACTTCTTCTTTTATGAGTCCATTGAGGAATGCACTTTTTACGTCCATTTGGTATAGCTTCATATTGCTATGAGCTGCAAATGACAGTAAAATGCGAATTGCCTCCAGACGTGCAACAGGAGCATAAGTTTCAGTATAATCTATACCTTCTTGTTGTGAGTAACCTTTTGCTACCAACCTTGCTTTGTTTCTCACAACATTACCTTCTTCGTCCAGCTTGTTTCTGAACACCCACTTTGCTCCTACAGCTTCTTTGTCGTTGGGGAGTTCTACTAGCTTCCAGACATTGTTCTTTTGAAATTGGTCAAGTTCTTCTTGCATTGCTTTGACCCATCCTTCATCTTCTAAGGCATCGTCGACAGTCTTAGGTTCTATTTGAGATATGAATGCTGCATGACTTTGCTGTCGTTGAAGTGAAGATCTGGTTTTGACTCTGTCTTCTGGATCCCCAATGATTTGCTCCTGTGGATGATGTTTCTTCATTTGCCAGTTGCGTCCAGTTGGTTCTCTTTGTTCTTCGACTGGACGGTCCAGTAGTGTATTTGATTCTTCAACTGAGACATCATGTTTGGACGAATCTGATGACTTACTTGCATCATCCAGTCTGATATCTGCAAATGATTTGTCTAGCTCTGATAATTCCTTATCAGGCTTGTTGTCATTAAACTTCACATGGATAGCTTCTTCAACAACTAAGGTTCTAGAGTTATAGACTCTGTACGCCTTTGAAGTTTCAGAATACCCAAGCAATGTTCCTTCATCACACTTAGAATCAAATTTTCCCAGTTTATCCTTAGTGTTCAGAATGAAACATTGACATCCAAATGGATGGAAGTAAGATATGTTGGGTCTTCTACCCTTCCACAATTCATATGGAGTCTTTTTCAATATCGGCCTTATATAGATTCTGTTTTGTAAGTAACAGGCAGTATTCACTGCTTCAGCCCAGAAGTGTTTAGGGGTTGAATTATCATTTAACATGGTCCTGGCCATCTCCTGAAGTGACCTGTTTTTCCTCTCAACTACACCATTATGTTGTGGTGTTCTAGGTGTTGAGAAGTTGTGAAGGATACCATTATCCTCACAGAACCTTTGAAAACTTTCATTTTCGAATTCACCCCCGTGATCACTTCTGATTGAAGCAATGCATACTCCTTTTTCATTTTGAACTCTTTTGCAGAGATTATAAAAGGCCTTAAAGGACTCATCTTTGTGGGATAGGAATAAGACCCATGTCCATCTAGTATAGTCGTCCACTATAACTAACCCATATCTTTTACCACTTACCGAGGCTGTTCTTGTGGGCCCAAACAGATCAATATGTAACAGCTCTAGTGGTCTAGAAGTGGAAATAATGTTTTTACTTTGAAAATAATTTTTCACTTGTTTCCCTTTCTGACAAGCTTCACAAAGAAGATCATCTTTATATGACATACTTGGTAGTCCTCTTACGAGGCTGTGCCTGTTCAGCTTTGAGATTAACCTCAAGCTTGCATGACCAAGTTTTTTATGCCATAACCAATGATTTTCTTGTACAGAAACTAGGCAAGATACATTTTGACTTGATAGTTCCCCAAGTTTAATCTTATACAGATTGCCTTGCCTCTTTGCAGTAAAGAGAAGGGATCCATCAGAGTTTTTAACTGTACATTCACCTTTGTTAAAGGCAACATCATATCCACTGTCACATAATTGACTTATGCTAAGTAGATTATGTTTAAGACCTTTAACATAAAGAACGTTATCAATACAGGGATAGGGTGGTATACCAATCTTACCTACGCCAGCTATCATCCCTTTCTGATTCCCTCCAAAAGTGACTGTCCCACCAGTCTTGGGTAGGAGGCTTTGGAACATACACCTTTCTCCCGTCATGTGATGTGAGCACCCACTGTCCAGGTACCATGATTGGAGTTTCTTTCCTGCTGTTAAGCATGTCTGCAACAGAAACAATTTTATCCTTAGGTACCCAGATTGCCTTGGGTCCTTTTTTGTTAGCTCGAAGGGTGTTGAATGTTCCCCTCTTAGGCAGGTGTCTGCATTTGGACGTTATATGTCCAGGTTTCCCACAGAAGTAGCAAACATCTGTTTCTTCATCATGAATATATTTCTTTCCCTTGTATCCATGTCCTGACCTGTCATTTGGTCTCTTACAACCTTCATATTTTAAAAGTTTTTTTAGGTTGTTCGAGCCCTTGACAAAGTTTGACAGATCCTTCTTTAGGCTGTCAATCTCTTCATGAAGTTTTACAACATCATGTGGTTGACCTCTTAAGGAAGTATCTGCTTCAACTTTCAGAAGCTTCTCAACTAGCCTTTTGTTTTCTGCATTGAGATTTCGAACCTCTATGGAAAGATTCCTTTCTCTATCCCTTGAATCCTCATAGGATTCATAGGCTTGAGCAGCATCATTCCAGAGAGCTCGCCTCTCCATATTTGTAGTTTCATTTTGCCTTGAGAGCTCTGCAAACTTTTCTTGTAAATCTTCCTTTTCACTTTTCAGTTGTCTAACATTTTCTTCTAAAGCTTCTTTTTCTTTTGAAAGTGATTTAGATGATTTCTTTAAAGTTCTATAGGCTTTTGACAAGATAGAAGAATTTGAAAGTAATTCATGATAAGCTTCTTGAATTGAATCTAAGTCATTAAAATCTACCTCATCTTCTTCTTCTGGCTCTGAAGAGTCAGTTGAGGTGTCCGCCATCAGACATATGTGTGCTTCCTCCTCTTCTCCCTCGTCCGATGATGAGTCATCGTCCAGATCTTCCTATGTGGACATCAGAACTTTCTTGCCCTTTCCTTTGCTGAAGAATTTCTTCTTCTTGTCCTTGCTTTTGTCAAGATCTGGGCACTCTGATTTGAAGTGTCCTGGCTTTTTGCATTCGTAGCATATAATTGGACTCTTCTCCTTCTTTTCTTTGAAGTCTTTCCTCTTCAGGTTTCTCCATCTGGATCCACCTTTCTTTTTCCACATAGAATGTATCCTTTTGGATATAAAGGATAGTTCATCATTTTCGTCTGAGTCATCATCTTCATATTGTTCGTCTGATGATGTTTCAGCTTGCATGGCTTTGGATGATGATGCTTTCCTTGGCTTCTGGGCGCTGAGCGCCAGAGACTTATTTTTCTTACCATCATTATCTTGATGCAGTTCTAGTTCATGCACCTTGAGGGTTCCCACAAGTTCTTCTAAGGACATATCGTCCAGTTCCTTCTTTGTTCTCAAAGCTGTAACCTGTGGTCTCCATTTCCTAGGAAAACTTCTTAGAATTTTGTCAATATGTTCATAGTTATTATAATCTTTACCATGTGCTCTAAGTTCATTTAATATGGTTTGAAACCGTCCAAACATACTTTGTATGTCCTCGTTTTCTTCCATACTAAACAACTCATATTGACGAGTAAGGAGACTGAGTTTGTTACGTTTTACCTGAGTGGAACCCTCATATGTTAATGCAAGAGTGTCCCACATTTGTTTTGCGCTTTTGAGACTGTGCACCTTGTTGTATTCTTGTTCGCTTAGTGCACACATGATGATGTTTCTGGCTCTGGAGTTGAGATAAAATCTTTGTTTTTGCTCTTCCGTCCATCTAGCCTTTGGGATTTCGTTGAGGCTTTCATCAAGCGGAATATAATCGCCCATCTCCACAACTTCCCACATGTCAATATGGCTAGATTCAAAGAATGCTATCATTCTTTGTTTCCAGTAGTCATATTTGACACCCTTGAAGAGTGGTGGTCTGTTCACAGCTTGTCCTTCGTTTTCCATCTTTCTCAGGATCTTTCCTCTGTTCTGTTAAGAACTCAACCCAAGAGGTCGAGCTCTGATACCAACTGAAATGTAGAGAAATACACTAGAAGGGGGGTTGAATAGTGTATTTAAATTTTCTTTGGAAAACTTTAGCTAGAATGAAGATAGTGTATCTTTTCGTTTTACCGAAGTTTAGTAAAACAGAAAAAACAAGCTATCGTCCAGTCGATTAAAAATAACCGTCCAAAGAAACTACTCTTCTTCTTTTTCGTTTAAATACACGTAATGGATAAACTTGGATAAAAAGGTGTATAGAAACTTTTTCGTAATATGCTGAAGAGATAGTTTAAAAGAAATGCAAGTAAGCTAGAAGTTGAGTGAATAGAATACGTAATTTTATACTGGTTCACTCAACTGAGCTACGTCCAGTTCTCCTTCAAAAACTTTTGAAGGGTTCTACTAATCAAAACTGATTACACTCAAGTATTCTTAACTTTGCCACTTCTGGCTACAAGTATTCTCTAGGCCACTTCTGGCACACCCTTAATCTCCCCTTGAGATTAAACACAAAAACCAAGTATTTTTTAACACTAAGCCACTCCTGGCTTTCCAAACAGTATTGTTTGATATTGTAAATAAAATTTAACTCTCAATGAGAGGATATTACAATAAGAATGAGTGTATAGACTTGCTTAGCAAAGCTAAGATAAATGCTCTTTTTCGCTTATGGTCGTCCAGTCGTTTTGACAGGGTTTCTGCTCTTTTTCAAATTCTCGTCTTTTTGATACGTGAGCTCATCCTTCTATATATAGGAAGTTTGTTGAAAGATATCCGTTGAGGATTCTGTTCCTTTTCCAAGAGCGATTCTTTCTGTAGCTTATTGCCGTTGTCACATTTTGACTTAGAGTGAAATGATGGATGTGACAGCCGTACTCGTAGCGCCTCTCTCCTACTTGTACTTTCTCTGCAGAGAGAAGCTTCTTCTTTTCCTGTTCAATACTTTTCGAAAAGATCATGGCATGTTAAAATATGATATAGTGAACGTTGCCTTATATTATAGAAAGCGTATTTTAAAGATAGTAACCACAGTGAGTGTTACTCAAGCGTTGGACGCTTGTTCTCAAAGGAGCATTGGACGCTGCCTGTATGTTTCTTATAAAACACAATTGGACGCTCACATTATTAAAACATAGAGTCCAGGTTTGAGAGATACAATACCATTGCGGGATTGGACGATGTAAATCCTATAACACTCAAACTAGATCATTAGATACTTCAAAATTTATCCTTTAGTTATTATCATCAAAACCGAATAGGAGGGGTTGGATATTGTCCAAGGTCTTAGAACCTAACACTTCTAAGGCATTGTCCACAGTCTTAGGTTCCATCTGCGATATGAGTGTTGTGTGACCTTGGTGTTGATGTGAAGATCTGGTTCTGACTTTATCTTTTGGATCACCAATGATCTGATCTTCTGGATGATGCTTTTTCATTTGCTAGTTACGTCCAGTTGGCTCTCTTTGTTCTTCTACTGGACCATCCAGGGGAGTATTGGACTTTTCAACTGAGACATCATTGTTGGATGCGTCTAATGACTTCTTTTCATCGTCCAACCTGAGATCTGTAAATGATTCATCTAGCTCTGATAATTCCTTACCAGGCTTAGTGTCATTGAACTTCACGTGGATAGCCTCTTCCATAACTATGGTTCTAGAGTTATAAACTCTATATGCCTTTGAGGTTTCTGAGTATCCAAGCAATATTCCTTCATCACACTTAGAGTCAAACTTTCCCAGATTATCCTTAGTGTTCAGAATGAAACATTGACATCCGAATAGATGGAAGTAGGATATGTTGGATCTTCTCCCTTTCCATAATTCATATGGAGTCTTTCTCATGATGGGTCTAATATAAATTCTATTATGTAAATAACAGGCAGTATTTACTGCTTTAGCTCAAAAGTATTTAGGGATTGAATTATCATTCAGCATGGTTCTAGCCATCTCTTGGAGTGACCTATTTTCCCCTTAACAACACCATTCTGCTGAGGCGTCCTGGGTGTTGAGAAGTTATGATGGATACCATTATCCTCACAGAACCTTTGAAAACTCTCATTTTTGAATTCTCCCCCATGATCACTTCGGATCAAAGTAATGCATACTCCTTTCTCATTTTGAACTCTTTTACAGAAGTTATAGAAGACCTTAAAAGACTCATCTTTGTGAGATAGGAACATGACCCATGTCCATCTTGTATAGTCATCCACTACAACCAATCTATATCTCTTCCACTTATTGAGGCTGTTCTTGTGGGTCCAAACAATGTAAGCATATGAAGACCCCTATGCCTTGTACTTGTCTCTATATGGTTTTGATGATGTCAAACTTGTAATAGTTTAAATTGCTCCTCATAAATATTGCAAATACTAGTCCTATTAGGATGCTTGTTATAGCTTTTAATGTGTGAATGTGTGTGTATCATGCATCTAGGCTAGTTATAATTCTATTCCCTCATGTTTGCTTTGATTGATCATTGATTCATTATACTTTTTGTTTAAGGATTGAATCTAGGCAATAATCGATTACCAGAACATTTTCTCGAGGCTCTATTTGGCCCTGGAAGAAAAATGAGTCATTCCCAGTTAATTGATTATCTTGTGAAATAATCAACTATTATGATCTTCAACGTTTCCAGATGATGATTAGAATGAAATAATCAATTATCTTAAGCTATAATTGATTATCTCTATTTTGAGGCCTATATAACTAACTTTTTCTAAGGCACTCAAGTGTGACACCATTCTCTCTCATTTTACTTCATCTTTTTCATTTGAGAGAACTCTGAAAGTGTGTGTCATCATCATAAGGATTCATTGGGTCAAATCTTTTCTAATTCTCAAGAAAACAATGGATCTTTCTCAAGCTACATGAAGGGAATATGAAAGCAAATAAGGAAGAACTTCAACTTTTCATATCTTCACATTTTATGTGATTTCTTTCCTTTTATCTCTGCCATAAAATTCGTGTATAGGGTAGGTTTCCCTAGTTGCATTGCATGTAAATAGGTTTTCTACATTGTAGTGTTTCTTGATAGGTTTTCAAGAAGATTATTGCATATGTGCTGCATGTGCATATGAGTTTGTGTGTATACAAATTCTAAATAGTGGAAAAGGTTCAAGCTAAGGTTGCTTTGGATAACACTGGATGTAGATTTCAGGTTGAAATCGAACCAGTATAAATCCTTGTGTCATATTCTCTTTTCCTTTATCTTTTAATATCTTGATCTTAATTGCTTACATTTGATTTTGATCTTTTTGTTAAAACTGGTCTTGGAAATAAGAGATAGTTAACATAAGTTGAACATACACTCTTATCTTCTCTAGGATTCGGAAAAAAAATGCTTGAAAATTGCAAAAGTTTTCACAAAGAAAGTTGTCCTTTAAACAAAATTTTTAAAGAATCCAGTTCATCCCCCTCTTGGATTTCGTGTATTATAAGCCATTTTATCTAACACTTGGTGATCAGAGCTTGTTTTGATAGTCCTTCAAATTGTGTTTGATGCTTAAAATGGATGGGCATCACCAAACCTTCGCCGAAGGCGCTTCCATAAATCGACCCTTACTCTTTGCTAGTGATATGCTTTTTGGAAAATTTGTATGAAAATCTTTCTTGAATCCGTTGATAGAGGTGTATGGGAAGCTGTACTTAACGGTCCCTTTATTCATGCTCTTCACGCTCATGTAGTAGATGGTAAAATCATAGAAAAAGACTTTGCTAATTGGATAGATGCTGAAAATAAACGTGCCTAATATGATGTTAGAGCTAAAAATATTCTTTCATCTACTTTGACTCTCGATGAGTTCTTTCATGTTTCGCAGTGTCCAAATGCAAAGAAAATTTGGGATAACTTAGAAATCACCCATGAAGGAACCATGGAAGTGAAGAGGTAAAGGAAGAACATTGTCATACAAGAATATGAGATTTTCAGGATGTTGTCGGGAGAAAGCATCTCCGATGTGCAGAAACGATTTACACATATTGTAAATCACTTAATGGCCCTTGACAAGCAGTTTGACAAGGAAGAGCTCAACAACAAGATCCTCAAAAGTCTCAATAGATCTTGGCAACCTAAAGTGACGACCATCTTGGAATCTAAGGATTTAACTACTATGAACATGGCCACAGTTTTTGGGAAGCTTAGAGAACATTAATTGGAGCTTGGTAGACTCAAAGAGAAAGAAGAGCTTGACAAGAAGAAAATAGGATTGTAACTCAAGACAACTACATCAACACGTGAAAAGGGTGAAGGAGAGCAATGTGAAATTTCAGACAATGAAAATTTGAATTTGCTTGTCAAGTAGTTTACCAAATTCATGAGAAACAAAGGAAGAGACAAGGGAACTTTTAAGAAAAAGGGCACCAAGAAAATTGGTTTGCTCCTACCACTTATACTTGCTTTGAATGTGGAAAACAAGGTCACATCAAGACCGATTGGCCAATCTACCTAAAGAAACAACAAGGGGGAGAAAAGAAGCATAAGAAGTCAAGTAAGAAGAGGAGAGCCTATATTGCTTGGGAAGATAGTGAAGCAAGCTCCTCAAGTGACTCAAGTGAGGAAGAGAAAGCCAACATTTGCCTAATGGCTTTACAACATGAAGAAACCAATGTAAGTGAACATGAAACTCAAATCTTAACATATGATGAATTGTATAACGCATTTGAAGACATTCATGAAGAGGCACAAAAGGCAGTTATCTCTAATAATAAGCTTAAAGGTAAAAAATAAAGAATATGAGTCACAACTTGACAATCTTAAAAAGGAATTTGATGATCTTAAGCTTAAGCATGATAAACTTAAACTTGCTCATACTAGTCATGATCATTATCATCTTCATCTCAAAAGGATGAATGTGAAAGTTGCATAAGTCTTAAAGCTGAAAATGAGCATCTTAAAAAGACTCTTGCTAAGTTTACCAATAGTAGAGCCAACTTGGATTCTATTCTTGGAAAACAAATATCTATTTTTGATAAAGATGGAGTTGGTTTAAATTACAAACCACAACAAAAGTCCTTCAAAAAAAATTTCAGCTTTAAGAAGGCAACTTATTCTCCTTTTGTGACATGCTTCTATTGCAATAAGAAAGGTCACACCACTAACATGTGTTACATAAAAAATATGGCATTCCTAGTGGCAACTATATATGGATTCCAAAAGGAACCAAACCCCAACTAATCTTCAAGGACCCAAAACAATTTGGGTACCTCAACAACTTCCTTAAATCTATTTTGTAGGTATACTTGAAGACCCGGAGATCTCTATGGTACTTTGACAGTGGGTGTTCAAAGCATAAGATGGGAGATACAACCAAATTTTTGGAAATCTCCTCTAAGCAAGATGGATTTGTGACTTATGGTGACAACAATAAAGGAAGAATCTTGGGTATTGGTAAAATTTAGAACTCTTCAAATGTGTGCATAGAAAATGTTTTGTTAGTTGAAGGATTGAAACAAAACTTGCTTAGTATTAGCCAATTGTGTGACAAAGGCTTTAAAATATCCTTCAACTTGGAATATTGCATGATTTGTAGTGATTCTAATGATGTGAAACTTATAGGAAATAGAATTGATAACATCTATATGCTTGACTTAGAAAAAGCATCCATTAGTGATTCTAAATGTCTTTTGAGTAAACATGATGATTCTTGGCTTTGGCATAGACATGCAGCTCATATTCATATGAATCAATTAAATAAACTCATTGCCAAAGACCTAGTAATAGGACTCCCTAAGCTCAAGTTTCAAAGAGATAGGCTATGTGATGCTTGTCAAAAGGGAAAACAAGTCAAAGTGTCTTTTAAACCCAAAGGTGTAGTTTCTACATCTAAACCTTTACAACTACTTCACTTGGACTTGTTTGGACCTTCTAGAACCATGAGCCTAGGAGGGAACTGTTATGCTTTAGTAATTGTTGATGACTTTTTCTATCCCTAAAAAGTGAAGCTTTTAAAGCCTTTAAGAAACTTAGCAAAGTTATTCAAAATGAAAAGGATTTGAAAATTAAGGCCCTAAGAAGTGATCATGGAGGTAAGTTTCAAAATGAAGATTTTGAAAAAAATTTGTGAAGAAAATGGCATTTCTCATAACTTTTCAGCTCCTAGAACTCCACAACAAAATGGAGTTGTTGAAAGAAAAATTGGTCTTTGGAAGAACTAGCAAGAACTATGTTGAATGAAACCTATCTTCCTAAATACTTTTGGGCGGATGCGGTTAGTACAACTTGCTATGTTTTTAACAGAATGCTTATAAGACCTATTTTGAAGAAAACTCCCTATGAACTTTTTAAAGGTAGAAAGCTTAACATATCACACCTAAGGGTCTTTGGTACTAAATGCTTTGTTTTGAATAATGGTAAAAATAACTTAGGCAAATTTGATTCAAAGGCGGATGAGGCTATCCTTTTGGGATACTCTTTGACAAGTAAAGCCTATAGAGTTTTCAATAAAAAGAACTTTGATGATTGAAGAATCTGTTCATATTGCTTTTGATGAAACTAATGACCATGAGACAAACCCCCATGAGTCAAAAAGAGATCTAGATGATGATTGTGCAAGTCAACTTGAAGATTCTAGCCAAATTGAGGAAACTAGACCTCACATTGTGGAAAGGTCAAGTATTGATACAACTCAACCTCCTACAATAGAACTACCTAAGGAATGGAGATCCTCTAGAGACCTATCACTTGACAACATTATAGGTGATATAAGTAAAGGGGTAACCACTAGTAGCTCTCTTAGTAATTTTTGTGGATGTGTTGCTTTTGTATCCCAAGTAGAGCCAAAATCAATTGAGGAGGCATTACTTGATGAACATTGGTTATTGGCAATGCAAGAAGAATTGAATCAATTTAAAAGAAATGAAGTTTGGGATCTTGTGCCAAGAACTAGTTCTCAACAAGTAATTGATACTAGATGGGTTTTTCGTAACAAAATGGATGAATCCGATTTTATAACCAAAAATAAAGTCCGTTTAGTAGCCAAAGGCTATAGTCAAGAAGAAGGCATTGATTATGATGAAACTTATGCTTCTATTACAAGACTTGAGGCCATAAGACTTCTCCTTGCCTTTGCTTCCTTAATGGATTTTAAGCTTTTCCAAATGGATGTCAAAAGTGCTTTTTTAAATGGATATATCAAGGAGGAAGTTTATGTTTCTCAACCTCCTGGTTTTGTTGATTATGACTTTCCTAATCATGTGTACAAACTGAAAAAAAGGCACTTTATGGATTAAAGCAAGCACCAAGGTCTTGGTATGAAAGATTAAGTAATTTCTTAATTGAACATAAGTTTGCAAGAGGCAAGGTTGACACAACTTTGTTTATTAAGAAAACCAAAAAGGACATTCTATTAGTACAAATATATGTAGATGATATTATTTTTGGTGCTACTAATGATGTCTTATGTCAAGAGTTTGCTAAGACCATGCAGGGAGAATTTAAAATGTCCATGATGGGAGAACTATCCTACTTTCTTGGATTTGAAATAAAACAGTTAGAAAATGGAACCTTCATCAACCAATCCAAATATTGCACTGATCTACTCAAGAGGTTTGGAAAGGAAAGTTCCAAAGAGTCAAATACGCCTATGGCTACGTCATGTTATCTTGATCCGGATGGTAAAGGTAAACATGTTGATGAGAAAAGATATAGAGGTATGATTGGCTCTCTACTCTATCTAACTGCTAGTCGTCCCATTATCATGCATAGTGTTTTTGTGTGTGCTAGATTTCAAGCAAATCCTAAGGAATCACACCTAGTTGCTGTTAAAAGAATACTTAAATACATAAAAGGAACTGTAAATGTTGGCGTATGGTATCCTAAAGGTGCATCTATTAGCTTAGTTGGATATTCAGATCTAGACTTTGCTGGATGTAAGGTTGATAGAAAGAGTACTAGTGGCACATGTCATTTTCTTGGGAGTGCTTTGGTTTCTTGGCACTCTAAGAAACAAGCTTGTGTCGCTCTATCTACAACTGAGACTGAATATATTGCTACAAGTAGTTGTTGTGCACAAATCCTCTAGATGAAACAATAATTAGAAGATTATGGTATCTTCCTTAATCACATTCCCTTGAGATGTGATAACACAAGTGCTATTAATTTGACTAAAAACCCTGTCATGCACTCTAGAACTAAGCACATAGAGATTAGGCATCATTTTATTAGAGATCATGTTTTAAAAGATGAGTGTGAAATTTAGTTTGTAGACATTCTCAACCAGTGAAATTTAGTTTGTAGACATTCTCAACCAACTAGATGACATCATTACAAAACCTCTGCCTAAAGATAGATTCTATACAATTAGAAGTGAATTAGGCATATTAGATGGAACCAACATTACATAACTAAGCAGTTGTTTGTAATTTTATGTCTTACTAGTGTTTTGAGTCTTGTATTTTGTGTTTTGTTTTATATACTTTGTGTCATGTATTCTAATATTTAAAAAATATTTGAAACTTTGTAAATATGGTATGTGTTTAACTTGTTTGCATTTGAAAGTGTTTGATGTATGTTTGTGTAAGTCATGTATGTGCTCTGTTTGCTCATAATCGATTATCACAGGATATAATCAATTATTTCATGTTGAGTCTTAAATTTAAAAACTCATCCGCGTGCAAATAATCGATTATCATAAGTGGATAATAGATTAATTAAGCACTTGGTGGAAACTTCAGTGCGCAGATAATCGATTATTTGTAAAATAATCGATTATTTCAAACTCTAGGAGATACATGCTTGCACAAATAATCAATTATCCCTAGTAATAATCGATTATTTGTAGTAGAACTTGTTTTGTGTGGTTTTCTACATAAAATAATCGATTAAGTAATCGATTATTTTGAGCGTTTGGGTTTCCTGCTACTGTCTCTTCATTTCGCGCTAAAAGGTTTAAACCTCAACCTCACAAACCACTAATTTCCGATGGTTTTAACTCCTCACACACCTCCTCAACCAACTCAAACACTCTATATAACACCCTAAAATTCATCTTCATCCTCACAACTCTCAAACCCACCTCTCCAACTTCTCTCAACTCTCTCAAACCTTCAAACATGTCTTCCTCCAACCCTAACAAGAGACCCAAGAGGGATGCTACTGAAGCCTCCAAAAGGAAAGGAAAAGAGAAGGAGGTCAGCCCATCTGCAAATTTAGAAGGGTGGCTCTCAGACCCAGACCACAGATCCGACTTCAAAAACTTCTAGAAGGATAGAAGAATTATCCCCCACAAGTATCTCTCTTTTAGTTGGTTCAAGGGTCAACATTTTGAATTTCAAGACATGTTGGAGAAGCAAGGTCTTCAGACCTTTGTCGAAATGCAAGGTAAAATCTACCCTGATCTCATTAGGGCTTTTTATGTTGCTGCAAGGTCTAGAGATGGTGAGATTCATTCCCATGTTAAGGGAGTGGACATTGTGTTAAATGAAGCGGTATGGATAGGTGTGGCTGGATTCCCTAAGGAGGGATTAAGAATTTCTGGTGGTATTAAGGATTTTGATAAAGTTAAAGTCTACAAGAATTGTTTGAGGAATCCTAGAACTTCTACCTCCTTCAAGCAATTCAAGACTGGTGGTATGAAGATGGATGAGAGGTTGCTTGCCTATGTGATAGCTTGGATACTAGCACCAAGAGAAAGCAACCATGCTCAACTCTCCACTGATGATGCGTTGTTGATTCATGCTTTCAAGAAGAGTGTCCAAGTTGATTGGAGTGCTCTTATCATGGACAACATACTCAAGGCTAGGAGGTTGGCTGAGTATCCTATCCCTTATGTTGTGTTCATCTCTAAGGTGATGGAGCACTATGGAATCGACGTTAAGGATGAAAAATATAAGATCTTCCATAGCTTTAACAAGATCGATGATTCTGCTCTTCATCACATGCATTTGATTGAGAAGAATGATCACTGGTTCTACAAGGATGAAGCCCCTGAGCCTGAAATGGAAGAAACAAAAGCTGAAGCTACAAGTGAAGAGAAGCCCATCTCTCCCTTTGAGAGAACTTTGCTGATGAAGATGGACTAGATGTACAACTGGCAAAGGGAGCAGAGTGAGTCTCACAATGAGACTTTGAAGAGCATAAATGAAAGGCTGGAGAGCATTGAGGCTAGGCTGAGGAAGCATCACATTGGTGATGATACTGATGAAGAAGACTAGAGCCTTAGTCCTAGGATTATCCTCTATTTTTCCTATATTTTGTTGCTTCTCTTGTTCATGTTTTAAGCTTCTAGTCTGGTTTGTTTCTATGTTTTATTTTGATGTCTCTGCTGTCTTGATTAAGTGTTTAAGTTTGTTTGTTTAACTTTTTTTATTAGAATGTGTGTAAAGCCAAGTTATGTGCATCATTTTCATCATATTGGCTATATATACTTGAACTTAATGAAATTAGTACTTTTTCTTCATGACTTGTTTCCTTCTTATCTCTTTCTCATATTATCAAATACTGCACTCGATTCTTTTCTATATGCCCAAAGGGGGAGAGAAAGTGTATGTTATTGTGACACAAGAACATAAGTCTTGAAAGTACTCAACACAAGCAAAATTTAAAAAGAGCCTCATGAAAGAACTAAAAAGGAACATCACACATGGAGCTTGGTCATCATAAAAAAGGGGAGAATGTAAACATATGAAGACCCCTATGCCTTGTACTTATCTCTATACGATTTTGATGATGTTGAACTTGTAATAGTTTAAATATGCTCCTCATAAATATTGAGAATACTAGTCCTATTAGGATGCTTGTTATAGCTTTTAATGTGTGAATATGTGTGTATCACGCATCTAGGCTAGTTATACTTCTATTCCCTCATGTTTGCTTTGATTGATCATTGATTCATTACGCTTTTTGTTTAAGGATTGAATATAGGTGAAAACCTTTTTGAAAATTCTAAGATTTCAATCCAAGAACAAAATAATCGATTACCAGAACATTTTAATCGATTATCTTGAGGCTCTGTTTAATAAGAATTGTTACTCATTCGCAGATAATTGACTATCCACTTAAAATAATCGATTATTTGGCCTTGGAAGAAAAATGAGCCATTCACAGTTAATCGATTATCTTGTGAAATAATCGACTAGTTTGATCTTCAGCGTTTCCAGATGATGATTAGAACGAAATAATCGATTATCTTAAGCCATAATCGATTATCTCTGTTTTGAGGCCTATATAACTAACTTTTTCGAAGGCACTCAAATGTGACACCATTCTCTCTCATTTTACTTCATCTTTTTCCTCTGAGAGAACTCTGAAAGTGTGTGTCATATCATAAGGATTTATTGGGTCAAATCTTTTCTAATTCTCAAGAAAACAATGGATCTTTCATAAGCTACATGAATGGAATATGAAAGCAAATAAGGAAGAACTTCAACTTTTCATATCTTCACATTTTAGGTGATTTCTTTCCTTTTATCTCTGTTGTAAAATTCATGTATAGGGTAGGTTTCCCTAGTTGCAATGCATGTAGATAGGTTTTCTACATTGTAGTGTTTCTTGATAGGTTTTCGAGAAGATTATTGCATATGTGTTGCATGTGCATGTGAGTTTGTGTGTATACTCTTAGAAATCAGACCTCCATGGGAAATGGGAGTAGGGATTGACCCAAAGAGAAGTAAACTTGGAGAGCTATGATTAGAGAAAGACAAGAAACTCTTATGATCAAGAAAATCCATTGTACAAACTTAGATGAATATTACACAATGATTGTATTTATAATAGAGAACAACAAGCTGTTGTAACAGAATGATAAACTCCTAACTGACTACAGTTACACACTCTAATAGCTAACCAATTGACCTGATCATATCTCTATTACCCCCTCCCCCCCCCCCCCGGAAGTTGGAGGTGGTGGAAGACAACCAAACCAACTTGGAAATGATAACTTCAAGTAGATCATGCAATTCAGCAAGCAGCGTGAAATTAATGAAACCTTCATGGTGATTGTTATGATGAGTAAACTTGGAAGCATTAGCAAGAAGCTGCAGATAACTTGGTCCAAGTTTGTGTCTTCTTCCTGGTTTGTGATTAGCCAATCATTGCAACCAAGTGCTTTAGCAGCAATGCCAGTAAAAAAGTAACATGCAGTATCCAGTTTGAGAAAGAATGTTACATTCAACTTTGGCCTTGTTGATATGTTGGTTTTGTTGTAAGAATTTTGAGCAATCAAAATACTTCTGCAACTAGGAATGGAGGAAAACATCTTGATAGGAAAATTTGTAAATCGAAATTTTCTAAAATAAGCTTTCTTACACTGCCTACACAATCTCACTGTACAGTTTATGCAAAACACATTCTTCTCATTCCATTGAAGGTCATGGTCATAATCACAATAACCAAAGTTGATGTTCATAAAAGCTCTAATCCAGTCTTTATACCTTCCCTTTGGTGAAAGATTCTGCCCCTCATCTCGTTGGCTTTAGATTGAATATATAGTAACAGTTGCAGCTTGTGGGCAATTGAAGAATCAGAGACCTCTCTCTCTTTCACTGTGAATATGAAGGGATTGAAACTTGCGAAGCCCTTGCAGTCACTGCATGCCAAGGACAAGATGAAAAGATGAACACTAAGCTGAACAACGTGTGAACGATCATACATCTCACCAACCTCATTTCTTACAAGCAATTGCTCAAACAGTTTATGTGCATCTTCAATTTCTATAACTGTTGCAGGTCTAACAATAGAAGAACAATGCCAAAAAGAGACAAGCGAGTGACAAAAAAGAGAGGAATCCATTTTCTTTGTTTCTTTATATTGGAGCTCTTCAAAGGAAATTAAACAAGGAAGATTGAAGTAATCGATCTTGCCATAGATGGCAGAAGTGGGAAGGATCGTGATCACCATTGGGGTTTTGGAATCAGTGAGTGAAGAGGGACACAAATCTGATTCCGATACAAGTTGCTTAAGATGGAGAAAAATTGAACCACAAAGAATTGTGTGGTTTGAACATGAATCAGAAAATGAAAAAGAAGAATAAGACTAAATAATAGTGTTATTTTGCACCTTTCCATTTTTGGTTTCTTCTACTGGAATGACCTCTCTGCACATCTGTTGTGACTCATGCATCTTTTCTGCAAATAACTTTGTTCCTTCTTTGATCCAGCGGTTGTCGCCAAAGATGAAGATTTTAGAACCAAAGATCCTGCCAAGATCCAGGGAGCTGTGGGTGGGCTCAAGAACACTTCTTAGTTTCTTGCGTTTGTCAAAAGAGAGACTCCGTTTAACAGAACAATCGAGTGCTTTCATGCGCAACCCCTTGCAATCTCGATGTCGAAGCTCTTGGAATCATTGGCGATGATGGACCACTCCGCTATTCCACACTGGCGGAGGCGGTGGTGGTGGCAATCCCAGCCACCATGGGTGAACCTCTAGCTCGTTGGTTGGTCGTTGCTCACTCTTCTCCTCACTACATTTACGTTTTCTAGCAACGATTTCCACAGGTGATGGATCAGATGGCTCTGATACCATCTTAGAAATCAGACCTCCATGGGAAATGGGAGTAGGGATTGACCCAAAGAGAAGTAAACTTCGAGAGTTATGATTAGAGAAAGAGATAAAACTTTTATGATTAAGAAAATCCATTATACAAACTTAGATGAATATTACACAGTGATTGTATTTATAACAGAGAACAACAAGTTGTTGTAACAAAATGATAAACTCCTAACTGACTACAGTTACAGACTCTAATAGCTAACCAATTGACCTGATCATATCTCTATTATATACAAATTCTAAATAGTGGAATAGTGGAAAAGGTCCAAGCTAGGGTTGGTTTGGATAACACTGGATGTAGATTTCAGGTTGAAATCGAACCAGTATAAATCCTTGTGTCATCTTCTCTTTTCCCTTATCTTTTAATATCTTGATCTTAATTGCTTACATTTGATTTTGATCTTTTTGTTAAAACTGGTCTTGGAAATAAGAGATAGTTAACACAAGTTGAACATACACTCTCATCTTCTCTAGGATTCGAAAAAAAAAACGCTTGAATATTGCAAAAGTTTTCACAAAGAAAATTATCCTTTAAAGAAAAATGTTAAAGAATCTAATTCACCCCCCTTTTGGATTTCCTGTATTATAAGCCATTTTATCTAACAAAAAAGTCAATATATAACAGCTCAAGAGGTCTAGAAGTGGAAATAATGCTTTTTTCTTTTAAAAGAACATTTTACTTGTTTCCCTTTCTGACATGCTTAACAAAGAAGATTATCTTTGTATGACATACTTGGTAAACCTCTCACAAGGTTATGCCTGTTAAGCTTTGAGATTAATCTCAAGCTTGCATGACCAAGCTTTTTATGCCACAGCCAATGATTTTCTTTAACTGAAACTAAGCAAGTGACTTGATAGTTCCCCAAGTTTAATCTTGTATAGATTACCTTGCGTCTTTGCAGTGAAGAGAAGGGATCCATCAGAGTTCTTGACTATACATTCACCTTTGTTAAAGGCAACATCATATCCACTATCACAAAATTGACTTATGCTAAGTAGATTGTGTTTGAGACCTTTAACATAAAGAACATTATCAGTAGAGGGATAGGGAGGAATACCAATCTTACCCACGCCAGCTATCATCCCTTTCTGATTCCCTCCAAAAGTGACTGTCCCACCAGTCCTAGGTTGGAGGCTTTGGAACATACACCTTTCTCCAATCATGTGATGTGAGCACCCATTGTCCAAGTACCATGACTGGAGTTTCTTTCGTGCTGTTAAGCATGTTTGCAACAGGAACAATTTTATCTTAAGGTACCCAGATTGACTTGGGTCCTTTCTTGTTAGTTTGAAGGGCACTAGATGCTCCCTTCTTAGGCAGGTGTCTGCATCTAAACGTTATATGTCTAGGTTTCCCACAGAAGTAACAGACATCTACATCCTCATCATGAATATATTTCTTTCCCTTATATTCATGTCCTGACCTGTCATTGGGTCTCTTACAACCTTCATATTTTAAAAGCTTGTTAAGGTTATCAGATCCCTTGAAAAAGTTGGACAGTTCCTTCTTTAGGCTGTCAATCTCTTCATGAAGTTTCACAACATCATGTGGTTGACCTCTTAAGGAAGTATCTGCTTTAACTTTCAGAAGCTTCTCAACAAGCCTTTTCTTTTCTCCTTTGAGAGTTCAAATCTCTATGGAAAGCTTTATTTCTCTAGTCCTTGATTCCTAATAGGACTAATACGCATGAGCACTATCATTCCATAGGGATCGTCTATCCTCATTTAAGGCTTCATGTTCTTTTGAGAGCTCTGTAAACTTTTTCTGTAAATCCTCCTTCTCACTTTCAAGTTGTTTGAAACTATTTTCTAAGACTTCATTTTCTTTTGAAAGTGATTTGGATGATTCCTTCAAAGTTTTATAGGCCTTTGACTAAATAGAAGAGTTTGAAAGTAATTCATGATAAGCTTCCTGAAGCGATTTTAAATCATTAAAGTCTACCTTATGATAAGCTTCCTGAAGCGATTTTAAATCATTAAAGTCTACCTCATCTTCCTCTTTTGGTTCGGAAGATTCTGATGTAGTGTCTGACATCAGACATATGTTGGCTTCTTCTTCTTCATCATCGTCCAATGATGAGTCATCGTCCAAGTCTTCCCATGTGGACATCAGAACTTTCTTGCCCTTCTTTTTGTTGAAGACTTTCTTCTTCTTGTCCTTGTTATTCTCAAGGTCTGGGCATTCTGACTTGAAATGTCCAGGCTTCTTGCATTCGTAGCAGATGATTGGACTCTTCTCCTTCTTCTCCTTGAATCCTTTCTTATTTAGGTTTCTCCATTTGGATCCACCTTTCTTCTTCCACATAGCATGGATTCTCTTGGATATGAAGGATAGCTCATCATCCTCATTAGAGTCTTCAGCTTCATATTGCTCTTTTGATGACTCTTCTGCTTGCATGGCTTTGGACGATGAGGCTTTCTTTGGCTTCTGGAGGCTGAGTGCCAGAGATTTGCTTTTCTTTGCATCACCATCTTGTTGCAGTTCTAGCTCATGCACTTTTAAGATTCTCACAAGCTCTTCTAAGGACATCTCGTCCAGTCCTTTGGTTGCTCTCAAAGCTTTAACATGTGGTCTCTATTGCCTAGGCAAACTCCTCAAAATTTTGTCAATATGTTCATAGTTATTCTAAGTTTATTATGTTTTACTTGGGTGGAACCCTCATACGTTAACGCAAGAGTGTCCCACGTCTGTTATGCGCTTTTGAAGCTGTGCACACATGATGGTGTTTATGGCTCTGGAGTTGAGATAGAATCTCTGCTTTTGCTCCTCCGTCCATCTAGCCTTGGGGATCTCGTCGAGGTTCTCATCATATAGAATGTAGTCGCCCATCTCCACAACATCCCACATATCAATATGATAGGATTCAGAGAATGCTATCATTCTTTGCTTCCAATGATCATATTTGACACCCTTAAAGAGAGGTGGTTTGTTCACAGCTTGTCCCTCATTTTCCATCTTTCTCAGGATTTGGTTTTCCTCTGTACTACTAAGTACTCAACCCAAGAGGCCGAGCTCTAATACCAACTGAAATGCAGAGAACAGACTAGAAGGGGGGTTGAATAGTGTGCTAGATAAAAACTTAAATCTTTTCGCAAAGATGGAGATATCTCAACTTAGATTTTACAAGGAACTCGTAAAATAGAGAGTTACAGTTATCATCCAATAGTTCAAAATAACAGTTCAATGAAACTGCATTTTCAAGTTGTCGTCCAAGCGAGAAACAAATACTTTTCGTAAATAAGTTTATAAAGAAACTTGGGCGTCTAATGCAAAGAAATAACGCAAGAGATAACTGGTAAGCTAAAAGCAATAGAGTAAAAACACTTGGTTTATACTGGTTCACTCAACCTAAGCTACGTCCAGTTCTCCTTCAAAAATAACCTTTTGAAGGTTCCACTAATCAAAACTTTGATTACAAACAAGTATTCTCTACCCTGTCACTTTTGGCTATAAGTATTCTCTAGGCCATTTCTGGCACACCTTTAATCTCCCCCTGAGATTAAAGCAACACCCAAGTATTCTTTGTCACTAAGCCACTCCTGGCTTTCCAAACAAACAGTTTGATTACAAGATCCAAATCAACTCTCACAGAGAGGATGATATTACAATGTAAAACATAATACACATAATGACTTAGAAAAGCTAAGAGGTTGCTCTTTTTGCACAAGTGTTGGTCGTCCAAATGTTTTGGCAGAGTTTCAGTTCTTTGAAAAACTTGAATGTTTCATTGGTTCTATCGTGAGCTTGATCCTCTATATATAGGCCACTGAGTGAAGATATCCGTTATGGGATATGGGCCTTTGTCAAAAACCGTTCTCTCACAATCATATGACCGTTACCACGTGTCAGCTTAGGATGGAAAGAGAGAGAGGGGACAGCAATACATGCAGCGCCTCCACTACTTGTACGATTTTGTAGAGAGAAGCTTTTTTGTCTCCTGTGGTACACTTTTTGAATATTCAAATGAAATGTCACATATGAAAAGAGAGGGAATAACATAACATTCCAAAGAATCAGCATCGAAAAGCTTAAGTGTACTGTCTGACTTAGTGGACGCATTATATAACTGTTTGATAGAAAAGGTTGTGTAAGTTATATAAGCGAGTGGACGCTTCTCAAATGGACGTAGTTTTTATACACTGGTTTTCACAATGCCTTGGACGCTTGTTTTATTACAGCACATTGGATGTTGGATTTATACTTAGAAAAACAAGTTCCAGTTTCTCATTGGACGTGATAAGCGCATGGATATATATAGTTTGAGCTTAAGAAATACAATACCACTGAGGCATTGGATGGTGTGGTACCTATAATACTCAAACATAAAACATTAGATACTTCAAAATTTAATCTCATTTGTTATCATCAAAACCAAAGTTTGAGGGGTTGGACATCGTCTAAAGTCTTAGACTCTAACAAAGAGAAGGGCCCTCATCAAAGGAGTTGGTAAGATTGGAAAGCCCAACTCAGCTCAAATAGAAAATGTCTACTATGTGAAAGGGTTGAAACATAATCTTCTAAGCATTAGTCAGCTATGTGACAATGGCTATGAAGTTAATTTTGAACCTAATGCTTGTCTAATTAAAGAAGCATCTACTGGAAAAGTCTTATTCTCAGGAATAAGAGAGAGGAATCTGTACAGAATCTGTTTAGAGACTCTACCCAGTTAGTCCTGTCTAGTAGCCTTTGAAAGTGAGAAGTGGCTATGGCACAGAAGGGCTGGTCACCTCAACATGAAAACTCTATCCAAGCTTTCCAAACATGAGTTAGTGAGAGGTCTATCAAAAATAAAATTTCAGAGAGACAGGGTATGTGAAGCATGCATCAAAGGAAAACAAACCAAATCTAGTTTTCAACCCAAGAATACAGTTACCACTCAGGGAATACTTGAACTACTACATATAGATCTTTTTGGTCCTACCAAAACTCTGAGTCTAGGTGTGAAAATATAATGGATTTATGATAGAGAATCCATGCTATGTGGAAGAAGAAAGGTGGATCCAGATGGAGAAACCTGAACAAGAAAGGATTCAAGGAGAAGAAGGAGAAGAGTCCAATCGTCTGCTACGAATGCAAAAAGCCCGGATACTTCAAGTCAGAATGCCTAGACCTTGAGAAGAACAAGAACAAGAAGAAGAAAGTCTTCAAGAAAAAGAAGGGAAAAAAACCTCTGATGTCCACATAGGAAGACTTGGACGATGACTCATCATCGGACGATGAAAAATAAGAAGAAGCTAACATATGTCTGATGGCAGACACTACATCAGATTCTTCCGAACTAAAAGAGGAAGATGAGGTAGACTTTAATGATTTAAAATCGCTTCAAGAAGCTTATCATGAATTACTTTCAAACTCTTATATTCTGTCAAAGGCCTACAAAACTTTGAAGAAATCATCCAAATCACTTTCAAAAGAAAAAGAAGTTTTAGAAAATAGTTTCAAACAACTTGAAAGTGAGGAGGATTTAAAAAAAAAAGTTTACAGAGCTCTCAAAAGAACATAAAGCCTTAAATGAGGATAGACGAACCCTGTGGAATGATAGTGCCCATGCTTATTAGTCCTATAAGGAATCAAGGACTAGAGAAATGAAACTTTCCATAGAGATTCGAACTCTCAAAGCAGAAAACAAAAGGCTTGTTGAGAAGCTTCTAAAAGTTGAAACAGATACTTCCTTAAGAGGTCAACCACATAATATTGTGAAACTTCATGAAGAGATTGACAGCCTAAAGAAGGATCTGTCCAACTTTGTCAAGGGATCTGACAACCTTAACAAGCTTTTAAAATATGAAGGTTGTAAGAGACCCAATGACAGGTCAAGGCATGGATATAAGGGAAAGAAATATATTCATGATGAGGATGTAGATGTTTGCTACTTATGTGGGAAACCTGGACATATAATGTCTAAATGCAAACACCTGCCTAAGAAAGGAGCACCTAGTGCCCTTCAAACTAACAAGAAAGGACCCAAGTCAATCTGGGTACCTAAAGATAAAATTGTTCCTATTGCAGACATGCTTAACAGCAGGAAAGAAACTCCAGTCATGGTACCTAGACAGTGGGTGCTCGCATCACATGACAGGAAGAAGGTGTATGTTCCAAAGCCTCCAACCCAGGACTGATGGGAGAGTCACTTTTGGAGGGAATCAGAAAGGGATGATAGCTGGCATAGGTAAGATTGGTATTCCACCCTATCCCTCTATTGATAATGTTCTTTATGTTAAAGGTCTCAAACACAATCTACTTAGCATAAGTCAATTATGTGACAGTGGATATGATGTTGCCTTTAACAAAGGTGAATATATAGTCAAGAACTCTGATGAATCCATTCTTTTTACTACGAAGAGGCAAGGTAATCTGTATAAGATTAAACTTAGGGAACTATCAAGTCAAAATGTATCCTGCTTAGTTTCAGTTAACGAAAATCATTGGCTATGGCATAAAAAGCTTGGTCATGCTAGCTTGAGATTAATCTCAATGCTTAACAGGCATAACCTCGTGAGAGGATTACCAAGTATGTCATACAAAGATTATCTTCTTTGTGAAGTATGTTAGAAAGGGAAACAAGTAAAAAGTTCTTTTAAAAGCAAAAACATTGTTTCCACTTCTAGACCTCTTGAGCTGTTACATGTTGAATTGTTTAGACCTACAAGAACAACCTCAGTAAGTGGTAAGAGATATGGATTCGTTGTAGTGGACGACTATACAAGATGGACATGGGTCATGTTCCTATCTCACAAAGATTAGTCTTTTAAGGTCTTCTATAACTTCTGTAAAAGAGTTCAAAACGAAAAAATAGTATGCATTACTTCGATCCGAAGTGATTATGGGGGAGAATTTGAAAATGAGAGTTTTCAAAGGTTCTGTGAGCATAATGGTATCCATAACAACTTCTCAACACCCAGAATGCCTCAGAAAATGGTGTTGTTGAAAGGAATAACAGGTCACTCCAAGATATGGCTAGAACCATGTTGAATAATAACTCATCCCCTAAACACTTCTGGGCAAAAGCAGTGAATACTACCTGTTATTTACAAAATATAATTTATGTTAGACCCATCACGAAAAGACTCCATATGAATTGTGGAAAGGGAGAAGACCCAACATATCCTACTTCCATCCATTCGGATGTCAATTTTTCATTCTGAACACTACAGACAATCTGAGAAAGTTTGACTCTAAGTGTGATAAAGGAATATTGCTTGGATATTCAGAAACTTCAAAGGCATATAGAGTTTATAATTCTAGAACCTTAGTTATAGAAGAAGCTATCCATGTGAAGTTCAATGACACTAAGCCTGGTAAGGAATTATCAGAGCTGGATGAATCATTTGCAGATCTCAGGTTGGCTGATGAAAAGAAGTCATCAGATGCGTCCAACAATGATGTCTCAGTTGAAGAGTCCAATACTCCCCTGGGCGGTCCAATAGAAGAACAAAGAGAGTCAACTAAACGCAATTGGCAAATGAAGAAGCATCATCCAGAAGATCAGATCATTGGTGAACCAAAGGATAAAGTAAGAACCAGATCTTCACATCAACAACAAGGTCACACAACACTCATATCATAGATGGAACCTAAGATTGTGGATGATGCCTTGGAATATGAAAGCTGGGTCAAAGCAATGCAAGAAGAACTTGACCAGTTTTAGAAAAATGATGTCTGGAACCTTGTTAAACTACTTGATGATAAAGAAGTTGTAAGAGCTAAGTGGGTATTCAGAAACAAGCTAGACGATACATGTAAAGTTGTGAGAAACAAAGCCAGGCTAGTAGCCAAAGGTTACTCACAATAGGAAGGTATAGACTATACTGAAACTTATGCACCTGTTGCACGTCTTGAGGCAATTTGTATTTTACTGTCATTTGCAGCTCATAGCAATATGAAGTTTTATCAAATAGATGTAAAAAGTACATTCCTCAATGGACTGATAAAAGAAGAAGTCTATGTGGAACAACCCCCAGGGTCTGAGAGTGATGCTTTTCCTAATCATGTTTTCTAACTTAACAAAACTTTGTATGGACTGAAGCAAGCACCAAGAGCTTGGTATGAAAAACACAGTTCATTTCTTACAGAAAATGGTTTTTCAAAAGGAAAAATAGACACTACTTTGTTTCACAAAGATTACAATTCTGATTTTATCATTGTTCAAATATATGGTGATGATATGATATTCGGTGCTACTAATGAATCTTTATGCGAGGAATTTGCTAAGTTAATGCAGACAGAGTTTGAGATGAGCATGATGGGAGAGCTGAAATTCTTCCTTGGACTGCAAATCAAGCAAACTGATAAAGGCATATACATACATCAAACCAAGTATGTTAAGAAGCTTCTGAAGAAGTTCAAGATGGACAATGCTAAACCAATGAAAACTCCTATGCATCTAACAACAATACTTGGACTGGACGAAGGATCAAAGAAGGTGGACAACACCTTATATAGAGGAATGATAGGATTACTCCTATACCTCATAGCGTCCAGACCTAACATCATGTTCAGTGTATGTCTATGTGGCAGATTTCAATATGATCCAAGGGAAGTTCACTTAACTGCTGTTAAAAGAATTTTTAGATATCTTGTTGGAACAACTAATCTTGGTCTATATTTCAAAAGCTAGAAAGATTTTAGATTAGTTGGATACTGTGATGCTGACTATTCTGGAGACATAATTGAAAGTAAAAGCACTAGTGGAGGATGTCACTTCATTGGTGGAAACTTAGTCTCCTGGATGTAAAAAGCAAGGAACCATTGCAGTATCCACTGCTAAAGCAGAGTATATCTCAGTTTCAAGTTGTTGTTCTCAAATCTTATGGATCAAACATCAACTTGAAGACTACAGTATATATGAGAGTAACATTCCTATCTTCTATGATAGCACTGCTGCAATTGATCTTTCCAAAAACCCCACATTGCATTCAAGGGAAAAACATATAGAAATTAAACATCACCTTATAAGAGACCATGTTCAGAAAGGGACTGTGGAATTATAGTTTGCATCCATAGATGATCAGCTAGCTGATATATTTACAAAACCCCTTACTGAAAACAAGCTAATCCTTCTAAGGAATAGACTTGGCATGGACTTTGTAAAGGAATGACTAACATCTATATGCAGCGTCCAATATGACTTAGCGTCGAATGGACAGAGCGTCCAAAGGTCACTTAGTCATGCATGTGCATTACATGTGTTACATTTAAGTCCAATGCCTGGACGATGTTTTCTATTATGTGTTTCCATTTAACATGTTTTACAACGTGGCTAAAATGGTTTCGTTTTGTCATTTAACTGTTGGTAACTGTACACAGTTACCGATAATCCTCAGCACACCTCATCATGGCGGGTTTAGTGGCATAACCTCCCTCTTCAAAAATTCAAAAGCCCAAAATCGTTTCATTTGCCCCAAACAAGCCCATACTTAAGCTGTCAAATCTTCTCTGAAAACACTTTACCATTTTTCCCTACTCAAAAACTTCCTCTCCTACCTTAGCCTTCTCTTTTTCTCTCTCACACTTGACCTAAACACTCACCTGATAACCTAAAAATCCTATCTTTTCTACATTGTCGAACTCCAGTGAATCAACCACCACTCTTGATGTCTTTACCTACCCTGAAACCACCATTGTGACACAAGGTTCAGCTACTGTTCACATTGAACATTTCTTCGACATCAAGTACTTGGAAGGCCTCGGTCTCAACTTTGAGGAAAATCTGTTAAGAAGTGACATTTGAGGGTTCTTCAATGATACTTAGAAGATATACCCAGAGCTCATCAGGATGTTTTGGAGGAATGCCAGGTTTGACACTCAACGTCAGATAGTGTCCAATGTGATTGGACGAGAAGTGGTTCTGTCAACTGAGATAATAGCCAAAGTTACTGGCTGTATCAGGGAGCAGAATCAATACAAGCCAGACTAGGCAGAAAAATATGGTAACCATGTTGGGAAGGTACTCTGCAAGGGAAAGTCCACTGATTTAGCGAAAATAAAGTACAGGAACATGTGTGAAGAAGCCAAGATATGGCAACAGATATGCAACAAAGGCATTCTGCACAAGGCTGGGTCCAAGGATTCAGTTATAGACTTACACAACTTTGTACAGTTTCACTTGATGGAAGGCATCCCATTCAACCTACCTCAAACCATCTACATCAATATTCTACGGATGATGAAGACCATTGGAGGAAATGATGATATCTTTTATACTGCTCTCCTGAATAAAATTTTTTGGGATCAGAAGGTATACGAGAGATTTTATGATGAATTGGACGATGAAGAAAATGAAGCAATCATCAGGAAAGGTGAACTGATTGCACTCCAACAAAAGTTTGGTGAGTTAAACATCAAGCCAATGAAAATTAAGTTGACTGCCAAAGTTTTAAGGGAGCTGGACGAAGAGAGCATCAACAAGAAAAGACAGAAGCAAAGCAGGCTAATTCAAAATGGTGAAGAAAAAGAAGAGATGGACTTCTTGGGTCTTGGGAAGAAAATCAAGAAGCATATGAAAGACCAAGAAACTAGAAAGGTGACAAGACAGATGTCACACAAGCAAGAAGAAGAAGCTGTAAAAGAAAGGAGGACGAAGAAAATGCATGCTGCTTCTGCAGCGTCCAATCCTCCTGCCCCCACTGAGAAGCGTCCAAAGACTGGTTCATGCAAACCAGTACAAGAAAAGCCTAGAGTCAGAAAGTTGAAGATGATGAGTGACTCTAAAGATGATGTTCCAATAGATCACATCAAAAGAAAAGCTGAAGAAATGGAGTCTGGTCCACAAAAGAAACAAAAGGTAACTGCAGCGTCCAAAGTAGGTAGTTTTGTCATACCTACTGCATTGCCTAGAAGATTAAAGACTCAGGCAACAAGGCCTAAGAGATATCCAGTTCCACCTCCTTCCGTTCAAGACACTGAGAGTGAATCCAATGCTGCTCCACCTACTGCTCCAACACCTGAACCCACACAACGTCTACCTCTCAAATTAGACCTCACAAAGACAATACGTCCAAGAGACATTTGGAGAGATGCATGGATACCTTGGACCATTCCACCAAATGTTCAAGAGAAATCAGAGGAAGAGAAAAACAAAGAAAGATTCCCTGTGGCTTTCTTCACCAGAAATGAACAGAACTACTGCAAGAGGAGTAATGTCATCTGGAGACCACATCAGGAGCCTCTTGAGAGAAACCTCACTTTATCTACACCAGATTGGACGAGGTATGATCATGTTCATCCTCAGTCAATAGCCTATTTAAATGCAGGAAATCACACTAGAAGGGGGGTTGAATAGTGTGATTGATAAAACTTAAAAAAATTTCGCAAAGATGGAGATATCTTAACTTAGATTTTTACAAAGGACTTGTAAAAACAGAGAGTTGCAGATATCATCCAATGGTTAAAAGAACAATTCAATGAAACTGCATTTTCAGGTGTTTGTCCAAGCGAGAAACAAATACTTTTTGCAAGTAAGTTAATAAAGAAACTTGTGTGTCTAATGCAAAGAAATAACTCTTAGAAAAAACTAGTAAGCTAAAAAGCAATAAAGTAGAAACACTTGGTTTATACTGGTTCACTCAACCTGAGCTACGTCTAGTTCTCCTTCAAAAACTTTTGAAGGGTTCCACTAATTAAAACTTTTATTACAAACAAGTATTCTCTACCCTGCCACTTCTGGCAATAAGTATTCTCTAGGCCACTTCTGGCACATCTTCAATCTACCCCTGAGATTAAAGAACACCCAAGTATTCTTTGTCACTAAGCCACTCCTGGCTTTCCAAACAAACAGTTTGATTACAAGTTCATATCAACTCTCACAGAGAGGATATTACAATGTAAACAGAATACACAAAGTAACTTAGCAAAGGCTAAGGAGTTGCTCTATTTTCACAAGTGTAGATCGTCCAATCGTTTTGACAGAGTTTCAACTCTTTGAAAACTTTGAGTGCTTCGTTGTTGATTTTGTGAGCTTGATCCTCTATTTATAGGCTTCATAGTGAATATATCTGTTGTGGGATCTGAGCCTTGTCGAAAAACTATTCTCTCACAATCATATGACCGTTGCTACATGTCAGCTTGGGATGGAGAGAGAGAGGAGACAATAGTACATGCAACGCCTCCACTTCTGTACAGTTTTTGCAGAGAGAAGCTTTTCTGTCTCCTGTGGTACACTTTTTGAATACTCAAATGAAATGTCACATATGATAAGAGATAGAATAAGGAACATTTCATAGAATCATCATCGAAAAGCTTAAGTGTACTTTTACATATCATGGACGCATTATATAACTGTTTGATAGAAAAGGTGTGTAAGTTATATAAGTGAATGGACGCTCCTCAAATGGACGCAGTGTTCGCACACTAATTTTCACAATGCATTGGACGCTTGTTACATTACAGTGCATTGGACCCTGTATTTATACTTTAGAAAAACAAGTTCCAGTTACAAATTAGACTCAATAAGCACATAGATATATATAGTTTGAGCTTAAGAAATACAATACCACTTAGGCATTGAACGGTGTGGTACCTATAATACTCAACAATAAAGCATTAGATACTTCAAAATTTAATCTCATTTGTTATCATCAAAATTGAAGTTTGAGGGGTTGGACATCGTCCAAAGTCTTAGACTCTAACAATCTCCCCCTTTTTGATGATGACAAATAATGCTAAATTTTGATGAGAGCAAAGACATAATCATTTAAAGATATCAGTGCATATGAGTAATGGATGATTATGCTATGCTAGAAAGTGTTGACAGGGTGTAAATAGGTGAACTGAAGTACTCCCCCTAAGTTCAACATTTCTCATGCCTTAAAAATAGTATCAGAGATAAAAACATATCAAGGATATGAATGCAGAGCTTATGATCAAAACACCTCATATATTTAATTAAATAGCCAAAGACAAAAGAATAGTGCAGTCAAAGCTCTATGATATTAAAATTCTAATTTCTCCCCCTTTTGTCATCAACAAAAAGAAAACATGGGTTTGAAAGATGGAAAAATGATTCACCATCATGGTCACCTAAGGCTGTTAAGGTGGTTCTTATGGTGGAGGTGGTTGCTCTGGTGATGTTTGAGTTGGTGGTGTTGGTTGTTCAACTGGTGGTTGCGCATGTTCTGGTGGAGGTACAGGTTGAACGGGATAAACCAGATGAGTAACAGTGCCAATGAGGTTAATAGTTGTTGACTGAATCTAACTCACCAGCATCTGAGAAAGGTTCATGAACTGATCAACTATGGCATTTTGCATCATTCTCCTATGCTGTTCAGCTTCAGCCTGTTGTCTCTCTCGGAGAGCGGCTTCCATTTTCACTTGTTGTTGCCTAAGAGCTTGATGAACAATCTCTTACACTTTGTCTTCAGAAACGCCTTTAGGTTCAACAAATCACAAAGGAACAATGGCCCTTGGACTTGAGGAACTTGTAGGCACTAAAACTTGTCTCGTTCCAGAGTGGGCTTCGTTGGATGCATCAGTAACAGGGAAACTTGTAGCAACCTCAGGAGTAGGTTTGTCAGTAGTAGACTCCGGTGGTTGTGGCACTTCAATTCCAGCCACGGGTTGCATATCTACATCCTTGGATGCATCTGATCGAACAGTTTACTCCTCATGTGAAGTGACAAAGTGTTCAACATCCACTTCCACTTCATTTTCCAGGTCCAATTGGATGAGCACTTCATTGATTTTGGTAGAAGCTTCGTCCAATTCTGCTTGTGTTGCTTTGGTTTTGGCAGCTTGTTCTGCTTGTCTTTCTTTGTCTCTTACAGCTTACTCTTTTTCAATTTGGGCCAAATGAGCTTTCTCAGTTGGCTCTGCTCATTCAAGTTCTGCTAGTTGGAATGCATAAGTAGCTTGCACTTCTTGCTCAAATATGACTCTGTCCAACTTGTGAATGTCATAGACTTTGCTGTTGCGTGTAACTGGCAAGGTCTTCAATACTTCCAGGAAATCATCATCTCCAGTCAAAAAGCATGCAGAAGTATCACTCTAATGAAGGTCTTCACTGGATGCATGACTTCAAGACTTTCTGGAGGATGGATAAAATCGTCTTTAGAGCATCCTAAAGTTGAAGCTTTTTGTGTATCTTCCCACAGAATTTAACGCCAGAATGTCTTGGCTTCGAACATATCAAGGGGACTTGTGAGCTTTCCAGACTTGTCAAATAAGTGATTCCATTACTGAGATGAGGGTTAAAGTTGAACTTTCTCTTCTCTGGATGGCATCTCAGTACCATAGTACTAAAATCCCTTCTTCTTCCCAGCATCATAAAGAGGTAGTCTGGGACATACCTTATCAAGTATGAACTTGATGTCAGTTGAGCGTCCGATGTGGAGGTTGGGAGGATAAGCAATGGCTTGGTCTTGTAGATACAACTGTTACAGCAGTTTACCAAGGTCATCATAGTCACTTGGTTGAAAGTTCAGCACTGGAGTTCCTAAAGGAAGTGGTAGGAACTTGGTGATAGGAGTCCAAAGTTGAATGTCCTTCACGCATCTGACCTTTGGAAGTTGTTTGAACTTGGAAGGATCCAGGCTTTCCTTGGTGGCTAGTTGCAATTCAGCAACCATTTCCTTATTAATGTTGGAAGTGACAGGTTTCTTGGGGGCAGGTTTCTTCTTCTGTTGTTGTTTGCCAAATTTATCAAGTAACGGCTTGGCATATCTTGAAGCTATTTTGACTTCAGGTTCAGGAATATCTTCAGCCACTGGACGCACCTTTTGCTGAGTACCAGTTGGGCAAGTATAAGGGCGCTCCATCCTAACCAAATTTGGATAAGATTGCCTTGTCCAAGTTGGTGGTGGATTGCATATGATAGTCCCTTCTAGTATAGAAGCATAGGCTGCTGACTGAGGATGAACATGATCATACCTCATCCAGTCTGGTGCAGATACTGAAGTGAGACTTCTTTCGAGAGGTTCCTGATGTGGTCTCCTGATGACATCACTCCTCTTGTAATAATTCTGTTCATTTCTGGTGAAGTAAGCCACAGGGAATCTTTCTTTGTTTTTCGCTTCCTCTATTTTCTCTTGGACCTTTGGTGGAATGGTCCAAGGTATCAATGCATCTCTCCAAGTGTCCCTTGGACGCACTGTTGGTGTAAGGTCCAAGGTCTAACTTGAGAGGTGGACGCTGAGTTGGTGCAGGTGTTGGAGCAGCTGGTGGAGCAACAGTTGATTCACTCTCAGTGTCTTGAGGGGAAGGGGGTGGAACTGGAAATCTTCTTGGCCTTGTTGCCTAAGTCTTCACTTTTCTAGGTACTGCAGTAGGTATAACAGAACTACCTACTTTGGATGCTGCAGTTACCTTCTGTTTCTTTTGTGCTCCAGACTTTACTTCTTAAGCTTTCCTTTTGATTTGGTCAATTGGAAGGTTATCATCATCATCTAATTAGCGAAAATAAGTAAAGTGTTTTCAGAGTAGATGTCACAGCTTAAGTATGGGCTTTGTTTGGAGAAAACAGAACGGTTTTGGGCTTTTGAAATTTTGAAAGTAGAGGTTATGCCACTAAACCCGTCATGATGAGGCGTGCCAAGGTTTATGGGTAACTGTGTACGGTTATGAACAATTAAGTGACTCAGCATAACTCATACTTACTCAAAACGAAACCATTTTAGCCATGTTGTAAAACATGTTAAATGAAAAAACATAATAGAAAACATCATCAAGACATTGGACTTAAATCCAACACATGCAGTGCACATGCATGACTAAGTGGCCTTTGGATGATATGTCCATTGGACGTTGTAGTCATATTGGACACTGCATATAGATGTTAATCATTCCTTTACAAAGTCCATGCCAAGTCTATTCCTTAAAAGGATTGGCTTGTCTTCAGTAATGGGTTTTATAAATATATCAGCTAGCTGATCATTTGTGGTTATAAACTATAATTCCACAGTCCCTTTCTGAACATGGTCACTTATAAAGTGATGTTTAATTTCTATATGTTTTGCCCTTGGATGCAATGTGGGGTTTTTGGAAAGATCAATTGCAGCAGTGCTATCACATAAGATAGGAATGTTACTCTCATATATACTGTAGTCCTCAAGTTGATATTTGATCCATAAGATTTGAGAGCAGCAACTTGCAGTTGAGATATACTCTACTTCAGCAGTGAATAGTGCAATGGTTCCTTGCTTCTTGCATATCCAGGAGACTAAGTTTCCACCAATGAAGTGACATCCTCCACTAGTGCTTTTTCTTTCAATTCTGTCTCCAGCATAGTCAGCATCGCAGTATCCAACTAATCTGAAATCTTTCTGCCTTTTGAAATATAGACCAAGATTAGTTGTTCCAATGAGATATCTGAAAATTCTTTTAACAGTAGTTAAGTGAACTTCCCTTGGATCAGATTGAAATTTGCCACATAAACATACACTGAACATGATGTCAGGTCTAGACGCGGTGATGTATAGGAGTGATCCTATCATTCCTTTGTATAAGGTGTTGTCCACCTTCTTTGATCCTTTGTCCAGTCCAAGCATTGTTGTTGGATGCATAGGAGTTTTCATTGGTTTAGCATCGTCCATCTTGAACTTCTTCAGAAGCTCCTTAACATACTTGGTTTGATGTATGTATATGCCTTTATCAGTTTTCTTGATTTTGCAGTCCAAGGAAGAATTTCAGTTTTTCCATCATGCTCATCTCAAACTCTGTTTACATTAACTTAGCAAATTCCTCGCATAGAGATTCATTAGTAGCACCGAATATGATATCATCAACTTATATTTGAACAATGATAAAATCAAAGTTGTAATCCTTGCGAAACAATGTAGTGTCTACTTTTCCTCTTGAAAAACCATTTTCTGAAAGGAATCAACTGAGTTTTTCATACCAAGCTCTTGGTGCTTGCTTCAGTCCATACAAAGCTTTGTTAAGTTTGAAAACATGATTAGGAGAAACATCACTCTCAAACCCTGGGGGTTGTTCCACATAGACTTCTTCTTTTAGCAGTCCATTGAGGAATGCACTTTTTATGTCCATTTGATATAGCTTCATATTACTATGAGCTGCAAATGATAGTAAAATGCGAATTGCCTCTAGACGAGCAACATATGCATAAGTTTCAGTATATTCTATACCTTCCTGTTGTGAGTAACCTTATGGCTACCAGCCTGGCTTTGTTTCTCACAACTTTACCTATTTCATCAAGCTTGTTTCTGAATACCCACTTAGCTCCTACAGCTTCTTTATCATCAGGTAGTTCAACAAGCTTCAAGACATCATTTTTCTAAAACTGGCCGAGTTCTTCTTGCATTGCTTTGACCCAGCTTTCATCTTCCAAGGCATCATCCGCAGTCTTAGGTTCCATCTGTGATATGAGTGTTGTGTGACCTTGTTGATGTGAATATCTGGTTTTGACTTCATCCTTTGGATCATCAATGATCTGATCTTCTGGATGATGTTTCTTCATTTGCCAGTTGCATCCAATTAGTTCTCTTTGTTCTTCTAATGGACCGTCCAGAGGAGTATTGGACTCTTTAACTGAGACATCATCGTTGGACGCGTCTGATGACTTCTTTTCATCATCCAACCTGAGATTTACAAATGATTCATCCAGCTCTTATAATTCCTTATCAGGCTTAGTGTCATTGAACTTCACATGGATAGCTTCTTCTACAACTAAGGTTCTAAAATTGTAAACTCTATATGCCTTTGAAGTTTCAGAGTATCCAAGCAATATTCCTTCATCAAACTTAGAATCAAACTTTCCCATATTGTCTTTAGTGTTTAGAATGAAACATTGACATCCAAATGGATGGAAGTAGGATATGTTGGGCCTTCTCCCTTTCCACAATTCATATGAAGTCTTTTTCATGATGGGTCTAACATAAATTTTGTTTTGTAAATAACAGGCAGTAATCAATGCTTCAGCCTAGAAGTGTTTAGGGGTTGAATTATCATTAAACATGGTTCTGGCCATCTCTTGGAGTGACCTGTGCTTCCTCTCAACAACACCATTTTCCTGAGGTGTCTTGGGTGTTGAGAAGTTTGGATGGATACCATTATCCTAACAGAACCTTTGAAAACTCTCGTTTTCGAATTCTCCTCCTTGATCACTTCATATTGAAGTAATGCATACTCCTTTCTCATTTTGAACTCTTTTACAAAAATTATAGAAGACCTTAAAAGACTCATCTTTGTGAGATAGGAACATGACCCATGTCCATCTTGTATAGTCATCCACTACAACCAATCTGTATCTCTTACCACTTACTGAGGCTGTTCTTGTAGGTCCAAACAAGTCAATATGAAATAGCTCAAGAGGTCTAGAAGTGGAAACAATGTTTTTACTTTTAAAAGAACTTTTTACTTGTTTCCCTTTCTGACATGCTTCACAAAGAAGATCATCTTTGTATGACATACTTGGTAATCCTCTCACGAGGTTATGCCTGTTAAGCTTTGAGATTAACCTCAAGCTTGCATGACCAAGCTTTTTATGCCACAGCCAATGATTTTCTTTAACTGAAACTAAGTAAGATACATTTTGACTTGATAGTTCCCTAAGTTTAAACTTGTACCATTTATCTTGCCTCTTTGTAGCAAAGAGAAGGGATCCATCAGAGTTCTTGACTATACATTCACCTTTGTTAAAGGCAACATCATATCCACTATCACATAATTGACTTATGCTAAGTAGATTATGTTTAAGACCTTTAACATAAAGAACATTATGAATAGAGGGATAGGGCGGTATACCAATCTTACCTACGCCAGCTATCATCCCTTTCTGATTCCCTCCAAAACTGACTATCCCACCAGTCCTAGGTTGGAGGTTGGAACATATACCTTTCTCCTGTCATGTGATGCAAGCACCCACTATCCAGGTACCATGACTGGAGTTTCTTTCCTACTATTTAGCATGTCTCTTCTTCCTCTTCTGGTTCGGAAGAATCTGATGTATTGTCTGCCATCAAACATATGCTTGCTTCTTCTTCTTCTTCACCGTCCGATGATGAGTAGGAGCAGCTTAGTGACAAAGAATACTTGGGTGTTACTTTAATCTCAGGGGGAGATTAAAGTTGTGCCAAGAGTGGCCTAGAGAATACTTGTAGCCAGAAGTGGCAGGGTAGAGAATACTTGTCTGTAATCAAAGTTTTGATTAGTGGAACCCTTCAAAAGGTTATTTTGAAGTAGAACTGGATGTAGCTCAGGTTGAGTGAACCAGTATAAACCAAGTGTTTTTACTCTATTACTTTTTATCTTACCAGTTATCTCTAGAGTTATTTCTTCGCATTAGACGCTCAGGTTTCTTTATAAACTTATTTGCAAAAAGTATTTATTTCTCGCTTGGATGACAACCTGAAAAACATAGTTTCATTAAAATGTTATTTTGTACCACTGGACGATATCTGTAACTCTCTGTTTTACAAGTTCCTTGTAAAAATCCAAGTTAAGATATCTCCATCTTTGCAAAAAGATTTTATGTTTTATCTAACAAACTATTCAACCCTCTTCTAGTGTGATTCTCTGCATTTCAGTTTGATAATTCAAGTTTAGTATATTAAGAAATTTATATCATAAAAAGAGCATTTTTAAATGAATGATAAGTTAACAAGGATGTTTCTTCTTTTGGAGTTAAAAGCAATAAGATTTGAAAGTTAAAAAGGGAACAAATTTCCTCGTATTTTGGAAGGTTACTTTACGATCAAGGATTAATCACTTTCGCTAATAATACAAATAAATAGAAATTCTTTAATAGTAACAAGGGGTGTTACATTAGTGGTATCAGAGCTGTTCGTCCTACTAAGACTGGGGTATGGACTAAACCATTGCTTGTGTTGTGTGATCTTGCATCGACCGTTCATCGACGGTGGTGTGAGATGGAAAATTGTTTGTCATGGTATGTTCTTGCACTGACTACTATAGTAGCAATGTGAGGTTAGTTGGATTATGTATGGGCTAGTTTGATACAACGCCGTTAAAAAAATGTCAATTATGGATGTGTTAGTATTCCATTGGATTTGCCAACAGTAGTGTAAGAATGGTTAGATATTGCAAAGCTAAGAGACAAAGTCACTTCTTTAGACTATACCTTATCTTAAGAGATTCTTAGGATTTTGCCACCTATAGAGGGATAATAGATTGAGCATGATAGAGTAGCCTATATCTAGTGATAAGGTTGTCTTTCCGATATGATGTAGTCTTGATCCATTATGAGTGGATACTCTATGCATACTACTTCCTTTCAAATTGTATGGTGATGTTGGATACTTCCTATTGCCATGTCTCTTGTGAACATGAGTCGATTGGACACGTTTCAAGTAGTCTACTTTTGAGTAGCCTACTATTCTTGTAAATAAAGTATCTCAATTCTTATGAGAGTCATTTTGATTCCGTATACACAAGTATCTTACATATATTGTTCCTTTTCAAATCGTGTGATGGCGTGGATTCCTTCCTGTCGCTGTGCCTTTGGAGAAAATGAATTGATCGAACATGTTTTGAGCAGTTGTTGCCTTGTGGATAAGTTGTCTTCAATTCCTATGTGAGTCGTTGATCCATGTGTATAAGTTGCTTCTTCTATCATTCTTGTGTTTGAGCAAGATGAATGTTTCCAAGGAAGAAAGAAAATCTTGATAGAGTTGTGAGGGTGCACACTCAGGACTCGGTCGACATGACTTTCCCTCCTAATACTAAATTTCTTGAAATATTGTCCAAGTTGTGTTATTTGCCATATTCCCTGTATTGTGAAGTTATGAGTTATGTCCTTGAGCTAGTTGAGGAAGGAGATCCCTTTATCCGAGTTTGTAGATCGAGGTTGAGAATAGAGGTCCAAAGGTTTGAGTTTATAGGATAAGGGTGAGTTTGACAAAGGAAAGAAAATAGAGTTTCAAAGGTACCTTAATGTTTGGAAGATGATAAAATGTTGATAGTGTGGTTATTTCCTTATTGTTTTAATGGGTGTTTTCACGTGTTTTGAAGGATGAAACAGTGTATCGTGATTTAGATTTGTTGTAGGATTGATATCTTAACTATTAGGACTTGAAATTTTGTGTTTTAGACATGATTCAGAACCAAAATAGTGCATTTTTCTGGTGCAGTAAAATAGCCTGCGGGTTTAACGTATTTAATTACATTCCCATGGTGTAAGTGGTGATTTAAGGCTTGTATAATTGAGGTTATCAATGACCCATGTTGTAGAACTTAGTTGGTAGGTATATGTGAGGATTCTTGTTGACTAAATCATGATTTAATGGTTGGAATAGGATGAAAAAGGCTAAAACGTTAGCGACTGTCCTGTGAGTGCTTAAGGTGAGAAAATAAGTGACTGGAAGGCTGAAGAGTGTGATTTGATGTTAGAAGTTAAGCCCAATAAATTATTAAATTGATGATAGTGGCTTGGAGTGGTTTGAGGCAAGTTAGAGGTCATTTTAATGGTAATTTTGTTGGAAGTGTAGAATTTCTGTGAAGCTGTGAGTTAAGGACTTTAATCATGTTTAAAATACCTTATATGATGAGAAAAAGGTGTGGAAGTGATAGAAAGAATTCTTGAGAGTGTTTGAGCATAGAAAGATGTGGTTTAGACATGTATTAAGGGTGTTGGAAGCACCGTTGAGCTAAGAATTGTGGCCATTGTCTAAAACAAAGTAACAAGTATCCCCATATGATTCCACTAGATGAATTTAGTAAGTATAGTTTAAATACTTAGCCAAAATCTCTATATTTGCCTTAACAAGTGCTTAAATAAGCCTAAATTGGGACTAAAACACCAATATCCTTACTCCATTGCTAGGACATGTGTTTTAGTATCATACCATGCTCAAAATAGTGAGTCTAAACTACCAAAACCAAAACAAAATGATAAAAGTCAAAACTGCACATTTTAGGTACCTTAGAAATGACCCGAAATGGTAAAAAGGCCAACTTTGGTGCCACATAGCTCCCTCCATAGGACAAGTTTTGTAATGAAACCTTTTCCCACAGTTTTGTATTACCAAATTCTAGTTCTCCACAAAATCTCATAGTCATTGGACTTACATAGCTCATTTTGGACCCCTAAGATCATTTTGACCCAAAACTAGCTCATTTTAGGACCCGAAACGCCTAGATTTTGACCCGAGATGAATTTTGAGGTGAGACCAATTCCTAAAATCCTATTTTTAGGTGTATAAAATCTGTTTTGAGGATTTGCAAAGTTTCTCCCTATGGATTTTTTATTCACCCTTGAAAACCACTTATTTTCTAAGTCGTTGTTGACCCGAAACTTGAAACGTACGCCATTTTCAAATCGTTCGAGCTTTTCGAGTGAAACCAAAGCCCACAACTTTGTTTTGATACCCTCTATATCTGTTTTGAGGTCTCCCATAAGTTTGAGGCTTGTACAACGAATTTGGTAGAAAAATCCATTTTCTAGAATCATGCATTTTGCAAACTTGTAATGTACGCCATTTCCAAACCGCTTTGAGTTTTTAAGTCAAACCAAATCCTTTAGGTCACATTTAATGCATATTAAATCTTTTTTTGGTCCCATAAGGTTTTGAGTTTTGTAGCTGAAATGGCATAGAAAAATGCTTTCTAGAACTCCTTAAGACCGCAAACTTAAAACGCACGTAGTTTTCAAACCGTAACTCCGATTTGGATGAAATTGAAGCCCACAATCTTATTTTTAGGAATAATAAATCTTTTTTGAGGTTTAGGATGAGGGGATCATTGTTTGACAATGTTGCTTCACAAACCCACTTCTTAAAGGAATGCAAACTAGAAAGAGACTATAAGTAAATGACGTATTCTTTACCTAAAACTTACCCAAGCACTTGTCTATAATATATAATGTATCAAGTTTAAAACTTTCTTTAGGTCTTGAATGATGAAGCCTTGTCTTAGAATTAACCATGTTGCTACTTAATGCTTTAATAGATTCCTCAAATCTCTTCTATGTGAACATGCTTTTAACTTAAGGATGAATTTGTATAGTTAAGCCCAATTTATGTCTATTAAGAACAAATCTTACCTATACCTTTGTGATTAAAAGTGTATTAAGTTAGAAGCGAACTTTCGTTAAGAGAAATACCTTCCTATAGGAGTTTCAACCAAATTAAAGAACACTTTCTCAAAGAAGAGACATAAGGTTAAGTTAAAGAGTGATGGTTAGCATAAGAATAAACAATGAACATTACATTCTTAGCTCGCCATACACTTAATTAATTTCGGGAATGAAATTCTTAAAAGGGTGGGAGAGTTGTAACACCCCAAAATTTGGAGCTTAGGATTAAATAGGAAATTAACCTCTTAATTAGTGATTGATTAAGTAATTAAGAAAAATAATATAAATAATTAAAATAAGCATTACTTAATAAGGATTAAGTAGATACATTTCATGATTAGTGGAGGGAAATTCAAAATTTGAAAAGTCAAAGATAGAGTCACTTTGGTCAAAGTCAATGGGAAGGGATTTTGTTAATTCATTAATGGCATTGTTGTAATTAAGTGGAACTTGTGTCTAGAATCTAAAATTAGACTTTTAAGAGCATAATTAACTTATTAATGGGTCTAGAATAACTTTAATTAGTAAAATTAATTGTTCTAAAGTAATTAGTGATTTAGAAAAGTTAATCAATGTAATTAAACAAAATAGAGTACAATTTGTCTAATTAAAATAAAGTGCAATTTGTTTAATTAAAGCCTAAAAAGCACTAGTTAGCAACTAAATGAATGTGAGACATTAAATCTTCATTTATGAAGTGAAAATAATTAATAAAATCAAGTTTTAACCATGATTTGACCAAAAGTCAAATCTGGTCAAAGCTAGTCAAAGCTGGTCAAAGGAAAGAATATTCTCATTAATGACATTTTTGTAATTATGAAATTTTGAGCTCAAAAAATTATTTTGGACTTAGATAAAATTTTAATAATTATAATTAAGCATAACAATTTATTTAGTGTTTTGGGCCTAGAAAATTCATTTTAAATCCAAATTGAATGATTCCAAAGGCATTGGCTTTAGAAAATTAAATGCTATGTTTTAAGAACATATTAGAGCTAAAAAAATTAAAACCTAGAACATCGAAATACCCTAAACTTAATTAGGTTTTTAAAAATCTTTTTTTAAAAATGTGGGGCCTATCCTTTTAGGGTTTGGGGCCCCTATAAAAGCTAAATGAGAGCCTCTCCCCCTAGCATAGTCTAGCCACCCTTGGTGAGGAAGAGAGAGAGAGAGCTTCATTTTTTTCTCTTGTGTGAGAAGGTAAGGTTCTCCTCCTTCTCTCTAACATTTCTAATACTAATCCTTGAGTTGAAGTTGAAACCAAGTTTCAATTGGCTGACATTCTCACCAAACCTTTGACCGAGGACAAGTTTAATTTTATTAAATCTTTAATTAATGTGAAATATTTGAATTAATTTATGTTGATTAGATTGGATTATTCTGTGCATAATCTGTTTAGATTGCCTTTCTGATTAGTTGTTTTTTAGTTGTTCTCTACCAAGATTTCTTTATCTTGAGAAAAGGAGATTTTTATGGGCTAAATTTGTTATTTAAATTCTATCCATTAACAACCCCTAACGACCAGTTTTCTAGGGAGCTTCAGAAGACTTTCTACCCCTTTGTTTCTCTCTCCTTGCCTCCTTATATAAAGGGACTATTATGGTAAAATGGTAACTCATTTCTACCATTCACTTTCACTCGTAAACACTCCTACTCCTTTCCCTCTTGTTTCTTTTCTTGTGTCTCTCCTTATTTCATTCTTTCCATGGCTCGCACAAAAAGAATGGCAGTAAAAGAACCCTCTTCGTCCTCTTCTACTGAGAGCGATAGTTCTCACTCTCCCTCACCAGTAAAGTAGAAGTACAAAGGGAAGGGTAAAGCTGAGCTCATTGAGGTGTCTTCATCCTTTGACTCTAAGGAGACTATGCTGAGAACACCTCCACCTACTAAAGGGGTGGTGATTGGATCACCAAGGAAGAAGGAGGTTCCAAGGAAGGAAAAGAAGGGTCAGAAAAGAAGAAGAGAAAATTTTGAAGAAAGTGCTATGTTCAAAGACAAGGCCACTAAGGGGAAATTTATGTTCAACTGGTTAAATACATAGACCTGAAAGGGATAAAGCAGAGTGGCTAAGACATTTTATGCTTTGTGAAGAAGCAAAAATGGACCAAATTCTTTTATGTTCAGGAGGCTGTTTATCCAAGGCTAGTTAGAGCCTTCTTTGCAGCAACAGTGGTTGACCAAGTAACTTTACTCTGAAGGCTAATATGAAAGGTACTGAGATTCTAATCTCAGAACAATTACTAGCAACCATTCTTAAGGTTCCAACAAATAGCTAAAGACTGTATGATGAGTAGATTGATATTATGGGATTGAGGAGAAATAAGGTGGTCAAGAAGTTTAAAGAGGAGAAGGACAGTGAGTTGAAGTCCAATACTCTCAGCTCATTTGGAAGGATTGTCCACTGGATTTGTATACACTCTATACTGCCAAGGGCAAGAACCTACCAGGAAGTGAATGACCATGATCTGTTGGTTATCTACTGCTTATGGCATTAGATTTCACTTAGTTTGCCTCATCTGATCATTAACCATATGATCAAGTCAACTAAGCTTGTGAAATCCACCTCGAGCGTTCCTTATGGAATGCTCATGACCAAAATCTTTAAGCATTTTGGTGTCCTCCTTGAAGATGAACCAATAGATGAAGATATTCTAACTTAAGGAGAAAAAAGTGTTGGATATTTTAAGATGAAGCCTCAGCTTGATATTGAGAAAGCATGCACCTGCTCTAATGATGAGAAGGATTCTCAGAACAAGCAAAAGAAGAAGGAAGTGGATGGTAGCTCCATGAAGAGATCTTCTCCCACTCTTGCTTAGTTGATTAAGAGTGGAAAGAGATTGAAGGCAAGGGCTGGGAGGAAGAGTAGGGTGATGGAGGAAGAGAAAGTAAGAAGAGAAGTAGAAGAAAGAGATAAAGGAGAAGAAAATGTTATTCTTTCTATGCTTTAGAAAACCCTTCTGAGGAGAAGGAAACATTTGAAGGCCATTATGAGGATGTTCAAAATGAAGAAGAGAAAGAAGAAGCTCAGAATGAAGAAAAGAAAGAGAAATCTAAAGAAGTTCAAAATGAAGATCCCTTTGATAAGGAAGGAGCTAACTCACTCAAAATGAGGAGATGGGTTATCAGAATGAAGACACTCAATAGGAAATGGCTGACCCCTCTTAAGAGAATGTTACTACAACTGAAGAGGATTTGAAGGATTGTATTGATGAGATCATAGCTGATGTTCTCACACAGTTGAAGTTTGGTGATTCTAGCCATGAAGGGAAAGAGAAAGAACAAGAGGTTGAGTCTCCTAAGAAGGATTAAGTGGCTGCTGAAGAACCAGGGAAGGAAGTCACCGAGAAAGAGTCAGAAGGTTTGAAGACTCCCATTGGATTAGTAAAGGACTCAGTGTTCAACACTGAGAATCTACAGAGATTCTTCAACTCCCATATCTTTGATACTTTTGTCAAGAATGCATATGGCATTTCAAGTCTGCAAGGAGAACCTTCTACTTTTTCTATTCCTTTTCCCCCCTCTGCATCCATCTAAACCAACGACTACTAAGTCTTCTAAGGTCAGGGAGGATATTCCAAATGTCCCTTTCACTTCACCTCCTCCTCCTCATGCTGGAAAATCACCAAAATCTGTTGAGAGCAGACTAACCTCCATGGAGAAGCAGGTTAGAAAAATTTGTTCTGACCAGAATCTGCTATTTTCAAATGTTGCTCAACTTCATAAGACTCTCAATGAGTTCCTTGAGAGGTTCCTCAATTTTGTAGAGTGGATTTCTAACAAGGCAAGACTTGCCTTGATCCCTGAAGTTGCTCCCATGCAGCCTGAACCTCCTCCTCCACCAAGAACTACTATCATGCCTTCTTCCTCACCTTTTTCAAAAAATTCCTCTTCTACCAAGATGGAATGATTACTGCTTGGAACTCCCTTTTGTTTTTTGCTTGATGACAAAGGGGGAGAAGCTTAGGAGATGTGTTAGGAAGAAAATTAGTGGGGGTAGATCAGTTTTCATAGGATCGGTGTTTTAATAATTTCTTGTTCTCATATTTGATATCTTTTTTATCTGATCATGTAATCTTCTATTAATACTAATGGAAAACTGGTCTGTTTTGAACGATTATACCTTTCTGTGATATGATTTTATTTCTGCATCATTTCTGTGCATTGATACATGTCAAATTAAAAACATAATGCATGAACTGAGGGGGAGTTTCCCTACTGCTTTATTAATATCAGATCTCCCTGCATACTCTCAGGGAAGTAAAACTGAAAAGTTTCATAAAGGTTTTGTCATTCTTAAATTTGCTCTTAAGGGTTTGTCATCATAAAAAAGGGAGAGATTGTTGAATCCAAAACCCTTAGTGTTTGCAAATTGAAGAATAAAGCTATGCAAGCTAAAAATCTGCCAAGTGTATCGGATTATATTAAGAAGCAGATTGAAAACAAGCATTCTAATGTGTTCAGAACAAGCTCAGAATGGATGTCTCAACTGTGCATCACATGAAGTCTCAGAAAGATGATTGAAGCCCCATCTACATGATGAAGTCAGTGCTTCCTCTAAAGACCTCTAACTTAGCAAGTTGCAGAAACATCAATACAGTCTTATTCAAAGATATATCAGAGACTACATCGAAATGAAGCTGCAGAATGAGAAGCATCAAAATGATGCTATGAAAACAACCCAGAATCATGAGAGAGAGAGAGAGATTTTGAGATAATCACATCTACATGATGTGTTGAAGGCAAGACCCTGAAGATTCTATGCATCAAAATGGAATGAAGTGTAACTTCATGTCTTCCATATGCAGTCACATACACAGAGGATTCATCAAAAGACTAAAGTTGACCACATCACATCTTTCATATGAACCATAATCACTGAGGGTTCATCAAAAGTTGATGTTAACAACTTTGAGGATGCAAGAAGAGTGAAAGTTGAGATGTGTCCTTGAGAGAGTTTGATGTGGAACATCAGAAAGAAGCCAAGAAGACTTTCCAGAAGTTTGCACCAAGGACATAATACATTCAACACCAACATGTTAAGTTCTAAGACTTTGGACGATGTCCAACCCCTCAAATTTTGGTTTTGATGAGAACAAATAAAGGATAAATTTTGGAGTATTTAATGGTCTTGTTTGAATGTTATAGGATCTACATCGTCCAATGCCGCAATGGTATTGTATCTCTCAAACTTAGACTTTATATTTCTATAAGCAAAGCGTCCAAATATGTTTTGTAAAGTACAACATCCAGCGTCCAATGTTTCTGCAAAGCAAGCGTCCAATGCCTATATAACTTACACTCTGTTTTCTATCCTAAAATGCAACAATACGTTTTCGATGATGATTCTCTGGAATGTTCGATTACTCCCTCTCATTCTAACATAACATTTCATTTGAGTTTTCGGAAAGTATTGTACAGGAACAGAAAAGAAATTTCTCTGCAGAAATAGTACAAGTACTGGAGGCTTTGCAAGTACTAATGTCTCCTCTTCTCTCCACCCAAGTCGACATGTGGCAACGGTCACATAATTAGGAGAGAGTCATTTTTGGCAAAGGTACAGATCCCACAATGGATACTTTACACCAAGCTGCCTATAAATAGAGGAACAAGCTCATGCATAAACATGAAGATTGATTAAGTGCTGAAACTCTATCAAAACGACTGGACGATCCATACTTGAGCGAAAAAGAGCTTTCTACTTAGCTTTGCTAAGCGATTCTGTGTATTCGATTTTTATTGTAATATCCTCTCTGTGAGAGTTATTCTTTCTTTCTATACTTCAACAATTTCTGTTTGGAAAGCCAAGAGTGGCTTAGTGTTAAAGAATACATGGGTTTGCTTTAATCTCAGGGGGAGATTAAAGGTGTGCCAGGAATGGCCTAGAGAATACTTGTAGCCAGAAGTGGCAGGTTAAAATACTTGTTTGTAATCAGATTCTGATTAGTAGAACCTTTCAAAGGTTTTTGAAGGAGAACTGGACGTAGCTCAGTTTGAGTGAACCAGTCTAAAACTAAGTGTTCTACTCTTTCGCTTTCTAGCTTACTCGTAAATCTCTTAAGTTATCTCTTCACATACCACGAAAGAGTTTCTTTACACATTTTATTTACGAAAATATTTTACATGTGTTCTGACGAAAAATGCAGTTTCATTGAACTGTTGTATTTGAACCACTGGACGATAGCATAGCCTTCTGTTTCACAAGGTTCTTGTAAAACTTAAGATACACTATCTTCATATTTGTGAAAGGATTTCAAAGAAAATATAAACACCCTATTCAACCCCCCTTCTAGTGTGTTTCTCTATATTTCAGTTGGTATCAGAGCTCGGCCTCTTGGGTTGAGTACTTAGCAGTACAGAGGAAAGATCCTAAGAAAGATGGAAAATGAGGGACAAGCTGTGAACAGACCACCACTTTTCAAGGGTGTCAAATATGATTATTGGAAACAAAGAATGATAGCATTCTTTGAATCCAGTGATATTGACATGTGGGACGTTGTGGAGATGGGCGACTACATTCCACTTGATGAGAACCTCAACGAAATCCCAAAGACTAGATGGACGGAGGAGCAGAAACAAAGATTTCATCTCAACTCCAGAGCTAGAAACATCATCATATGTGCACTGAGCGAACAAGAATAGAACAAGGTGCTCAGTCTCAAAAGCGTGAAACAAATGTGGGACACTCTTGCGTTAACGTATGAGGGTTCCACCCAGGTAAAAATTACAATAACTATGAACATATTGACAAAATTATGAGAAGTTTGCCTAGGCAATGGAGACCACAGGTTACAGCCTTGAGAACAACAAAATGACTGGATGATATGTCCCTAGAAGAACTCGTGGGAATTCTCAAGGTGCATGAACTAGAACTGCATCAAGATGGTGATGGTAAGAAATACAAGTCCCTGGCGCTCAGCGTCCAGAAGCCAAGGAAAGCACCATCGTCCAAAGCCATGCAAGCTGAAACATCATCAGACGAACAATCTGAAGATGATGACTCAGACGAGAATGATGAGCTATCCTTCATATCCAAGAGGATACACGCTATGTGGAAGAAGAAAGTGTTAGGTTCTAAGACCTTGGACGATGTCCAACCCCTCGAATTTCGATTTTGATGATAACAACTAAAGGATAAATTTTGAAGTATCTAATGATCTTGTTTGAGTGTTATAGGATTTACGTCGTCCAATGCCACAATGGTATTGTATCTCTCAAACCTTGACTTTATGTTTTAATAAGAAAAGCATCCAAATGTGTTTTGTAAGAATACTACAGTCAGCGTCCAATGCTCCTGTGAGAGCAAGCGTCCAATGTCTATACAACCCACTCTGTAGTTTCTATCTTAAAATAATATTATAAGGTAATACGTTTTCAATGGTGATTCTATGTAATGCAACAATTATTCTCTCTCATTCTAATATGTCATTCTATTTGATTTTTCGAATAGTATTGAACAAGAAAAGAAGAAGCTTCTCTATGCAGAAAAAGTACAAGTAGGAGAGGCGCTACATGTACGGCTGTCTCCTCTATCTCTCCACCCTAAGTCAAAATGTGACAACGATCACATGCTTTGGAGAGAACCGCTCTTGGCAAAGGAACAAATCCCACAACGGATACCTTACAACAAGCTGCCTATAAATAGAGGAATGAGCTCATGTATCAGACTGACGAAAAATTTATAAAGAGCTTAATCTTTGTCAAAACGACTGGACGATCAATACTTAAGCAAAACGAGCTTTCTTCTTAGCTTTGCTAAGCGATTCTGTATATTCGTGTTTATTGTAATATCCTCTCTGTGAGAGTTATTCTTACTTTCTATACTCAAACAATTCTGTTTGGAAAGCCAGGAGTGGCTTAGTGTTAAAGAATACTTGGGTTTGTTTTTAATCTCAAGGGGAGATTAAAGGTGTGCCAGGAGTGGCCTAGAGAATACTTGTAGCCAGAAGTGGCAAGGTTAGAATACTTGAGAGTAATCAGATCTTGATTAGTAGAACCCTTCAAAAGTTTTTGAAGGAGAACTAGACGTAGCTCAGTTAAGTGAACCAGTATAAAACTAAGTGTTCTATTCTCTTGCTTTCTAGCTTATTTGCATATCTATTAAACTATCTCTTCAACATACTACAAAAGTGTTTCTTTACACATTTTATCTATGATTATCTTTTACGTGTGTTCTAACGAAAAGCGAGAAAAAGCAGTTTCATTGGACTGTTGCTTTTGAACCGCTGGACGATAGCATAATCTTCTGTTTTACTAAGTTCTTGTAAAACTTAAGATATACTATCTTCACATTAGTTAAAGTTTTTCAAAGAAATTATAAATACACTATTCAACCCCCCCCCCTTCTAGTGTATTTCTCTGTATTTCAGTTGGCATCAGAGCTCGGCCTCTTGGGTTGAGTACTTAGCAGTACAGAGGAAAGATCCTAAGAAAGATGGAAAATGAGGGACAAGCTGTGAACAGACCACCACTCTTCAAGGGTGTCAAATATGATTACTAGAAACAAAGAATGATAGCATTCTTTGAATCTAGCCATATTGACATGTGGGAAGTTGTGGAGATGGGCGACTATATTCCACTTGATGCGAACCTCATCGAAATCCCAAAGGCTAGATGGACGGAAGAGCAAAAACAAAGATTTTATCTCAACTCCAGAGTCAGAAACATCATCATGTGTGCACTGAGCGGACAAGAATACAACAAGGTGCACAGTCTCAAAAGCGCAAAACAAATGTGGGACACTCTTGCGTTAACGTGTGAGGGTTCCACTCAGGTAAAACGTAACAAACTCAGTCTCCTTACTCGTCAATATGAGTTGTTTAGTATGGAAGAAAATGAGGACATACAAAGTATGTTTGGACGGTTTCAAACCATACTAAATGAACTTAGAGCACATGGTAAAGATTACAATAACTATGAACATATTGACAAAATTCTAAGAAGTTTGCCTAGGAAATGGAGACCACAGGTTACAGCCTTGAGAACAAAAAAGGTACTGGACGATATGTCCCTAGAAGAACTTGTGGGAACTCTCAAGGTGCATGAACTAGAACTGCATCAAGATAGTGATGGTAAGAAAAATAAGTCTCTGGCGCTCAGCGTCCAGAAGCCAAGGAAAGCATCATCGTCCAAAGCCATGCAAGCTGAAACATCATCAGACGAACAATATGAAGATGATGACTCAGACGAGAATGATGAACTATCCTTTATATCCAAAAGGATACATGCTATGTGGAAGAAGAAAGGTGGATCCAAATGGAGAAACCTAAACAGGAAAGGCTTCAAAGAAAAGAAGGATAAGAGTCCAATTGTATGCTACGAATGCAAAAAGCCAGGATACTTCAATTTAGAATGCCCAGATCTCGACAAAAGCAACGACAAGAAGAAGAAATTCTTCAGCAAAGGAAAGGGCAAGAAAGTTCTGATGTCCACATGGTAAGACCTGGACGATGACTCATCATCGGACGATGGAGAAGAAGAGGAAGCACACATATGTCTGATGGCAGACACCTCAACAAACTCTTCTGAACCAGAAGAAGATGAGGTAGATTTTAATGACATAGATTCAATTCAAGAAGCTTATCATGAACTACTTTCAAACTCTTCTATTCTGTCAAAGGCCTATAGAACTTTAAAGAAATCATCCAAATCACTTTCAAAAGAAAAATAAGCTTTAGAAAAAAGTGTTAGACAACTGGAAAGTGAAAAGGAGGATTTACAGAAAAAGTTTACAGAGCTCTCAAGGCAAAATGAAATTACAAATATGGAGAGGCGAACTCTCTGGAATGATGCTGCTCGAGCCCATAAATCCTGTGAGGATTCAAGGACTAGAGAAAGAAATCTTTCCATAGAGATTCGAAATCTCAACGCAGAAAACAAAAGGCTAGTTGAGAAGCTTCTGAAAGTTGAAGCAGATACTTCCTTAAGAGGTCAACCACATGATGTTGTAAAACTTCATGAAGAAATTGACAGCCTAAAGAAGGATCTGTCAAACTTTGTCAAGGGCTCTGACAACCTCAAAAAGCTTTTAAAATATGAAGGTTGTAAGAGACCAAATGACAGGTCAGGACATGGATATAAGGGAAAGAAATACATTCATGATGAGGAAACAGATGTTTGCTACTTCTGTGGGAAACCTGGACATATAACATCCAAATGCAGACACCTGCCTAAGAAGAGAGCATTCAATGCCGTTCGAGCTAACAAAAAAGGACCCAAGTCAATCTGGGTACCTAAGGATAAAATCGTTCCTGTTGCAGACATGCTTAACAGCAGGAAAGAAACTCCAATCATGGTACCTGGACAGTGGGTGCTCACATCACATGACAGGAGAAAGGTGTATGTTCGAAAGCCTCCTACCTAAGACTGGTGGGACAATCACTTTTGGAGGGAATCAGAAAGGGATGATAGCTGGCGTAGGTAAGATTGGTATACCACCCTATCCTTGTATTGATAAAGTTCTTTATGTTAAAGGTCTTAAACATAATCTACTTAGCATAAGCCAATTATGTGACAATGGATATGATGTTGCCTTTAACAAAGGTGAATGTACAGTCAAAAACTCTGATGGATCCCTTCTCTTTACCGCAAAGAGGCAAGGCAATCTGTATAAGATTAAACTTGGGGAACTATCAAGTCAAAATGTATCATGCCTAGTTTCTGTACAAGAAAATCATTGGTTATGGCATAAAAGACTTGGTCATGCAAGCTTGAGGTTAATCTCAAAGCTGAATAGGCACAACCTCGTAAGAGGACTACCAAGTATGTCATATAAAGATGATCTTCTTTGTGAAGCTTGTCAGAAAGGGAAACAAGTGAAAAGTTCTTTTCAAAGTAAAAACATTGTTTCCACTTCTAGACCTCTTGAGCTGTTACATATTGATCTGTTTGGACCCACAAGAACAGCCTCGGTAAGTGGTAAAAGATATGGATTGGTTATAGTGGACGACTATACTAGATGGACATGGGTCTTATTCCTATCCCACAAAGATGAGTCCTTCAAGGCCTTTTATAACCTCTGCAAAAGAGTTCAAAATGAAAAAGGAGTATGCATTACTTCTATCAGAAGTGATCACGGGGGAGAATTCGAAAACGAAAGTTTTCAAAGGTTCTGTGAGGATAATGGTATCCTTCACAACTTCTCAACACCTAGAACACCACAACTGAATGGTGTAGTTGAGATGAAAAATAGGTCACTCCAGGAGATGGCCAGAACCATGTTGAATGATAATTCAACCCTAAACACTTCTGGGCTGAAGCAGTGAATATTGCCTACTATTTACAAAACAGAATCTATATAAGGCCGATATTGAAAAAGACTCCATATGAATTGTGGAAGGGTAGAAGACCCAACATATCCTACTTCCATCCATTTGGATGTCAATGTTTCATTCTGAACACTAAGGATAACCTGGGAAAATTTGATTCTAAGTGTGATGAAGGAATACTGCTTGAATATTCTGAAACTTCAAAGGCATACAGAGTTTATAACTCTAGAACCTTAGTTGTTGAAGAAGTTATCCATGTGAAGTTTAATGACAACAAGCCTGATAAGGAATTATCAGAGCTGGACAAATCATTTGCAGATCTCAGATTGGACGATACAAGTAAGTCATCAGATTCGTCTAACCATGATGTCTCAGTTGAAGAGTCAAATGCACCACTGGACGGTCCAGTCGCAGAACAAAGAGAACCAAATGGACGCAACTGGCAAATGAAGAAACATCATCCATAGGAGCAAATCATTGGAGATCCAAAAGATAGAGTCAAAACCATATCTTCACTTCAATGACAGCAAGGTCACACAGCATTCATATCTCAAATAGAACCTAAGACTGTGGACGATGCCTTAGAAGATGAAGGCTGGGTTAAAGAAATACAAGAAGAACTTGACCAATTTCAAAAGAACAATGTCTGGAAGCTAGTAGAACTCCCCAACGACAAAGAAGCTGTAGGAGCAAAGTGGGTGTTCAGAAACAAGCTGGACGAAGCAGGTAATGTTGTGAGAAAAAAAGCAAGGTTGGTAGCAAAAGGTTACTCACAACAAGAAGGTATAGATTATATTGAAACTTATGCTCCCGTTGCACGTCTAGAAGCAATTCGCATTCTACTATCATTTGCAGCTCATAGCAATATGAAGCTATATCAAATGGACGTAAAAAATGCATTCCTCAATGGACTCATAAAGGAAGAAGTCTATGTGGAACAACCCCCAGGATTTGAAAGTGATGATTTTCCAAACCAAGTTTTTAAACTTAACAAAGCCTTATATGGGTTGAAACAAGCCCCTAGAGCTTGGTATGAAAAACTCAGCTCATTTCTTTCAGAAAATGGTTTTTCAAGAGGAAAAGTAGACACTACATTATTTCGCAAAGACTACTCTTCTGATTTTATTATTGCACAAATATATGTTGATGATATCATATTTGGTGCCACTAATGAGTCTCTCTGTGAAGAATTTGCCAAATTAATGCAAACAGAGTTCGAGATGAGCATGATGGGTGAGCTGAAATTCTTCCTTGGACTTCAAATCAAACAAACTGAAAAGGGAATATATATACATCAGACTAAGTATGTCAAAGAGCTGCTAAAGAAGTACAAGTTGGACGATGCAAAACCAATGAAAACTCCTATGCATCCAACAACAGTACTTGGACTGGACGACAACTCAAAGAAAGTAGATAATACTCTATACAGAGGAATGATAGGATCACTCCTATACCTCACAGCGTCCAGACCTGACACCATGTTCAGCGTATGCTTATGTAGCAGATTTCAATCTGACCCAAGGGAAGTTCACTTAACTGCTATTAAAAGAATCTTTCGATATCTTGCTGGAACCACTAACCTTGGGTTATATTTCAAAAGGCAGAAAGATTTCAGGCTAATAGGATATTGTGATGCTGATTATGCTGGAGATCGAATTGAAAGAAAAAGCACCAGTGAAGGGTGTCACTTCATCGGTGGTAATCTAGTCTCCTGGACATGCAAGAAGCAAGGAACCATTGCTCTGTCCACTGCTGAAGCAGAGTATATTTCAGCTGCAAAATGCTGTTCTCAAATCTTGTGGATCAAACATCAACTTGAGGACTACAGCATATATGAGAGTAACATTCCTATCTTCTGTGATAGTAAAGCTGCCATAGATCTCTCTAAGAATCCCATATTGCATTCAAGGGCCAAACATATAGAGATCAAACATCACTTTATAAGAGACCATGTTCAAAAGGGTACTGTGGAATTACACTTTGTAACCACAGATAATCAGCTTGCTGATATATTCACCAAACCCCTTACTGAAGACAAGTTAATCCTTCTGAGGAAAAAACTTGGCATGGACTCTGTAAAGGAATGATTAACATCTACATGATGCATCCAATAAACCCATAGCGTCCAAAGGACATGTCGTCCAAGGAACACTAGAGTCATGCACATGCATTGCATATATCTCACTTAAGTCCAATATTTGGACGATGCTTTTATCTTTTTTTTTTTTGTTCAAATAATCAAAACGGATCATTTTAAGAGTAAGTATGAGCTAATACTCTATGCTGAGTCACCAAAATGTTAGTAACCGTACACAGTTACCCACATTCTTCGTACGTCTCATCATGGCGGGTTTTATGGCGTCATTTACATTTCAAATATTCAAAAAGCCCAAAATCGTTTCACATTCTCCAAACGAAGTCCAAATATACACTTATCAGATCATCACAGAAAAACACCACCCTATCCATCTTCTCTGAGATTATCATCACCCTTAAGCACACACACTATCTCTCTCTCTCTCAGAAACCCAAAACCCTCTCAGAAAACCTAAAAATCCAAACTTTTCTACCATGTCGAACTCTACAAACTCAAGCAACTCGGAACTCGACGTCCTCACTTACCCTGAAACCACAGTTGTGTGCCAAGGTGCTGCTACAGTGCACATTAAGCACTTCTTCGACATCGAAAAGCTTGAGAAGCTGGGACTAAACCTGAACGAGAGCCTTCTGAAGTGTGGAATCAGAGGCTACTTCAATGAAAACCAGAAAATATTCCCTGAGTTGATCAAAATGTTCTGGAGAAATGCCAAGTTCCAGAGCTCAAGGGAGCTCGTGGCCACGGTTCTTGGACGAGAGGTGACACTGTCCACCGAGACCATTGCAAAGGTAACTGGTTGCATTAGGGAGCAGAACCAGTACAGAACAGACTGGGCCAAGCAGTACGGCAATTACGTTGCGACCGTGCTTTGCAAGACCAAATCCATCGACTCAATAAGGATTGAGTACAGGAACCTGTGTGAGGAAGCAAAAATCTGGCAGCAGGTGTGCAACAAGAGTATCTTGCACAAAGCTGGGTCTAAGGACTCAGTCACGGACTTACACAAGTTTGTGATATTCCATATTATGGAAGGTATTCCCTTCAATCTCCCTCACACCATTTACGTCAATATCGTGAGAATGATGAAGTCTGTTGGTGGTAATGATGACATTTTCTACGCCGCCCTGATGAACAAGATCTTCTGGGACTAGAAGGTCTATCAACGCTTCTTTGATGAACTGGAAGAAGATGTTTACGAAGCAATTGTGAAGAAAGGGCCAATGGTAGCAACACAACAACTATTTGGTGAGTCCAACATAAAACCTATGAAGATCAAGCTAACAGCCAAGGTCTTAAGGGACCTGGACGAGGACACCATCAACAAGCAACGACATGAACAAAGCAAGATCGTCTCCAATAATGATGATGAGGAGATTGATCTTCTTGGTATTGGCAAAAAGATCAAAAGGTTGATGGAGGAACAGGAGGGCAGAAAGATCACATGACAAATGTCTCAGAAGCATGAGGAAGATGCTGAAAAAGAGAGAAGAACCAAGAAAAGACATGCTGACACGTCCACTGCTCAGTTCCCAGCAGAGAAGCATCCAAGGACTGATGCGTCCAGACCTGCTCAAGCTGAGCAGCGTCCAAAGGCAGCACCAGTAAAGCTTGCTCCAGAAAAGCAAAAGGTTCGGAAGCTTCAACTACTGGACGACTCTGATGATGATGACCAGATCCCAATTGGTCAAATCATGAAGAAGGCAGAGGAGACGGAGGGCCCTCAGCAAAAGAAATAGAAGGTACAACCTACTAAACCAATTTCCTTTTCGTCTAACGTGCCACGACAAGTCAAGACTCGGGCAGCAAGGCCAAGGAGAATTGTAGTTCTACCACCTTCCTCTCAAGACACCGATAGCATATCCACCAGCACCCTACTACCAGCAACATCCAGTGCTCCATCCACATCAACAACCCAGCAACCACATCTTCGCTTGGACCTGTCCAAGTTTGTCCGTCCAAGGGATGCATGGAGGGATACCTGGTCCCCATGGACTATACCCCCCAAGCAGAAAACCAAAGAAGAAAAAGACAGAGAACATTTCCCAGTTGCATTCCTTACACGAAATGAACAGAATTACTGTAAGAAAAGTGATGTGATCCGGAGGCCTCTACAAGAGCCCTTGAAGCGGCATTTCACTACTGTCTCAGCACCAGAATGGATGAGGTATGATTACGCTCATGATTCTTCAGCTGTTTATTCTGCTATGCCAGAAGGAGCTATCATCAGTAACCCTCTGCCCAATTGGACGAGAGAAGTGTATCCACACTTGATCCGCATGCCTCATCCTTACTCTTGTCCAACTGGAACTCAGCAAAGAGTGCGTCCAGCAGCAGAAGATCTGCATAAACCAGAGGTGGAGGTTGCCTCTCGATTCACAAAGACGGTTGCGGAGCAGAAAGGGAAGGCTCCAAGAAAAATGAAGGCACTATCCAAGAAGTCCCCTGTTAACAGGGATATTGAACTGGCCGCAGAGTTGTAGTTGGCCATTAAAGAAAGTCTGGACCCTTCCATATCGAAGCAGCGTCCAGATGTAGGGTGGGTCAAGGATGTTCGCATCTGGACTCCAATCACAAAGTTCCTGCCTCTACCGGCTGGAACTCCAGTGCTAAACTTCCAGCCAGGCGACTATCATGAACTTGGAAAACTTCTTAAACAAATGTATATACCAAACCAAGCCATCGCCTACCCAACAAACCTTCACATAAGCCGCACCACAGAAATAAAATTTGTACCAGACAGGGTATGTCCCAGACTACCCTTATATGATGCTGGTCGCAAGAAAGGCTACAAGTTCTACGGCATTGAGATGCCAAGCAGGGAAGAGAAAGTTGAAACCCTGCAAAAATCCTCTCATACCTGGGGTCATCTGTTTGACAAGACTGGTAAGTTTACGCGTTCACTCGGAACCTTTGATTCCATTATCTTTTGGCGCCATATCTTATGGAATGATTCCCAGAAGGCCTCCTCCTCAGGCAGCTTCAAGGATGACTTTGTTCACCCCCCTCATGGTATTGAGGTGCCACTTCTCAAACACCTTTGCCTGCTTTTTGAAAGATTCAGATGATTATCTAGAGTTAATGAAGATTGCCAATAATCAGAAGCAACAAAGTGTTTGATCTTCGAACACTGGATCGCACATAGTTTATGGAGGAACTCCAAACTCTGCATGAGGAGTACAAAGCAGAAGAAGCCACAGCAGCAGAACAAGCTCGTCTAGAGCAACTGGCTCTTGAGGAAGCTGAGACCGCAACCACAGAAAAGGAAGATCAGGTTGCTAAGTCGAAAACTACACAGGCAGAGCTGGATGAAGCATCTGCCAAAGTAACAAAGGTGCTAGCTCATCTTAACCTGGACTCATCTGTACCAGTGGACATGGAACACTTTGTCACGTCACATGAAGAACCTACCGTCCAATCTAGAAAGTCTAAGGATGATAGAGAGCCCATTGTTGAAGCATCCAAGCCCATGAAAGCAACTGCAGCAAAGCCTACTGCTGAAGATATCACCAGCTTCCCCATTGTTGATGCATCTACTGAAGCACATTCGGGCACACGTCAATTGGTTCCCACAGGATCTTCAAGTCCAAGGGGCATCCATCCCTTGCGATTTGCTGAACCTCAAGGAGTCTCAAAAGATCGTGTTCATGAAATAGTGCAATAGGCTCTGAGGCAACAGCAGCTGGAAATCGAAGCAGTTCTTCAAACATTTCAGCAAAGGCAACAGGCTGAGGCTGCTCAACATCGTCTGATGCTGCAGAATGCCATCATTGAACAGTTCATGAGCCTCTCCCAGATGCTTGTGAACCAGATTCAAAATACAGCAGCCACCTTGCTTGGACAAGTTGCTCATGCAATTCCACCTGTCCAACCACAACCTCATCAACCAGCACCACTTATACAAGCGCCACCAGAACAACCACCACCACCACCACAAGAACCACCTCCACAGCCATAAGGTGACCATGATGGTCCAGTCATTTTTCCATCTTTCAAACCTTTTTTTTTGTTAATGACAAAGGGGGAGAAATTGGAATTTTGATGTCATAGAAGTAAATAGCTAACACTCTGTATATATATTGGCATCTTTATCAAAACATGAGGTGTTTATTTCATAAATTCCACATCCATATCCTTGATATGTTTTACACTCTGATAACTGTTATACCTGATATATTCTTGTTTTTTATTATTCTCTGTTATTAGATGCATAAGACATGTTGAACTCAGGGGGAGTACTTCATTTCACATTTATACAGTGGCATAACATAATCATCTCTGACTTGATTCATTGTATTCATATATGATTATGTGACTATTAACATCAAAATTTAACATTATTTGTCATCATCAAAAAGGGGGAGATTGTTAGGTTCTAAGACCTTGGACGATGTCCAACCCCTCGAATTTCGGTTTTGATGATAACAACTAAAGGATAAATTTTGAAGTATCTAATGATCTTGTTTGAGTGTTATAGGATTTACGCCGTCCAATGCCGCAATGGTATTGTATCTCTCAAACCTCGACTTTATGTTTTAATAAGAAAAGCGTCCAAATGTGTTTTGTAAGAATACTACAGTCAGCGTCCAATGCTTCTGTCAAAGCAAGCGTCCAATGTCTATATAACCCACTCTGTAGTTTCTATCTTAAAATAATATTATAAGGCAATATGTTTTCAATGGTGATTCTATGTAATGCAACGATTATTCTCTCTCATTCTAATATGTCATTCTATTTGATTTTTCGAATAGTATTGAACAGGAAAAGAAGAAGCTTCTCTCTGCAGAAAAAGTACAAGTAGGAGAGGCGCTACATGTACGGTTGTCTCCTCTAACTCTCCACCCTAAGTCAAAACGTGACAACGGTCACATGCTTTGGAGAGAACCGCTCTTGGCAAAGGAACAAATCCCACAACGGATACCTTACAACAAGCAGCCTATAAATAGAGGAATGAGCTCATGTATCAGACTGACGAAAAATTTATAAAGAGCTTAATCTTTGTCAAAACGACTGGACGATCAATACTTAAGCAAAACGAGCTTTCTTCTTAGCTTTGCTAAGCGATTATGTATATTCGTGTTTATTGTAATATCCTCTCTGTGAGAGTTATTCTTACTTTCTATACTCAAACAATTCTATTTGGAAAGCCAGGAATGACTTAGTGTTAAAGAATACTTGGGTTTGTTTTTAATCTCAGGAGGAGATTAAAGGTGTGCCAGGAGTGGCCTAGAGAATACTTGTAGCCAGAAGTGGCAAGGTTAGAATACTTGAGAGTAATCAGATCTTGATTAGTAGAACCCTTCAAAAGTTTTTGAAGGAGAACTGGACGTAGCTCAGTTGAGTGAACCAGTATAAAACTAAGTGTTCTATTCTCTCGCTTTCTAGCTTATTTGCATATCTATTAAACTATCTCTTCAACATACTACGAAAGTGTTTCTTTACACATTTTATCTATGATTATCTTTTACGTGTGTTCTAACGAAAAGCGAGAAAGAGCAATTTCATTGGACTGTTGCTTTTGAACTGTTGGACGATAGCATAATCTTCTGTTTTACTAAGTTCTTGTAAAACTTAAGATATACTATCTTCACATTAGTTAAAGTTTTTCAAAGAAATTATAAATACACTTTTCAACCCCCCCCCTTCTAGTGTATTTCTCTGTATTTCAGAAAGGTGGATCCAGATGGAGAAACCTAAACAGGAAAGGCCTCAAAGAAAAGAAGGAGAAGAGTCCAATTGTATGCTACGAATGCAAAAGGCCAGGACACTTCAAATCAGAATGCCCAGATGTCGACAAGAGCAAGGACAAGAAGAAGAAATTCCTCAGTAAAAGGAAGGGCAAGAAAGTTCTGATGTCCACATGGGAAGACCTGGACGATGACTCATCATCGGACGATGAAGAAGAAGAAGAAGCACACATATGCCTGGTGGCAGACATTTCAACAGATTCTTCTGAACCAGAAGAAGAAGATAAGGTAGACCTTAATGACTTAGATTCACTTCAAGAAGCTTATCATGAATTACTTTCAAACTCTTCTATTATGTCAAAGGCCTACAGAACTTTAAAGAAATCGTCCAAATCACTTTCAAAAGAAAAGAGAAGTTTTAGAGAAAAGGTTCAAACAACTTGAAAGTGAAAAGGAGGACTTACAGAAAAAGTTTACAGAGCTCTCAAAGCAGCATGAAATTTTAAATGTGGAGAGGCGAACTCTCTGGAATGATGCTGCTCGAGCCTATAAATCCTTTGAGGATTCAAGGACTAGAGAAATGAATCTTTCCATAGAGATTTGAAATCTTAAAGTAGAAAACAAAAGGCTAGTTGAGAAGCTTCTGAAAGTTGAAGTAGATACTTCCTTAAGAGGTCAACCACATGATGTTGTAAAACATCATGAAGAGATTGACAGCCTAAAGAAGGATCTGTCAAACTTTGTCAAGGGCTCTGACAACCTTAAAATGCTTTTCAAATATGAAGGTTGTAAGAGACAAAATGACAGGTCAGGACATGGATATAAGGGAAAGAAATATATTCATGACGAGGAAACAGATGTTTGCTACTTCTGTGGGAAACCTGGACATATAACGTCCAAATGCAGACACCTGCCTAAGAAAGGAACGTCCAATGCCCTTCAAACTAATAAAAAAGGACCCAAGTCAATTTGGGTACCTAAGGATAAAATTATTCCTGTTGCAGACATACTTAACAGCAGGAAAGAAACTTCAATCATGGTACTGGACAGTGGGTGCTCACATCACATGACAGGAGAAAGGTGTATGTTCCAAAGCCTCATACCCAAAGCTGGTGGGAAAGTCACTTTCGGAGGGAATCAGAAAGGGATGATAGCTGGCGTAGGTAAGATTGGTATACCACCCTATCCTTGTATTGATAAAGTTCTCTATGTTAAAGGTCTTAAACACAATCTACTTAGCATAAGCCAATTATGTGACAGTGGATACGATGCTGCCTTTAACAAAAGTAAATGTACAGTCAAGAACTCTGATGGATCCTTTCTCTTTACTGCAAAGAGGCAAGGAAATTTGTACAAGATTAAACTTGGGGAACTATCAAGTCAAAATGTATCATGCCTAGTTTCAGTACAAGAAAATCATTGGCTATGGCATAAAAGACTTGGTCATGCAAGCTTGAGGTTAATCTCAAAGCTGAATAGGCACAACCTCGTAAGAGGACTACCAAGTATGTCATATAAAGATTATCTTCTTTGTGAAGCTTGTCAGAAAAGGAAACAAGTGAAAAGTTCTTTTCAAAGTAAAAACACTGTTTCCACTTCTAGACCTCTTGAGCTGTTACATATTGATCTGTTTGGACCCACAAGAACAGCCTCAGTAAGTGGTAAGAGATACGGATTGGTTATAGTGGATGACTACACTAGATGGACATGGGTCTTATTCCTATCCCACAAAGATGAGTCCTTCAAGGCTTTTTATAACTTCTGCAAAAGAGTTCAAAATGAAAAAGGAGTATGCATTACTTCTATCCGAAGTGATCATGGGGGAGAATTCAAAAATTAAAGTTTTGAAAGGTTTTGTGAGGATAATGGTATCCTTCACAACTTCTCAACACCTAGAACACCACAACAGAATGGCGTTGTTGAGAGGAAAAATAGGTCACTCCAGGAGATGGCCAGAACCATGTTGAATGATAATTCAACCCCTAAACACTTTTGGGCTGAAGCAGTTAATACTGCCTGTTATTTACAAAATAGAATCTATATAAGGCCAATATTGAAAAAGACTCCATATGAATTGTGGAAGGGAAGAAGACCCAACATATCCTACTTCCATCCATTTGGATGTCAATGTTTCATTCTGAACACTAAGGATAACTTAGGAAAATTTGATTCTAAGTGTGATGAAGGAATATTGCTTGGATATTCTGAAACTTCAAAGGCATACAGAGTTTATAACTCTAGAACCTTAGTTGTTGAAGAAGCTATCCATGTGAAGTTCAATGACAACAAGCCTGATAAGAAATTATCAGAGCTGGATGAATCATTTGCAGATCTCAAATTGGACGATGCAACTAAGTCATCAGATATGTCCAAACATGATGTCTCAGTTGAAGAGTCCAATGTACCACTGGACGGTTCAGTTGCAGAACAAAGAGAACTAACTGGACGCAACTGGCAAATGAAGAAACATCATCCAGAGGAGCAAATCATCGGAGATCCAAAAGATAGAGTCAAAACCAGATCTTCACTTCAACGACAGCAAGGTCACACAGCACTCATATCGCAAATATAACCTAAGACTATGGATGATGCCTTAGAATATGAAAGCTGGGTCAAAGAAATGCAGGAAGAACTTGACCAGTTTCAAAAGAACAATGTCTGGAAGCTAGTAGAACTCCCCGACGACAAAGAAGCTGTAGGAGCAAAGTGGGTGTTCAGAAACAAGCTGGACGAAGAAGGTAATGTTGTGAGAAACAAAGCGAGGTTGGTAGCAAAACGTTACTCACAACAGGAAGGTATAGATTATACTGAAACTTATGCTCCAGTTGCACGTCTAGAGGCAATTCGCATTTTACTATTATTTGAAGCTCATAGCAATATGAAGCTATATCAAATGGACGTAAAAAGTGCATTCCTCAATGGACTCATAAAGGAAGAAGTCTATGTGGAACAACCCCCAGGATTTGAAAGTGATGCTTTTCCAAATCATGTTTTCAAACTTAACAAAGCTTTATATGGGTTTAAATAAGCACCTAGAGCTTGGTATGAAAAACTCAGCTCATTTCTGTCAGAAAATGGTTTTTCAAGAGGAAAAGTAGACACTATATTATTTCGCAAAGACCACTCTTCTGATTTTATTATTGCACAAATATATGTTGATGATATCATATTTGGTGCCACTAATTAATCTCTCTGTGAAGAATTTGCCAAATTAATGCAAACAGAGTTTGAGATGAGCATGATGGGTGAGCTGAAATTCTTCCTTGGACTACAAATCAAACAAACTGAAAAGGGCAAATACATACATCAAACCAAGTATGTCAAGGAGCTACTAAAGAAGTACAAAATGGACGATGCAAAACCAATGAAAACTCCTATGCATCCAACAGTAATACTTGGACTGGACGACAACTCAAAGAAGGTGGATAACACTCTATACAGAGGAATGATAGGATCACTCTTATACCTCACAACGTCCAGACCTGATATCGTGTTCAGTGTATGCTTATGTGGAAGATATCAATCTGACCCAAGGGAAGTTCATTTAACTGCTGTTAAGAGAATCTTTCGATATCTTGTTGGAACCACTAATCTTGGTCTATATTTCAAAAGGCAGAAAGATTTTAGGTTAGTTGGATACTGTGATACTGATTATGCTAGAGACAGAATTGAAAGAAAAAGCACTAGTGGAGGATGTCACTTCATTGCTGGAAACTTAGTCTCCTGGATATGCAAGAAGCAAGGAACCATTACACTGTCCACTACTGAAGCAGAGTATATTTCAGCTGCAAAATGTTGTTCTCAAATCTTATGGATCAAACATCAACTTGAGGACTACAGCATATATGAGAGTAACATTCCTATCTACTGTGATAGTAAAGCTGCCATAGATCTCTCTAAGAATCCCATATTGCATTCAAGGGCTAAACATATAGAGATTAAACATCACTTTATAAGAGACCATATTCATAAGGGTACTGTGGAATTACACTTTGTAACCACAGATAATCAGCTTGTTGATATATTTACTAAACCCTTTACTGAAGACAAGTTAATCCTTCTGAGGAACAAACTTGGCATGGACTCTGTAAAGGAATGATTAACATCTACATGGTGTGTCCAATAAAACCTTAGCGTCCAATGGACATGTCATCCAAAGATCACTAAGTCATGCACGTGCATTGCATATGTTACACTTAAGTCCAACATCTGGACGATGTTTTTAACTTAGCATTTTTTTTTTAAACATTGTTCAAATGGCCAAAACGGTTCGTTTCAGAGTAAGTATGAGTTAATGCTCTATGCTGAGTCACCTAAATGTTAGTAACCGTACACAGTTACCCACATTCTTCACACGCCTCATCATGGCGGGCTTTATGGCATAATTCCCATTTCAAATATTCATAAAAGCCCAAAACCGCTTCACGTTCTCCGAACAAAGCCCATATATGTAATCCATCAAATCGTCTCAGAAAATCTTTACCGTATCTATCTTCTCTGAGATTGTCTTCATCCTTAAGCATTCTCTCTCTCTCAAAAACCCAAAACCCTTCTCAGAAAACCTAAAAATCCCAACTTTCTACCATGTCGAACTCTGCAAGCTCAAGCAACTCTGAACTCGACGTCCACACCTACCCTGAGACCACAGTTGTATGTCAAGGTGCTGCTACAGTGCACATTGAGCACTTCTTCGACATTGAAAAGCTGGAGAAGCTGGGCCTGAACCTGAACGAGAGCCTTCTGAAGTGTGGAATCAGAGGCTACTTCAACGAAAACCAGAAGATATTCCCTGAGTTGATCAGGATGTTCTGGAGGAATGTCAAATTCCAGAACACAAGGCAGCTCGTGGCCACTATTCTTGGATGAGAGGTGACTCTGTCCACTGAGTCCATTGCAAAAGTAACTGGTTGCATCAGGGAGCAGAACCAGTACAGAGCATACTGGGCCAAGCAATACGACAATCACATTGCAAACGAACGTTGCAAGACTAAACCCACAGACTCAATGAAGATTGAGTACAAGAACTTGCGTGAGGAAGCGAAAATCTGGTAGCAGGTGTACAACAAGAGTATCCTACACAAAGCTGGGTCTAAGGACTCAGACACAGACTTGCACAAGTTCGTGATATTCCACATTATGGAAGGTATCCCCTTCAACCTTCCTCACACCATTTACATCAATATTGTGAGAATGATGAAGACTGTTGGTGGCAATGATGACATCTTTTAAGCCGCTCTACTGAACAAGATCTTCTGGGACCAGAAGGTCTATCAATGCTTCTTTGATGAACTAGACGAAGCTGATCACGAAGCTATCGTGAAGAAAGGGCAAATGGTGGCAACACAACAACCATTTGGCGAGTCCAACATAAAGCCTATGAAGATTATGCTGACAGCCAAGGTCCTAAGGGACTTGGACGAAGATAGCATCAACAAGCAACGACATGAACAAAGCAAGATTATCTCCAATGATGATGAGGAGGAGATTGATCTTCTTGGTCTTGGCAAGAAGATCAAAAGGTTGATGCAGGAACAGGGGAGCAAAAAGGTAACACGTCACATGTCTCAGAAGCATGAGGAAGATGCTGAAAAGGAGAGAAGAACCAAGAAAAGACATGCTGACACCTCCACTGCTCAATCCCCGACAGAGAAGCGTCCAAGGACTGATGCGTCCAGACCTACTCAAGCTGAGCAGCGTCCAAAGGCAGCTTCAATGAAGCCTATTCCAAAAAAGCCAAAGGAACGGATGCTTCAAATACTGGACGACTCTGATGATGATGACCAGATCCCAATTGGTCAAATCAAGAAGAAAGTAGAGGAGAAGGAGGTCCCTATGCAAAAGAAGCAGAAGGTACAACCTGCTGAACTATCTTCCTTTCCTTCTAACGTGCCTCGACAAGTTAAGACTCAGGCAGTTAGGCCAAGGAGAGTTGCAGCTCCACCACCTTCCTCCCAAGACACTAATAGCATATCCACCAGTGCCCCACTACCAGCTCAATCCAGTTCTCCATCCACATCAACAACTCAGCATCCACCTCTTCACTTGGACCTGTCCAAGTTTGTGCGTCCAAGGGATGCATGGAGGGATACCTGGTACCCATGGACCATACCCCCCAAGCAGAAAACCAAAGAAGAAGAAGACAGAGAACGCTTCCCTATTGCATTCCTTACACGGAATGAACAGAATTACTGTAAGAGGCGCGATGTGATCTGGAGGCCTCTACAAGAACCTTTGGAGATGCATCTGACTACTGCCTCAGCACCAGAGTGGACGAGGTATGATTATGCTCATAATCCTTCAGCTGACTATGCTGCAATGCCAGAAGGAGCAATAATCAGTAACCCTTTGCCCACTTGGACGAGAGAAGTGTATCCACACTTGATCCGAATGACTCATCCTTACTCTTGTCCAACTGGAACCCAACAAAGGGTGAGTCCAGCAGTAGCAAAACTGCCTGAACCAGAGGTGGAGGTTGCTTCTCAATTCACAAAGACGGTTACGGAGCAGAAAAGGAAAGCTCCAAGAAAGAAGAAGGCACTGTACAAGAAGCTCCCTGTTAGCAGGGATACTGAACTGGCCATAGAATTGAAGTTGGCCATTAAAGAAAGCCTGGACCCTTCCAAGTCGAAGCAGTGTCCAGATGTACAATGGATCAAGGATGTTCGCATCTGGACTCCCATTACAAAGTTCCTGCCTCTACCTGCTGGAACTCCAGTGCTTAATTTCCAGCCAAGCGACTATGATGATATTGGCAAACTTCTTCAATAGATGTATATACCAAACCAAGCCATTGCCTACCCACCAAACCTTCATATCAGCCGCGCCACAGAAATCAAGTTTGTACCAGACAGGGTGTGTCCTACACTACCCTTATATGATGCTGGTCAAAAGAAAGGTTACAAGTTCTATGGCATTGAGATGCCAAGCAGGGAAGAAAAAGTTGAAGCCCTTCGACAATCCTCTCATAACTGGGGTCACCTGTTTGACAAAACTGGTAAGCTTACACGTCCACTTGGAACTTTTGATTCCATGACCTTTTGGCGCCAGATCTTATGGAATGACTCCCAGAAGGCCTCCTCCTCCGGCAGCTCCAAGAATGATTTCGTTCACCCCCTCATGGTCTTGAGGTGTTGCGTCCAGTGAAGACTCGTCACTTTATAGACACCTTTGCTTGCTTTCTGACAGATTCAGATGACTACCTGGATTTAATGAAGACATTGCCTATCATCAGAAGCAACAAAGTGTTTGATCTTCGAACACTGGATCGCATAGAGTTTGTGGAGGAACTCCAAACTCGGCATAAGGAGTACAAGGCAGAAGAGGCCAGAGCAGCAATACAAGCTCATCTAGAGCAGCTGGCTCTTGAGCAAGCTAAGGCTGCAACCACAGAAAAGGAAGATCAAGTTGCCAAGCCGAAAGCTACACAAGCAGAGTTGGATGAAGCATCTGCCAAGGTAACAAAGGTGCTAGTTCATCTTGACTTGGACCCATCTATACCAGTAGACGTGGAACACTTTGTCGCTTCTCATGAAGAATCCATCGTCCAATCTGGAAAGTCTAAGGATGATGAAAAGCCTATTGTTGAAGCATCCAAGCCCATGGAATCAACTGCAGAAAAGCCTCCTGCTGAAGATATAACCAGCTTCCCCATTGTTGATGCATCTACTGAAGCTCACTCGGGTACACGTCAATTGGTTCCCACAGTTAAGTCCAAGGGGCATCCTTCCCTTACGATTTGCTGAACCTCAAAGGGTCTCAGAAGATCGTGTTCACGAGATCGTGCAACAGGCTCTGAGGTAACAATAGCTAGAAATCGACGTCGCTCTTCAAGCATTTCAGCAAAGGCAACAGGCTAAGGCTGCTCAACATCGTATGCTGCTGCAGAATGCTATCACTGAACAATTCATGAGCCTCTCCCAGACACTTGTGAATCAAATTCAAAATACTGTAGCCAACCTGCTTGGACAAGTTGCTCATGCCATTCCCCCCTCCAACCACACCAACTCCAACAACCAGCACCACCCGTCCAACCACAACCTCCTCAACCAGTACCACCTACCCAAGCACCACCACCACAAGAACCACCTTTACAGCCATAGTGACCATGATGGTCAAGTCATTTTTCCATCTTTCAAACCCATTTTTGTTAATGACAAAGGGGGAGAAATTGGAATTTTGATGTCATAGAGTCATTTTACACTCTGTGAATGTTTTGGTTATTTTATCAATATGTTTTTAATACATGAGGTGTTTATATCACATATTATGCATCCATATCCTTGATATATTTTTTACACTCTGATATCTGTTATATCTGATATATTCTTGCTGTTTATTATTCACTGTTATCATATGCATAAGAAATGTTGAACTCAGGGGGAGTACTTCATTTCATATATATTAACCCTGTCAACATACACTGGCATAACATAATCATCTCTTATATGCTTTATTATATTCATATATGATTATGTGCCTGTTAACATCAAAATTTAACATTATTTGTCATCATCAAAAAGGGGGAGATTGTTAAGTTCTAAGACTTTGGACGATGTCCAACCCCTCAAATTTCGGTTTTGATGATAACAAATAAAGGATAAATTTTGGAGTATCTAATGGTCTTGTTTGAATGTTATAGGATCTACGTCGTCCAATGCCGCAATGGTATTGTATCTCTCAAACTTAGACTTTATATTTCTATAAGCAAAGCATCCAAATATGTTTTGTAAAGTACAACATCCAGCGTCCAATGTTTCTGCAAAGCAAGTGTCCAATGCCTATATAACTTACACTCTATTTTCTATCCTAAAAGTTATATAATGCAACAACACGTTTTCGATGATGATTCTCTAGAATGTTCGATTATTCCCTCTCATTCTAACATAACATTTCATTTGAGTTTTCGGAAAGTATTGTACAGGAACAGAAAAGCATTTCTCTACAGAAATAGTACAAGTACTGGAGGCGCTACAAGTACTGATGTCTCCTCTTCTCTCCACCCAAGCCGACACATGACAACGGTCACATAATTAGGAGAGAGCCGTTATTGGCAAAGGTACAGATCCCATAATGGATACTTTACACCAAGCTACCTATAAATAGAAGAACAAGCTCATGCATAAACACGAAGATTGATTAAGAGCTGAAACTCTGTCAAAACGACTGGACGATCCACACTTGAGCAAAAAAGAGCTTTCTACTTAGCTTTGCTAAGCGATTCTGTGTATTCGATTTTTATTATAATATCCTCTCTATGAGAGTTATTCTTTGTTTCTATACTCAAACAATTTCTGTTTGGAAAGCCAAGAGTGGCTTAGTGTTAAAGAATACTTGGGTTTTCTTTAATCTCAGGGGGAGATTAAAGGTGTGCCAGGAGTGGCCTAAAGAATACTTGTAGCCAGAAGTGGCAGGTTAAAATACTTGTTTGTAATCAGATTCTGATTAGTAGAACCCTTCAAAGGTTTTTGAAGGAGAACTGGACGTAGCTCAGTTTGAGTGAACCAGTATAAAACTAAGTGTTCTACTATGTCTCTTTCTAGCTTACTCGTAAATCTCTTAAGTTATCTCTTCACATACCACGAAAGAGTTTCTTTACACATTTTATTTACGAAAATATTTTATGTGTGTTCTGATGAAAAACACAGTTTCATTGAACTGTTGTATTTGAACCACTGGACGATAGCATAGCCTTCTATTTCACAAGGTTCTTGTAAAACTTAAGATCCACTGTCTTCATATTTGCGAAAGGATTTCAAAGAAAATATAAACACACTATTCAACCCCCCTTCTAGTGTGTTTCTCTATATTTCACAACAGCAAGCCACCTAACTTAGATATGCTAAAGCAAGGAGTTGATCATTTTGATGAAGATGTGCTCCTCACAAAGCTTCATCATGAAGTCTTCATCAGAAGGAACCTACATTAGAATAGGTCCTTCCTTAGCAAACATCATAATGTATCTTCAGAAGTTCATCAAAATTTGTCCATCAAAATGGTTTCTTTAGAACAAATTCAAAATAATGATAGGTCATATACAGCTGGTAGGTTTCAATTTTTTGTCATATAACAGCTATGCCAAGAGTTCAACAGCTTGAGTGCATTACGTCATCGACGCCTTCTTCAGTGTATGCTTTGTTGTCCTCAAAGCGCTGGTCACCTTTCGCGTACAATCAATCAGTGAATTACTTTGTATTTGTTTGTTTATACAAAACTGATTGATTGTACATCTTATATGAATAATTCACATTGAATGCTTCACCTTGTCCTTAGGCTCCGCAGTGGCCATATCTAGTTCGGTTGAATCTTGTTAATGATGTGTACTTTAATTTGAATTAAATTCCAATAATAATTTCTTCATTATGTAATAGCAAATTGCTATTTATCTCTTATAGTATCATGTGCTGGTGATCTATTATAAGTTTTTAATTTTGCTATTGTTGTGCTTAGGGGTGAACGGTGGATGTGTTCATGCTCTCTGTCTCGTCCCTACCCTATTACTTTGATTTTGCAATCACAATATGAATAAGGTGTTTGTGAAAATGCTTTAATGAGGAAAATAGTTAGATAACATTTTATATTTCTATTGTTGCATGTTGAAGATTGTGTGGGTAGAACTTTGTTTCTCACTTACATGCCATAGGAAGAATCAATTCAAGCCAAATGCTTTAGATTGCATGGTTCAATTAGTAAGCATAGAACACTATTTCCTTGCTTTGATTTTCATTTTCTTTGGTTGTTTACAGCAAGTGAGTCATGGGAGAGAGCAAGAGTTCCATGAGCCAAGAGAGAGAGTGAGATGCGTTCCTTTAAACTTTTAATTTATTGGTGATAAGAGAAACTGCACGGAAAGTGTTTGATAAAACTGAGTCTAGAAGATTTATATATTCTTGTTCATGGATTAGATCTTTAGGTGATGCACCTTAAATTGATTTAATTTCAAACTTACACTTGATGAGACTAAATGCCATTATAGATAAGCTTCTTACCATTGATTTTGACTCTACAAAATTAAAGAAATGCAAATATTTAGTTCATGGATGTAGAATAAGAATGTGGAAGAATTGTACTTGAAAGTAAATAATAAGAATGTGAAGGAGTTGTACTTCAAAGGTGCTAAACTTGTGTTGTAAAGCTTCATGCACTACTACACATCTTGTCTTGAAACACGATGCCGAAAAAGCAAAGGGAACACGAGAGCAAATCGTTGGATGGCACCAAAGATGGTTAAGGAAAAACCTTGTACCCATAAAGTTGATGTGTACAGTTTTGATATTATGCTTTGGGGGCTCACAACTATTGTACTTCCCTTCCAAGGAATGACCCCAATGCAAGCTATTTTTTCTATGGCTGAGAAGGTAATAATGGCTATGTCTAAACTCTAAATGATGTCTTCTTTATTATCTTAGTTGCTTTAAGATAGATGATTCATGATTGAAATTTGTTCTGCTCACAATTTTTGCATGCTGAAATTTGTAAATGAACTTCTCAAGAGTTCCTGGGCAGAACTTTGAGGGTGAACTTCTCTAACAAACCAAAACCACACAAACCCATTTGATGAATAGTACCTCAGAGATATTCTATAGCAACCACAAGAGGCCCTTGTTGTCGCTCCATATCTTAATGCTGCTGGTAGTTCATTATGCGTTGGTGGTGGCAACTTAATGATGAATAATAATAATAACTAATCCATCATGTCTCTATGTGCTGAAGACGCTAAGCCAACCTTATTTCCAACCACTTATTTACTGTCTTTGACAAATCTGCTGCATTGTTACCAACTGATCGTGATTCTTCCCAATTGCCCGAAGAAACTTTGCCTTTGTCCTCATCAAGGGCCAACCATGGAACCAAGAAGGCTCGAAGTGCTTCTAAGTCACTGGATCACATCATCTCATAGAGACATAGGAGACAGGAGCTCATAGAAAATTAATAGCACTTGTTGTCACTATCCCTAGCTTGAAGAAGGTTAGTTTCTCTTTTACTCAAATCATGTGCATGCCTTGTTAATTTTATTCATCAAATTAAACTATTTACTTTTAATTTTACTCTGGCTAGCTATATAGATAGATATGTATACACAGAGAGTGAGAGAGTATATATAGAGAGATAGCATGGCAAGTAAGAATTATTAGTTATTATAAAAATAAGAATAATAAATATAAACTATTAGATTATATTTAAATAGTTAAAATTTAAAGATAAATATATATATTTTATAAATATTTATATATATAATTTTATGATATAAATTTATATTTAAATATTCAATTTCAGTTCCTTCTCCTTTTATTTGAGTACTGTAGAAGAGAATTTGTTCTTAAAATCACATCCTTTCTATTCTTGCCATTTATCTATTAAGAGGGTGAGTCATTGACTTCAAATTTTCTCTAACTTCATTATGTTATTGCCTCTATCTATAATCCTATCCTAAGCTAAACTTATATCAACTCCTTTACAGCAACCAAAACAACACACAAGGGAAAGGAAGATCAATTGGCACATTGTTTCAAAAAGTAGCAGCAGTGGTTTCACGTCAACTGAGCAACCTAATTTCCAACAAAAGCATTTTGGAGGATCTCAAGAATGAACTCAAGAATTAGTAATTTCTAAACTTATTTGTTTATATTTTTTTTGTTACAATTTATTTAGAATTTTTATTAGGTCTCAATGAGTATATTTATTTTTATATGTTAAGAAAAAATATTAGTTGTGATCAACATGTTTGTGTTGCGTAATGTGATTGTTGTGTCTATTTTACAAATTACAGGGAGAAAAATAAATAAAATGTATCGTGTATTTTTTTTTAAATAACTTTTTAGATCGGTTCTTTTTTTATAACTGATCTAAAAGGTTAATTTTTAGATAGGTAATAAAAAGAACTGATCTAACAAGTTAACTTTTTAGATCGGTTCTTTTTATAACCGATATGTTTAGATCAATTTTTGTCCGATCTAAAAAACTTGACTTTCTATATCGCCTGCATAGACATCGGCCGTACAACTGATCTAAAAGGTCATTTTTAACTAATTTAAAAAGTCTTTTCTGTACTAGTGTTGGGAGCCTTCAAATGCAACTTGAAGCAAGCAAGAAAGAGAATAACTTGAGCCTTTCTTCCTCAGTGAGGATTTGTATTTTCTGCTTCAAGCCTCTCAGTGAGAGTGACCCACTTCTACATTAGTCTTAGTGAGTTATTCCTTGTAAATAAGAGAGAAGTGTGATTTGTATTTCCTGAGTGAAAATCCCCTTTAGGGAGAATCCGTATTTTGTGCAATGACTCACATATACCTTTTGTTGTATTGAGGTGAAATCTGTAAGCCAAGACCAAGGTGTGGTGCTGTGGTGAGGAGTGGTTGTGTAACAGTGTGGTGACACTGTTGTTGCTGTGTAAAGAGCTTATGTTAAGCTCTGTGGTGTGGTGAACATGTTGATGTTGCTGTGTAAGCCAGTGGTTGCTGGTTGTGGTGTTGTTTTAGTAAAAATCTCACTAGAGAGTGAGGACTGGATGTAGCCCTGGGTTTGGGGTGAACCAGTATAAAAATTACCTTGTGATCTTCCTCTTACTCTTCCTTTTACTATTTTATTTGGTTGAGACCTATAACTCTTGGTTTATATTAATTAATAACCTTTTGTAAACATTATTTCAGATAGAAACTATTTGTGGGAAAGATTTTTTAATACACAGAGAACTTGAAGTTTCGTTTTGAGAAAACACCTTTTCTGGAAAACTGCTACATATTTCATTTTGAGCTCAAAACGAATATTCATTATGAACTTATCTCTTCTGAACTCATCTCAGGACTGAAAAACGAATCAAAGTTTTTGAAAACACAATTCAACCCCCCTTCTTGTGTTATTTTATTCACTTCAGGAAGCATCTGAAGCCCATTTTGAGGATGATCATAATTAGGAAGAAAAAGAATAAGCTCATTCTGAAGGAGCTCAGAATGAAGAAGGGAAAGAAAAATCTAAAGAAGTTCAGAGTAAAGATCCCTTTGACAACGAAGAAGTTAACTCAGAGGAGTATCATAACCTTGGCACCTCTTTTGGTTAAGAAATTCCTTCTGAAGAGAAAATGGATATAGATGCTAACCATTCTAAGCCTCAGAAGGAGGTTGCTGAGACTAATGAAGGTTATTATTCAGCTCAGAATAAGGAAATGGATGTTCAGAATGAAGAACTCCAGCATACAGTGGCTGAAGAAGATGTTGTTGCAGCTTAAGAGGATCTAAAGGATCCTACTAATGAGATCATAGCTGATGTTCTCACACAGTTGAAGTGTGGTGATTCCAGCCATGAAGAGAAAGAGAAAGAACAAGATGTTGAGTCTCCTAAGAAAGATGAAGTGGTTGTTGAGGAACCAGGGAAAGAAGTCCCTGAGAAGGAGTCAGAAGGTTTGAAGACTCTCATTGGATTAGTAAAGGACTCAGTGTTCAACATTGAGAACCTATAGAGATTCTTCAACTCCCCTATCTTTAATACTTCTGTCAAGAATGCATGTGGCATTTCAGGTCTGCAAAGGGAACCCTCCACTTTTTCTATTCATTTCCCCCTCTACATCCACCTAAACCAGCTATTGTTGAGTCTTCTAAGGTCAGGGAGGATGTTCCAAATGTCCCTTTCACGTCACCTCCTCCTCCTCCTGCTGGAAAATCAACGAAATATGTTGAAAGAAAAGTGACCTCCATGGAGAAGCAGGTCAGAAAAATTTGTTCTGACCAGAAGCTGTTGTTTTCCAATGTTGCCCAACTTCAGAAAAGGTTCCTCTCTTTTGAAGAGTGGATTTCTAAACAGGCAAGACCTGCCTTGATCCCTAAAGTTACTCCTATGCAGCATGAGCCTCCACCTCCACCAAGAACTACTTTCATGCCTTCTTCCTCATCTTCTTCAGAAAATTCCTCTCCTACCAAGATGGAATGATTACTGCTTGGAACTCCCTTTTGTTTTTTCTTGATGACAAAGGGGGGAAGCTTAGGAGATGTTAGGAAGAAAATTAGTGGGGGTAAATCAGTTTTCATAGGATCAGTGTTTTAATAATTTCTTGTTCTAATATCTGTTGATATTTTTTTATCTAATCCTGTAATCTTTTGTTGATACTAATGGAAAACTGGTCTATTTTGGATGATTATACCTTTCTGTGATCTCTTTTTTTATCTCTGCATTATACTTGTGTATTGATTCATAACTGACTAAGAACATAATGAATGAATTCAAGGGAGTTTTCCTACTGCTTGATTAAAAAAAATCAGATCTCAAATCATACTCTCAGGGGGAGTAAAACTGAAAAGTTTCATAAAGGTTTTGTCATTCTTAAATTTGCTCCTAAGGGTTTGTCATCATCAAAAAGCGGGAGATTGTTGAATCTAGAACCCTTAGTGTTTTAATTATGACAACCCATTAGTGTTTTGCAAATTGAAGAATGAAAACAAGCATTCTGATGTGTTCAAAACAAGCTCAGAATGGATGTCTCAACTATGCATCACATAAAGTCTCAAAAAGATGATTGAAATACCATCTACATGATGAAGTCAGTGCTTCCTTTGAAAACCTCTAATTTAGCAAGTTGTAGAAACACCAAGACAGTCTCATTCAAAGATATATCTAAGACTACAACATCATAATGAAGCTGCAAAAGAATGAACATCAAAATGATGTTAATATGACATACCATAATCAATGCAGAGAAAGATTATGAGATAATCACATTTGCATGATGTGTTGAAGGAAAGACCCTGAAGATTCTTTTCATCAAAATGGAATGAAGTGTAACTTCATGTCTTCCATATGCAGTCACATACACAGAGGACTCATCGGAAGACTGAAGTTAACAACATCACATCTTTCATATGAACCACAATCACGGAGGGTTCATCAGAAGATTGATGTTAAAACTTTGAGGATGCAAGAAGAGTGAAAGCTGAGATGTGTCCTTGAGAGAGTTTGATATGGAACATCAGAAAAAAGCCAAGAAGACTTTCCAGAAGTCTGCACCAAGGACAAAATACATTTAACACCAACAGCAAGCCACCTAACTTAGACATGCTGAAGCAAGATGCTTCAGAATGATTAGTGTAGTGAAGAGTTGATCATTTGGATGAAGATGTGCTCCTTACAAAGCCTCATCATGAAGTCTTCATCAGAAGGAACCTACATCAGAATAGTTCCTTCCTTAGTAAACATCAAAATGCATTTCTAATGTATCTTCAGAAGCTCATCAGAATCTGTCCATCAGAATGGTTTCTTTATATCAGATTCAAAATAATGAGAAGTCATAAAACAGTTGTGCCAAGAGTCCAATGGCTGGGTGTTTAAACACTATAAAAGGGACCTCTTAGGAGCCTTTGAAAGCACCTTGAAGCAAGCAAGAAAGAGAGCAACTCGAGCCTTTCTTCCTTAGTGAGGATTTTGTATTTTCTGCTTCAAGCCTCTCTGTGAGAGTGACCCACTTCTTCATCACTCTTAGTGAGCTATTCCTTGTAAACAAGAGAGAAGTGTGATATGTATTTCCTGAGTGGAAATCCCCTTTAGGGAGAATCTGTATTCTGTGCAGTGATTCACATATACCTTCTGTCAATGTTATTAGACCCGAATTGGTCATCGACTCGGTTGGGGTACGGGTCACTGAGTCACGGGTCGACCCAGTGAGTCACTAGTTGGCTCACATGACTTGGTCTATATTAAAAAATTCTAAATAATTTATAACCTTTAAAAGTTTATACTTAAAAAAATCATTTAAAAAGAATCAAATGCATAAATGAACTTCTTATGGTACTAACAATCTACAAATCAATTCAAATTTCCTATAAAAGAATGATGTGATACAAAATTTAAAGTTTATCAAAACTCAGCATATGTTTAAAAATATATTTAATATATGTATAATAATTATTATAAAAATATATTTATATTTAATATATACATATATTAATATTATTGAATTCGATATTAAATTAAATATAACTACATATTTGTATATGACTATTATTATAATTATATTATATATGTCCATATCTGTTCATATGCCTTATTATAATATATTTATATAGATCTTGTGACGACTTTTAGGGTGGACCACTATTACAAGTGGTCCACCAAATACCAGTTTTAAGAGCCCTTAGATTAATCTAAGGCTCACATTCTTATAATACACCTTTTTTACCATAATATTATCTCTTTAGTCTCCCTCTCTTTGGCAGGTCCTCCACCGTTACCGGCGGCCAGTCACCACCCACCACTGCCATAAAATGCCGCCTCACGCACTAACGTGACCAACCCTCCTTCTCCCTTTTTTCCCCTAAATCACGCACCATAGCTTGATATTTGCTCACACACACATTTTTAAAAAAAAAAAAAAAAAAAAAAAAAAAAAGATGATGGTGATGGTGATGAATAGCTGCAGAAAGAGGAATGGTCTCACCGTTGAGGAGGAGCATGATGTCCTTCTGTGTGTCGATCTTTGCAGCGACGTTGTTTCCTCCGAGGGCCTCCTTGATCTCATTGGCCAACACCGGCGTGCCGTTGTCGAAGTGGACCATGACCACCGTTACCGGCGGCCGGTCACCACCCACCACCGCCATAAAATGCCGCCTCACGCACTAACGTGACCAACCCTCCTTCTCCCCTTTTTCCCCTAAATCACGCACCATAGCTTGATATTTGCTCACACACACATTTAAAAAAAAAAAAAAAGATGATGGTGATGGTGATGAATAGCTGCAGAAAGAGGAATGGTCTCACCGTTGAGGAGGAGCATGATGTCCTTCTGCGTGTCGATCTTTGCAGCGACGTTGTTTCCTCCGAGGGCCTCCTTGATCTCATTGGCCAACACCGGCGTGCCGTTGTCGAAGTGGACCATGAGAGTGCACGACTTCTCCATTTATTATCTACAATTTTCTCATACCAGATCTGATCTTGCGAATTCTAAATCACACATGAAAATAGAATTTCGAAAGGTAGAAGAAGAAGCAGCAGATGCAGTCTTGCAAATCTATGGGATCTGAGTAGAGAGAACACATGAAAACAATATCGTTGCTTGAATTGAATTGAGTTAAATTAATTAATTTAATTTGGGGAAGAAAGGGGAACGGGGAAGGAGGAGGGTTGGTCACGTTGGTGCGTGACGGTGGCATTTGTGGCGGTGGTGGGTGGTGACTGACGGTGGAGGTGGTGGGTGGTGACCGGCCATGGAAGAACTATCAGAGAGGGAGGGAGACTAAAGAGATAATGTTATGGTGTGGAGGATGTATTATAAGAATGTGAACCTTAGATTAATCTAAAGGCTCCTAAAACTGGTGCTTGGTGAACCACTTGTAATAGTGGTCCACCCTAGAAGTCGTTAGATCTTGTATTATAAAAAAATTGTACTGAGAGTTATTTTTATTTTATTAGAAATTAGAATTGCACTCAGTTGAAAATTTGGGAGGTGGAATCATTATGAAAGCTACGAATAGGGCATTCGGAAGAGTGTCGTGTATTCTTTCCCAAGACTTTTAAATTTTAAAAATGATTAACTAAGTTTTTAGTTCCTAAACTTTTTCAAAATTTGATTTTTAATCCCTAAATTTTAGTTTGATTGGTCAAGGTCCATAAACATTTTACCAATTCTGTTTTTGGTCTCTAAACTTTAGTTTGACCGGTCAAGGTCCCTAAACTTTTTAAAAATTCAGTTTTTAGTCCCTAAACTTTTTCAAACACAACAAGAAAAACGTCATTTAGCGACCGACAAAATGAGTCGCTAAATTAAAAAAATCAGTCGCTATTTAGGTCAGCCACCGAAATAGCCACCGAAAAGATACGGTCCCAAAAACCCAAGTCGCTAAACATTTAGCGACCGAAATTCTTGTCGGTCGCTGTATAGCGACTGATATAATCGGTCGCTATTATAAACTATGTAGTCGCTGCTCGTCTGGTCGCTTGTCTTGCCTTAGAACTAATACAGCGACCGAAAAGTCTGTGTCTAATTTAGTCGCCAAAATAATTTGATATCATTTTAAATTATAATTATAGAAAATACAATCGGTCGCTGTGTCGGTGGCTATACAGCCACCGAATTATTTCGGTCGCTGAAAAATTAAATAATAAAAATAATTAAATATTTAAGAACAAGAAGGTAGTCGCCATTTTGGTCGCTAAATTGTGACGCATAATTTTCGGTGACAATTTGTAACATCCTTATTTTTGAATTAGAGACCAAAAAATTCGGTTGCTAAACTGCATTCAAATGTCTTTTTATCTAAATTTTGGCAACTAATAAATTTTTAACCTACTTAATAATTATAAACGATAAATAAAATATTTATTTACCACAATTAAACCCAATAAGATGTATAATAAAGTGCAACTTCAATACTTATAAAAGTACCAAAACACAATGTATGACTAAAGTGAAGTACCCAAAAAAAACACATCATAGTGAATAAAATCAACATAAACATGTAATGAATGGTCCTCCGATATGTCATGAACTCAATCAACTCTAGCATCGCATTGTCAACATGGTGCTCAGTGTCATCTGCGGTGGTAGTCGGTGTAGTAGGACCTGGCATGAGAGACTTAATATTAAGTGTAATATAAGTTGCATTTGCTCATTTTGCTGACAAATCTGCTCATTTTGCTGACAAATCTGCTGCACCATCCAAAAGGCTTACTAGCCTTTATGCATTCAGGGCTTAGTAGCAAAAAGAATCAAGTAGCTAAACCAATTGGATTAATCACCTGGCCAATGGGAAAAAACAAAGTCAATTAAACAAAGGATAAAACTAAATAATCAAATAAAAAAGAAAGTCAATTACAATTAGACAATAAAAGCAATTTAATGATTACTCGAAATAATATTTTCCAATTTAACATTCTCATCATGAATTTTAGTTAACTGGGAAATTGTGATATATGTAGTACTTCAATCTCCATCCACTACATACAGTGCCATAAAGGATTTGGGAAGAGTATACCATAGCCTATGTGCAACACCCATTAAACATATTGACCAATCCTACTAATATTTGCTATTCAATATATTTATGCTTAGATATTTAAAAATAAGTTAATTAAGTTATTAGAAAAAGTTAGTCATTTTTTTTATTAGAACTCATTGTCTAATTTAATAGGTCATTCGGCCAAGTTATTAGAAACAGTGGACCAATTCACCTTCATTAATTTATTTATTTCATCTACATTATGTTTATGTTCCAATTCAATTAATCTATTAATTATTCTATCTAAATAAATCCTTAATCTAAACTTTACCATTTCATCACCTTAGTTTCCTAACACTAATATTTAAAATAACTAAAATTTCAACTAACACTAAAAGTCATAAAACTTTGTACTGAGTCGTGACTTCCAGCGTCTTAGGACCACCTTTTTCTTTTTAAAACTCCCTGGAAGTATATCGTGACTACCTAAAGGTTTCTAAGGTAGGTTCAAAATTTCTGTATCTCTGATTTCACGACTGACCCAACACGATCCAACTTAGCCACAACACACAACACACTTTCTCCTTCTAAGAATTTTGCTCCTACACAATTATCAAATTAGTGTGCTAGTCCATTGCTTTCACTTGCACTTGGAAATCAATACAATGATTTGATTACTTCCATTCCAAACTAATCTTAACGAGAAAAGAAAATAAGCACACGGTCCTAAATTTCTCTTATTCGAGCACAGAGAACAGATTCTATCTCTCTTCCTCCCAATTTCTCACTTATTGGAAAAAAAAAAAAATCCTCAAACTGAAATGTTCATTCACTATACTAATTAATTTACCCCAATTAACAATCAATTTGATTAATAGAGAAAAACAAATATCATTGCACAAGGAGGCCTAATAAAGCATCAACAACAAAACTAAATAGAGAAATCCAAGGAAACAACAAACCATCTCAGTCAAAGCAAATAAAGGGAGAAATTTGCAGCAACAAAAAAAATTATCAATCAAGAAATTAAACCACATTAAGATTATCAAAATGAAGCCATGACTCCTCCCCACCATTCATCAACAACCATGGAAGCAGTATCATATTTCAATCTCAAGGAATAATTAAAAACACAACCTAGTGGGATCTAGGGGTTCAATCCCACATCCCTCAACCCATTTTGTAACACAAACATGATTAAGCACCCCCTCCCCCCTTACCTCAGAGACTGAGACAGTTGCAGGGAAAGGAACAAATTCTACTTCTCTAATACTCCCTTGATCTCCAATTTAAAGACACACAAGCTAACCTTCAATGGTTCCTTAAGTTGAATGAATTGTAGAGTTGTGTGAAAAGGGGTTGAAGAAAGAAAGAAAAAGATGAAGGAGTGGTGGTTTGCGTCGTGTATGAGAAGGGAAAAGAAAATCTACTTATGATTTACGTTAACCAAAAGGGAACATGTGAATTTAATAAGTGGTTAGGATTTTTTCACCAAGTTTCATTAAATTTAATTCAATATTTCTTATTTATCTTTATGAAACTGATTTTATCTTTAAGTAAGGAAATGAGTGATCTTAGTTACTCTTCCTTGTTATGCTAACATAAAACAGATTGTTTTTTTTTATCTCCTATTATTATACATAGAGTAGTTCAGGTACTTAATTTTAGACAATACTTTGAAAGTTTTCAATAACGTAAAAGAACATTTCAAGTTTCATCTATTATTGATAATGGTGTCCTTGTAATTTTTTCTTAATTTTTAAAGATCATTTAGTGTTCCTATTTGACCTTTGAAAATTACCCATGAGCACTTAAGTAAATATTTTGATAATTCTGAAAATTCCTAGAACATTCCCAAAAATATAAAATAATAATCTAAACATATTTCTATGCTTAAAATATCATTTTATTGAATTTCTATATATATATATATATATATATATATATAATTCAAATTTTATGTAGAGAATCATAAAAATTATTTGTGTCTCAAACACCTTTATAATACTACTATTCTAAGTCTAAAATTTTTTTTCTCTCAAATTTTAACGTGTCTTTGTTAATTATTTAATCCTCTCTAAGTTAAAGCAGTTATTATTATTATTACTAAATCTAGATATTATTTGTCCTTCTAAGTAGAATAAATCTTTCAGAATTTCCAAGTTTCTATCTAGATTTCCAATCAAAATCACAAGACATTTGATAAGTAGTAACGTGTGTAAAGGTTTTCAACTCAGTATACTAAATGACACGTCATTTAACTAAATTTATAATAATACTAAGTATTAAAATAACGTTTAAAAATTTGATTTTGCTAATTATTACTGCCATGGCCATAGTTAATGTATGATTTTTTTATTAAAAAGTATAACATTTAATAGTGTTATTAATTTACTCTCATTGTTATTTTTTAATAAAAACCTTTTATATATTAATTCTTAATAATATATTCATTAATCTCTAATTGCAAGTAAACATTGATTCTTTTGTTGCAGATTATTGGAGAGAGGAAAAGATCTTTTAAATGAATGAACAAATACTCAACTCAGATATCTTAAAAAGGCATGTTTGCTCTCCCTTTCACAATCGCACACACAAGATCACAAGAAATCTAAAATAGGAAAAGATTAACATGAAAGGAAAAACTTATGAGGCACCAAAATTCACACTCACAGATTTAAGAAGCCGCAGAGATCGATGCACAAGAATGCAAATCAGTTGCAAACACTGTCTGCATAGACAAAGTTAGATTACTGTGAGAAGCAAAGCAAAAGTAAAATTAGAAACAAAAAAAAAAAAAAACTGAACATGATAAAAGATAATATGATAATTTGTTTATTCTTTTGTCAAATGCCAATCTAAAACCATTGTTCCAGGTTTAATGATTTATGCAGGTAATTCCAGACCAGGCATTAAAGCAATTACGTATCTATAGTAACAACTGAAAAAGTTATTGGAAGAGGAAAAAGAGGGTAATTTCGTAGATATATAGTTTTTATCATGTAAGAGAACGTAAGCTGCACGACTACACCATGAGTGATTCTAACTCACATGATGAGATATGAAACCACTTCATCATGTTACTCATCATTCAAAAACATAAACCTCTGGTTCCCTTAACTTATAAACATTAAATTCCCAATCCTATTCTTTTCTAAGCTAGCTAGAGTAACCTGTGCCAATAAGAAAAAAAATAATCCTCGTATATGAATACATCATAACAGAACTAACAAGCACCAAAGGTGTAAAAAACAGAGGCCCAGTAAGTTGCTTTGCCTTTTAACTTATCAGAATCCAAATAAGCAAATTGATTAAAGCAATTAAATCATGTATGCACTCAACAAGCTTATAACAATAACGACAGCCCATCAAGAAAAGCCAAACAAGATCACAACATCTTCAAAATCTTGTTTTAAAATATTTTGCAGCTACAAAATTAATATTTTAACACTAAGATAGAAAAAACAGATTTAGTTGGAAAAGAAAGACTACATAGAATAAACGCATGATAAGATCCTCGTAAAGAAATAGAACTGAAAACAAATAAAGACTATCTCTCCAATCCCTCTACTTATCTGTCAGGGAAATTCTGCTCAAGGAACCCCAAAATGAGGCCATAAAACCATCCTAACCCATAAGGCAACAAATCTTCTTTATAAATTATCCAATGGAAATTTTGCAGCTATAATGGTTGCTTGATTCAATTAGACATTATCATATTTGTATTTCATCTCAGAACCTCCAACCAAACAAGGGTTTGGACAAAAGCTTCAATAAACTAGCTTTTGCCCAAACTACATTCCAAACACATAATAATAGAATAAGTATTTTGTCTTATGCTTGATGATTTAAATCAAGTGATTAATCAAATCTTTCAAGGACATTGTCAAATAATGAAATCATACCAGGCAATTCTGCTTTGGATAGGACGATGGGTACCACCAAAAGAAAAGGGCTAGTTGGAGGGTGGTATAACATAAACCTAAGAGGAACAATTTATAGAGCTTGTTTATTACCTGTCTTGATGTCGTTCACCACATCCAAACCTCTTTATTGAGTTATTGTTTGGCAGAGCTTGTTGCTCACTCACTATCGTGGCAGAGCTTGTTGATCACGCACCGCACAACAACCAGTGGCGACGATGAGGCCGGCACACCGCGCACACAAGTAGTGGCGAGGAACACGCCGGCACACTGCGCACACAAGCAGTGGAGGATGACGCCCGTGCGCAGAAGCAGCAGCGAGGATGAGGCAGTGCCGGTGCGGTTTAGGGGTTCTGAATCTATGAAACGGCGTGGGGAGATGCAGAGGTGGGTTGCAAATTTGGGGGTTTAGGGTTCGTGAGTCTCAGGCGCCTTCATCTTAAGGGTTCAATTGAATGACTTATTACTTCTTTGATAGACTACAAATCAAAATAATATATTGTTTTATATTTTTAAATGAATTTAATATAAACTAAATTTAATATTAAAAATAATATAAGATTAAAAATAAGAAGAGTGTGACGTTATGTGAAGAAAATCTTCATTAAAAAACAAATTATTTATATTATTATCATGTATTATGTATAATGTAAGATAAAAATATAATATAATATTGTAATTATATATCAAATCATCTCATGTATATATTTAAATTTTTCAGTAATATTATTAAATATTATTTAAATACTAGTATATTAATTTTAATATACTACAAGATAAATATTTTTTTATATAATTAATAATTTAATAAATAAGTTTTTTAATATACAAATTATATTTTTAATTTACAATAAATAATAATTTAAAATTTACCATTTATATATTTACTCAATGTTTTTTTTTTGTCTTGGGTTAGAGACCATGTGTGGCTGCCGCTGGTCCAAGGAAATTTTGCACATGGAGAGAATCGAACATGGGTTCTCCTGCTAAATAGATCGTTTCCCCACATGTAAACACAACAGGGCCTTACACCACTGCACCAACCCTATGTGATTAAAGTTACTCAATGTTTAATAATTAATTAATTTGATTATCAAAATATATATTAACTAGTGTTTTTAGTTTGTCTATTGCATAAAAAAATTGTTTTTTCTTATATTTATTAACTAGTCTCGTTCTACAAATTGTGTATTATAATTTATAATTTATATCTAGTATAAAATTTGAGTAACTCAAACTAATATTTTTAATAAAATTTTATTTACAATCTATTTTTCAAAAGTTAATTTTCGAATTTGGTGACAATAATGACTCAAACTTTCTGTTTATACTTGACTATTACAAAAAATTACAAAAGTGTGGGGTAGTGTCAATCATTAGTGTTATACTTTAAGCTTTATAGGGTCTTGGGCAGTTATTAGTGTTACACTTAAATCTTAGTGGGCCTTGGTCGATCATCAATGTTGCATTTGGGCCTTATTGGGCCTTGGTCAATCATCAATGTTATACTTGTTGGGTCTTAGTTAGTGTTACACTTAGACATTAGTGGGCCTTGGACAATCATTAGTGTTACACTTGGGCCTTATTGGGCCTTAGACAATCATTAGTGTTAAACTTGGACCATATTGAGCCTTCATCAATCATCAATGATTCACTTGGGCCTTATTGGGCCATGGTCAATCATTAGTATTGTAGTTGGTCCTTATTGGGCCTTAGTCAATCATTAGTGTTATAATTGGACCTTATTGGGTCTTGGTCAATCACTAGTGTTACACTTGGACCTTATTGGGCCTTGGACAATCATTAGTGTTAAACTTGGGCCTTATTGGGCCATGGTCAATCATTAGTATTGTAGTTGGTCCTTATTGGACCTTAGTCAATCATTAGTGTTATAATTGGACCTTATTGGGTCTTGGTCAATCACTAGTGTTACACTTGGACTTTATTGGGCCTTGGTCAATCATCAATGTTGCACTTGGGCCTTATTGAGCCTTGGCCAATCATTAGTGTTACAGTTGGGCCTTACTGGGTCTTAGTCAATCATTATTATTACAGTTGGACCGTATTGGGCCTTGGACAATCATTAGTGTTTAAACTTGAGCCTTATTTGGCATTGGTCAATCATCAATGTTGCACTTGGGCCTTATTGGGCCTTAGTCAATCATTAGTGTTACAGTTGGACCTTATTAGGCCTTAGTTAATCGTTAGTATTACACTTGAACCTTATTAGGCATTGGTCAATCATTAATATTACACATCGGCCTTATTAGGTCTTAGCCAACCATTAGTGTTATAGTTGTACCTTATGGGCATTGGTCAATCAACAGTGTTACACTTGGGCCTTATTAGGATTTCGTCAATAATCAATGTTACATTTCGACCTAGTTGAGCCTAGCTCAATCATTAGTGTAACACGTGGGCTTTATTAGGCTTTGGACAATCAATAGTTTTACAATTGGGTCTTATTGGGCTAATCAAATACCAACGTAACACTTCATATTGTACTTCTAACGTTGTATTCTTATTCTTATTTATTATATTTTTTTTTATATTTTTAGGTTTATTTTGTACCAAAAAAATATTATAGATCTATTTTATTTATAAGTTTAATTATATAAAATATTTATTATTTTATTAATATTGATATTTTCAATTTTATATTACAAGATAAAATATGATTTTAGCCCCTATAAAATTTTTAAGGTTTGAATTTAGCTCCTCGAAAATATTTTATCCTATATTTTGGTCCCTCTAATTTGAAAATGCATCACCTTTTGGTCCTCAAAGTAGTTTAAACAGCATTTTTAAACCACTATTAACATGCTAACATGTAAAGTGCCTTTATTTTTAAAAGAACCAAAAAATAAACTATGTTGTAAGACATATTATGTTAAGTCTTTTTTAAAAAAATAATAAATGTAAAAAAATAAAATTTTAAAGAAATCATATCCTAAATTATTTTATGATTATTATGTTAATATTATATATATATATATATATATATATATATATATATATTTAATTATATTTTACAATATTATTAATATTAGTAATTAAATAATAGGAATAATGAAAATATTAATATCAAAATAGCGACTGAAATCTTTTCGGTCGCTAAAATGGCATGAACTCCAAAGTTTTCTAGCAACGGAAACTCTTTTCGGTGGCTATTCTGGAATTTTTATAAAGTGAAATAGCGACCGAATTCAATTCGGTCGCTGCATAATAAAAAAATATTGTTAGTCAGCGACCGAAAGCAATTCAGTCGCTATTCCACACATCATTAACTCTATTAGCGACCGAAAAAAGTCAGTCGCTGACTCAAATAAAAATACAGTCGCAAAATCAGTCGCTATAATTTTTAGAAATCATTTTTTAAAATTTTGATCATGTTGCGACCGAATTAGCCACTAATTGTGTTGCCACCGAACTATTCGGTCGCAACAGTAGTCGCTGTTTTATGCAAATGGCGAATATTGTTATCAGTGGCTAAGTCGGTAGCAGTTTGTGACCAACTAATTTCGGTCGCTAATTTCGGTCGCTAATCCGCGTTTTTCTAGTAGTGAAAATTCGATTTTTAGTCCCTGAAATCTCATTAATTCAGGAACTAAAAACTGAATTTTTAAAAAATTTAGGGACTAAAAATCGAATTTTTAAAAAATTTAGGAACTTTGACCGGTCAAAATTTTGTTCAGGAACTAAAAGTTAAATTTTTAAAAAGTTTAGGGACTAAAAACCGAATTTTGAAAAAGTTTATGGAATAAAAACTTAATTAACCCTTTTAAAAATCTAAATTAGAAGATCAATCGATGGAATGCTGGAATGGGATTCAAATATCGCTTTTTATTTTTGAGAATCAATTAGCTTCTTCTTCCCTCGTCTCTTTTTGCACTTTTTATTTTTGAGAAGAAATCAGCTTCTTCTCTTATTCCCTCGTCTTCTTTCACAACGGTCAGTTCCCTTTTGAGTCTGTTCTGCTTCAACCATAAACAAAGAAAAAATACACAACCTCGCCACAATCGGACCTGCGTCGAAGCTTGCAGGAGTCGAAATCGACCTCATCGGAGCTGTGTCGACGATTGCCAATGTTGGAGCTGTGTATTATGACTGAATCGCGAAGTAGATTTTTTTAAGTCCAAGTCACTAAAACGCCTTTGGGTTACCGGTTCTTCCAAAAAAACCGTCGAGTCACACCAAGTTGAGTTGGGTCGTATGCACATCCGATCTGAAGACCAGCTCGGACTTGTAACGTCCTAGTTTTTTTTTTTTTTAATGTAAATTTCTTATCCGATAAATAATAATTTTGTAAATTATGTTTTAATTCATTTAATATTTAAAATATCTATAAACTAATTTTGTGAACTTTAATAAATTATTAGATAGTTCTTAGTAAAAAAATTTAGAAGTAGTAATTAGTTCATAAAATAATAATAATAGAATTTAAATTTTAATTTAAATAATTGTCAAACAATTAAATATAGTTATTCATATTAAGTTTAGATAATTAAATAAAATTTTTATAGATAAAATAAGATTAGTCCTAATTTCAGTTTATAAAATAAATAATTTTTAAATAAATATTATTAAAAAAATTAAAAGAATAAAAAAAATCATGATAAAACATAACTAAATAAGTTAATATAATAATTTAATATAAATTATATAGTAGCATGGTCAATCAACATAAGTCAATTGTTACGTTTTAGAAAATAATAATAATAATAGAGTTTAATGGTGATGCACTGACAGAGTAAAATAGTTTTACACTGTCATTCAATCACAAATCACCAGGGACGGATGTACGGGGTGGCACGCAAGGGCTCTAGCCCTCCCCCACCCCCCTCCTACTTCTTATTACTATATATATTATAATAATAAAATATGTAAGATGTTTTTCTGTATAATGATCACAGTAACTTGGCGGGTCAAGCATACCAGCTGTCATGAAATATGGTGTAACACTGTTGGTGTTATGCAGATATTGGATACACGTATAGTGCTGCAGTATTCATTTTCGAGATAAAGTAAAATGCAACATGGACAAATAAGGGGGGTGCAGTACAAAACACCCATAACATGTGTTAGAAGCAAATATATTCTCTCTGGTTTTTTCACTGGTGTATTAATTAGTGTAGAAATTGCATGGTCCATAGTATTCTGCTAGTAAATGTACTTGGTAATTGGTATTTTGGTAGATTTTCTTTTGTATTTGACTATTATCAGGCTCTATTTTGGGGTGGGTACCTTGTAACCTCAATTCAATGTAATGTTTTTTTTAGTAAAAAAAATATAATAATAATATATACTAATTAATAAATCTGATAATATATGTTACCATTGATTATATGCTAATTTTTTTAATAATATAAGATTTACTATTTTTTTAGTCCCTGAATTTTTAAGAATTTCTATTTTTAATTCCTAGACTTTTTATTTATCTGTAAAAAAAAACTTTTTATTTATGTTTTTAAGTCCTTAAAAAATATTTTGTCCTTACTTTTAGTTCTTTTGAGAGACTAAAAGTAAGGACGAAAAAAAATTAAAGTGATGTTTCCTTCTGATAATATATGAAACAAAAAATTAGTATGAGTTATAATATATAAAATTTTTAGCAACAATCATTTCAAACAAATTAAGACATGTATTTTCTTCTTGAATCATTTGATTTAGTTTTACATGTAAAATTAATAAATAATTTAATAAAAGTCATTATTTATTAAATATTTATTTATTAGAAGTTAAATATTTAAATAATTAAAGTGAAAAAAAATCTCCAGCCCCCCCTCTCATGATTTTCTGGATCCGTCCCTGCAAATCACCGTTTGCATGATTTTTAAGATAATTTTATAAAAGTCAATAAACTTACCATAAATGATGAATTGTGATTGAATGATGGTGTAAAATAATTTTATACTGTTAATACATCACTCTTTTTCTCATAATAATAATATTCGAAGATAAGACAAGTACCAATTATTTGATTTAAGTGAGAAATAAAACATAGACTTTTTTACTTTAGGCCACCTACACTTAGCAATCAAGTGCAACTTAACATCACCTTCTGCACACAAGAATATTCACGTTACATTTAGCCAGCTAAAAAAAAATGAAATGATAGATGAATTGAATCTAATAAATTATTTTGACATTGAATCATGTAGTAGTTAAAGCTATTAGACTTTTTACTTCTCTTACAAATCAATATTTGCCACCTGCACTTTGTGAACGGCACACACACTCACATTATCTGCACTTAATAAAATTTAGGTTAAATTAATTTGTAGGTCCTTCTACTATTCGATAATTTTTAATTATATTTCTGAACTATTTTTTTTTAATTGGATCCCTGAACTTTTATTTAATTTTTAATTAGGTTTCTGCCATTAACTACCGTTAACTCCATTAATGGTAGGGACCTAATTAAAAAATAAATAGAAGTTCATGGATCCAATTAAAAAAATTGTTTAGAGACCTAATTAAAATTTTTAAATAGTTCAGGGACCTACTAAATAAATTAAAAGTAAATTAAAAATCATACAAAAAATATCACTTAATTAAAGAATGTATTTAGAAGGAGTGCATTAGGTTTGTCCGAACATAATCTGTAGGGGGAAACTAGAAGTGCAGTAAGAAGATTGATACTTTCAGAGTTTGAGAATACTGGTTGAAAAACCTACAGATGTTGAGAATACTGAGTTTAGAATCCGCAAATGTGAGAATACTGGACTGGAGATGTGAGAATACTTGGAGAGTTAAGAATACTCAGTGCAGATATGTAGAATAGACAATACTAAATTTAGAAGTAGTCTACATATGCTTGAGAAGTATAGTGTGATAGCCTGAGTAAAATTTGATAATTACTCAGTAGGTCCCTGAACTATTTAAATTTTTTTAATTAGGTCCCTAAACAATTTTTTCAATTAGGTCCCTGAATTTCTATTTATTTTTTAATTAGGTCTCTGCCGTTAATGGAGCTAATGGTAGTTAACGGCAAAGACCTAATTAAAAAATAAATAAATGTTCAGATACCCAATTAAAAAAAATAGTTCAGGAACCTAATTAAAAATTCTCGAATAGTATAGGACCTACATATTAATTTAACCTAAAATTTACAATTACTATATCCACGTAAACAAATTCACGAAACCTGAACCTGTTCAGTCAATATAATTACTTTTAAAAAAAATGAATATAATTAAGATAAATAGACAGTCTATTCATTATTTTATAATTCTTAAGTTACGTAACTTTGGCCTATTAAATAGAGTGCTTCAGGAACAACATTTTAACCTTTATCATAATCATTTTCATTGTCTAAGTGTTGCGCGAAGAGAGAAAGAGAGAGAGAATAAGGAAAGAGTGAGTGAAGGTTGATTCATCGTTAAGGTGGAAGTTTTTATCATCTTTGCAAAAAACTGAGGTAGGGGATAGTTATTTTATCATCCTTGAAAAAGAAGAAATATAATTATTCTAAGTTAGGGGTGGCCCTAGTCCTATATGTTAATATTTCTAATTCTTCTCTATTTTCTTTTATCACAAAATACATCTAACACTAAAATTCTAACATAATCAATTATTTATTTTTCAGTCATATAATTTATTTCCAGTAATATACTGGTCCATTCCTAACTTTTGTTTACAGTTATTTATTTTTCAGTCATTTAATTTATTTTCCAGTGCTATATTGATCCATTTCTAACCTTTATTTTCAGTTAATTAATTTATTTCCAGTGACATACTGGTCCATTTCTAACTTTTAGTTTCAGCTATTTATTTTTCTGTCATTTAATTTAACTCCAGTGGTATACTGGTCCATTACTAACTCTTATTTTCAGTTATTTATTTTCCTATCATTTAAATTATTTCCAGTAGTATACTGGTCCAACTACAATTATTTATTTTTTTGTCATTTAATTTATTTCCAGTGCTAAACTGGTCCGTTACTAGCCTTTATTCTAAGTTATTTACTTTTTTGTCATTTAATTTATTATCCAATAATATATTGGTCTATTTCTAATTAAATTTTTCATTCATTACTATTATTATTTATTTCATTTTTCTTGTGATATATTTGATAACAACTTATTTAATATTTTTTCTAATTATTTACTTTCATATTTTTACCTAAATTTATTACTTGGAAATTAAATTCATATAATTCTACTTTATGTTTCATTATTCACCTAACTACGTACCCAACTAAAATTCTTCATAGATTATTTAATTAAATCTAAATTTTTGGCATTCACGTGAAAATTTTAATACATATATAATTAATAAATTTAAAGGGTTATAGAATTGCTAAATATTACCTTTAATTAAAGTATTAAGTGTTGAGTAAAATTTTATGGTTAAGCTTAAATATAATGAAAGAAAAATATCATAAAGACCAATTTTGTCATTAAAAATAAATCATGATAAAATACTTTATAATAACAACAACAACAACAACAACAACAATAATAATAATAATAATAATAATAATAATAATAATAATAATAATAATAATAATAAAATATTTCATTACATTTCATGTTGTGCATGAATAAGGGGTTGAGCTACGCTCTATATTAGTAGTAGCGAAGAGTTCGATAGTGGAGGTTTTCGGACCTTGGGGATGGGTGAGTATGAAATAAATATGTGACCAAGTTGCAGCAACCTTGTGTCGTGTTACCCTAGACCTTAGTCTGATCCATCCTGACTAGTCACTAAGTACTACTCGTGATTGGTTGATTGAGCTACTTTGTCTAAATTATTTAAGGTTGGCCAATGATGACATAATGATTTTATAATAAAGAGTTGTGTTATTTGCTACAAAGTTAGATACGTATGAATTGCATGAATTTTAAAAGTGAATAGTGATTTTTTTAAAAGTAAATATTGATTAATAATGCTAAAAATATATAATAAGTAAATAAGTTGTCGTACAATTTTCAAGAAAAATAGTTTTGTAACAAATGGCATTTTTCTCTTAGGAATGACTATTGAGACAAAGTGTTGCTCCCCAATCGCTCCCCTAGATAAAGAAAATTATTTCTCCAGGGAGTAGTATGATTATGGGCCCCATGCATATCATACATCATTTATACTGCATTAATATTACATTCACTAAATAAAATTGAGTATCATAATTATATTTCATTATTTTTTTTAAGTTGATGGCAAGATAAAATACTCTAATTCGTTCCATTTTGTGTGTATTTTCTTTCTTTTCATGTAAATGATAAAAGATGGAAGTGCAATCAAGTATTCCTCCCTTGCTGCATATAGTAGTGTGAACATTGGTGGAAAATGGGAAAGTTGATCGTCAAAATTTTAATGTCATTTGTAAAGGGAGAATTTGAATACTAATATGATCTCCTTATTCAATGGAGCCAATAAATTTAAGTGGCTATATAATGATAACGTTCTATTTTTCCAAGTATCTGATCCTTTACTCCACCAAATATAATGGGAGTAATTGACGAGTATTTGGAAGAAATGTACAAATATGGAATAATTTGATAGTATAATAGCAAGAGTATAATGTAAAATACACTTACAAATTATGAAGTAATATTTGTATTCAAACGTAATAATAAATAGGTAAAATTTTATGTAAATAAAAATTAAACAAATAAGTCTTATATAATATGGGTGTTACAGGACCGGCCACATGACCGGTTTTCGGTTCAACCGGTTCGATCGGCCAGTCCGAGCCGAGTCTGATAACACTGCCTTCTATTGTATTGTGGTGAAATCTCCAAGCCAAGACCAAGATGTGGTGCTGTGGTGAGGGAGTGGCTGTGTAAGAGTGTGGTGACACTGTTGTTGTTGTGTAAAGAACTTGTGTTAAGCTTTGTGGTGTGGTGAACCTGTTGAGGTTGTTGTGTAAGCCAGTGGTGGCTGGTTGTGGTGTTGTTTTAGTGAAAATCTCAGTGGAGAGTGAGGACTGGATGTAGCCCTAGGTTTGGGGTGAACCAGTATAAAAATTACATGTGTGAGCTCTATTTGGTTGTAGCCCTCTTACTCTTCCTTTTACTGGTTAACGGATGATGCGTAGGGATTTAGAAAGAACTCACAAAAGTGTTTTTCTCATGTGTCATGTTTTGAGGTATGCACCTTATATAGGAAACATGAGCTCTATCTTAATCCCATAAAATATCTTATCAAATCTAATTTTGATCTTGTCAAATCTTATTTGAATGGATATACATATAATTGTCTTATCAAATCTTATTTGATTAGATAATTGCCTTATCAAATCTCATTTGATTTAGATAATTAATTAATCATATTTAATTAATTATCTTATCATCTTACGTCTTATTAAATCTCATTTAATTAAATATGTTGATTAATTAATTAAATCACATTTTATTAATTAATCATGAACTAAATTAAATTACATTTAATTTATTATTTGCTCCAATAAATTACTCTATGCATATGACCCTATGGGCTCCCACTAAACTGACAATAATATTATCTCTATAATATTATAGACAATGATTGGCATCTAGCAATGTATCACTGCCACCCAACCTATGAGATAATCGGTGATCCGATTTCAACATTTACGACAACCATTTCCACCGTGTAGCCTTTGTCCCTTCGTCCTAATGTCTTGATTGAATACAAGGCATAAAAGTGTCATCCTCGTTAAGTCTAATCATTTATTTCTCGATACCCAAGTAGACCTTTAATTACAAACAAACTCAATATCTCATCAGTCCATTTGCGCATGACTTTGCATATTGTACGTCTCACTCTATCAAGAGGACTATAGACGACATAACTCCTGTTATGTAGGAGGGACGAATCCTATCTATATCACTCACATTCCTCAACATGATTCATTGCATGCCCAAGTACTACCTTTATAATCACCCTGTTACAGATGATGTTTGGTAGCATTAAAACATACAACTCCTACATGTAGGAATCGTAGTGACTTGAAGTCGAAGGACTACTATCACCTTATGGTTGTCATGAGAAGCGTTTATGGCACTTACATAACTATTATGAAGCCTTCTCATGGTAGGTCTGTCTAGTATAAATATTACTCCTAATATTTATACCCGTATGCTAGCCTGGTATCCCATATCTATGACCTGTGAGATGCGGTCATCATGCTACTCACACAATAGTCTTGATGCATAATTGTCGTCCTGGTTAACAATGATACTTTGACTACAGACACTTTAAGAATCGCATTCTATTATTCAATGAATCTCACATCATCGAATAGCTTACCTATTCTAAGGACGTTACTATATCATACCATAGATAACATAATAACTAAAATGCCTCATATATTAAAATATATAAATCAAAGTCGTAATACATGTAGCATAAAATAGATTGGCCACTAGGGCTCATTCCAACATTCTATACCTTATATATATATATATATATATATATATATATATATATATATATGAGGAGGGATCCACTTACTCCAAGAGTAACTCTAAGAGAGTTACTCCTCATCTTCATCATTCATTTCCTTGAAATCTAATGGTTAAGATTAGTTACTCGTTACAACCATTAGATTTTAAGAAAATGAATGGTGGGGATGAGGAGTAACTCTCTTAGAGTTACTCTTGGAGTAAGTGGATCCCTTCTCTCTCTCTCTCTCTCTCTCTCTCTCTCTCTCTCTATATATATATATATATATATATATATGTGTGTGTGTGTGTGTACAAATGTAAATGAAATGGACAACAAAAGTAACCCTCAATTCATTTAACAACTAAAAAATAATTTTAAACAAATAACTCATTATCAGTTATGTCACTAATAAAGTAAATATTAAAAGTTATGAATCTATAATTTATTGATCTACTCTATTAGTGTCCATTGAATTATGAAAGCACGGTAGAATTTGCCTCTTAATAATTCTAAAAATTAACATACACAAAATATTGGTTCAGGCTAGGGTGAACCACCCATAAGGTGGTTCATGGTGAAACACACAAAATGACTTGCTATAGTAGGTCATTTTTACTAGTTAGATATACTTTATATATTTATTATATGGTCCCTAAAACTTCTATTTTTTCTTTCTCCCTCTCCGTCAAAACTCTCTTTTCCTTTGCCCACCTGTAACAAAATTTATCTCTAGCAATATAAGTTGAACAAAGTACCGACAACATAACTCCTCCACCCCCTCGTATAACTTCTTTATCATAGCTTTTTCCTCATCTTGTTCCCATCATCGATCATTTATTAATTACGAGCGATTAAAACAAAAAACTCAGAATTACAATTGCCAAATTAACAAGAAGCCATGGCAAGAGGAATCGGCAAATATACATGGCAAGAAGAAGCCCAACCTTTTGTATTGTGGAAGAATCGAATTTTTTAATCCCTTAAACATATGGCAGGGCGTGGAGCAAAGATGAGGTGCTGGACTTACTACTTTTATTATTTATAAGGATGGATGTATGTTGCTTTTGGGACTTTTTTGTGACGCTTTTGAACAATTGGCTTTGCAAAATGCCAATTGCTGTTTCTCTGTACTCATTCTTGTGCCCAAACTTTGCTACATCTTGTGTTGAAGTCTGGTTACATGTTTAATATAGTATAAGATTTCGTTTTGCCTTTCAAAATATATATATATATATATATATATATATATATATATATATATATATATATACACACGACAGTATATAACTATATATATGCATTTAAGCCAAGATACCCAAGGCTTGTTACTCCTCACATTCTCTATTTAAGGATTTTAGTATATAACTATATATATGCATATAAGCGAAGATACCCAAGGCTTGTTACTCCTCACATTCTCTATTTAAGGATTTTAAGAATAAAAATGCTGGGTATGAGCAAATCTGGAAATTATAGATGTCTAAAAAATTGTCAAACACTTTGATGGTATAATCAAGCTTTCTACATTTGGAAAATTTTCCCTCTACTCTTATTTTCAACTTTCAAATAATAGCAACATCAGAAATTCACGTAACTATTGGCCCTTTTAAAAATAAAAAATAAATAAAGATAAATCATACATCCCCCAACTCACAATAGAAATCCAACACATACTCATTTAACAAATCAATGGCTTTCCACACCCCTTATCCTTTCTCCTTGATGTCCCGTGAGGATTTTTCAATGGCTTTCACTAACCCATTGTTGGATTTGGACCCACAAATTCCTTTTGGTTCTTCCACACACAAACATTCTTGCTATCCGAACCATGTATAACAAGTCCATAGTTGCGGCGAGAGAGTGAATATGCCCCTCTTTGCGGACAATGGACCCTACCAGAGCCTTGTTTTCGTTGGACATGAAAGCATCTTCATTCATGTGAGAGGACCATGGAGATTTGGATAAAGACGAGATTTGGATAATGAAACATTCGAACACTAGTTTCTAGCTCCATAGAAACATGTCTCTCCAAACAGAGAAAATAAGGAGTTAAGGACCAATTCTTAAATTTTCAAACTATTTATTTGCAATTAAATCCAATCCATTAAATAGCCAGTTAAAGATCTCAACCATTGATTAAAAAATCATTATATCTGATGGTATATGAAGGTGGTTCACCCATAAACCACCTATTAGGTGGTTCACCCTAGAATTCACCCAAAATATTCATGTTTTAATCAAATAATTTTCTTATCTACCCGCTCAGCGTGCATGTTCACGTTTATAGTATTTGATGGTGGATAAATTTTAGAGGGTTTAGTAGAGGTAAAGCCATATTCTGAGATACCAAAATATTGAATGAAGTGGGGGACAGCACTAATGTGGCTCTTTAACTTGTGTGATATCAATACAAATTCTATGGATTAAGAATTGTATTTTTAATTCTGTCAAAAAAAAAATTGTATTTTTAATTTAAATTGATCTATTTACGTACCCTGCCTATTGTCAAGTGGGAATATTAGTAATAGGATGCAACAATGCTTTTAGATTCGGTTAATGATCATTAGACATTGATAGATCATTTTTCTGAATTTCCTTTTTGATTTTGGTTCGCAAAAATCCTTATTCACTTTGTGCAGTGAGGAATCCACACAATTGAAAGATGTTTGAGTCATCATCCGATTCTTTTCCCACTTTAATCTTCTGCTTGAACCTTATGTATAAAGAAAAGGAATGTTAAATTAAGGCTTAATTATTTATTTAATCTATATATTTATATAATCTTTATGTTCTATTTCTTATATTTAAAAATTACTCATTATATATATATATATATGGGTCTTGCTAACCAGTGCCCTTAGGACACTGGTTAAAGAATTAAAAGGAGAAAATATTTATTGTGGAATCATAGGAGAGTGCAAAAAAAATAATGGACAGTACAATTTTTCGCCTCCCAATAAAAATATTTCTCTTTTTAGTTCCATAACCAGTATCATATATATATATATATATATATATATATATATATATACACACACACAGAGATGTATGGGGAATGTTAATGCACTCACACCCTTTTTTTTAGTATGAGTGCATTGGCAGCCAACACCATAAAATTTGGACAAAAAAACTAATAAAAAATCATTTTAAATCATTTCTATACAATTTTAAAAATCATTTCTCTCTCCTCTCTGACTAGCATTAAATTTTTTAAATACTCTCTCATCTCTCCTCTCTCGTAGACATTACATTTTCAATCTCTCTCCTCTCTCACCATAATATAATAAATGTATTATAAAAATGTGTATTATGAAAAAAATACTATAAATTAAAATATACATTTATTTAAAAAATAATAAGTGTGACTGATTCAAATTTATTTAAAAAAAATAGTAATAATTGTACTATTTAAACGAATTTGAAAATTAACTATTTTTGTAAAAACAATTTATAGTAAAAAAATAATAATAAATTACATTTTGTAATCTTAACGTTATGCTTATTTAATTTATATTAAAAACAATTATTTTTAATTATTGTTTAAAAAAAAAAAAGGTAATCATTTCTTTATATTTTTTTACATCATCATTTCTTCATTGTATGATTATTGTGTATTATATAGAAATCAACCTTTTCATATTAATTTCATTTGCTTCTATTTAATATGTTTACTAAATTATAAAAAAAATAGAATAAACATTTATTTTCATAATACATTTATTATATTATGATGAGAGAAGAGAGAGAGATTGAAAATTTAATGCCTATGAGAGAGGAGAGAGAAAAGAGTATTTGAAAAATTTAATGTTAGTCAGAGAGGAGAGAGAAATTAATTTTGAATTGAATAATAAAATACTATAATATCTTTAAGTTAAATTTATTACAACAAAGAAGTTCATTGTTTTTTTTTGTCCAAATTTTATGGTGTTGGTTGCTAATGCACTCATACTACAAAAAGGGTGTGAGTGCATTAGCATTCCCCATATATATATATATATATATATATATATATATATATATATATATATATATATATATATATATATAGAGGAAATATATCTAGTGAGAAGACTTATCTTATATGAGAGTGAGAGGAATAAATATTGATCACTAGATCTTATTTGAATGGTCAAGATTAAAACAAATTGAGTCGTGTGACTTTTTTAAAAAGTCACTTGATTGTTTTAAGTAGTCACACAACATTAAATCTTGACCCTCCATGTATGGTTATATGGCACATATTTAACCCTCTCACTCTCATATAAGATGTCTTCCTCTCATAAGATATGTCCTATATAAATATATAAAGACTAAAATGAATTAAAAAGTATATATATAAAAACTAAAATGAGTAATTTCTCAGTGCAATGACTAGATCGTAAAGATTTTTAGAGACCAAATATCTAATTAAATCTTAAATTAATTATGTCCAAGTACTGAAAGATTAACAACCGTTCTCGAGTTATTTTACGAGTGTGAGGCGCTACTCGCACATGAAAATATAAATTTGATACATTTAGAAATTTTATCTAAAATGTTGATCCAATTTTATACAAAAATAGTTAAAGCATAAAATATAGAAATGCATTGCTAGATGCCAATCACGATTATCTCGTAGGCTGGGTTGGAAGCAATGCATTGCTAGATGCCAATAACTGTCTATAATATTATAATATTATAGAGATAATATTATTGCTAGTTTAATGGGAGCCTATAGGGTCACACGCATAGAGTAATTTATTGGAGCAGATGAATAAATTAAATGTGATTTAATTTAGTTCATGATTAATTTTAATTAACAAAATGTGATTTAATTAATTAATCAACATATTTAATTAAATGAGATCTAATTAAATAAGACACAAGATGATAAGATAATTAATTAGATATGATATACTTAATTATCTAAGTCAAATGAGATTTGATAAGATAATTATCTAATAAAATAAGATTTGATAAGACAATTATCTGTATATCTAATCAAATAAGATTTGATAAGATCAAATGAGTTTTGATAAGATATTTTATGTGAATAAGATAGAGCTCATGTTTCTATATAAGGAGGTGAATACCTCATAACGTGACGCATAAGCAAAACACTTTTGTGAGTTCTATCTAAATCCATACGCGTCTACCATCGGCTAGCACCGAGACCTTGCTCCGATAGTTGTGCTCACGTGGACTGAGTAGAGGCGTCGTTACTTCAAGCTTGGTGATCAAAAGCAACCAGTTAATTGAAAGCACGCTACAAAGGTAATTGTCTAAACCCTTAGAGATTTACGAGTATGCGTGATCCATGGAAAGGGGTTATATTCCACTCTTGGTTTTATAAAAATTTTAAATTATAGACCTTGAAACCCCCAACAATACACACACACATATATATATAAAGACTAAAACGAATTAAAAAATATATATATAAAAACTAAAATGAGTAATTTCTCAATGCAATGACTAAATCGTAAAGATTTTTAGAGACCAAATATGTAATTAAATCTTAAATTAATTATGTCCAAGTACTGAAAGATTAATAACCTTTCTCGAGTTATTTTACGAGCAGCGAGGTGCTACTCTCACATGAAAATATAAATTTGATACATTAGGAAATTTTATCTAAAATGTTGATCCAATTTTATACAAAAAATAGTTAAAGCATAAAATATACCTTTTTTTTATTTATTAGGCCAATTCCCATACTTTTGTCTTCATTTAAATATAACCATTAACTAGTTTTGTTTAAAAAAATTTACATCTAAATTCAGATAATCTAATATGCAATTTATTTAATTGCTGCTATCAAATCACCAAATTCATTTGAAATAGTGGCTTAACTTCTGTTTTTTGTATACATGCTAATATTTGTAATCTGTTGAGACAAAGTCTCTCCTAGAACTGAGTGTTTTAATAATGACAAACCACTATGAAGCATAACCAAAGTTACTGGCTACTAATGGTTGCTTTAAGTGTTCTTATTAAGACAAAACATATTCATAAGCATAGCACAGGTGTGAAGCATAAGCCTATAGTGGAAGCTTCTCCATGACATAGATCCTGCAATCAAAAGCAGGACTACCAAAAGAGAGCTATTCAGAAGCTGAAAAGGCAGTCATGTTTTCTAGGTCAAAGTGCAGATATCAGAAGTTGTATATGATCAAAGGCATGATGTTGGGGTTAACTTGAGTCAAAAGGTAGATATCAGAAGCTACACATGGCTTGAGGATCATCAAAAGTTGCGTTGCAATTGGAACGTGAAGACGGGTGTGTCTTGCATTCTAGAAGCACACACCAGTCATATGCATTAATGCTTGGACAACACTGATCCTAATGTTGTTAATCCTTGTGATCCTTGACATAGTCCAAGTCATAGGAACACAAAGGAAACAATTGTCCTTGTCGAAAAAGAACCAGCAACCAATAGTAGAAGAGAGATTGTCAAAAGCAATAAATCGCTCTTCTTTAGAAGACTTGTTGTGTAACACCCTAAGGGGTATCCCTTTAAAAAAAATCATTTTTATCATCAAATGTGGATAATAAGACATTTCTGATAACATTACTCAAGAATTTTGATGTTAAAAGTCATACATCATTCTCAAGTAACCTCATCATATACATATCAAAGGGCATTTCCCAACATATGGGATCTTATACTAAAAGAAATAACTACATAACCAAGTATCTCAAAAGTAATAAGCTAAAAGACATTAAAACACAATAAAACATCATCATGTCCAAGAGTCTTCATTCTCCATAACCTGCTCAATCTGGAACATGGAAACTAAACTAATGAGACAAAGTCTTAGTAAGTGCTAAACATACAACAATATACTTATGTGACCCATAGATGCATCATAAACATATAACTTTACTTCAACATTGGCCAATGCATAAACATAAACTTAGACATCACTTTTGCATGCTTTACATTATTTCTTTCTTTACATTATTTCTTTAAATTTCCATCTTTATGAGGTTTCTTTTCTCCTATTGGTTGTAGGAGCCTAGGGAGGTTTCGGAAAAGAAAGAATACCTAGTTGTAGAAGCTTGTGGAAGCTTCAGGAAAGAAAGAATACCACAGGGTGTTTGGTCTTAGTTGAAAGCCTACAGTTGTGGGGACTGGATGTAGCCCAGGTTGGGTGAACCAGTATAAGTCCTTAGTGTGTTGTTTCCTTTCTTATTGCTCTCTATTATTGTTGTTGTACGCTTAAAATTATTTTTACAAAAGCTTGTTTTACAACTTAATCTTGATCTTTGATCAAGGGGTTTTTCATAAAACTATTTTATCATTAAGAAGCAACTCATACTCAGTGCAACCAGGGGATAAATAGAAAATGTGATTAACAAATTCTATATCTCTTGTGAGTAGGTTCTGAAGTAGTAACCAACAAGTCTACTTGGTGATTTGTCAAAGAACTTATCATTATAACCAAGTACTTGTAAGGGAATAGGTTATTTGATAATTGCCTTATATTCCTACATTTTGTAGTAATTTACGGGCAATTAGTTGATATTTTTCCATGCTTTTGAGCTTCTTTTATCTTCAAGTTAGTTAAGTTTTAATAAAAGTTTAGTTTAGTAAGGAATTTCTAGTTTTTACTCTTTTATGCTTGATTTTGGGTTGTTTTCTTATGTTTTTAGGAACTTTGTTTAAGCTTGGAGTAAGCATTGGAGATGTTCCAAGAGAGATTTGATGCATTAAAAATCATTTGGGTTGAAGTTTAAAGCTTTGAAAGTCTTGCAAAGGCAAAAGAAGATTTTTGGAAGTCTTGAGAGCTTTGCACACCTATGCAAACCAAATCACATGCCTGTGCAAGTTTTAAAATTTCTAAAATTTTAAGTTAGAGAGTTTGCACACTTGTGCACTCTGGGTGCACACCTGTGCATCGACACCTGCGAGAAGAAACTCTATTTTTCTGTTTTGTTCTCTTTTGGACTTGAACCCTTATTGGCCCATAACTTTAAATAGGAATTTTCTGTTCTAGCTTAAGGTTCTAAAAACGTTGTACATGAAAGAGACAAAAGATCCGAGACGTGGGCTCAATGCATTTGGATTCATCTTCCATTGTTCATCCATCCATTGCTTCTTCCCCCATGGCTATGAGTAGCTAAGTCCATCCTTTGTTGGGGTTTAATGTAATAGAATCTACTTTCATGTAATTACTCTTTTATTATTCAATAAAGATTTGTTATTGCTTCTCTTCTATGCTTAATGCCTGTTTTTGGCTTGACCACCCGATTGCATGACTATCTTTATTCAATTATAATTGGAAATTTTGATTGAATTGCGAACTGAAAGGAGCACGCGAACTGAAAGGAGCACCCAATAATTTTTATGCTTATGGATAGGGTAAAAAGGATTGGGCATCACTAAAACCCTTATTCCTAATGTAAGTACTTTGGTTACACTAATTCAAGGGATTGATAGTGAAATCAAAAGACTTAGGTTCTCTCACTTAAGGGATTAAAGTTTGAATAAATTTGTGGTTGTTGATAACAAAAGTTTACTAAATTAAGAACTAGGTTGATGATTACACTTCAAAATTGATAACTTAGGTTGATGATAATAAAGACTTAGGTTACACTAATTTTAATTTTTCCATAAACTATGAAGTTAAGAAAACATAGATTGGAATTTTACTAAATTTTTAAAACTTTTGATTAATAATTTCGAAAGTTGTGTATCGCTTAGTAAATAAAACGTATCATTTAAATTTTTGAGAAAGAAGTGTATCGTCGTCTCAATTATAAGTATAGATTTAAAAGTGAGTAAAACAGAATAAATAAAGTAAATAGCTCTGGCTATAAAATATACGTATATACATAAGAGTAATAAGGTACATGTATTCCCATAGATAATAAAGACATATAAAACCCCGAATATGAACAAGATATAGATAATAAAAAGAAGTAATGACTGAAATGTACATATGCCAAAAGTCTGAAGCCTAGGTCTACCCATATCAAAGTACATGAAAAAGAAAATACCCTAGGACTCAGAGCAGTCATCACTAATGCCCACCCCTGCATGTTAGACTAACCTCCAAACGAAAGGTGACGGCAGAGGATCTCTAACAATATCCCTGAGAAGAAATCTCATGGCCATCATCTACCGTATTCTCTTCAGAATCCTCCTCGAAAATCCTCCTCAGAAACCTTCGACTTACTATCCCTTAAGTTCACGACTAGCGGCGGATCCCCCTAACAGGCACTCACCCAATCACATCTCAGATTCTCGACATAAAAAAGGTTTGAACGAAAGGTGGGAAGCACTGAACTAAGCGTGAGCTCCTTGGATGGTGTGGCATCGGGAATAACAGTGGGTACAAATGGACCCTCTAAAGATACTTCAAAAGAGAAAGATGATAACGAGGGCGACGTAGGTGATGAAGACGATATCTTTATGATCTCCACAGGTGCTACTGTTAACTTCCTAAAAATAAAACGTAAGGGTGAGTCTTCCTACTTCGTCAAGACAAGCACACAAAACGAATTTAAAAGTCACACACAATCTTGCTAACCATAACAATGTGAGTGTCTAATGTTCTCACTAGCAACCCTAATCATTACCATTACTAACTCTTTGAATCCTTTTCATCGCTGGCCAGCTGTCACTGGAACTCCCAGAACTCAATGGTCTTACACAATTTTGAACTGGATGCCTATTGGGAGTACACCCTCACCACGGTACAATGGCAGGCTCTCACCAACATGGTTATGCCTCGCATTTGTCGGGATTGCCAAGTCAGCACGGTGGAAACTACTGACCACAATCTCGACTCCAGATCCCCAAGAAACTGCAAGTCAACGAGCATATCTCAGTGTATCAATCTGTCAGGTCATCCAAATTCTCTGAGGACTGACTCCTCAACAACTCTCCTCACTGGGATTTATTCTTCCTTGTCATTGTGGGGTTTCGCTGCACATGGTACTGGACGGGACGAATTAACACCGAGCCTGAGACCCAGTCTCTGCTCCAAAAATGATGTACCTATATATATACGAGGACAACTTGCCTCCGTCACACACTGGTGACCGTGCATTTGATCTCCACCCACGGGATTTAATATTCTTCCAGCAGGAACACTCCACGTGACTCTCTTTTTATCTCGTATTTCCAACATTCCACCGTGCACTCACATTTACTTACGCACGTATCAATACCATAGCAATCTCGTCATATAATAATTTTCTTATGTTTTATGCACAATCTCGTCATATATATACTCACCGTTTGTTCCTCCGCGCAAGGGTCCTAAGTTTCATTCTATATCCAAAGCACAAATAAAGAGTTCATTTAATTAAATATATCCTTAAAATTAATAAACTACAGCCTAATTATTTTTACACTCTTTGTTAAAGTTTCAATTTATCTTATATCGTATAAATCGCCAAACTACTAGAACACATCACAAGCACTCGCACCTGAGTCTTATGACCACATCACAAAAACAACCATTACAGCCAAAAAGGTCTCACTATAGTTAAAAATTTAATTGTACCACACCGGCATTCGCACTCACATACAATTATAATGCTCAAGGTTCACACTCCTCCAGGTCTTCAACATACATAAAATAACTAAATTAAATTCATCACGCGTATCAATCATCAATTGTCCAAGGTTCGCACTCCCTGGGTCTTTAAATCACAAAGAACAGCAGTGAATTACCATAACTATTCACTCACAAATCACACAAATTTTTACTAAGTCATTCAAACAATTGAAAGAAATCATTTACATTTAAAACAAAGCTTAAGGGTGTAAAAATTCCTTTTAACAGCACTAAATGTGAGATCCAATTAAATTTAGCAAATGATTTTTAAAATACAAAATTTTTATATGGAATTAAAAATTTTGAAATATATTTTATAAAATGGTATCCCAATTATTTAGAAAAAATCTACAAAAATTCCTAAAAATTTCAAAAGTCAGTGAGACAGATTTTACTTCACAGTGGACATAGTTCAAAGAAATGCATTTTTTAACACTTTCCAAAACTAAATTGAGTTGGAATTTTTACATCTTAAAGGTAACATGTTTATCCTTTGAAAAAGGTAATTCTTTTCCCCAAATTCTTTCCCTAGTGTTCCCAGTAAAATATTCTTTGAAGCCAATAATTTCAGACTCAAAACAGAGCCAAATTCTTTTCCTCTGACAAAACTCATAAATTTAATTTAGAAGATGAAATTGGTAATTATTGTGGCTTATATGGTTGGAAATCTTGTTTTGTCTAGTTTTTATATATATAATCATATTCTGAAAAAGATAAGTGTAGAGGTGCAGAATTAGGTAGAACTGAGCTCTGCTCCTCACAAAATAAAAAACAGAGGATATACTTTGTGGGTCACAGATAAGCCTCAATTTGAACTTATCTCACCACAACTCCAAAATGAAAGTTTTATAATTTTGTGTCTAGTTTCATTAGAAACAAATTTTACAAAAATACAACGGATAGATTTTGAGAAAAAGTCGAAACAGTGGGGACTACCCTGGCTAACCCGAGAGGACAGCCACTGTCTCACTTGATTTGAGTTTGATTTTCAATATAAAAACTTGTCTAAAATTTTGATAAAATTTGGGCATAGTCTTCTTTGTATTTAGAGTCTTCCCAAAGAATTAAAGAGTAAAAAATATAGATAAAAAGTCACATGCAAGCATATATACTCAGTCAGCCAAATGGAAACAAAAACCAAAATCAAGGTTTTTCACCAGCACAATTCACATGCAATATCAATAACAACATACAATTCTATGGTTGAATCCCCCAAAGACAACCATAGTTCTTGAGCTCACAAGGAAGAAATACCCTTACCAAAGTTCAAGCTCAAACAAAGAAAAGATGAAGAGATGATAGTGAGAAGAGAAGCTGGAGGTGGTGAGGATGATGATCAATGCTTTGCATGCAAGCTCCAAGCTTCATCAATGGTGAAAATCTTCCTTCTTCCTCCTCTTGAGTTCTCGGCCAACTTGGGAGAAAAGAGAGAAGAATGCTTTTTGTTGGTGGTGTGTGTGTGTTATGTCTTGTTGGTGAGAAATTAGAGAGTGTTTAAGTGAGAGAGAGATTTGGGTGGGTTTAGGCCGTGGGTGGTTGCTTAGGTGGGGTAGGTGTCAAGCTTAGGGACTTGCATGGGGTTAGGTGTTGGTTTAGGAAAAATTAGAAACTTAGGTACACCGAGTTTAGTTTATACAGTGTAATTTTACATTGTGTAATTATAATGCAATGTAATTTTAATTTTAGAAATTAAAATCTTCAAATCTAGAAATTTTATAAAACTTGGTGCGATAAAATATATACTAGTTGCTTAAGTAAAATCTCATTTGTAGAGAATTTATTCTCAGATAAAATTTTACAAAGATTAACTTAGGAAGTTAACACTAATATTTGAAAATAATTGCAAATAGAATTTTTCACACAATTAGTTAATTAAAACATTTATAATAATCACTTAGATCAATTTCTATTAGTAATTGATCATGGGTAATTTAATTATTAACAATTATTCTAGGAATTTGATTATATACACATTAAGATTTTCAATCTAAATACACACACATGAAATTTAATAGTTACATAAAATATTACAGACAGACCTTACAGACAATTTAGGTACAAAAAATTTTAAATACAAACAAGTGATACAGAAGAGTAACTACATAGAATTAATTCTAGAGAATTAATTACAAATAGTTACTCATAGAGAAATTTTTATTACAAGCAAATAGTTTTCAAGAAATTAATTACACAGAGTTTAATTATAGAAAATATTATGTCTTTGATTTTATAAATTTTTTCTATTTGACCATTATAACGAATTACTCATGTTGTTTTATTTTCCATCATTTTTCTTATTTACTCAATTAATCACTAACTATATTTTAATTACTCAAAATACATCTTTTTCTTATTTAAAACAAACAAGTAAATTTCCATTAATTCCTAATTAAGTCACTCACATACTTACTTACTAGGTTGTAATTTTTTGGGTGTTACAGAATACACTTCTATATCTTTGGAAATCAATACATTTTTACATATGAGTCACACATAAGGAACTGATACATCATAAAATAAAAATCTAGTCTACCCCCTTTATACAAGAAAATGACTGAGACTCAGAGCAGTGACTCAAGGAATCCAAACCATATACCCAACTGAAACTCATAAGACATCTTCAGTGAATTTCCTTTAACTCGAACAAGTCCATCCACATCCTTAGCGCTTGTTGTAGCCTTCCCCTTCTCACTCTGACGATTACATAGAACCATCCAGATTCCTCTAAAAAAAAATAAAGGCGTATGGAGTGAGTCTCTCACCTCCTTAAAGCTACAAACAAAAGACCTTTCGGTCACACAACAACCTACTAACCACAGTGATGTGATCTCTAATGAGTCTTTCTTTCAAACTACTCGCATTATCCATTAATTCTCAACACATCGCACTGCGGATCTGCTGCCACTAGAACTCCTAGAACTCAATAGTCTTACAATATTTTTAAATTGGATGACGATTGGGAGTACACCCCTTGCCATGGTACAATGACAGGGCTCTCGCCAAACTCGGTTATGCCTTGCATTTGTCGGGGTTGCCAAGTTGGCTATATGAAATCCATCACAACTCAGAACGACACCCCCAACAAACATCAAGTCAGTGAGCACATCTCAGGTACCACTCTATGGTCATCCACTTCTCCTCACAGGACTGACCCATCACACGGCTCTCCTCACCAGGGTCGTCTTTTATCAGTTGGTGTGGGTTCCTCTATTACCAATGGTATTTGATGGTGATTAGACAACATCACGAGCACGAGGCCGCGCCTTCCACTCCACAATAACAACAAAGATCAACATTTTCTCAGCCACCTTCAGTGGTCAAACTTTAATAATCTCATCGTCCACATTTCCAACACTTATTACAGCCATAACCCCAACACATGATCGCTTAAACGCTCACCTCTACGGCTAACCACCACAAATCATGCATTCCTCGAATTGCATGCCGATCAACACCACGAACACGTCTCTCCCAATACGGCCCTTCCACAACAAGAGAGGAGAAGGATAATCCTTCTTCCTCCTCAAATCACAATCATCAACAAATACATTGATATCATAACACATTCCACATTAAAAATGCATCAAGCACCCTCGATGGTTCAACACTCGTCTTCATCGCTAGTCACATGGGTCGTACATCCATCGATTCGTATACCATTCCGCACCACAAACACTTATTGTTCATCACGTCCACGACACATATGAGAGGAGAAGGATTCCCCTTCTTCCTCCACCACACATCATCATCAACCAATATCAAAAGGGTCAACACATACCACAAACAATGTGCTTCAAGCATCACTACACACTTCATGATTTCGTTCCATGATCCCTAACATCTTATTAAGATTTATGTACTTCCTCACTCCCTCAAGTCTTATGTAAGGATTTGAATTCTTCATATATGTCCCCAAGCATAGGTCCTAAGGCTTTATCTAAGTCCAATTATGATATCCACTTCATACGTTCAAGGTACCTAAGCATTTCCTAAGTCCTTAATTAATTTGTTCTCACTCTTTTTCGAATGTTACTTCACTATCATTAATAGTGAATAGTTCATTTATTAGGATAAAAATCAAATTTTCACAAACGCACACTTCACTAGAGTCTGTTTGCTTTCCCTCCCATAAGGATTCTATGACCCTTATCACCAATTCACAACATCATCAATATGATTTTGAACATGCAAACAATTTAATTTTCAGCACACGGTTGCCCGAGGATCAAACTCCTCCCGGTCTCCAATAACAGTTCAAAATATAGCAAATAGGCAATTTATGGAAATCTTAAATACAAACAATTAAATGAAGACATACAATTGCAATTACATAATTCAATGAAATTAAAGTGCAGAGGTCTCCTTTCTAGGTAGTACGCCTCAATTATGCATCACAATTAATTTAAGACCAAAATTCAATAATATAAGCATACGGTACAAGTAAAGTGAAAATTGTTTAACGTATCATTTCAATCCAGAATGCCCTGATTTTTTACGGAGCTATTCCAAAACATACTCAAAGTGACACATAAATTTATCTTCTCAAAATTCATCCTACAAATATAATTTTAATTTTATCTTCAATATTGGCAGCTTGCAGAAAAACAGAGTTTAGAAATTATGAAAAATAGAAGATCAATTCAGAAATTCATGAAACTTTCCAGTCACACTCCAAAATGTTCCATATAACATATATAAAATTTTAAGAATTTATTTATCACTACAAGGGCCCCTTTTATATTTCTTTTCTCCTTCAGCTCAAAAACAGAGTAGGCACATATAATTTTGAAATAATTATTATATTCATTCTTAAAATCCATAGAAAATTTCCAAACATAATAAAGAGTATATTTAAGGTTATATAATTTTCCAGTAATTATTGATGATGAAAAATATTTTTCCAAATTAAATTACAGTGCATAGCAGAACTCAATTTTTTTCACAAATATTTCCAATTAAAATATTAAAGCAAGTTATAAAATTGTGAAAAAAATCAGAGATAGTCTAAATTCTTCATATAAGAGGTTCACGGCCTCAAGTTCCAAAAATACTTCCATTTTAGAAATTAAATAATCCAATTTGACTCATATGGCAGATTCAGGGTAACGTGAAAATTAATTCGATTAAAATAGTAGATGAACTCGAAAGATTCCGAACAATTTTGTGAAGATTCCAGAGGCCATTTTACATTGGAAAATGCTCTTATAACCCCAAAACAGAGCACAAAAAAATTTGAAATAATTCCCACACAGCAGCAGTACCAATATGCAATCAATTGAAATTTAACACAATGAAGCTAATACCCATGAAATAGAGAATACCCATTACCCTACAATCAATTATAATGGAGAATACTTCATGAACAGTAGAAAATCCCAAGAAAGTGAGAAACCCCTCCATACCTAGGAGCTTTAGATGCAAGAAAATGAGCTTTGAAGTGGAGAAGAAGCACTTGATGGGTCTCAAACACCTAGGAAGCCATTTTTGTCACAAAAGGATGAAGATAATGAGCATCCCAAGCTCTAATGGTAAAGAACAAAGGAAGAAGATGAGGGTCTTGAGCTTACCTACACAAGAACCTAGCAAAAATGGACACCCAAGCCCCAAAACCCCATGGGTTGAGCTCTCCCTCACACAAAGAAGCAAGACAACTCTCCTCTCCCTCTCCTATCATTTTTGGCGCCCTCTAGGGTGTGTGGAGGCTCTACATTTTGCTTTTATAATGGGTCCCCAATCCTAATGGGGGCCCAATTAGAGAACATGCTAGGTTAAATCCTTAATTAATGTATTTAATTGGAGTCTAAGTTAATTTAATTAAGGAGAGAGACAATTAGTTTTCAACACGTGCTACTCTAAATAAATTAATTCTTATTATTCCCTTTTTTATCTTATTTTAATGAAGTCCAAGTTCAATTAGAATTAATTTCCATAATTATGCACTCACATAATCTATTTCTCTTTAATTACTAAACTTTATTAATTAAAGCATCACAAACAATTACTAATTTAATTACACTACCACAGAATTAATTTTTCTTCTTTATCTTAATAATTTGAGTCAACTACAATTGTGTCATTAAAGAAATGTATTCCTTACTAAGGTTTGACTAATTTGACTAGCCCTTGAGCAAAGTCAACTTTAATATTAACTTTCTTCTAATTAATTATTTTTATTATTAATTTGAATTATTTTAACCATCAACCAATATTTTAATTACTTACAACATTTGTTTAAATTTAAAACACAATCAAATAATACAATACAATACAATAAAATAACTGCAAATTTTGGGATGTTACAATTCTCCCACCCTTTTAGGAATTTCATCCTCGAAATTAAGCTTATAGTGTAAGGTGGTCTAAAATTATATTCTACTTTGTCTATTCTCAAGCTAATCCATCATTCTATAGCTTAGTCTTACATAACTCCTATATGAAGGTATTTCAATTAACAAAGTTCATTTATCCTAACTTACTATCTCTTTCAACATAATAACATAGGTAAAGTTTTGTCCTTAATGGACATAAACTAGGTCCATCCATACAATCTCCTTCTCAAGTTAAAAGCTTACTAACATAGAGCGGTTCCGGTGGAACTCTATCTAAGCTACTAGATAGGCAACATGGCTATCTTTAAGACAAGACTTAAATCTACTCAACATTGGAGGTTTAGACTTATTGTACACTATATAAGTTATAGGTAAACTCTTAGGTAGGTCTCTAGGTCAAGAACATGTCTTTGGCCTAAGGATTTCCTTTGAATTGAGCTTTCTAAGAGGTGGTTTTGGGAAGCAATCCTATCATACAGTGATCCTTTCATCCTAAAAACCAAAAACATATTTAGTTCACTTAAAAACAAGATTGTGAAGGGTTCCTCATACAAGAGAGGTAGGTATCACCCTTTGTATATTTTATCTTATTCTCTTTGAAGCCTTGGAGGTTGGGTTCGATACCACTTTCAGGAAGTCCAGCAACAACACTCCACACTTTAGGAGTAATCAAAATGTCTATTCCTTTCACAGAAGAACAGAGAAAACTAGTGTTACCATCCACATGAGCACAGGTGTAGAAGACTCTCACCAAATCAAGGTAATAGGTGCCCTGCAACTGAGTGAGAACAGATAATCCTTGCTTCTCCAAAATGTCAAGAAAGGTGAAGTGTTGCCCTTTGAACCAGTCTAAGTTCAAAAACCTAGGGTTCACCAATTCCTTAGCAGCATAAGTGAACTTGAAGGAGTCAATGTAGTGCTGCTCAAAGAACCAATCTTTGTTCCTTGGAGATGGATGAGGTGAGGGTGACGGAGAACGAGCAGGTGCTTTCCCTTTGCTAGAGATTGCCCCTTTGGCAGCCCGAGCCTTCCTCTTTTTCTCCTTGGGTTGAGGTGGTGGTGGTTGTTTGTTGGCAGTGGTTTGCACTCTTTTGGGTCTTTGTTGGTCAGCCATTGTTAGGATTTTGAGAGAGATGAGAGAAACTTGAAGATTGAAGGGATTTGAGGGTTTTGGGTGTGAGAAACTCATAGGTGTTCTTGCTCTTTTAAAGGAGTTTTAAAGCTTTTGAGGGGTTATAGAAACAGAGAGACACATCTGTTCATATCTTATAAAATGTTTCAGACGCGTTGCAATCGATTACCATCATGGTGTAATCTGTTAGATAAAATGGCTTATTACATAGGAAATCCAAGAGGGGGTGAATTGGATTCTTTAAAATTTTCTTGAAAAACAATTTTCTTAGTGAAAAACTTTGCAAGATCAAATAGTTTTTGAATCCTTTAGAAGATGAGAGTTGTATGCTTAGCTTGTGTTTACTAGTCTCTTATTTCCAAAACCAATATTAACAACAAGATCAATATACAAAGCTAGTAAAAGATCAAGACATTAAAAGATAAGTGAAAAAAGAGATTGACATAAGGATTTATACTGGTTCAATTTCAACCTGAAATCTACATCCAATGTTATCCAAAGCAACCCTAGCTTGAACCTTTTCCACTATTTAGAATTTGTATACACACAAACTCACAAGCACATGCAGCACATATGCAAGAACCTTCTTGAAAACCTACCAAGAAAACTAATAATGCAGAAAACCTATCTACATGCAACGCAACAGGGAAACCTACCCTATACACGAATTTACAATGCAAGGTTAAAGGAAAGAATTAACCTAAAATGTGAAGATATAAAAAATTGAAGCTCTTCCTAACTTTCTTTCATATTCCCTTCATGTAGCTTGATCAAGATCCATTGATTTCTTGAAGATAAGAAAAATGTTGTTGAATGAATCTCAATGATGATGACACTCAGTTTCTGAGCTCTCTCAAATGAAAAATACAAAGTGATTTGAGAAAAATGGGAGTCACACTTGAGAGTTTTCAAAATTTTGTTTTTATAAGCCTCAGAACAAAGATAATCGATTATTAGTAAGGATAATCGATTATTTTGTGCTTATCATCATCTGGAAACACTGATGAACGAAATAGTCGATTATTTCACCAAATAATCAATTAACTGCGAAAGGCCCATTTTTCTTCCAGGGCCAAATAATCGATTATTTCAAGTGGATAATCGATTATCTGTGAATGAGTGACAATTCTTATAAAACAGAGCCCTGAGATAATCAATTATATTATTCTGGTAATCGATTATTTTGTTCTTGGATTGAACTCTTAGAATTTTCAAAAAGGTTTTTGCCCAGATTCAATCCTTAACCAAAATATGTAAAGAATCAATGATCAATCAATGTATATATGAGGGAATACAAGTATAACTAGCCTATATGCATGATTCACAAACATTCACACAATGAAAGCTATAACAATCATCCTAATAGGCTATTGTTCATACTATATAAGGAGCAAACTAAACCATTACAAGTACATACATCATCAAAAATATATGTGATTACAAATACATGGCACATGAGGTCTTCATAATCATTACATTCTCCCCTTTTTTGATGATGTCCAAGCTCCATATGATGTTGTTCCTTAGTCTTCACTTTTTGTTTGAATGTTGAGTCAAGTGTTAATTTTTCAATTCAAGACTTCAATTTCCTATTTCAAAACATCATACACTTTCTCTCCCTTTGGGCATATAAAAAAGAATCAAGTGTAGTATATGATAAAATGAAATATGGATAAAAATAGAAATAACTCATGAACCAAAAGCAAACTTCTTCATTAATAGAAATATAGCCAATAAGATAGGAGTGACGCACATATCTTGACTTACAAAACATCTTTTAATCAAAGGACTCAAACATAGAAACATCAACAAACTTAATCAAAGACATAGAAGAAGAAACATCAAAATAGAAACATAGAAACTAAAGCTGAAACAACAAGACCAAGGAAGAGTAGAGGACAATCCTAAGACTAAGGCTCCTAGTCTTCATCACTATCATCACCTATGTGATGCTTCATAAGCCTAGCCTCAATGCTTTACAGCCTCTCATTGATGCTCTCCAAAGTCTCATTGTGAGACTCATTCTACTCCCTTTGCCAATTGTAGATTTGATCAAATTTCATTAGCAAAGTTCTCTCAAAGGGAGAGAGGGGCTTCATCCTTGTAGAACCAATGGTCATCCTTCTCAATAAGGCTCATGTGGTGAAGAGTAGAATCATCAATCTTGCTCGAGCCCTGCAGGATCTTGTACTTCTCATCCTTTAAGTCCACTCCATAGTTCTCCATGACCTTAGAGATGAACACAACATAGGGAATGGGATACTCAGCCAACCTCCTTGTCTTGAGGATGTTATCCATAATGATAACACTCAAATCAACCTGAATGCTCATTTTAAGAGCATGGATCAGAAGCATGTCATCCACAGACAACTGAGCATGGTTGCCTCTTCTTGGTGCAAGCACCCAAGCTATGACATAGGTAAGCAACCTTTCATCCATCTTTATGCCACATGCCTTGAATTGCTTGAAAGTAGAGGAATTTCCAAGGTTCCTCACGCAATTCTTGTAGGCCTTGAACTTATCAAAATCTTTCAAGCCACATGTCAATCTTAATCCTTCCAAAGGGAATCCAGTAATCCCTACCCAGACAACCTCATTCAACACAATCTCAACACCCTTTACAGTAGAGTGTATCTCACCATCCCTAACCCTTGCAGCAACATAGAAAGCTTTAACAAGATTAGGGTAGTGTTTACCTTCCATTTCCACAAAGGTCTTGAGACCTTGCTTCTCCAAAAGATCTTGAAAACCAAAATGATTAATTAACTTTGGACATGACTCTTAATCTATTGGGCCTCGTTCTATGTAGGTTTAAAACCCAACATAAAGGCACAACTAACCCTAGAATGCCTAGGGTGGTGCGCCATTTTTTAGAGAAAGGAAGAGGGAGAGAATTTGCTTTCTCTCTTGGCTTGGAGACCAAGCTCTTGCCTTTGGGTGCTCTTGTGTGTTAGTTCTTGAGAAGGTAACCTCAAAACCTTGCTCTTTCCTACGTCTACTCATGGTTCTATGATCAAACCCTCATTTTCTTCTCTTATTTATGTGTTGTGCTTGGTAGATTCTTGATTTGGGATCAAGAAGTGTTCTCTTTGTTTTTCCCTAAGCTAGTTTCATGAACTACAAGAGGTATGGGGAGTTTCTTGTTTCTTTTCATGTTGTATTGATGCAAGGAAACTTGTTTTGGTTTGTAGGGTTTCTAAAACCCAATTTTGATTGAATTCTATGGTGAAAATTTGATTTATATGTGGGTAATATTTCTGTTTTAAGGGCTGCACAAAAATAGTGGGTAAAATTGATTTGAAACCCTAAAAAATGGGTTCTACATGTTTGATAATGATGGATTTGATATGTGTGTATGTGTGTGTGTGTGTGTGTGTGTGTTATGGGTATAATTTATAAGGTGATTGGAGACCCAAATATGAAGATTTGGTACTCTTTTTGCTATGTTTTTGGTGATGAACGAAAATAATGTATGTGCAGTGAATATGTTGATTTTTAATGTCTTATATGAGTTATTGAATGTGAAAAATGATGGGTCATATATATATATATATATATATATATATATATATATATATATATATATATATATATATATATATATATACACACACACATATATATACATATATGTATGTTATAGATTAATTTTAGACCAATTGGAGTGCATAATATGAAGTTTTGATGCTTTACAAATGCCAATTAAATTGGGCTGCGGGAATGACTCAAAACAGGGGATTTTGTTGAGTTTATATTGATGGAAGTGATGTATTTATTCATGGAAGTGTTGATTCTAATTTATAATTAAGTTAAAGTTGAAACTATGTGCATTGGAACCTTTAATTTAGCAAACTAGAATAATTAATTTATGGAACTTGTATGTGCAGAATTTTTTTATAAAAAACAGAGCATATGTGCAGTAAAATAGTGCTTTTATGATATGTAATTATGTTCAAATAGTGGTGATTAATTATATGTATCATATGGCTATCTTACTAGTGAAATTGGATGTGAAATTTGGTCTTGAAAGTGAGTTTTTGGAGGAATTATTGGACAGCAATGTGTGCAGTGGAAAAACATAGTTTTTGAGTCTTTAATGTGTTTTAAATGATGTTTTACTTGTGGAAAAAGTTGGGGCTTTTATCTCTCAACTTAGACAATTAATTGTGCATGTTTTGGAGCTTCAACTAGTGAATTAAATGTGTTTTAAGGATTGAATTAAAGTAATTTTGATGGCTGGAAAAACAGGGAATTTTATGTGTTTTAAAGTGCTTAGTAATGTATTTTCATGAAGTATAATGATTATCTAACTTCTACATGAGTTTGGGAAATTTTTACTAAAGACTAGCTTAGTTAATTCTTGTATTTTTGAATTGAAATATGTGAAAAATTGTGATTATCTGTTGTGTAATTGTGTCTGCCATATTTTATTACAATTGATAATACTATGATGAAAAGTTAATTGTATGGATTATTCATTGAGAATTCCCATTGGTTATTCAATTAAATTGTTTGATGTGAATTGCATGCTTTGACCCCTTGAGGGCATGAGTTAGTGGGTGAACTATAATCTCCACTTTCTCAGTCAAGTCTCTGTTAGGAATATTTAAATTGTTATGAGTATTGAATGATATCTCTTTATTATGACAATTCTATATACGTAAAGTTGACGTTTAATATGTTATTTAATGAAAGTGAAGGCTGCAATCCAGCCCCTAAATTTAATTAAAATATTAAGTTTTTAGTGAGAGAAATTAAGATTTAATGCAAGATTTTAGTACTATAAGTTATGGGAACTTATCCATGGAGTTTGAAGGCAAACGAACGTAAAACGACAAAGTTATGATGACTTTAATAGGCATTTTGTGTCCCTGCGGGAATTTAATATTTATTCATAAAATTGCTTAGATTAAGATAATGATTATGGATATTAATGGGTGAGCATGTATAAGTGCATTGAGAAGCTTGGTGAAGAGTGAATACGAAATGTGAAGCGTAAAACTTATGCGAATGGACAAAAATAACGATTGTGGTGAATGATGCTAAATTATTAGCATTAGTATGTATGAATGTTTGAAGATTGAATGTTATGTCATGATGACATATGATGTCATGAAGTAAAAGATAAATTCCTTTCTTATTTGCTTTGAAAGCGTACACCCTATGAGGTGAAGGGCTTATCTTGTACGACACGAGTAGGAATGAGTGACAACTCGTGAGCAAAATGATGAAAGAGGAATGAAACCTCCGATGTGAGATTGATCTTGAAGATAAGATGTGAAGTGCACACGGAGTTTGTTTTGGTCTTTTGTGTAATGTTGTTATGATGGAAATTGTTGAATGAGAATAAAGGCAAAAATGTGGCATGGTGTCCTATAGGGACATATATCATAAAGAGAAGTGATTGTGGTTTCTCATTGTTATGATAAATTGATTAAATGGTATATCCATTGCCTCAGTAACCACATCACAAGTATCGATTGGAAAGCCCTGCCAGAATGATCATATATGGGAGGCATCCTTAAAGGCAAATCTTTTAAGGAGAGACGGAAATGAGTGCCTAACCGTAGTTGATGGGGAGATAACAGATGGTACTTGAGGTATGTATGTGTGGACCACCAGTCCTAAGGGGATGAAATGGCCGCAAGTTGTGATACCTCAACGAGGCTGAGGAACTCATGTAACCGACTTGTGAATCCCGACGAATGCTGAGCATAACCAAGTCTGGTGAGAGTGCTTGGCCTGTTGTACCAGGGTCGAAGCATGTACTCCCAAGACCTCACCTGTAAATCAAATGAAGTCCTCTATGATGACCTATCAAAGGGCAATTGGCCAAAAGTAGAGAACCAATATGTAGTAAAAGAATAGGAATACGAGTGTGCGAGTGTTTACTTGTATGTGCTTTATGGACCGCTGGTCCGTACTATTTGGAACGTGATGAGAGATGGGAGACTCACCCATACACCTTTTGTTTTTCAGAGGAAGATGAACAGAATGAGGGAGCCGACTTTCAGGCTTACGATCCAGCCGATGAGGGGTCAATGGACCCATGATTACTGGTTCGATGAGGATACTTTCACAGGCGACGTCAGATTTGGTTTATCACCGACGCTCGAGGGATTGTTTGTTAGGTCTATTTACTTTAATCTCACTATGATCTTGACCCATGCTCCAACACCTAGATACATGCGCGTACCAGAGTCTCCATGACCATCCTCTAGTTCTTCTTCATCCAGTGCTACTATGTCTGATATTCTTATGGAGCCTATTATTCAGGAGTATGCATTGCCATCTTCGGATGTTGAGATTCTGCTTGCAGTTTATTCGCTGTTTGATCCAGCAATGATGACAAGTTTCTTATTGCCCAGACGATCTATCGATTGGGGGTCTGCTTCAGTCACAGCTCCAGAGGATGATAGTAAGGAGGAGGATGATCCGTCAGAGGCTGAGAGTGGGGAGGAGGAGGATCCTTCTGAGGATTCCTCGTAGCTGTTTGGTTTTGGGTTAGGAACGTAGTGCAATTAGGATTAGAATAATTGCTCTGACTAGGTATTCATTTCATCTGTATGTATGGGGTGGGTAGTCTAGGACAGTTTCTTTCTATGTATTTACTTTCACTTATGTTTATGTTTTGAGTTGTAATTAAGTTTGATGATCCCTTGTTACGTTGAACTTTGAACCTTTCGTTGTAAATAATTGACTTCATTATTCAGAAATTAATTTTTGTATGATCTTTTACTATTTTGGCAATTACTAGTTTTCCATCATAAAAGTCAGAAAAAAATTATATGTATGTTTTTCTAACGTGATGCAATTATGTTTTAAATTGATTTATATTTGATTAATTTCAATATTGAATCCTTCTTTTATTGATTAATAATTAAAGATAGTTTGTTTTAAATTCTGCATAAAATCAAATAAATAAACAGTAATTCTCTTATAGAATTAAGGGCGTTACAAGCTTTCTGCTTCTCAGCAACCTCACGTGCTAGCTTAGCAGCTTCTGCATCTTCCTTAGCCTTTAGGTCTGCTTCTGCCTGAGCCTTTTTTGTAGCTTCTTCATCTATAATGGCAGCTTCAAGGTTGGCCATAACCATTGTAAGAATTTGGTCAACAAGACAGTCATGAGCCATGTTGTAGAGTCTGTATGCAAGTCTTGTTATGGCAATCATGATGTTCGTTTCTAGTCCAATGATGGTTGATTCATTGCGTCTGATTGGGCATACAGTGACATCATCTAAATGATAATAGCTGCATTCACTTAGTTCTCCTTTTTCCATTATAGGGGCATCTTCATCATCTACAGATTTAGAGTTTGAGCAGCTAGCTCCAAATTTGTTCTTCCACGAGTGTTGTTGCTAAAATTGCCTGGCCTTATGTTCATCAAACTCTCTTGTTAGATGCTCCTTCCTCCAAATGCCAATACCCATGCTAGGGAATTCTTGGAATTCTATCTTTGCTCTCTATTAGAGAGTAGGTGCTGAGGGTTTGGGGATCTTCTTCCTATTTACATCCATGATTGGCAACCTGTTACATATCCTATCAGGATAGTATTTGAATTCAGTGGTTTCCCTTACATGGATGCCTGGGGGATGCCATTGCCTCTTGCATTCTCGTGGTTGCTTCACCACTCTAGCACATGCAAGAGCTTGGCCATGAGGAAAGAAGCCTTCTTCTTGAGAGTATAGAGGCCTAAACCGTAGGTTCACAGGCCTTATCAGAACCTTCTTCTCTTGAGGGTTAGATGGCTCCTCCAAACTTTGGAACAATGCTTATTCAAGCATGTTAGCATCCTCTTCAGACTCTTCAGTCTCTTGCTGCTTTTTCGTAGCCTTCTTCTTGCCTTTTCTTTTTATCTTGGCCGCCTTGGATGCTGCTCGTTGGCTGATACTTTCATTGATAACATATTTCATTCATTCAGCCTCCTCTTGAGTCAAAGGGATTCTATGTTGGATGATTCCTGGATGTTAAGTCCAAGGAAATCTCACAACAAGACTGTTACCCTTCTCATCTGTTGGATCAAGTTTCCTCACCCATTGAACATCAAGGCTTTGGATAGCATCCTTAGGCAACTTTTTGTACTCCTCAGATGGTTCATGTACATAGTCATAAGGCTTTATTGGTAATGGACGAGCTATCTCAATGGGTGGATAGTATGGTTCTTGTTCAGCACGAGGCACCAAATCTTCTTCAAATATAATATTTAAGGCAGGCTCCTCGGTAAATAGTAGTGGAAACTTCCTCCATTTTTGTATAAGACTAGCAGGAGTCTCAAAAGGTGCTTCATCAGGAATGATGGGTGGTGGACAATGTGACGAACATGTCAAGGAAGGAACAAAGTTGGGATCATCCCATTTACTTTGTTGTTGGATGGGGGCAAGTTTACAGTTTAAAGAAAGGGGTGTAAAGATGATAATGAACTTGGACAGTTCAAAGCCTTCTTCACCAAACAGTTTGATGTTGGGGTTGTGTTTAGGTTTAAGCTTAAGTTAGTGTTTATGGAATTTGGACACTTAAGGTGGCCCTCTGAGTGCATTACCTTCAGAGTCCAGGATTTGATTCCCTTCCTCATCATGTAATGGGTGTCCAGGCTAGATGATTTGGTAGTTGTCTATGTATGGATATTGTAACATTGTGATTTTCTTAATTATATGATTAAGTGATTTTAATTAAATTGCAAAAATAATTAAATTTATTTTATGTTGTTGAGAAAATAAAATATGAATAAGATGGATGATGTTTTGTGTGTTTGGGAGAGATGGTTTAAGTTGTGGTTTGGGCTGTGGGCTTTAGTGAGGGAGGCCCATTTCCTTCTTCCTCTCTTCTCTCAAGAGCTCTGTCATTTCTCCTCCACCCAATCTCAAGAATGGTGTTTGATATCCCTTCAAGACAAGTTATCCCTTCTTCTCTCTTGGTGATGTGGTTCCATTATTATAGGTAAACACTCATTTTCTTCTCTTTCCAATTTTCCTTGAGATGACCCATTTGGAGTTTTGATTTCAAAATCTGAGTTGGTGTTTGTTTTTGTTGTTGATTTTCGTGGTTTTGGTGGAGTTGTTGGTGTGTTTGGGGAAAAGCTCCTTCCTTGGGCACAAAGGGCTTTTCTTTCTCCTCTTTCTCCCCCAAAATCAAAAGCTTGGATCTTCATGAGGTAAGGGAAGCTTGTTCTTTTCTTCTTTCTATTGATTTGGGATGTGTTGGGATGATTCTTAATCTCATGTATGGATAAAGTGGTTTTGAGTTAGGGTTTGGGGATGGGTAATGAAATGGTTGGAAATTTGAAATTTGTATGTTGATTTGATGTTGTGGTTTGATTCATTGATGTATTGTAAAGATAGAAAATGCTTTGTTGAAGTTTAAATTCGTTGTTGAAGCTTTTAGGTTGAATGGGTTGGTTTTGATTTTGATGAAAGACGAAAAATAGGTTGAAAAATCGAGTGTTCTGCAGTTTTGAATCATTTTAATCAATTACACCATGTGGTAATCGATTAAAATAAGCTACAGGGGTTGGTTTTTGGGCCTTGGGTCGGTTTTAATTGATTACATATGTTTGTAATCGGTTAATTCGAGTCCAAAGATGTGTTTTATTGATTCTGGGTCAGTTATAATTGATTACATAGATTTGTAATTTGTTAATTCGAAATGTAATTTGTTACTCGAGAATGTAATTTGTTACATCGAGAATGTAATCTGTTACAACAGCCATAACTCAATTTCTTTTTAGAGTGAGAAATTGGAAAAATGGTTTTCATGAAAGTTGTAAATAATCTTTTAATTTCAAATGATAGCTTAAGATGATCCTAAATTCTTTGAAAGTAAAATCAAATATTTCTTATGGATGTTTTCTAAAATGAATAAGAGTGTGGCTTATGCTTGATATTATATTGATGTTGAGATAATTATGTTGTTCTTGAGGTGTTTATACTATGTTAAGGTGATTTCAATATTGTTGCAATAATTATGTTTTGATGAGGTGAATGTATTATTATTGAGATGTGTATGAATTATTGATGAGTATGATTTTGAAAAGATGATGATTATGTATGTGAAATATGTGTTGGAACTATCCCTATATGTTTAAAAAGGAGTTAGCTATGACCTTTGGGAAGATTTTTATAGAAAAATGGTATACTTGGGAGGGTGAGTTTCACGCCAAAACTCCGGTCCACTAAAGCGACCTGGGGGTCTCACCTAGTAGGATATCTTCCCAAGTACCACCCTTATGTTTTGACTTTGAATGGCGTGCTGGAGTGTTGAGCACTACTTCCCAAGAGGTTAAGTGACCATTTTAGTGTATAGGGGATGGATTGTTGTTGTGGTTGAGGATTGTCGATTGTTGAGTAGGCACGTAACTCAGGCCATTGGAGATGGCATGTACGGAGGAGCTGTATCTAAGACTGTAAAGGACTCCAAATATGTTTTGCCGTTGGAATACGGTGGGTGCACAGTTGGTGCACAGAAATATTCCAAATGTTATATGTGCACAGTTGGTGCACAGGCATATAAGTAGGCACGTAAGTTGAGGGTGCTTGGTTGGCTCTCAACCTAGTGCTGGGGTTTTTGTGGTGGCTGATAGGAATGGGCCTATAGAATAGACGAGTGGGCAAATCCCTATAGATGTATGGTTTTCCAAACCTACAAAGGTAAGCCATTACCCACACTTGTCTATTTTCGATAAAACCATACTTCCCCCATAGGGTCAGCCCAAGAGACTCCCCGAATGGTTAAAGAGTGCGACTATATTAGGGGATGGGGCTTATGGGGGACCGCTCATATAGTGTTGAAACTCCCAGTAGTTGATGTTTGAGGTTGCCTAATGGCTTCTAGTGTACGTCAATTGTGATGGTGGTTGGTGATGATTGAATTATGATGAGACTTTTGATTGATGATGATTAAATGTGATTCATGATGGTTGATGTATTATGGTGATAGTTGGTAATTGAATTTGATGTTTTTGGCTATTGGTGTTTTATATATGTATATGTATGATATGACTCTAATATGAATATGTATTTTATTATAGATTTCTGGTTAACATCTATAGTATTTTCAAAGGTTATAAAGTTTAGTTTTCTCCCCATTTTCCCTTATTTGAATCTGTTTATAATTATATGTATAGTTTTGTATTGGTAAGCTTTCCCTTGCGTATGGCACATGTGGTTGTGATTGTGATGATCTCAAACTTCGTGTTCGTGGGAGCAGATGGCTAGGCGGTGGATCTTTTCCTTAAAGGCATCGTGGATGTACGTGCATGGATGTGAAGATTTGATGCTCTTTCTGTTGTCTTCGGCTAGTTTTATGTATAGTGTGGACCAACTCATTGTTTAGGGAGTTTATCTTTTTTAGTGTTATATATATGTCTATATAGATATGCGTAGGTTAACTCTGATGTTGTATCTTTTGATAACATGTTGAAGTGCCACAAGGCACATGGTTGTATTCAGTTGATCATTTTCATAAGGTGATGTATCTTGAAGTTTGAGTTTAGCTTTTGGCTTTCAAAATGCGAAAAGTTCACAAGTATTTTCATAAATAAATTAAATGAAGAGTTTGAAATAAATTAAAATAAAGTCTTCCGCTTTGTTAGTTATCTAGTTATCATGTAATGACAGCGGGTCTTTACAGATATTCAGGTTCAGGTTTTTATGGCTGGCTAGTGGAAGGTTGGTTGGTTTGGCCTTGGTTCTATGTTTGAGGTTTAGGTTGGCTAAGTGTTTGGGTTTGGATGGTGGGAGAGGGTTTACACTTAGGTTTAGATTATGGGGTAGAAGATGAAGGTTTGGCTTTGGGTGGTTTGGTACTTACTTGTGTTACAGGTTATTCTTTTGGTAGAGATGGAGGTATCCAATCATCGTCAAGGTCCTCTTCAACAACCAGTCTTCTTACTGGTTTTGCTTTCTGAGCAATGTGCTTAATCCTTCCTGTTACCAGGTTGGATTAGTAGCACTCTATCCTTCACATTTCTACTTCTTGTTGATAGCAGCAGCTTCTTCCTTTTCTTCTCTTCTTCTCCTCCTCTAAATGAGAGGCATGTCATCATCATCATCATCAAAAGATGATGAGTCTGGTTTAGCAACTTTCTTCTTCTTCTTCTTCTCATCCTCCTCCTTTTTGTTCGTTTCTTCTTCTCTTCTTTTCTCTTCACCCTTCTTTTTCTTTTCTTCCTCAGCTAACTTCCTATTTTTCTCCTCGCTATACTTCTTTAAATCTTCAGCCTTACGTTTAGCTTGTTGCTCCCCCTGTCTCACTGGACCCTTGGTGGTTCTGGTCTTGGTGGGAATAGGCTTGGACGGTGCAACATGTACATCATTTTTCTTGTTGGTTCTTCTTTCTTGAGCAGCAGCTTCCTCCTCATAATCAAGTTCTGATTCAGAGAACGCATACTCCTTTTCTAACTTAACATCTTTTCTTGTCAATCTTTTGTTCTCCAGATCTTCTATGAGCTTGTCAATTTTGGTGCTAACTCCTAGCACATTTAGAGGCTCAAATGCTACAGCATAAGATGGCTTTAGACACTTCTTTTTCTCCTTCCTGATAGCATCCATATTTAGAGGTTCTACCTCTCTTTCAATCAGGTCTATACCAAGCAGCATCTGTTTGATATTACTGTCTCCAAATTCCCATTGCCTATCAGCGAATTTACCTTTTTCAATGATAGCATACTTTGACTCAGGCTTAATCCTGTGTAGAAATCTATAGTATACTTTTTGATCCCAGAACATCCTATTCAACAGAGCTACATAATTGATGTCCTCTGACTTTCCGTCATCTATCTCACAATATTGATGAAGATTGTGTGAGGCAAGTTGAATGGAATGCCTTCTATCAAGTGAAACAACACAAACCTATGAAGGTCTGAGATATAGTCCTTGGACCCTACCTTGTGCAGTAAGCACTTATTGCATACCTGTTGCCAAATTTTGGCTTCCTTGCACATCTCACCATAGATGATTCTTTTTCTTTTCTTGTCAGGTGTGTAGAACTCGCCATAGAGTGCTTTTTCCACAATGCCTAGAGCATCGAACTCCTTGGACCAACCCTCACAGTGGCAGTTGTCCACTTTTTCACATCCAATAGTCTGAGCTATGGGCGGTATGTCAATGGTGACTCTCTTCTTCAGTACTAACCCAATAAGGGTCTTTTCATCAGTGAAACGGGCATTTCTCCAAAACATCCTTATCAGTTCAGGGTAGATAGTTTGTTTGTCATTGAAGTAACCCCTAATGCCACAAAGCTCAAGGTTCCTTGCCAAGTTGAGACCTTTCTTTTCAAGTTTATCAATGTCGAAGAAGTACTCCACATTGATCTTGGCAATATCAGCATCCTCACAAGCAATAGTGTTCAGGGTAAGGGTCTGGACATCCATTGAGTCAGCCATGGTTGGTAAAGGTTCAAGCTTTCTAGGGTTCAAGTGTTTTTGGAGAGAGAGAGAGAAAAAGGAGGTTTGGGGTTCTTAGTGAGTCATAGTAGAGTGTTTCAGGGAGAGAGGGTAAACTTTAACTTAAGAGAAATGAAGTGATTTTGGCTATTTTGAAAATGAGGCAGATAAACGTGCCATAATGGAGCATGCTTATTTTGGCTTGGTAACAGTGTATGGTTTATGACAGTTGAGTGACTCAGCAACGTACACCCATGTTTTTTGCCAAAACGAAAATCATTTTAATGCATATAAAACATATTTAAACCTAAGAAATAAATGTGTAACATAAAAATGGTAACTGTGTAATTGTCCATAAGTTGGACGCTATACAGTCACATGTAATGCACATGCAGTGACTAAGTATCCTTTGGACTGTGTGTCCTTTAGATGCTTAGGTTAGCTTGGACGCTACATGTAGACATTAATCATTCCTTTACAAATTCCATGCCAAGTCTATTCCTTAGTAGGATTAGCTTGTCTTTAGTAAGGGGTTTTGTAAATATATTAGCGAGCTGATCTTTAGTGGATACAAAGTGTAATTCCATTGTTCCTTTTTGAACATGGCCCCTTATAAAGTGATGTTTAATCTCTATGTGTTTTGCCCTTGAATGCAATATGGGATTTTTAGAAAGATCAAATACAGTAGTGTTATCACAGAAGATAGGGATGTTACTCTCATATATTATAGTCCTCAAATTGATGTTTAATCCATAACAATTGAGAACAATAACTTGCAACTGATATATACTCTGCTTCTGTAGTAGATAGTGCAATGGTGCCTTGCTTCTTGCATATCCAGGAGACTAGGTTTCCACCAATGAAGTGATAACCTCCACTAGTGCTTTTTCTTTCAATTTTGTCTCCAGCATAGTCAGCATCACAGTATCCAACTAATTTGAAATCTTTCTTCCTTTTAAAGCACAGACCAAGATTAGTTGTTCCAATGAGATGTCTAAAAATTCTTTTGACAGCAGTTAAGTGTACTTCCCTTGGATCATATTGGAATCTGGTACATAAACACACACTAAACATGATATCAGGTCTGGACGATGTGAGGTATAGGAGTGATCCTATCATTCCTCTGTATAGAGTGTTGTCCACCTTCTTTGATTCTTCGTCCAGTCCAAGTACTGTTGTTGGATGCATAGGTGTCTTTATTTCTTTAGCATTGTCCATCTTGAACTTCTTCAGGAGTTCTTTAACATACTTGGTTTGATGTATGTATATGACATCATCTACTTGCTTTATTTGTAGTCCAAGGAAGAATTTCAGCTCTCCCATCAAACTCATTTCAAACTCTGTCTACGGAATAAGGTAGTGTCTACTTTTCCTCTTGAAAAACCATTTTCTGTAAGGAATGAATTGAGTCTCTCATACCAAGCTCTTGGTGCTTGTTTCAGTCCATGTAAAGCTTTGTTTAGTTTAAAAACATGATGAGGAAAAGCTTCACTTTCAAACCCCGGGGGTTGTTCCACATAAACTTCCCTTTGTATCCATGTCTTGACCTATCATTGGGTCTCTTGCAACCTTCATATTTTAAAAGCTTGTTAAGGTTGTCAGCCCCCTTGACAAAGTTAGACAGATCCTTCTTTAAGGTGTCAATTTCCTCATGAAGTTCTATGACATCATGTGGTTGACCTCTTAGAGATGTTTCTGCTTCGGACTTCAAAAGCTTTTCTTTTAATATCTTGTTTTTATGCTTGAGATATGATTTCTATAGAAAGTTCATGTTCCATGGCTTTTGAGTCATTAAGAGACTGGTAGGCCTTAGCACAATTTTTCCATAGTTCATGTCTATCAACTTCTAAAGCTTTGTGTTCTTCTATGAATATCTTATGTTTTTCTTTTAATTCCTTATTTTCAGTTTTCGAAAGAGCAAGATTGTTCTCAAGAACTTCCTTTTCCTTTGAAAACATTTTTGAAGACTTCTTTAAAACTTTGTAAGCTTTTGAAAGGATAGATGAGTTCAAAAGTAATTCATGATAAGCTTCTTGAAGAGATTTTAGATAATTGAAGTCTACCTCATCATCCTCTTCAGGCTCAAAAGCGTCTTATATGGTGTCTGCCATCAAACATATGTTGGCTTCCTTTTCATCATCATCTTCATTTAGTATGGTTTGAAACCATCCAAACATACTTTGTATGTTTTCATTTTCATCCATACTAAATAATTCATATTGACGAGTAAGAAGACTGAGTTTGTTCCATTTTACCTTAGTGGAACCCTCATACGTTAACGCAAGAGTGTCCCATATCTATTTAGCACTTTTGAAGCTATGCACCTTGGTGTATTCTTATTCTGACAGTGCACACATCATGGAGTTTCTGGCTTTGGAGTTTAGTAGATACCTCTATTTTTGCTCATCAATCCATCTAGCTCTAGGGATTTCGTTGAGATTCTCATCATATGGAATGTAGTCTCCATTCTCCACAATGTCCCACATATCAATATGACAGGACTCAAAGAATGCTATCATTCTTTGTTTCCAATAATCATAGTTTACTCCCTTGAAGAGAAGTGGTTTGTTCACAACTTGTCCCTCGTTCTCCATCAGGTTCAGGATCTTGTTTCCTCTGTACTACAAAGTACTCAACCTAAGAGGCCGAGCTCTGATACCAACTGAAATGCAAAGAACACACTAGAAGGGGGGTTGAACAATGTGTTAGATAAAATCTTTAAAACCTTTTTCACAAATATGGAGGTTTCTTAAAATCAAATTTTACAAGGGACTCGTAAAATGCAGAGTTTGTGAGACCATTCAATGGTTGAAAATCACAGTTATGTTGAAACTGTGTTTTAACAGATCGGCCAACAACTAAAGCAGTTTTCACAAACAGATTTTTAAAGCAAAAACTTGTGCGACCAATGTGCTAGAAATGAACGCAAGAGATGAATAAGTTAAGCTAAAAGCAATAGAGTAAAACACTTGGTTTATATTGGTTCACTCAACCTGAGCTACGTCCAGTTCTCCTTCAAAAACCTTTTGAAGGTTTCCACTAATCAAATTCTGATTACAAACAAGTATTATACCTTGCCACTTCTGGCTACAACAAGTATTTTCAAGGCCACTTCTAGCACGCCTTTAATCTCCCCTTGAGATTAAATAACACCCAAGTATTCTTTGATGACTAAGCCACTTCTGGCTTTCCAAACAACGGTTTCATTGTTATAAATCAAATAACTCTCACAGAGAGGATATTACAATGTATAACAGATTACAACAAAAACTTAGCAAAGCTAAGGAAATAACTCTTTGAGCTCAAGTGTAGATCGTCCAATGATTTTGGCAGCGTTTCAGTACTTAGAAAATTTTATAACTTCGTTCAACTTCAGCATTTTCTTCAGAGTGCTTGTTTCTCTATTTATAGGCTTCAGGAAAAATGTATCTGTTGTGGGATTTGAGCCTTGGGAATTATCCGTTCTCTCACAATCATTTGACTGTTACCACATGTCAGCATGGGGTGGAGAGAGAAAGGGAACAATAGTATTGTCCTTGTCTGAGCGCGCCTCCACTACTTGTACGAAAAAGATTCTTCCTTCTAGAATGTGCTTTTCTGTCTCCTGTCTTAGTACACTTTTCAAATTTCAAATTTTTTGTCATTAAAAAAGATAAGAGGGAATAAAGGTACTAAACTCTTTAGCATGAAATCGTCATCGAAAAGGTAAAGAGGTACAAGTATGTAAGAGAGTGGATACTATATAACTTAGATAGAAAATATGTGTAAGTTATTTAGCTCCATTTGGACGCTTCAAAAGCACACAGTGTGTGTACACTGGTTTTCACAAAAACATTTGGACGCTTGTTAGTTAGCAACGCGTTGGATGCTGGTTGATATATTTATAAAAACAAGTTCCATATGTTTGCTTAGACAATATGTTTAACATAATATGTAAGGTTTGAGCATAAAGAATACAATACCACTATAGTATTGGACGGTGGGCTTCATATAATACTCAAACAATATACATTAGATACTTCAAAATTTAATTCTGTTTATTATCATCAAAACCAAAGATTTGGGGGTTAGACATCATCCGATGTCTTAGGTTTTAACAATTACCAGTTTGAAAGTTAAGCGCTGAGATGGTTTATGAAAGCATAACTTCATTGATTCAATTCAAAGAGTGTAAATTGAGCTTCACTACCTCCTGGAGCTCATTTTTGGTGAACAAGTAGCCTTCATTGCTAGTAAACTACTACAGGAAAATCACCCACGTCTATTTGATTACCGATTTGAAAGTTAAGCACCAATGTGGTTTATGAAAACATAAACTCATCAATTAGGTTTAAAGTGTTAGAATCTAAGACGTTGGATGATGTCCAACCCCTCAAACTTCGATTTTGATGATAACAAATAAGATTAAATTTTTGAAGTATCTAACGATTTATGTTTAAGTATTATAGGTACTACACTGTCCAATGCCTTAATGGTATTGTATTTCTTAAACTCAAACAAGATATCTCTATGTGTAAAGTGTGTCCAATGAGTAACTGTAAACTTGTTTTCTAAGTATAAAACCCAGCATCCAATGCGCTGTTATTAAAACAAGCGTCCAATACATTGCAAAAACAAGTGTGTAAACACTGTGTCCATTCGAGGAAGCGTCCAGCGCTTATATAACTTACACTATCCTTTCTATCAAATAGTTATATAATGCGTCCATAATGTGTAAAAGTACACTTATGCTTTTCAATGTTGATTCTCTGAAATGTTCCTTATTCCCTATCTTATTAATTGTGACATATCATTCGGAAATTCGAAAGTGTACCATAGGGGAAAGAAAAGCTTCTCTCTGCAGAAACCGTACTGAAGTGGAGGTGTTGCATGTACTATTGTCTCCTCCCTCTCTCCACCCTAAGCTGACACGTAGCAACGGTCATATGATTATGAGAGAACGATTATTGGCAAAGGCACAGATCCCACAACGGATATCTTCATCAAGCTGCCTATAAATAGAGGATCAAGCTCAAGAAATCAACAACGAAGCATTCAAGTTTTCTAAGAGCTGAAACTCTGCTAAAACGACTAGACGACCTACACTTGAGCAAAAAGAGCGATCTTCTTAGCTTTGCTAAGTCATTCTGTGTATTCAAGTTACATTGTAATATCCTCTCTGTGAGAGTTATCTATTAACTTGTAAACAAACTCTTGTTTGGAAAGCCAGGAGTGGCTTAGTGACAAAGAATACTTGGGTGTTATTTAATCTCAGGGGGAGATTAAAGGTGTGCCAGAAGTGGCTTAGAGAATACTTGTAGCCAGAAGTGGCAAGGTATATAATACTTCTTTGTAATCAGGATTTGATTAGTGGAACCCTTCAAAGGTTTTTGAAGGAGAACTGGACCTAGCTCAGGTTGAGTGAATAAACTAAGTGTTTTTCCTCTATCGCTTTTAAGTTTACTAGTTATTCTTTTAAGTTGCTTCTTCGCATCATACGCACAAGTCTCTTTACTTTATATTTGCAAAAAAACATTTTGCTTTAAGCTTGGATGATACGCTAAAACGCAGTTCCATTAAACTGTTATTTTAAACAACTGGACGATAGCTGTAATCTTCTGTTTTACAAGTTCCTTGTAAAAGTTAAGTTGAAATATCTCCATTTTTGCGAAAAGTTTGTAAAGTTTTATCTAACACACTATTCAACCCCCTCTTCTAGTGTGATTCTCTGCATTTCAGTTGGCATCAGAGCTCGGCCTCTTGGGTTGAGTACTTAGTAGTACAGAGGAAACCAAATCTTGAGAAAGATGGAAAACAAGGGACAAGTTGTGAACAGACCACCACTCTTCAAGGGTGTCAAATATGATTATTGGAAGCAAAGAATGATAGCATTCTTTGAGTCCTATCATATTGATATGTGGGACGTTGTGGAGATGGGCAACTACATTCCATTCGATGAGAACCTCAACGAAATTCCCAAGGCTAGATGGACGGATGAGCAAAAACAGAGATTTCATCTCAACTCCAGAGCCAGAAACATCATCATGTGTGCACTATCCGAACAAGAATACAACAAAGTGCACATTTTCAAAACCGCTAAACAAATGTGGGACACTCTTGAGTTAACATATAAGGGTTCCACCCAGGTAAAACGTAACAAACTCAGTCTTCTCACTCGTCAATATGAACTGTTTAGTATGGAGGGAAACGAGGACATACAAAGTATGTTTGGACGGTTTCAAACCATACTAAATGAACTTAGAGCACATGGTAAAGATTACAATAACTTTGAACATATTGACAAAATTCTGAGGAATTTGCCTAGGCAATGGAGACCACAGGTTACAGCTTTGAGAGCAACCAAAAGATTGGATGATATGTCCTTAGAAGAGCTTGTGGGAATCCTTAAAGTGCATGAGCTAGAACTGTAGCAAGATGGTGATGTTAGAAAAGCAAGTCCTTGGCACTCAGCATCCATAAGCCAAAGAAAGCACCATCATCCAAAGCCATGGAAGCTGAAGTATCATCAGACGAGCAATCTGAAGATGATGACTCAGACGAAGGTGATGAGCTATCCTTCATATCCAAGAGAATCCACTCTATGTGGAAGAGGAAAGGTGGATCCAGATGGAGAAACCTGAACAAGAAAGGACTCAAGGAGAAGAAGGAGAAGAGTCCAATCATGTGCTACGAATGCAAGAAGCCTGGACATTTCAAATCAGAATGCCCAGATCTTGAGAAGAGCAAGGACAAGAAGAAGAAAGTCTTTAACAAAAAGAAGGGCAAGAAGGTTCTGGTGTCCACATGGGAGGACCTGACGATGACTCATCATCGGACGATGAAGAGGAGGAAGAAGCAAACATATGTTTGATGGCAGACACTACACCAGATTCTTCCGAACCAGAAGAGGAAGATGAGGTAGACTTTAATGATTTAAAATCACTTCAAGAAGCTTATCATGATTTACTTTCGAACTCTTCTATTCTGTCAAAGGCCTACAAAAACTTTGAAGAAATCCTCCAAATCACTTTCAAAAGAAAAAGAAGTTTTAGAAAACAGTTTCAAACAACTTGAAAGTGAAAAGTAAGATTTACAGAAAAAGTTTTTAGAGCTTTCAAAAGAACATGAAGCCTTAAATAAGGATAGATGAACCCTATGGAATGGTTGTAGTCATGCTTATCAGTCCTATGAAGAATCAAGGACTAAAGAGATGAAGCTTTCCATAGAGATTCAAACTCTAAAAGCAGAAAACAAAAGCTAGTTGAGAAGCTTCTGAAAGTTGAAACAGATACTTCCATAAGAGGTCAACCACATGATGTTGTGAAACTTCATGAAGAAATTGACAGCCTAAAGAAGGATCTGTCCAACTTTGTCAAGGGATCTGACAACCTCAAGATACTTTTAAAATATGACTGTTGTAAGAGACCTAATGGCAGGTTAGGGCATGGATATAAGGGAAAGAAATATATTCATGATGAGGATGTAGGTGTTTGTTACTTCTGTGGGAAACCTAGACATATAACATCCAAATTCAGACATCTGCTTAAGAAGGGAGCGTCCAGTGCCTTTCAAACTAACAAAAAAGGACCCAAGTCAATATGGGTACCTAAGGATAAAAATTTTCTTGTTGCAAACATGCTTAACAGTAGGAAAGAAACTCCAGTCATGGTACCTGGACAGTAGGTGCTCGCACCACATGACAGGAGAAAGGTGTATGTTCCAAAGACTCCAACCCAAGACTGGTGGGATAGTCACTTTCTAAGGGAATCAAAAAAGGATGATAGTTGGCGTGGGTAAGATTGGTATTCCACCCTATCCCTCTATTGATAATGTTCTTTATGTTAAAGGTCTTAAACACAATCTACTTAGCATAAGTCAATTATGTGACAGTGGATATGTTGTTGCCTTTAACAAAGGTGAATGTATAGTCAAGAACTCTGATGGATCCCTTCTCTTTACTACAAAGAGGCACGGTAATCTGTACAAGATTAAACTTGGGGAACTATCAAGTCAAAATGTATTATTATTATGCTTAGTTTCAGTTAAAGAAAATCATTGGCTATGGCATAAAAAGCTTGGGCATGCAAGCTTGAGATTAATCTCAAAGCTTAACAGGCATAACCTCGTGAGCGGATTACCAAGTATGTCATACAAAGATGATCTTCTTTGTGAAGCTTGTCAGAAAGGGAAACAAGTAAAAGGTTCTTTCAAAAGAAAAAACATTGTTTCCACTTTTAGACCTCTTGAGCTGTTACACATTGACTTGTTTGGACCTACAAGAACAGCCTCAGTAAGTGGTAAGAGATATGGATTAGTTGTAGTGGATGACTATACAAGATGGACATGGGTCATGTTCCTATCTCACAAAGATGAGTCTTTTAAGGTCTTCTATAACTTCTGTAAAAGAATTCAAAATGAAAAAGGAGTATGCATTACTTCGATCCGAAGTGATCATGGGGGAGAATTCGAAAATGAAAGTTTTCAAAGGTTCTGTGAGGATAATGGTGTCCATCACAACTTCTCAACACCCAGGACGCCTCAGCAAAATGGTGTTGATGAGAGGAAGAATAGGTCACTCCAAGAGATGGCCAGAACCATGTTGAATGATAATTCAACCCCTAAACACTTCTGGGCTGAAGCAGTGAATACGGCTTGTTATTTACAAAATAGAATTTATATTAGACCCATCTTGAAAAAGACTATATATGAATTGTGGAAAGGGAGAAGACCCAACATATCCTACTTCCATCCATTCGGATGTCAATGTTTCATTCTGAACACTAAGGATAACTTGGGAAAGTTTGATCTAAGTGTGATGAAGGAATATTGCTTAGATACTCAGAAACTTCAAAGGCTTATAGAGTTTATAATTCTAGAACCTTAGTTGTTGAAGAAGCTACCCATGTGAAGTTCAATGACACTAAGCCTGACAAGAAATTATCAGAAATGAATGAATCATTTATAGAACTCAGGTTGGACGATGCAAATAAGTCATCAGACACGACCAACAGTGATGTCTCAATTGAAGAGTCCAATGCTCCCCTGGATGATCCAGTAGATGAACAAAGAGAACCAACTAGACACAACTGGCAAATGAAGAAGCATCATCCAGAAGATCAAATCATTGATGACCCAAAGGATAGAGTCAGAACTAGCTCTTCGCTTCAACAAGGACACACAACACTCATATCACAAATAAAACCTAAGACTGTGGACGATGCTATGGAAGATGAAAGCTGGGTCAAAGCAATGCAAGAAGAACTTGACCAGTTTCAAAAGAATAATGTTTGGAAGCTTGTAGAACTCCTTGATGACAAAGAAGTTGTAGGAGCTAAGTGGGTGTTCAGAAACAAGCTGGACGAAACAGGTAAAGTTGTGAGAAACAAAGTCAGGCTAGTAGCCAAAGGTCTCACAACAGGAAGGTATAAACTATACTGAAACTTATGCACCTGTTGCACGTCTTGAGGCAATTCGCATTTTACTATCATTTACAGCTCATAGCAATATGAAGCTATATCAAATGGACGTAAAAAGTGCATTCCTTAATGGACTGATAAAAGAAGAAGTCTATGTGGAACAACCCCCAGGGTTTGAAAGTGATGCTTTTCCTAATCATGTTTTCAAACTTAACAAAGCTTTATATGGACTAAAGCAAGCACCAAGAGCTTGGTATGAAAAACTCAGCTCATTTCTTTCAGAAAATGGCTTTTCAAGAGGAAAAGTAGACACTACTTTGTTTCGCAAAGATTATAACTCTGATTTATCATTGCTCAAATATATGTTGATGATATCATATTTGGTGCTACTAATGAATCTCTATGTGAGGAATTTGCTAAGTTGATGCAGATAAAGTTTGAGATGAGCATGATGGGAGAACTAAAATTCTTCCTTGGATTGCAAATCAAACAAACTGATAAAGGCATATACATACACCAAACCAAGTATGTTAAGGAGCTTCTGAAGAAGTTTAAGATGGATGATGCAAAGCCAATGAAGACTCCTATGCATCTAACAATAGTACATAGACTGGACGATAGTTCAAAGAAGGTGGACAACACCTTATACAGAGGAATGATAGGATCACTCCTATACCTCACAGTGTCCAGACCGAACATCATGTTCAGTGTGTGCTTATGTGGTAGATTTCAATCTGATCCAAGGGAAGTTCACTTAACTGCTGTCAAAAGAATTTGATACTTGCTGGAACAACTAATCTTGGTCTATATTTCAAAAGGCAGAAAGATTTCATATTAGTTGGATACTGTGATGCTGATTATGCTGGAGACAGAATCGAAAGAAAAAGCACTAGTGGAGGATGTCACTTCATTGGTGGAAACTTAGTCTCCTGGATATGCAAGAAGCAAGGAACCATTGCACTATCCATTGCTGAAGAAGAGTATATCTCAGCTACAAAGTGTTGCTCTCTAAACTTATGGATCAAGCATCAACTTGAGGACTACAGTGTATATGAGAGTAACATTCCTATCTTTTATGATAGCACTGCTGCAATTGATCTTTCCAAAAACCCCATATTGCATTCAAGGGCAAAACATATAGAAATTAAACATCACTTTATAAGAGACCATGTTCAGAAAAGGACTGTGAAATTACAGTTTGTAACCATAGATAATCAGCTAGCTGATATATTTACAAAACCCCTTACTGAAGACAAGCTAATCCTTCTAAGGAATAGACTTGGCATGGACTTTGTAAAGGAATGATTAACATCTATATGTAGCGTCCAAAGTGACTATAGCGTCCAAAGTGACTATAGTGTCCAATGGACATGTCGTCCAAAGGTCACTTAGTCATGCATGTGCACTGCATATGTTACACTTAAAGTCCAATGCCTGGATGATGTTTTTTGTTATGAGCTTTCATTTAACATATTTTACAACATGGCTAAAACGGTTTCATTTTGAGTAAATATGATTAAATGCTCTATGCTGAGTCACTTAATTGTTGATAACCATACACAGTTACCCATAACTTCAGCACGCCTCATCATGGCGGGTTTAGTGGCATAACATCTAATTTCAAATATTCATAAATCCCAAAACCATTTTGTGTTCTCCAAACATAGCCCATACTTAAGCTATCAAATCCATTCAAAGAAACACTACCAATTTTTTACTCTGAGATCATCTTCTACCTTAAGCACTCTCTCTCTCTCTCACTCATAAACCAACCTAAACACTCATCTGTTAACCTAAAAATCCAACCTTTACTACAATGTCGAACTCAGACGAATCAACGGCCTCTGAACTTGATATCCCTACCTACCCTGAAGCCACCACCGTTACTCAAGGAGCTACTACTGTTCACATCGAGCACTTCTTCAACATCAAATACCTTGAGGGTCTTGGTCTTAACATTGAAGAAAGCTTGCTTAAGTGCGAAATAAGGGGCTACTTCAACGATAACCAGAAGATATACCCAGAACTTATTAGAATGTTCTGGAGGAATGCAAGGTTCGAAACCTAACAACAGATAGTATCTACAGTGCTGGAAAGAGAAGTGATTATGTCCACTGAGTCCATAGCCAAAATTACTGGCTGTATCAGGGAACAGAATCAATACAGGCTGAACTGAGCTGAAAAATATGGCAATCATGTGAGCAAAGTACTCTGCAATAATAAGACCGCTGAAGAAGAGAAGATTGAATACAAAAATATGCGGGAAGAAGCCAAAATCTGGCAGCAGGTGTGCAACAAGAGTATCCTGCACAAAGCTGGGTCTAAGGACTCAATCACGGACCTACACAAGTTCATGATATTTCACTTGATGGAAGGCATTCCATTCAATCTACCATAAGCCATCTACTTCAACATTCTGAGGATGATGAAGACCATAGGCGGTAATGATGATATTTTTTATGCTGCATTGTTGAATAAAATTTTCTGGGATCAGAAAGTTTATCAACGTTTCTATGATGAATTGGACGATGCTGAAAATGAGGCAATCATGAGGAAACGAGAGCTGATTGCAACCCAACAGAGATTTGGGGAGTCCAACATAAAGCCTATGAAGATAAAGCTTACTGCAAAGGTCCTAAGGGAATTGGACGAAGAAAGTATAAACAAAAAGAGACATGAGCAAAGTAGGCTCATTCAAAATGATGAAGAAGAGGAAATAGATTTCCTGGGTCTTAGAAAGAAGATCAAGAAGCTGATGAAAGATCAGGAAACTAGGAAGGTGACAAGGAAAATGTCACAGCAGCAAGAGGAAGAAGCAGAAAAAGAAAGAAGAACTAAGAAGAGAAATGTTGCACCTGCACCGTCCAATCCTCCTGCACAGGTTGAGAAGCGTCCAAGGACTGCTCCGTCCAAACCTGCATAGGTTGAGCAGCGTCCAAAGACTGTTTCAGTGAAACCTGTACCAGAAAAGCCCAAAGTTCACAAATTGAAGATAATGAGTGACTCTGATGATGATGATAATTTACCAATTGGCCAAATCAAGAGAAAAGCTGAAGAAGTTGAGTCTAGACCGCAAAAGAAACAGAATGTATCTGCAGCGTCCAAAGCAGGTGATTTTGTTTTCCCTGCCAAAGTGCCCAAAAGGATTAAGACTCAGGCTACAAGGCCAAGAAGAATTCCTATACCACCCCCTTCCTCTCAAGACACTAAAAGTGAATCTACCACTGCTCCACAAGCTACTCCAACAGTTGCTTCCACATCTGCACCAACATATTGTCTACCTCTCCAGCTGGACCTCACAAGAAGAGTGTGTCCAAGGGACACCTGGAGAGATGCATGGGTACCTTGGACCATTCCACCATAGGTCCAAGTGAAGTCAAAAGAAGAGATAGACAAAGAAAGGTTCCCTGTTGCCTTCTTCACAAGGAATGAACAGAACTACTGCAAGAAGAGAGACGTGATTTGGAGATCTCTTCAGGAACCACTTGAGCGAAATCTCACCAAAGTTGTTACACCAGACTGGATGATGTATGATTATGTTCATCCTCAATCCGCAGTCTATGCTTCATTACCAGAAGGAACCATCATTTGTAATCCTCCACCAACATGGACAAGAGAATCTTATCCAAACTTGGTTAGGATGGAACGCCCTCATACATGTCAAACTGGTACTTAGCAAAGGGTGCGTCTAGTAGCTAAAGAGCCTCTTGAACCAGAGGTAGAGATAACTTCCAAGTATGCAAGGCCTCTACTTGATAAATCTAGCAAACCATAACAAAAGAAGAAACCTACTCTAAAGAAGCCAACCACTGCCAACATAGACAAAGAAATCATTGCTGAACTACAATTGGCTTATAAAGAAAGCTTAGACCCTTCCAAGTCTCCATAAGTTCCAAGGGTGAGATGGGTAAAGGATATTCAGCTCTGGACCCCTATCACCAAGTTCCTACCACTTCCACCAGGAACTCCAGTGTTGAATTTCCAACCCAATGATTATGATGATCTTGGCAAACTGTTCCAACAAATGTATCTGCAAGATCAAGTAATAGCCTATCCCCCTCGCCTCCATATCAATCGCTCAACTGATATCAAGTTTGTTCTTGATAAGGTATGTCCCAGACTACCTCTTTATGATGTTGGAGAGAAGAAAGGCTTCAAGTACTACGGTACTGAGATGCCGTCTAGAGAAGAAAAGATTGAACTGAAGTTCTCATCAAAGCCATGGAAACATTTATTTGACAAGTCTGGCAAGCTTGTAAGACCACTTGATATGTACAAAGCCAAGACATTCTGGCAGCAAATCCTATGGGAAGATACTAAAAAAGCTTCAAGTTCTGGATGCTCCAAAGACGATCTTATTCATCCACCAGAAGGCCTTGAAGTCCTGCGCCCAGTCAAGACGTATCATTTCACTGATATGTTTGCTTGCTTTCTGACTGATAATGATAATTTTCTTGATGTCTTAAGGACACTACCAATCATCAGAAGCAACAAAGTATATGATATTCATCATCTTGACCATGCTGAATTTGCACAAGAGATTCAGATGCTTCATGAACAACAGAGGGCTGAAGATGAAAGAGCTCAGCAAGAATAAGCTAAAAGAAAACAAGCAGCAGAGGCTGAGAAAGCTCGTTTAGAGTAGATTGAAAAAGAAAATGCTGAAAGAGCTATGCAAAGAAAAGCAGAAAATGTTGCCAAACCACAGGTAACTCAAGCCGAACTGGACGAAGCTTCTGCGAAAGTAAATGAGGTGCTTATTCAACTGGACTTAGAAAATGAAGTACAAGTGGACGTTGAACACTTTGTAACTTCACAAGAGGAACAAATTGTCCAATCTGAAGTGTCCAAAGATGAAGAAATGCAACTAGTGGTTGAGACTGAAGCGCCACAACCATCGAAGTCTACAGCTGACAAAGCTACTCCTGAAGTTGCTACCAGTATGCATGTTACTGATGTGTCCAACGAAGCACACTCTGGAATGAGACAAGTTATGCCTGCCAGTTCCTCAAGTCCAAGGGCTATCGTTCCTTTGCGATTTGTTGAACTCAGGGTGTTTCCGAAAATTGTGTCCAAGAGATTGTGCAACAAGCTCTTAGGCAACAGCAAACTGAGACAGAGGTTGCTCTTCGTGCTTTCCAGGAGAGGCAACAATCTGAAGCTGCACAACATAGATTAATGATATAGAATGCTATTACTGATCAATTCATACAACTCTCACAGATGCTGGTAAATCAGATCCAGTCAACTGTTGCTAATCTCATTAGCACTGTTGCTCATCCTGTTCAACATATGCCTCAGCAGTATCCACAGCAACCACCGGTTGAACAACCTGCACCACCACCTCAAGCACCACCAGAGCAACCACCTCCACCATAAGATCCACCTCAACAGTCCTAAGTGACCATGATGGTCAAATCATTTTTCCATCTTTCGAACCCATTTTTTTGTTGATGACAAAGGGGGAGAAATCGGAATTTTGATGTCATAGAGTAGTTTTTTTACTTACACTACTCTGTGAAACTCTCTTGGCTATTCATTTAATATATGAGGTGTCTTTGATCATAAATTCTGCATTCATATCTATGACATGTTTTTCACTTTGATACCCGTTATTTCTGATACATTGTTAACATGCAATATTCTCTGATATATCTTATCAAATGCATAAGAAATGTTGAACTCAAGGGGAGTACTTCATTTCATATATTTTCACCCTGTCAACACTTACTGGCATAGCATAATCATTCATATAAACATTGCTCTGATATCTTTATATGATTATGTATTTGCTCGCATCAAAATTTAGCATTATTTGTCATCAACAAAAATGGGGAGATTGTTAGAATCTAAGACTTTGGACGATGTCCAACCCCTCAAACTTCAGTTTTGATGATAAAAAATAAGATTAAATTTTTGAAGTATCTAACTATTTATGTTTGAGTATTATAGGTACTACACCGTCCAATGCCTCAATGGTATTGTATTTCTTAAACTCAAACAAGATATCTCTATGTGTAAAGTGCGTCCAATGAGTAACTGGAAACTTGTTTTCTAAGTATAAAACCCAGCGTCCAATGCGCTGTTATTAAAATAAGCGTCCAATACATTGTGAAAACAAGTGTGTAAACACTGCATCCATTTGAGGAAGCATCCAGCGCTTATATAACTTACATTATCCTTTCTATTAAACAGTTATATAACACATCCATAATGTGTAATAGTACACTTATGCTTTTCGATGTTGATTCTCTGAAATGTTCCTTATTCCCTTTCTTATCAATTGTGATATTTCATTTGAAAATTCGAAAGTGTACCACAGGGGACAGAAAAGCTTCTCTCTGCAAAAACTGTACTAAAGTGGAGGTGCTACATGTACTGTTGTCTCCTCCCTCTCTCCACCCCGAGCTGACACGTAGCAATGGTCATATGATTGTGAGAGAATGGTTATTGGCAAAGGCACAGATCCTACAACAGATATATTCATCAAGCTTCCTATAAATAGAGGATCAAGCTCAAGAAATCAACAACGAAGCATTCAAGTTTTCTAAGAGCTGAAACTTTGCTAAAACGACTGGACAGCCTACACTTGAGCAAAAAGAGCGATCTTCTTAGCTTTTCTAAGTCTTTATGTGTATTCAAGTTACGTTGTAATATCCTCTCTGTGAGAGTTATCTATTAACTTGTAAACAAACTGTTGTTTGGAAAGCCAAGAGTGGCTTAGTGACAAAGAATACTTGGGTGTTATTTAATCTTAAGGGGAGATTAAAGGTGTGCCAGAAGTGGCTTAGAGAATACTTATAGCCGGAAGTGGCAGGGTATATAATACTGGTTTGTAATCAGAATTTGATTAGTGGAACTCTTCAAAAGTTTTTGAAGGATAACTGGAGTAGCTCAGGTTGAGTGAACCAGTATAAACTAAGTCTTTTTACTCTATCGCTTTTAAGCTTACTAGTTATTCTTTTAAGCTACTTCTTCTCATCATACGCACAAGTCTCTTTACTTTATATTTGCAGGAAAAAAACATTTTGCTTTAAGCTTGGACGATACACTAAAATGCAGTTTCATTGAACTGTTATTTTAAACAACTGGACAATAGCTGCAATCTTCTGTTTTGCAAGTTCCTTGTAAAACTTAAGTTGAAATATCTCCATCTTTGCGAAAAGTTTGTAAAGTTTTATCTAACACACTATTCAACCCCCCCTTCTAGTGTGATTCTCTACATTTCATAAAGGATCCAAAATGAGCTACACTAACCCTTTGGAGCTCATTTTTGTCGAGGAAGTATCCCTCAATGCTAGCAAACTAGAGATAAAAAAAAAACATATCAATCTGATTACTGGTTTGGAAGTTATAGGCCGAGGTGGTTTATGTAAACATAACTATTGATTTGATTCAACAAGTCCAAATTGAGCCGTGGAGCTTATTTTTGTCGAGTAATAAGTAGCCCTCAATACTAAGAAATTGTTACAACCCCCTCCACATCAATTGGAGACTTGGTATGCATCGAGGTTAATTGTTAAGAAAATGCAGAACTTGACCCAATAAGCTTGTCACCAATCTTGCTTACTATTTGATATACTTCTTTGTTTCGTACAAATTGAGTTTGGAGCTTATTTTAGGTGCTTGTATTAAGAGTTACAAGTATGCATAGTGTTTATTTTTTTGTCTACATGTTGTGTGTGGGTGCACATACAAATGTGTGAATGATGTGAATTGATGTGTTATGTGTTAGTGGAGAGCAAAACTCAATAGCTATGATCTTGTCTAATGTAACGACCCAATTTTCACCTATAGGAATTTACATCATTAAGTTATTTTAAGAAATTAAATATTTCCTAAAATAAGCCTTGTTTGAATGAAAGAGAATTATGAATGCAAGAAATTGCGAGTAATTCTTTTAATATTGTGTGAATTGTGCGATATTTAGATTATGTGTGAATTCTTTTATGATCATTTTATTTGATTTCATGTTTTAATAATTCAATTATTAATTATTTTCTATATGTTGTTATTATTGTGATTCTAGAATGAAAATATGTTAGCTTTTGGGCCTAGAAAACAATAAAATAAAAATAAAAGCTTATGGGGTGCGAATAGTAGAAAAAAGGGGTGCTAGAAGTAAATCTGTTCAGTTTCTAAAACAAGAATACCGAAAGTTTTTTTTAATTTAATGGGAATAATTATTATTAAATTACTATCTTAATTACTTAAACAGAATTATTAAATAAAAATAATAAATTAGAATATGAAGAGGTAGAATAATGGACAATTAAAGGCTTAATAATCATAGGATTTATGAGTTCTTATCCATCATTAGTCCTATTTATCACCTTGTCTCCTAACTTAGCCTATAAATACCACCCTTCATTCCTTAGTTCAACACACCTTCCTAGAGAGAAGTTAGAAAGATTAGAAAAAAAAACTAGAGAGAAGGAAGCTTTTGGAGCTCTCCTTAGTGGTGGTGGTGGTGTTGAGCACGTGGTTGAGGGAAAGGAGGAAGAGGCTTTCAACTTCATCCAAGCTTAGGAGAAATAGGTAGGTGAGATTGTATTTTTAAGATGTTATTCTATATGAGTGTGGAGATGGACCTCAAAAGTCCTCTCATTTCATTGTTTGATCTTATATATGCATGACATGTATTTCTATAATTGTTTGTATGTTATTATTCTAAGTGTGTATGGATTAAATATTGAAATTGGATGAATGCTATGATGAAATTGTAAGAACAAGTATGAACATGATGAGTGTAGTAAGAAAATCATGAATTCAGTCCTTTAATCCTAGAAGGGGGAGTGATTTTTATGATCCCTTGTTAATGTTTTCTTTATTTTAATTATTATTAAGTATAATGATGTTATTAAACTACGAAAGATACATATTTCTTTACATAACTTGAATGAGAAAAATTATATTTTTGAGATATATTGGTGTTACATAATTATATTGAAATTATAACTATGAAAGTCCTTTATTTTAGGGAGAATTATTATTGCAAGTGATTATTATCAATTGTATGTGAAATGTTTTATTTAAATAAATACTAAATTTTATAGGTTGACAATGTTATTATTTTATATTGGAAATGTTTGTTATCATAAGTAACCTTTATATATATATATATATATATATATATATATATATATATATATATATATATATATATATATTCCAAACTTATTTAAATAAATAAATTATATTTTTAGTTACGAATGATATTAAGTATAATGGAGATATCAAATATTTGAGATTATATACTTATGTATGACTTTATTATAATAATTTTCTTATAGTAACGAATATTAAATGTAATTATTTCCATAATGTTTTGAAAAGCAAAGCATGGAAAATAATAAGTTTAAATCAGAATTATATATAATTACGAGTATTTGTTAAGTGTAAATATGTGAACGCGTTTAATATGTTGTCACCGTTAAAATGCATTATATTATGTGTATGAAATTGTTATGACTTGGAATGATTGATAGTGTACCAAGATTATTATTTATTTATGTTTCTCGTACCATATCCTTTATATAAATTGCTAAAGGGTGAGAATGACCCTTATGAGTAGTTTTACTCTGTAGAAATATTTCGAGAGTAAGTACCTTAGAGCCTTGAGGACTTGGACTAACCAAGTTGGACGGAAGGTACGATTGGATGTGGTGCAGGAAGCTACGGTTTGGTACACCACAAGTTGAGATGCGTGGCCTAGGTAAGAGGTCTAAGGGATGGAAGGCATTGAGTGTGTGACATCCTAATGGGTAAGTCAGCCCCCTACGTTCCGGGACTGATAATGCCAGCTCGTAACATCCCAATAAACGCAGAGACACTTATGATGATGCGGAAACGATTCGCTGAGTATTCTGGAAAGTTACGCATAATGAGATTATTCATCTGATAGACGGTATTGGTGTCAGCATACCAAGATGGATGTTGACTGCACAGGTATAGGACTGTGGCAGGGTTGAGGTATACTTACTCCCCATCGCTTCCCGAAGGTTGAATCGTGATCAGTGGCTGATCAACCGAGAGTATGGATCCATACAGTGATGATGATGTAAAGAAGAAGATGATGATGGGATGAGACTTAGGATGTCTAGACTTTTCTACTATATATATATATATATATATATATATATATATATATATATATATATATATATATATGTGTGTGTGTGTGTGTGTGTGTGTGTGTGTGTGTGTGTGTATGTGTGTGTGTGTATGTGTGTGTGTGTATACATGTATATATATGGACCCAGCAGCATGGAACATGGAAGTAACGTTTAACCCGACTGGACAGTGGTTTTTCCATAGAGGTGATGGTAGATGTTACTATCAAGGAGATCTCATCATTCTTAACCCACCAACAATAGGCACACCGATAGTATCACCTGAGCTTATCTTTCCTGTTGGAATATTCTCTGTACCTGACTAGGAGCAGCTCATTGTGAATCCTGGACTTGTCAATGAGTACATATGTCCGCCTCTGTCACCTCTTATACATGGGGGCGATGACCGTCATCCTATTGAGATCGATGACGAGGGTGGGGACTAGATTTATGTTAGGTGTTGCTCTGATGGGATAGGTTGGTCAGTGTTCTCTGTTTGTAGTTATCTTATGTTGCTTTAATGATTTATCTTTTGGATATTTCAATTGTATTAACCTTTAGTTATGTTTATCAACTTTGTAAGAACATTTTGAATAATGATTAAGTTATATTTCTTTTCATATTGGTGCTTACATTTTAATTTCCACAATTATCCAAATATGTTTTCAACATTCGAAAAATTCACATGGATTTTCATGAAAATAAAACAAGACTTTTATTAAAATTAAATACAAAGCGCTTTATGTATGTTTCATAGTAATGTAACCAGGGATGTTACATCTAAGATGCATGATGATGGATTATCTACTGATAAAATGTTAATTATGCATGTGTTTGTTGATTGTTAGTGGAGAGTTGATCATGATAGGTGTGATCCTATCTAAGATGTAGAATACTAGATCGTGTGCAAAATTTTCTTGAGTCGACGGCAGCCACGCACCGTGAGTGGGATTAGTCTCTGATCCAGTGGATTGGGGGATATTTGTGGTCTCTGACCTGGGACAAAATTTTTTTTATAAATGATGCATGTGTTTGACTTTATGTGTAATTGGTTAGCGAAGCAAGGACTACAAAGGGGGCCAAATGCTAAGAGTAAGGCGCCTTCACATCCCCAATATCAAGATGATTTAGATGATACATATGTCAGTTTGATTATTTGATAGTTATTTGTTGGAGAGTTTCTATGGCACCTCCAATAATTTTGGGGGTTTTGATACTGTTGATTTTTTAACCAATCATATTGTATGTCATCTTTCTTCTCATTGATTAAAAGAAACTTTTATTTTATTTTTTTCAAATTAGTCCTTAATTAATTAAAATATTTTTAAAAAATTTAAAATTACAACTATTTTAAATTAAAAAATCTTATTAAACATAAGTTTAGAAGTCTGAGCCCTAATTTCCTTCACTCTTTCACCAGTCATTTTTTTAAAATGAAAACTTTTAAATTACAAACTCTGACTCTTCCATTTTATAATTCTCAAACGAATTGCTTCTAACAACTCTGGCTCTTCCACCTTTAAATTACATACTATGGATGTTATATGTGGGTTCGGGGGGCAATTTGCAAACTACGTGATGTTTATGATCCACCCCCAAATACGTTTGATACTATATACGATTCAAAGATCTCTTTCTCTTGCATATGATCCAACCCCAAATACGATTCAAGAGTTGGGCTCACGTGTTGACAGCCGAAATCGGAACAACACAATACGTACAACACTGTATGACACTATTGCCTAAACAAAAACACATAGAAACAGACCAACATGGGTCTCTTGCATGTGATACCAATAAAAGAGACAATAAATCTATTTATCTATCTATACTCTAACAATTAAGGATAATTTTAAGAGTTATTTTACTGGTGAAGGAGATGAAGGATATTAGGGTTCAGATTCAATGTGTTTTACCAACGATGGAGGTGAAGGAGATTAAGATTCAAACTTCTAAATTTATGTTTAATCAGATTTTTTAATTTAAAATAGTTGTGATTTTAATTTTTTTTTTTTAAATATCTTAATTAATCAAGGACTAATTTGAAAAAAAAAGTTTTTTTAATTAATGAAAAAAAGATGACATGCAATTTGATTGGTTAAAAAATCAACAGTATCAAAACCCTCAAAATTATTGGGGGTACCATAGAAATTCAATATTTGTTGTTGTTTTTATACTTTTTTTAGTGTTTCGGCTATTGTACTTCATTTGTTAACATTATCATTTATATATGATTAATTATATTTATTTTGATATTATTATTCATGTATGATTTTTTTTTATAGTAATGCTTTTTTTAATTTAATTTAATTTATACATCCAAGTTTTGCAAATAATATGATGGTAACGAACAAATTAAATATTTTAAAAAATAACATTAGAGCCCACACTTTTTGTGATGCTAATATATAACATCACCTTCATGTAGAGCTATCAAAACGGGTCAGTTCAGCCTACTGGGCCCGGCCCACCTCGACCCACCTAATAGGTGGGTCAACCCAACCCGGCTCACTTCTTGGTGAGCCTTAAAAATGCTGGTCCGGCCTGGCCCACCACGGGTTGGTGGGTAAACGGGTTGACCCACCTAAAATTAAAAAAAAATCAATTTTTTTTAAAAAAAAATTAGCTTCTATTTTCTTTTGTCATGTAAAAATAGCAACCAAAAGTTGCCAAAATACACCGAAAATAACACATTTTCAAATTCAGTAACATTTTTAAATTCATATTCATATATTCATTAACATCATACATTTCCTAACAAATTTGGATCTATCAAACATTATACATTCACTAACATTTTCAAATTCAAATTAATATATCATCAACCTCAAGGGAACTAAGACAATGTAAAATTTTCTAAGTGGTCTAGTGAGGCTTGTGATGTATGTGAGGGAGGGTAGTTTTTTTTTTTTTAAATAAGTGGGCAACTCGCGGGCCAACCCGGCCCACCACGAGTTGACCCATGTGGGCCGGGTCAAATTTTTTAAATAATTGAAAGGTACAATTTTTTTAACCCGGCCCGGCCCAAACCCGTGGTGGATCGGGTTGGCCCGCGGGTCACGGTCCATTTTGACAGCTCTACCTTCATGGTCTATGCTATTAGCGTCAATTTTGCCTCTGCTTCGTGTATGCAAAAAGTTACGTCTAGTTTTTTTTTTATTTTATATAACTTCAATAGTTGCATTTGTAATTTGCGTTAATCTCAAAACATGGCCAATCGTCATTGCTTCAACTATTTTGATGTCAAACGTTAAGCCAATGTTAATGTCAATTTAGTGTCGACTTCCGTTGTTTAATGTTGACATTTTTTTCAACCCGGCCCGGCCCAAACCCTTGGTGGACCGGGATGGCCCGCGGGTCACGGCCCATTTTGACAGCTCTACCTTCATGGTCTATGCTATTAGCGTCAATTTTGCCTCTGCTTCGTGTATGCAAAAAGTTACGTCTAGTTTGTTTTATATTTTATATAACTTCAATAGTTGCATTTGTAATTTGCGTTAATCTCAAAACATGGCACAATAGTCATTGCTTCAACTATTTTGATGTCAAACGTTAAGCCAATGTTAATGTCAATTTAGTGTCGACTTCCGTTGTTTAATGTTGACAAAAAGCTGATGCTAAACTACGGTTTTCATGTAGTATATGAAGATGAAACAAGAGAATATATTACATTATTCATCAATATATTTATTTTCAATATTGTTAGAAAGCTTAAGGACATTTACTTATACTTTTGTTTCCTAATTTCATTTTCTGTTTTCATCTTTTAATTACAAAACCGTCACATTATTTTCAATCTATTTATTATTTTAAAATATTTGTACAGTAAATAAAGAAAACAAAAAAAAATTATTTTTAGTGTTTTCTGTACAAATATTTAAAAATAGTAAATAAATTAAAAATAAATTGGCATTTTTATAATTAAAAAATGAAAACAAAAAACAAAAATACAAGTAAATGTCCCTTTATTTTCTCTTTTCATGCCTACTCTATCACTATTCTGGTTACCAACTTTTGGAAAAAAAATATTAATTAGATACAATTTTCTAGGTGTTCTTGACATTATTTTTTAATTAGAATTAAAATTTCACTTTAATATTCTAATATTAATTTTGAATTGAAGTTTTTGTTACATATATATTATCAAAGTCAAACTTCTTTTTATTTTTTTATGAAAAGCACCGTTAAAAACACTTCAAATAATTGCATTATTTATAAAAGAAAATAATTCAAAACTTTAAATAAATCATAACATATGTGATATGTCCTAGTAATATCATGTCCGATTTAAATCAAGTATCGCATCATCAAGTATCACTTTCTTCCCTTTTTTATATCTGTACAAAAAAGCATTGTCCAAAAAAAATTTTCTGAAATCAAAAAAGCTTGGTTGCCACATAGGAGAGTATACCCAACCCAATCGTCCACTCATCACACCACTTTAGATTTAGATAACAAGCTAGCGAGCCGTGGTTGAGATAAAGATTGCAACATCTACTCAATAAGCATAAATTCCCTTTCTTCTTCAAATATTCGAAAGCAACACAGCGAGGATTCCCACCTCCTAAAGAAAATCAGTAACCACGCGGGTCTATCATCATCTCTCCACCACAACCACAACATCTTTCTGACCCTTTTTCTTTTTGTCAAGTTTCTCTGTGTCTGCCCCACTTCCTTGCTTTCTTAGGTTGCTAAATATATCTATCAGCAACATACTGAAGAAAGAAATTACTATATATGGTGGTGGCTTAATTTTCGGTCCCCTCATGTTGAGTAGCTAGTTACAAACATATTTGCACCCTTGTACTCACTATTCTTCTTATCTTTTCATATTTGTGAAGTATATGTGAAAATGGACTATATACTATTAACCAATAAAAGATTTAGCATAATTGGTAGAAAACTGGATTTTTTAATCATGTTATCAGATATTCAATTTCTGACTTTGTTGGAAGAAATAAAACCACTTTAATAATCTCTAAATTCTCTACGTCTAAAAAAGAATCAGTCTCAAACTATTAATTGGAGATATCCCTGGTGAAAACCAAAAGACTATATAATATTAACTTTCACCGGCAAGAATAATGCAGCATCATTAATTATATATGAATTTGAACTTCATTCTGCTAATCCAAAAACTATTTGCCTAATCCTGTGCCAGCAGGCAGTCTGAGACGAACTTGATGGCAAATTAATGCAATTTTTCTACAAAAAGATTAGCAAAAGAAATGAGTGAAAAGAAAACTGACTCTTCTTGTTGCTTGGTTCTGAAATAAAAGAGAACTCGCCACATAACATCTGAACCAATAATCGAATCAATGTGATGGGTTTTTCCTTAAGTTTTCAAGCTTCGACGTGAATTCATGTTGGGGTATTAGTATTCGGTTGCTGATGAGTGTGATTCACTCGTGCATCAAGTTTAAGATTACCAGCTGTAGAGTGACCTGAGACCTGACCTATAGGATCAGATTTAGAAATCAATGCAAGAGATGGTGTTGTGCCAATTCAATCAGTTGAACGTAACAGCAACAACTATAACAGAAGAATATCTATCTATCTATCTTCAATATAGAGCATGAATATAATAACCCTCGAGAGTCGCTTTCACTATCATCTACGCTGAGTCTCCAAGGAGGAATTGACCTCTTTCACTCTCTCTTAGGGCACTGCTCCATTGAAGTACTCAACTATAACTACTCAAATAAAATACATGTAATTATTTTAAAAGTGTACTTTTAACATGCTTCGATTTTAAAAGCACCATAGTGCACCAAGCATAAGGATGCACCAAGCACCACCAAACACCACGGGTCTTTCTGGGTGTGAAGCTTCCTATGAAACCAGATCCAGTTATATATAGGACTTTTGGGTTTGAGACATCCTATAAAACAATATATATAGGACTTCAGGTTTCAATCTTGAAATTACAAAGGTTCATCAACTGTTCTGGGAGTGGAATTGGCATTGGAGTTGGTGGAGAAATTTTGAAGGAAGATAGCAGTGGCCTTTTTTTCTGTTAAATCAGCTTATAACTTATTGATGAACCATATAGGTGTGGTGTGGGTGTAAATAATAGTCAACAGAGGTTTTTAATCATTTTTGGAAATGCAAAAATCCCTCTATGAAAATCTTGGCCTTTTCATGGTGTATGCTTCTTGACACGTTATCAACTCCTAAACTTGTTGTGTAGAAACATTATCACAAACCAACAAGCTGGTAGCATGTGTTCTTTGCTTTAAGGAAAATGATGAGGATGTAAGTCACTTGTTTTTCTCTTGTTTTTGGTTTCTCAACAAACTTGGTTTTATGTCTATGCTTGGTTGGGAATCTCTATGATTCTTCTTAATTATTGACCCAATTGCTCATTATCTCCAGCATGAATCTATCCTTATAGGCAAGAAATTCAAGAACTTCTTCCATGTTATTTGACACTCAGTAACGTGGTCAATTTGGTTGATGTGTAACTAAATTTTGTTTCAGCAGGGTCATGTGGATGTGGTGAACATCTGGGATCTTATCAAAGTTGGGTCTTATCCATGGGTTATGGCAATGAAGGAGCATTGCAATTTTCAAATTGGTATTTTAGCCCTTTAAATTATATTTCCCATTATGTATAGAGTCGTTATGCATAATTATATACATGGGTTTTTTCTTTTTGACAGAAATTATATACATGGGTTTAAGTATCTCTTGTATCCATCTTAATTAATTATTTCTTATAAAAAAAGTTCATCAACCATTTAACTCAAGTTTTCTTATATGTTGTTGAGCTGTAACTTGTTAACCAATTTAGCATATATTTTTAATTAGTTAATTAATTATTTTGATCACTAGCCTTTTTAAAGGATTTATTTCAAGCGCATTATAAGGTAACGGATCAATGTGTATAGATATATATTTCTGTATAAATGAAAATAACGACTTTCAAGTTTGACAATGTTTTTTTATAACTGTTCTGTATAAAAACAATGAAGTATTTTTCTCTTTTGAGAGTAAGTTTGTTTCATTTATTTGTTATTTTAAAAATTGAAAATCCTTTGTTATTTTTTAACTTTATCATTACCTCTCGTTATATTTATTAAATTAAATTGAAAGAAAGATAGCTTTAATGGCTTGTAAGATTTTGAACATTTTAATATATGACAAGATGGTCAAATACAATTTTATCTTTTATAATGGAGAATATTTATCTTTATGAAATCATCTTTAACGATTCTCTTTATGAAACAGGTACAACAATTCTCTTTTTTTTTTTTTTTTAACATAATATTATAGACCCGCTCACTGATGCTGGATCCGTCATCTCTGCTTATCCCTAACCTCAAGCAGAAGATTAAAATTGTTGTTTTTATAAGTATGATCTTATTTTTCCTTTCACCAAATATCACTATTTCTATTTTCCTTTTTCACATTGTGGTTACGTTTCATTCTTCTGTAGAGATTTTCCTTAAGTTCGCCCTCATATACTATAAAGTTCTTAAGCTACTAAATATGAACAGTGTTGAAGGAATTCCAGTTTTCCTTCCCAAGTGTCAACCTAAATTCAAATATTAATCATCCTATATATATATATATATATATATATATTTCATATGCTACCTGAAAGGCCGAAAGGAAGAGTTAAGCACTCTTGGTGTATTAAGGGGATCTGATGAGATATATATTTTGGTAAATTTAGAATGCAAGAAATTAGGATGAAGGTTCTGAAGATTAACACGGTCATAAGTTAGTCTTTTAAAATGTATGTAACTAATTTCGAAAACAGATGCAAGATTATAAGAAAATTTTCTTAGGATTAATTATATATCATTGAAAGATTTATTTGGAGAAAAAAGCGAAGAACTAATATGATGATACTTTAAAGAACTAAACTCTAGTAAACTAAATCTTTAAATGATTCATATGACAATATCTTAACCTTTAAAGGACCAGATTGAGAATTCATTCTATACTTTTCAAGAACATATTTAAGAAGGTTAAGCGAAGGTTCGTGAATAAATTTTTTGCATCTCTAATAATTTTTAAGCAAACAGTATGCAATATCCATGTCCATTTAACCATTTTGTAATGTGGAAATTCAACTTCTATATAAAAGAAGTAAATCAGAGCATATCTTATGCTTCTGATATCATCTTCACCTTATTAATAAAATTGTCTTGGCTTATAAATAAATAAATAAATAAAAACTTTTATTTAAAAGAATGATGCAACAATCTTTGAATTCTCAACTACTTGTCATAGAGACTATAATATCATTGCAAGGATCAACTATTGCCTGAAATTAAATGATAAGGTGAAGGCCACTTATGAATGACTTGATTACATTTTTAACACTAGATACAAGGAGTTAGAAATATGATGAGTATGGAGAACGTATAGTCACATTTGAATTTCTTTAATTATGAGAAAAATAATTTTTGGATATATATTAATCTATAAGTATCGTTATCGACCAATTAATCCTGTCTCATACAGAAAGAAATTTGAGGACATATAAATAAAATATTTTGCTATTTTGTCTTTGGAATTTTTGTATGTATAGAATTACTCATGTTTGTGTGAACATGGATGAACCGTACTCAAAAGTGTTTAGATTCTATAACTTTACAAGTGTGAGAAAATCAAATTTGAAGTTCTCATTGTTTCTAGTGCGGTCCATTATTTCTAGCGCATGGTCCACAGTTTCTATTCATTCTTTCCTCTTTCTTCTCAACAGCCCTAGTTAGATTCTAATCCCTATTTACAATTTATTTTTTATAAGCCAGAGATTTATCAATAGAACCCCTATTTACTGTTGTTTATTGAAATTGGCGGAGCAATTTATTTATTTATGAAAAAAAATTAACATACAGTTTTAAAGATATTGTATGTGTTGTTATCTAATTATTATAATTAAAATTTCATCTCAGTAATATACATAATTTTTTAATAGAAACCTTTTTTTCGTATATTATTGATATGAAACTCCAATTAGCATATACAACACCCTTAGAATTGTACGTAAATTTTGTCCTTTATTTATTTAGAAAATTTTCATCTGATTTGAAAAAAGACTCCAACTATTAAAATAATAAATCCAAAACTAATCAATACAAAAAAATTTTAAAAAAAAAAAAACTAAGAGAATCTAAAAATTTCGTTTCGACAACAAAAAATAATTTCATAAAAGGATGTTGACAATAAGTTGTATGAAATTAGATATTCTTATCTCATTCATACTTTTGAAAAGAAAAATGAGAAATGCCTTTCTACTGGCTATGACAAAGATGAGAAATCCATTTATAAGTTGAAAGAACGAGGAAATGAGCCTTCATTTCACAGACACAAAAAAATGCTATAGTGGTGTAAACTCTCAAACACTCAAAGCCCTTTCAACCCTTAATTTCTTATGAGTTTACAATCACAAAACCCATCAAAGTTGACCCTAATATTCTTCTCTTCCAACATGAGCAACCCTTCAGATGAGAGGGAGCAGTGTCAAAAGAAGAGGAAATCTACCATATGTGAAGCCAGCTCTGACTTTAGGACATCAAGGAGAAGATTCTGCAGCAGCAACAAAAATGAAGAGGAGATGAACAAGGAAGTTTCAACAACATTGAAGCTTTACGATGATCCGTGGAAGATCAAGAAGACGCTAACCGATAGCGATTTGGGAATCCTAAGTAGACTCTTGCTGGCTGCAGATTTGGTGAAGAAGCAAATCTTGCCTATGTTGGGTGCAGATCATGCAAGAGCTGCAGAAACTGAAGAAGGGACCCCAGTTAGAGTTTGGGACATGGACACCAAATCCATGCACCAACTCGTCCTAAAGCGTTGGTCTTCATCCAAGAGCTATGTTCTTATTGGAAAGTGGAACCAAGATTTCGTGAGGAGAAGAGATCTAAAGAAAGGTGATGAGATCGGATTTCATTGGGATCCATATAATTGCGTTTTCAATTTCTGTGTCCTTAAACGAGCTATGCCAGAGAATTAACATTTTTAAGTGTTAGTTTTATTTAATTTTACTTTCAAACCATTGAGGAAAACAATGGCCTATTTATATATATGCCTATGTAACATACAATAATAATGTTATTGCAATAGCTTGTACTTCAAACTAATTTTATTTAATACCAAGTTTCTATATTGTTGTATCTTATGAAATTAATCCTCCTATTTTTTTCTTGTTTTCGTTTTTCCCATGTCATTGCTAATTTCCATCCTCTAAACCTAGGTCTAGCATGAGATCTATGCATGGTTGAAACCTTAATTATATCTAGTGAATTTGTATCATGAGGGTGTTTAATTCCCACTTCTGTTATTATATATAACTAGATTTTAACCCGTGTATTGCACAGAATAAACAAATATTTAAGAATTTTATTTGAATTTTGTACTGTATGTAATGTAGTTTATTATATTTTTCTCTTCATACTTTCATCAAATAAATATTCATCTTCATTTGCTATATTTTTTCATACTGTCTATGTTTATTAAATAAAATATTAAATAAATTATTTGAATCACAAAAGAGAAAGCCATCAAAAACATTTAAATTAAAATTATTAAAATAAAAAATATAATTTCATCATAATAATTTAGATATTAATATGATTTCAGGTAAATTGTTCATCTTCGTGAATTAAGTGGAGATTTTTTACTTGCTTTTAACAAAAAAAATCATCATATTGTGTTATATTTTATATATAATTTATATTTTAATATATTATACAAATTAATGTATAAAAGAAAATTAAAATTTGTTCAGATAGAAGAAAATCTTGAATAATTTATTTAATTGAAAAGATAATAAATAAAAAATAAATAGTTATTTGCTTAAAAATTAATTTTAGAAACTAATTTTGCGTGGAGAAAATAATAGTGATTATGTTGATTTAATTAGATTTTTTCTACGTAATTAAATAAATATTAATTAAGTAAAATAAATTTTAATTTTTATTGGTTATATTTTATATATTTTATTCCTGTGAATCTAGTGTAAATTTTTCTACTTATTTTTATAAAAAATATTCATCCACATTGGTTATATTTTATATATTTTATTTGATAAGTTAAGTTTGAATTTCTCTTCATTCTTTAATGAAAAATATTCATCCCAATTTGTTATATTTTGTCACACTTTCTATGTTTGTAAAATTAAACATTCAATAAATTATTAAAGTCAGGAAACAGACAGCCATAAAAAATACATTGAAATTAAAATTATTATAATAAAAAATATAATTTTACCATACTAATTTAAGTATAAATATGATTTCAAGTAAAATGTTCTTTCCCGTGAATTAAGTAAAAATTTGCTACTTGCTTTTATAAATTAAAATATTCATCTCTATGTGTTATATTTTATATAATTTTTATTTTAATATATTGGAATATACATATCAATGTATAAAAAAAATTAAAATTTGTCCAAGTAGAAAAAAATCATGAACTATTTATTTAAGTGGGAAGATAATAAATAAAAATAATTAATTATTTTCTTAAAAATTAATTTTAGACACTAATTTTGCATGAATAAAATAATAGTGATTATGTTGATTGAATTTGACTTTTGTTATGCAATTAAATATATATTAATTGTGTAAAAGAAAATATAATTTTGATTGCACAAAAATCTTTAGGGGGTGTTTGTTTCACGGATTATTTATTTATTCTCGGGACTATGGAGTTGAAAAAATTTATTCTCACGTTTGTTATGAGGTAATAAAACAATTATTACTGGATATATCACACATTTCTTTAAAATACCCGGGAATAACATTCCTTTGTTATATTCCCAGGAAAAAATATTCCCAGGATTAAAGAAATAATCCGTGAAACAAACGTCTCCTTAGTAAAAATATTTTATCCCCGTGAATTCATTGCAATTTTTTCTACTTGCTTTTATAAAAAATATGCATCCCCGTGTGTTATATTTTATATTTCTAATATGGTAAGTTATTTTTAAACTTTCTATGTTTGTAAAGTAAAACATCCAATAAATTATTTAAGTCAGGAAAGATACAATCATAAAAAATACATTTAAAGTAAAATTATTATAATAAAAAATAAAATTTCACCATCATAATTTACATATTAATATGATTTCAAGAAAATTATTCATCTCTGTGAATTAAGTGAAAATTTTCTACTTGCTTTATAAAAAAAATATTCATCCCTATGTGTTATATTTTATATATAATTTTTATTTAATATATTGGCATAAACATATCAATGAATAAAATAAAATTAAAATTTGCCTAATTATTTGGTTAAAAATTAATTTTAGAAACTAATTTTTCATGGAGAAAATAATATTAATTCAGTTGATTTAATTTAATTTTTGTTATGTAATTAAACATATATTAATTATGTAAAAGAAATTTTAATTTTGATTGGACAAAAATCTTTAGTAAAAAATTTATTCCTATGAATTTAGTGTAAATTTTCCTACTTAATTTTATATAAAAAAAATTCATTCCCGTGTGTCATATTTTATATATTTTATCTAGTAAGTTAAATATAAATTTTTCTACTTGTTTTTATAAAAATATGTTAATTCCCATGAATTAAGTCTAAATTTATCTTCATACTTTCTTGAAAAATGTTCATCCTCATTTGTTATATTTTTTCATATTTTGTATGTTCGTAAAATAAAATATTTAATAAATTATTTAAGTTATGAAAGAGACAACCATAAAAAAAACTTTTTTATGGGAAATGTATGCTAAAGAATGACAATAAGGTAGGACATCTCAATTAACTATATTAATTGACACTCCCTACCTTACAAAAAAATACATTTAAATTAAAATTATTATAATATAAAATATTATTTTACCAAAATAATTTAGATATTAATGTGATTTTATATAATTTGTTCATTCCCGTAAATTAAGTGAAATTTTTCCACTTGCTTATATATATATATATATATATATATATATATATATATATATATATATATATATATATATTCATCCCTATATGTTATATTTTATATATAATTTTTATTTTAATATATTGGTGTATACATATCAATGTATAAAAGTAAAATAAAATTTGTCAAAGTATAATAAAATAATGAATAATTTATTTAAGTGAGAAGATAATAAATAAAAAATGAATAATTATTTGCTTAAAAGTTAATTTTAGACACTAATTGTGCGTGGAGAAAATAATAGTAATTATGTTGATTTAATTTGATTTTTGTTATTTAATTAAATATATATTAATTATATAAAAAGAAATCTTAATTTTGACTGGACATAAATTTTTAGTAAATAAGTTTATCCCCATGAATTCAGTGTAAATTTTTTTCTTGTTTTTATAAAAAAAAAAAAAAAATTGTTCCCCGCGTGTTATATTTTATATATCTAATATGAAAAGTTAAGTATGAATTTAAAAACATGTGTATGATTTCTTTTTAAAAAAACTACTGTAATTTATAAAACCCTATTTAAAAAAGGCTGAATTAAAAAATAATAATTTAAAACAATTTAATTTGGTAGATTTGAATAAGCTAATTAATTTATATATTTTTTTATTGACATAAAAAAATTATTTTAATTAAAAACCCATGAATGTGTATTTATTATAATTACTATGGGTAACGTAAAAATTATTACTCTTAATTTATTTTTGTTTAAATATTTAATATTCAAATATAAAAATATATTTAACACCATGATATAATAAGTTGATCTTCTTCTTTTTAAAATAAATCACATCTTAAAGTGTCTTTTCATGGAAACAATTATAAATCCATAATTAAGATCAATATATAAGTATAACACCAAATATAGTAACAATCAAAATGAATAAAAATCTGGAAATTATTACTAATAATAAATATAATATAGAATATGTTACCTTTAATAAAGAGATATTACTAATTACTAACAATAATAAATACAAATATAAATTTTAATTTAATATACAAATATTAAAAATAAAACTGATATGTTATCGTTAATATAAAGATATAATATTAGTCAAGGTGTGATTTAATATAAAGTCATCCAATATAAATCATGGATGCGATTTATAAAAAATTTTAGCACGCTTAAATTTTATTTTTTATAGAAAAAATAAGAGCGTTCTATTTCAATTTCTTATTTCTTATATATTTAATTATGAAATTATATTAAAGTGTATTATCACACAATACCTTTGTTAAATAAATGACTTTATATATATTTAAATTGTCTAGGTGGATGTTAATTATTTATTTTCCTCTAAGTATTTATTCCATTTATAATTAATAAGAAATACATTTATAATTTTTTAATATTATTTATAAGGATTTAATATTAGTAAGGATGTGATTTAATATTCCCGTAAAAAAAAAAGGATGTGATTTAATATAAAGCTATATAATTAAAATCATGGGTACGATTTATAAAAAATAGAGCATGCGTATGTTTCTTTTTATATACCGTGTGTTTGATTTTAATGAAATAATTTGACATTACCTACTATGTGGGTTTTTTTTATGAATATTGGAAAATCTAATTTTTCCAATAAATTTAAAAAATTGCCTTTTCCAATAAGATCATGATTTATGCCCAATTTTTTTCAAAAAAAGTTAGAGCATGTTCATTAAAAGGGTGAAGTTTAATTAGCTTTGGAAATAAATTTTCATATGTATAACTAATTCATTGATTTATGTCTAGATTTTTCAAATTTATTATAAAAAATATATTTAAGACCATCATAAAACTGAGAAGTTGACTTTTGTACTGATTTTTAAAATAAATCATATTTTCCTTTCTCCTTTCATGGAAACAATTATAAACTCATAATTAAGACAAATATATCATTATAACACATAATACGGTAACAATCACATCCACATAAATAAAAATTAGAATAATTTTATATTTGAAACCACTAATCAAAAGGAAAATTACGGAGATACACGCATAGAAACCATAAACATATAAATCAAATTACAATAAAAAAAAACAATTCATCTCTAAAACTCCATAATCAAAACAAAATAATCTGTTATTTGGTTTCTTCCCATCTAATTAGCCCTAATGATGGTTACATAAAGATGATCATAGGATCATCAACCCACCAAAACTTCAAAACATCTCCAATTTTTCCTTCACAAAGTCGTACCACTTTGTAACAATATATTATTCAATAATTCTTCTCTTACTGCACATAATATTTCATTCAATAAAAACCATTTAGCATTCCTATTTATTGCCTATTCAGATTCTCCCCATTAATTTATATTTCATTCCTAAATTAATGATTTTTAAAAATTTGAAATAGTATATATACATACATATTTGTAGTTTCACGAAATAAAATTTGAATTTGAATTATAATAACAGTAAATTATAATTAAATTTGTTGATTCTCTAATTATAGTAACATAATATACTTTCCACAAATATATTAAGAAAAGTAATAAAAGAATAAAGTTAATTCTCCAAATCAATCTCCATGTTACTTTCAAAATAATTATGTTATTTCAATCTCAATATTAAACACGAAAATCTTTTATATTTCCTTATTATAATTTAATTATAATAACTGTTACATTGTTAAGCATTAAAAACATTAATTAATTATATGAATACAGTTTTAGATAGGATCATTCATCATTCGAGTACTTACCTTTGAAACTCATAACTGGATTACAAGTCATCATGAGTTGAAAGGTTGTTGTAATACAGTTTTAGATAAGATCGATGTACTCGCGCACACACACATCCTTCTTAATTAAATCAATTAACACTTTAAATGTTGTAAAGGATGACACTAATTATACATTGTTTAAATAGATTTTTTTTTTCTTAGATGTCATTTCATGTGAAATAACAAATGTGATCCTTGGTTATAAACTCATTTTCAAGCATAATTCCAGCAACATTTCTAGCTTATATAGTTCTACTAACATGTTTTTGTTAAGTGTAAACTATCTACATGAAACATACATTGAGACCTAACTTTGAAAAATAATGGGACATCAAAGATATGATGAGGGGGGCTATATGCATCCTCTAATATAAAGCATTGATGAATTTCTTCTTTTTTTTTTTTGGATAAGTCAAAAATTTTAATGAACTAAGGGATAGCACAAGATATACTCACTTAGCAGGAATGATGAATTTCATATGCTTATAATTGAAATTTGATCATAAATTATCTATATTGTTATTGTTGAATAAATGCTATTTTGGATCCCAAGTTTGGATTTCTTAATAATTACAAGTTCTTTGCTCTATTATCCTTGAATCATCCCAAAGTTCAAGTTTTTACTCAGTTAATTAGTTCTATCACACTTTTGCAGGGAAATTTTCCCTTCATCGCTAGTTGAATGGATAATGAGCACTTTTAGGCTAATACAATTCAATAACTGCATAGTTTTACTATCGAAGTTAACCTAAATCTATACCCTTATTATAGTTCTACCTTCATTTTACAATTTATATTAGTTATTATAGTTTTCCCATTTACTTTCATATTTTTTTTTATCGAAATTAATTAATGCAATTAGTTGATCACTTGATCATAACTTTTTATTAATCATTACAAAGGTCTCACCCAGAAGAAAAGCAAGCATCGACAACCATGTTTTGTAAAGGAAAAAACAACCACTCATGACAAAATCACTTTCATTACTCAAATCGTCAAATAGCATGCACAAATTGATGCAATCATTTACATTTACATTTACTAATTTTCTTTTTCTCTCTAACATCACATAACTATCATCATCTCATGTATATCCCATGTAAGATAAAATCATATTTAATTATGTAAATGAAAAGTAATTTTCTTTTTCCCTATAACATCACATAACTATCATCATCTCATTTACATTTACTAATTTCCTACATTGTGGAATTGTCCAACGAAGAAGATTTCTACGTTTAGAGTTTTAAGGTGAGGGGATCCTTTATCCCAATCCTTTTTCTGATTGTTGTTGAGGGACTGCGTGGTTTGATTGGCAATGTTCTTTCACTTGGAAATTTTCCTGGTTTCTCCATCACAATACATATGCAAATGATACTTTGTTAATTGGGGAGGCTAAAATCGAGAGTCTTTGGACTCTAAAGGCCATTTTTTAGGGATTTGAACGTGTATCTATGTTAAAGAAAAATTTTGATAAAAGTAACTTATTTGATATTAATGTGGAGGGCTCCTTTATGGTGTTAGCTTCTAATTAATTTCCTACATTGTGGAATTGGTGGCTTTCCTTTTAAGTTTCTTGGTCTTCTTATACAAGCAAAAACCCGAGAAAGGTTGTGACTTGAGCACTAGTTATAGAGTCTATGAAGCGGCAATTATCAACTTAGAAGGGAAAAAACTATCTATAGGTGGTTGCATTGTGCTAGTAAATTTTGTATAATCCAGACTTCCTTTATACTACCTTTCTTTTCTTAAAATACCTAAGAAGGTCTTGAACAGGCCGCGTTTAGAAGTTTTGAGGCCTAAGGCAAAACTTTTTTTGATACATAATATAATATAAATTTCTTCTAATTTTTTGAGCTACGAAATCGCTTCAAAGTACAAGAATAAAATAAAATAAAAAGTGACAATAAATAATTTAATAAAATAATTTTGTAAAGTAAATAAAAAATAATAAAATGATAGAACCTGGAAACCAAACAAATTCCACATTGATATTATCTACTCCAATAATTTAGCATCAATTATCCACTTTGAGAAATCACTTCAAATCTTCAAAAGAATATAAATATGAGGAGAAAAGGAGAGAAAAAAAATGATAGAATAAAAAAATTTAAAATGATGATTCTGAAATTTTTGAGATATCCTATTCGTTATATTTAAGTACATGTATTATGTAACATGTACAAAATCAATTTATCCAACCCGTTGCAATTTTATAGGAAAATTAAAATAGGTAAATCTAACTATTGATTTCCTTAATTTAGGTAATGGCTAATTCCTATTGTTGACATTGAAATTTGAAATAAAACAATAGTAATAAAACTAGTAATTAGTAATACCCCATCAGAATAGTTATTAATTACTGATAATAAAAAAAATAGCTATTAACTTTGTTCAATTATACGATCATTATAAGCTACAATAAATCAAAATTTGTTTCCTATTATAATAACCAATCTGCAAATCTGCAATCATAAGTGATATATTATATATATATATATATATTAATATTATATTATATAGTAACAATTGAAAAGAAATGGGGCCTAAGGCTGTGGCCTTGCACAATACACGGCCCTGGTCTTGAATATTCTAAAAGGATTACAAAGAACTTTCCTACGGACAAGTGGGCATGACCCTCACAAAATTGTATGGGTTAGCTAAGAAAAAATTTGTCAGGAAAAATCTTGTGGTGGTTTTAGGAGTAAAGGACTTGGTTTTCGCTCTTATCTTATTTGGTAGAAAAGGGGAATAGGTAAGATTCTAGCATGACATTTGTATTGAGAATTCTAGCTTGAAACATTCTTTCTCTCGCCTGTTCCAAGTCTCTATTAATTAGGATGCGTGGGTGGATGGAATGGCAAAATGGTATGATAATAATTGGTGTTAGGTTTGGAGATGGAGGAGGGATATTTTTGTGTCGGGAGAGGAGTTGTTCGTAGATCTTCTAAATGCCTTGAGCTATGTCTCTTTGTGTAGAGATTTATTTGATCAACGGGTATGGAAGGAGGACTCTTCCAACCTTTTTTTGTTAAGTCAACTAACATGTTTCTATAGGCTCAACTAATGTCAAAGAGTTCATACTCCTTTCTTTGTGTTATATGTAAAAAAACTTTGGAAGAGCCCAGTTCCACTCAAAGTGTTTGCATTATCTTGGTAAGTCCATTTTGGATAGATTGTTGGCTCGAGTTAATCTTTGTAAGAGAGATGTATTATCTCAAGTGCAGGATATATCCTATGTGTTGTGTTTTTTCCATTTCGGAATATATTCATCCCTTAGTCTTATCTTTCCCGATAATAAATCAAATTTGGTATGCTGATTATGCATGGCTAAGGTATATTACGGTCTTACCAAATAACATTTTTTATCATTACATATTAGTTCTCTTTTAAGAAGGAAAAAGTTGCGCTTTGTCCATTTTTTTTGGCACTCATGGTGTGGTCTAGTTGGATTATGCATAACAAAATTATATTTCTTGGTGTGTTCGTTTGACTTGTATTTTCAATTTGATAAAGGTCAGATCGTAGATATGTTTTAATAACAAAGTGTGTAATGTTGAATATTTTTTTTTTTTACTGTTGTATTGATTATTTAGTTTGTCTCTATTGAAACGTCAATGTGAGAATCTTATATTCTTTGTACTCTATTTATCAATAAATTTTTGCTAATAAAAAATATTTAATTATTCCTTTTATATATCTTAGGGATCTTAATACTTTTCGATTACGCTCTCGTATGTACATGAAAACCTCTCAAATGCGTTTGATAGATACATCTAGCTTTGATGATGCCAGGTCAATTGGGACTCCTAACTCACTTCTAGTGCATAATTGATAATTTATTTTTCTTATCCCTTGTGCACACAAAATTGTATATTTCCGGTAATTAATGTTGTGTTTGCCTATGCTGCTGATATTGGTTTTTGTGAAGTTGCTCATGCTGAACTTTGGGCCATTTATTTGGGAGTATCTTTTGCGTGGCAGGGTTTTAGGGAGCTTATTGTGGAGTCAGACTCCAAAATTTCTATCCAATTGCTGTCAAAGGGCTGTACTGCATCACATCCATGTAGTGCTCTGGTGAATAATATTCTATCTTTTAATAGAATAGGTGCTAGGTTTGTGTGGAGTCATACTCTCCTAGAGGCTAATCAGGTTGCTGATATTCTTGTTAAGTTTGGTCAGTCATTAGGAAGTCAAATTAGGATGTTTGATTTTATTCTTTCCCTTTTGTATAACGCTGTTATGACAGACTGTTGTTCTACCGTGTTTTCTAGCGATTTTTTGTAGCCACTTTAGACAAAACACACTCCCTGAGGCGTGCAAGAGCACTGCCCTAAAGGACTTATCCGCGGATCTCCGCGCAAGCCCCCCAGATACAACAGGAACTTCTCATAATGTACTGAGGCACAGAACTGGCAAGTAATAAATTTAACCCAGAAACAGAAGAGAAAGAAAAGACGAAGAGGGTGTATCGGAGCACTTCCCAAACGTGTAGCACGAATGGGTAGGATCTCCGCGCAAGCCCTCCAGGATACAACAGGAACTTCTCAGAATGTATTGAGGCACAGAACTGGCAAGTAATAAATTTAACCCAGAAACAGAAGACAAAGAAAAGACGAAGAGGGTGTATCGGAGCACTTCCCAAACGTGTAGCACGAATGGGTATTTAAAAGCGGAAAAAATTAAAACATTAATAAAATGAACGTTAAATAAAATATACGATAATATCTTTAAACGGTAAAAAACAGATACGATCGTAAATTTAAAACGGCCATAAACTGATACGATCGTACATATAAAATGGTAAAAAATAGATACGATCGTACATATTAAAATGGTCATAAACAGATCTGATCGTACACATAAAACGGTCACAAAATAAAATCCCTTATTTTTCGTAACCACACAACTCAATAAAACGGTAACATGAAAAACATGATTTTCAGGTAAGCTTTAAATTCAAATAAACTTAAACCGAAAATAATAAATAATTTTATTAAATCACAGTGTAAAAATAATACAAAGCCCATTCTCGCACGTACAAGGGGGCAAATCGATGGATTTGCACTACGAAAGGCCCAAACTCATGCGCACGAGGCTTCCACCTCTTACTAGCCTCTTTGAAAACTATAAACACAAAAGGATATATAAACTAGTGAGGCAAAGCTATTCTAGGCAATGTGGGACTTTGCCTTTTGTAATACTCTCCAAAACTCAAAAATACAACATTTTTAGTTTTGTTGGGGCTCTTTAGCCCCATTTATTCAACAAAAAAAACTGTATATTTCCCGTTGTTACTTTCAATGGTTTAAATTGGTCAAATCTTTATGGTAGATCCAATGGTTTGCGCGTATTCAAGTTGGATAAATATTTATACTATATTTTATAGTTGAACCTTCGCATATTTATTTTAGCACAAGAATAAACATTCATTTGACCAATCTACTACAAGCCCTAGAACTGTTTTACTGGAAAATCTTCACACATTTTTTTTTTCTATCTCCTTATTTTCATTTTTATAAAAGATGAATTTTTTTTCTTCATTCTTTAGTAGGACCCACAACCATTTGTTTTGGCTAAGTTGTTTTGATCCAGTAATAAATTTTCTAATTTTAGAAGTGACGGTGGAGTTCAAAAGTGTTGTTACACCATGGATAAAATTATTATTTTCATATAAGTTGACAAAATTACTTTCAGGGTCTTAGGTAAGAAGTTTTTTTGGTTGCTGAAACATTAATTGACTGTCATTAATTTCCTTTTGTCAGGTGACATTAGCTCATTCTCGATAAATCTAGAGTAAATTACATAGATCTTTCCTATGATTTGTTCTTGTTACACCCGATACTCCTCTATTTTTTTACATTACTTTGAACACCTTAAGAGGAGGTTAGTGTAACATTTTTTACACCTAAGAAGGGGGATTCAGTGTAACGATTTATGCCTAAGAGAGGGGTCGGTGAAAGCCCAAAAATTAGAAAGTTTTCTGTAGGGTTCAAAAACGGAGAGGTATTGAATATAATAAGGACAAACCTGAGTGGTCCGCGTAATTTACTCATAAATCTATAATTGTGCAATGTTTTCATTTGAAAATGGTGTTGTAAAGTGTCCCAAGCAATCCTGGCATCTAGATGGTGAACGCAGTCTCCTCTACACTTTTTCCCACCAATATAATCTAAACCTTGGTGATATGATTCCATGCACGTATGCCACATGTAATAATTTTTGGCAATGAACATCCCTTAGTCTCAAACCAATAGTTTCACAGTTATGGATTGTACCTCATAGAAAAAGCTCCCCACAGACAACGATCCTTTACCACTCCTTGAATGGTCCCAAACCTGATAGGTTACTACCAAGTTGTAAAGAAAACGACAACCACACGCAACACTTTCACGATAAAATGTGCTCCCAATTATTCATACTTCAGTGTGTTCTCTCATATAGTTACTTGCATTTTAGGTAGAAGACAAGATGCATGCACATCTCATACTATCACTCACTAAAACATTGTCAGGGAATATCTTTTTTAGCAAAGAAATAGGTTACACACAAACACCCTATATTTAGGCTTAGAAAAAGAAAGAAACTTAGCCAAATTTCTCTTTCTTGTTTCCTAAATAATATGATTAACTCAAATCATATACTTACATTTGGTATTATTTTCGTAAACTATCTAGCATTATATATTGCAACAGTATTTAGTTGCTTAGATAGCTAGCGGAACGACTAATAACATGTTATTTTGTATTTACAATGCTCCAAATTAAAATTAGGGTTAATTATATTTTTGTCTTTAAACTTTTCACAAATTTCACTTTTAGTTTCTAAACAAAAGTTTTAGTATTTTTTGTCCCTATATTTTTTCTCTATTAACAAATTCTAATCCTTGCTCTCAAGTAACGGTATTAATTGCTTACGTAACAACTTTGTTGGCACCACTGACTTGTCACGTCATCAAAGAGATGAGGGCATGTACATGTAATTTTTTTTTTTGTAAATTATGTTTTTAATTCCTCATCTATTAAGGCATGTTGATGACGTCAGACTAGTTAATGGGAGATTAAAAACACAGTTTATTAAAAAATTACACGATTACTCTATTAGACTCCTTGATAACGTGACAAGTTATTGAGCTGCCAATGTGACTATTACATCATCTGTTAACGTTGCTAATTGATAGCAGGAACTAAAACTATTAAAGAGAAAAAAAAATATAGAATAAAAAATGTTAAAAATTTTGTTTAGGAACTAAAAGTAAAATTAAAAAAGAAAGGATAAAAAACGTAATTAATCCTTAGAATTGATATTGTTCAGACAGATGCTTGTTTCATACCTTTTTCTTAATTGCGAGACTTTAAGAAAGAAACGAAAAACACTACTATTAGGTAAAATGGAATCTTCAAAAGTCATATAATTTTATCTTCATGAAACACACATGAGCAATTAGAATATTAATGTTTTTCGCGGTCAATAATGCATACTTCTCTCTTGACATGTATTAGTGGCATGAGTTTGAACATCTGTCACAATAATATATGGAAGAATCTGAAACGGAGACCCTATGCGATTGGAGATATCCTAGACAGAGCAAGCCAGTAGTGAGGAAGAAACAGATATATCATATATACAAAAAGTGAAAGATAATTTTGTAGCTCAAATTAATTCCAATTCTTAACCGTCACTATCTACTTCAAGGAAATAAATTCTATGTATGGAAGAGGATACAAGCAGCTAAGAATCCAAGGTTGGAGCTTTTGTTAGTGGAAAAGATTGAAGAGGGGGCCAATGGATACGTAGAAACATATCCTCATGAATATACACTATCTGTGAACTCAAAAACAGGAGAATAATACTTTCCCTTATGTGGTCGAGATTTGTTTATTCCATATGTATATATGAATATTATTATTTCTCTTCATGTGCAGTATACCTTATAAAAACTTGGCACTTGATAAATAATAATTTAACATTATAGCTTAATCATTTTTTACACTTTTATAGATACTTAAAGTGAAATAGAAATAATCCTGAAGCCATCCAAAAGCGAAAAGTGTGGATCAAGATAAAGATAACTCAATTTGACGTGTATATCTTCAAATTCCATTCCACATGGTTCTACTTGCTTCCTTTGTTTGGATCTCTCGTCTAATGACTTTTCTATAACATCAATATTTTTTTACATTATAATCTTATATCTTTATTTTTAAACGTAGATACGTGTCTTATTTTGCTCTCTTGTTTATTATAAAGAAGATTTCACTATTATTTTGTATTATTTTTAATATTTTTGAAATATTTTAGAATAATTAATCTTTTTAATATTTCTATTTTTTTCTTCAAATTTTAATTTTAATTACTTTTCGAGATATATATATATATATATATATATATATATATATATTGAAAAATCATTTTCATCTCTAATCTCGTATTGTCAACCTCATATTATTAACTTAAGTCCTTATTTTAAAAAGTGGGGTGATTTCTTATTTTAATTTTTGCACGCGACACTATCTTTACTATTTGTTAATATATATTCGGCTTAAATATGTTTTTTTATTCCTATAATTGCATCAATTTTTTCTTTTGGTCCTTGTAAAAAAATTGATTTTCATTCCTGTAATTTTTAAACATTTTATTTTTAGTCCCTATCGTCACTCTCCATTACAAAAATGTTGATGTGACTGACGGTGATAATGTCATAGTGACATCACCAAGCATCACATCACCAAATGATAATGTCATCAAGTGTCACATTAGCAAATGCTGACGTCGTCAAATGTTGACATCATCATGACATCATCAAAGGTGTCACATCTTAAGATGATGATGTCATCAGGAACTAAAAGCAAAAATGACATTTGTAGGGATGAAAAAAAATATAAGGACTAAAAGCAAAAAATGACATATTTGTAGGAATGAAAAAAAAAATACAAGGACTAAAAGCAAAAGGTGGCATATTTGCATGGACGTGAAAAGATATTTAAGAATTAAAGTATATATAATAAAGGTTTAAATATTAATATACTCCCCATTTCCATTTCTGCACATTTCTCTTCTTCTCCGCATTTCCCTTCCTTCTCAAAGCTTCATCATCCCTTCTAATTGGTTCGAAGTGCGGCAAGAGATGGTCCAAATTTTAACTACCTAAACTCTACGACTTTCGACTTTATGTGCAACAGTGGGGTATCAACATCCCATTTTTCTTATTCATTACCTATTATTGTTATTTTTATAATTTTTATTTTTCTTGTCTATTCTCATATATATAAAGGGTATTGAGGGAGGGGGCCAGGGCCTACACCTTCCCCCTTGGATCTATACATGTACAAAGACACTTTGATGCTTAAGTTGGCTAAGAACCCAACTCAAACTATATTGTAATAAATGTGTGTACTTATAATAATGATACTTGAGGTATATATAATTGATGAGAATGAGGTGGATTTTCATATTCAAGGTCCATGGCCTATGAGGAGGAGTTATATGCTATTATTGGAGTACTGTGAGATAACTTTAGTCCTAGGTGCCTTTGTCCATAATCTACATGTCAAAGAGGATGGACCTCAAACTTGGGTTAGGCCTTAGCCTAATTAGAACAACTTCCTTCCCGATCAATTTTTTAAGATACCCTCCACTCCTCCTAGCCTCTAAGAAATTAATCAACGTCAACTTATGTCTGAGTGTGCAACCTAACCACATGAATCAAGGACAGTTCCTCTATAACACCCCAATTTCTTTTTATATGATATAATATATAATAAAGGTGAAAATTGTTTTTCTATATATTTTCTATTGGTTTAAATACCATTTTAGTCCTTGCAATTTAGTGTTTTTTTGCTTTTCGTCCTTGCAAATTTTTTTTTTGTTTTAGTCCTTGCAAATTATGTCTATTTTATTTTTCGTCCTTAAAGTGATTTAAATAGCGCTTTTTTTACTACTCATAACATTTTTGTCATTGTTTAAAGTGCTGTCTAAACCGTTTTAAGGACGAAAAACAAAACAAACATAATTTGCAAGGACTAAAACCAAAAAAAATTTGCAAGGACGAAAAATAAAAAAATGCTAAATTGCAAGGACTAAAAAGGTATTTAAGCCTTTTCTATTATATTATTTCGTTTTATATAATTATTTAAATAAATAGTATTTTGGGAATATGACAATGGGTTTTTGATGTTAGGTTTTTATTAAAAGAAGGAGATTTGCTTTATTAAGTCTGTTAGACGAGCCTTAGTTGTTGTTGTAACATCCTAGGTGTTGACGAGGGCAGGGAGTGATCGCCAATGCAAAAGAGATGAGGCACAGACAATGAGCGACTCCTGGCAGGCTTCCAACGGGAGGGATACATTAATGAATCGAATACACAACAGAATGAGAGGGATCCAGAGACTGTGTAGGTATGGGACTGTACAGTTGAGGATGACTTAAAGGAATAAATTAGTATCATCTATACCAACAAGATGCATCTACTTTTTGGTAGCCCATCACTTAAGAACTTCATAGTTAAGCGTGCTTGGTTTAGAATAATTATGGAATGGGTGACCTTCTAGTAAGTTTCCTAAGAAACGCGTGAGTGAGGAAAAGGCACGTTGAAAAGTCTCATGTTGGTTTGTAGGGATAGTTATCGATCTTAAAAGCAGTTAGGCATTACAATTACAACCCACTAAGCCATAAGTTGTCATATAGCTTCCAAACCTAAACCTAAACCTAATTCTTTCTTTTCCACTCCATGCTTTGGAACGTGTGTTGTTGCTTAGAGCCATAGAGGGAACCTTCACAAGGAATATCAGGATAAATCTGAGTGGATATCGGAGAGGATTATCGCCAAGCCTTCTTTACCCTCATTCTGAGTATTCATCTTTTTGAGGTAAGAGAGTGTTAGTTATCTCGCTCATGGGTATGAAATTGAATTGTGCATAGTGGAGTTGGCCTTAACCCCCATAGGAATTATGTATCTTTTATGTTTGATTTTATTGGAAGGGTTGTGAATACCTCGAAGCCCTCACATTGATGTGTGAATTGATTTTGGTTGTTTGTTTGTGTTGTGGGTTTTACCCTTTTTGGTGTTCTTGAGAATTAGGGATTTTAAAGATGAATGTGTAATTGTTGAAATCGTTGTTTAGAATTATGTTTTCTTGCTTAAATTTAATTAAGAACATGTTAGGAATTTATCTTATATGGTTACGATTGATATTGAATGTTTGGGGGGAATTGGGAGGCCTTCAAAATAGGGTCTAACGCGATGCATAGGTGTTCACAACTGTTACATCATTGGCAAATGTACCAATCGGTGTAGTGCTTTCAATGATAAGTATGAAGATCGCCTTCCAATGTAAAGTAAAACATCCAATAAATTATTTAAGTCAGGAAAGATACAATCATAAAAAATACATTTAAAGTAAAATTATTATAATAAAAAATAAAATTTCACCATCATAATTTACATATTAATATGATTTCAAGAAAATTATTCATCTCTGTGAATTAAGTGGAAATTTTCTACTTGCTTTATAAAAAAAAAATATTCATCCCTATGTGTTATATTTTATATATAATTTTTATTTAATATATTGGCATAAACATATCAATGAATAAAAGAAAATTAAAATTTGCCTAATTATTTGGTTAAAAATTAATTTTAGAAACTAATTTTTCATGGAGAAAATAATATTAATTCAGTTGATTTAATTTAATTTTTGTTATGTAATTAAACATATATTAATTATGTAAAAGAAATTTTAATTTTGATTGAATAAAAATCTTTAATAAAAAATTTATTCCTATGAATTTAGTGTAAATTTTCCTACTTAATTTTATGTAAAAAAAATTCATCCCCGTGTGTCATATTTTATATATTTTATCTAGTAAGTTAAATCTAAATTTCTCTTCATACTTTCATGAAAAAAAAATGTTCATCTCCATTTGTTACATTTTTTCATATTTTATATGTTCGTAAAATAAAACTTTCAATAAATTATTTAAGTCTGGAAAAAAAAAACTTAAAAAATATATTTGAATTAAAATTTTTATAATAAAAAATATAATTTCACCATATTAATTTAGATATTAATGTGATTTTAGGTAAATTGTTCATACCTGTGAATTAAGTGAAAATTTTCTATTTGCTTTTATAAAAAAAATATTCATCCCTATCTTTTATATTTTTTATATAACTTTTATTTTAATACATTGGCATATAATATCAATGTGTAAAAGAAAAAAATTTGTCCAGGTAGAAAAAAATCATAAATAATTTATTTAAGTGGGAAGATAATAAATAAAAAATAAATAATTGTTTACTTAAAAAATTAATTTTAAATACTAATTTTGCGTAGAGAAAATAATAGTGAATGTTGATTTAATTTGACTTTTGATATATAATTGAATATATACTAATTATATAAAAGAAAATCTTAAATTAATTTGATTGGACAAAAGCCTTTAGTAAAAAAAGTTTTCTCCCGTGAATTAAGTGTAAATTTTTCTACTTATTTTTATAAAAAATGTTAATTCCCATGAATTAAGTCTAAATTTATCTTCACAGTTTCTTGAAAAATGTTAATCCTCATTTTTTATATTTTTTCATATTTTGTATGTTCGTAAAATAAAATATTTAATAAATTATTTAAGTTATGAAAGAGACAACCGTAAAAAAATACTTTTTTATGGGAAATGTATGCTAAAGAATGGCAATAAGGTAGAACATCCCAATTAACTATGTTAATTGACACTCACTACCTTACAAAAAAATACATTTAAATTAAAATTATTATAATATAAAATATTATTTTACCAAAATAATTTAGATATTAATGTGATTTTATATAATTTTTTCATTCCGTAAATTAAGTGAAAATTTTCCACTTTCTTTTATATATATATATATATATATATATATATATATATATATATATATATATATTCATCCCTATATGTTATATTTTATATATAATTTTTATTTTAATATATTGGTGTATACATATCAATGTATAAAAGTAAAATAAAATTTGTCAAAGTAGAATAAAATAATGAATAATTTATTTAAGTGAGAAGATAATAAATAAAAAATGAATAATTATTTGCTTAAAAGTTAATTTTAGACACTAATTGTGCGTAGAGAAAATAATAGTAATTATGTTGATTTAATTTGATTTTTGTTATTTGATTAAATATATATTAATTATATAAAAAGAAATCTTAATTTTGACTGGACATAAATTTTTAGTAAATAAGTTTATCCCCATGAATTCAGTGTAAATTTTTTTTCTTGTTTTTGTAAAAATAAAAAAAATTGTTCCCCGTGTGTTATATTTTATATATCTAATATGGAAAGTTAAGTATGAATTTAAAAACATGTGTATGATTTCTTTTTAAAAAAAACTACTGTAATTTATAAAACCCTATTTAAAAAAGGCTGAATTAAAAAAATTAATTTAAAACAATTTAATTTGGTAGATTTGAATAAGCTAATTAATTTGAATATTTTTTATTGACTTAAAAAAATTATTTTAATTAAAAACCCATGAATGTGTATTTATTATAATTACTGTGGGTAACGTAAAAATTATTACTCTTAATTTATTTTTGTTTAAATATTTAATATTCAAATATAAAAATATATTTAACACCATGATATAATAAGTTGATCTTCTTCTTTTTAAAATAAATCACATCTTAAAATTTTTTTTCATGGAAACAATTATAAATCCATAATTAAGATCAATATATAAGTATAACACCAAATATAGTAACAATCAAAATGAATACGAATCTGGAAATTATTAATAATAATAAATATAATATAGAATATGTTACCTTTAATAAAGAGATATTACTAATTACTAACAATAATAAATACAAATATAAATTTTAATTTAATATACAAATATTAAAAATAAAACTGATATGTTATCGTTAATATAAAGATATAATATTAGTCAGGGTGTGATTTAATATAAAGTCATCAAATATAAATCATGGATGCGATTTATAAAAAAATTTAGCGCGCTTAAATTTTATTTTTTATAGAAAAAATAAGAGCGTTCTATTTCAATTTCTTATTTCTTATATATTTAATTATGAAATTATATTAAAGTGTATTATCACACAATACCTTTGTTAAATAAATGACTTTATATATATTTAAATTGTCTAGGTGGATGTTAATTATTTATTTTCCTCTAAGTATTTATTCCATTTATAATTAATAAGAAATACATTTATAATTTTTTAATATTATTTATAAGGATTTAATATTAGTAAGAATGTGATTTAATATAAAGCCATATAATTAAAATCATGGGTACAATTTATAAAAAATAAAGCATGCGTATGTTTCTTTTTATATACAGCGTGTTTGATTTTAATGAAATAATTTGACATTACCTACTATGTGGGTTTTTTTTGTATGAATATTGGAAAATCTAATTTTTCCAATAAATTTAAAAAATTGCCTTTTCCAATAAGAGCATGATTTATGCCCAATTTTTTTCAAAAAAAAGTTAGAGCATGTTCATTAAAAGGATGAAGTTTAATTACCTTTGGAAATAAATTTTCATATGTATAACTAATTCATTGATTTATGTCCAGATTTTTCAAATTTATTATAAAAAATATATTTAAGACCATCATAAAACTAAGAAGTTGACTTTTGTACTGATTTTTAAAATAAATCATATTTTCCTTTCTCCTTTCATGGAAACAATTATAAACTCATAATTAAGACAAATATATCATTATAACACAAAATACGGTAACAATCAACATCCACATAAATAAAAATTAGAATAATTTTATATTTGAAACCACTAATCAAAAGGAAAATTACGGAGATACACGCATAGAAACCATAAACATATAAATCAAATTACAATAAAAAAACAATTCATCTCTAAAACTCCATAATCAAAACAAAATAATCTGTTATTTGGTTTCCTCCCATCTAATTAGCCCTAATGATGGTTACATAAAGATGATCATAGGATCCTCAAGCCACCAAAACTTCAAAACATCTCCAATTTTTCCTTCACAAAGTCGTACCACTTTGTAACAATACATCATTCAATAATTCTTCTCTTCCTGCACATAATATTTCATTCAATAAAAACCATTTAGCATTCCTATTTATTGCCTATTCAGATTCTCCCCATTAATTTATATTTCATTCCTAAATTAATGATTTTTAAAAATTTGAAATAGTATATATACATACATATTTGTAGTTTCACGAAATAAAATTTGAATTTCAATTATAATAACAGTAAATTATAATTGAATTTGTTGATTCTCTAATTATAGTAACATAATATACTTTCCACAAATATATTAAGCAAAGTAATAAAAGAATAAAGTTAATTCTTGAAATCAATCTCCATGTTACTTTCAAAATAATTATGTTATTTCAATCTCAATATTAATCACGAAAATCTTTTATATTTCCTTATTATAATTTAATTATAATAACTGTTACATTGTTAAGCATTAAAAACATTAATTAATTATATGAATACAGTTTTAGATAGGATCATTCATCATTCGAGTAATTGAAACTCATAACTGGATTACAAGTCATCATGAGTTGAAAGGTTGTTGTAATACAGTTTTAGATAAGATCGATGTACTCGCGCACACACACATCCTTCTTAATTAAATCAATTAACACTTTAAATGTTGTAAAGGATGACACTAATTATACATTGTTTAAATAGATTTTTTTTTTCTTAGATGTCATTTCATGTGAAATAACAAATGTGATCCTTGGTTATAAACTCATTTTCAAGCATAATTCCAGCAACATTTCTAGCTTATATAGTTCTACTAACATGTTTTTGTTAAGTGTAAACTATCTACATGAAACATACATTGAGACCTAACTTTGAAAAATAATGGGACATCAAAGATATGATGAGGGGGGCTATATGCATCCTCTAATATAAAGCATTGATGAATTTCTTCTTTTTTTTTTTGGATAAGTCAAAAATTTTAATGAACTAAGGGATAGCACAAGATATACTCACTTAGCAGGAATGATGAATTTCATATGCTTATAATTGAAATTTGATCATAAATTATCTATATTGTTATTGTTGAATAAATGCTATTTTGGATCCCAAGTTTGGATTTCTTAATAATTACAAGTTCTTTGCTCTATTATCCTTGAATCATCCCAAAGTTCAAGTTTTTACTCAGTTAATTAGTTCTATCACACTTTTGCAGGGAAATTTTCCCTTCATCGCTAGTTGAATGGATAATGAGCACTTTTAGGCTAATACAATTCAATAACTGCATAGTTTTACTATCGAAGTTAACCTAAATCTATACCCTTATTATAGTTCTACCTTCATTTTACAATTTATATTAGTTATTATAGTTTTCCCATTTACTTTCATTTTTTTTATCGAAATTAATTAATGCAATTAGTTGATCACTTGATCATAACTTTTGATTAATCATTACAAAGGTCTCACCCAGAAGAAAAGCAAGCATCGACAACCATGTTTTGTAAAGGAAAAAACAACCACTCATGACAAAATCACTTTCATTACTCAAATCGTCAAATACCATGCACAAATTGATGCAATCATTTACATTTACATTTACTAATTTTCTTTTTCTCTCTAACATCACATAACTATCATCATCTCATGTATATCCCATGTAAGATAAAATCATATTTAATTATGTAAATGAAAAGTAATTTTCTTTTTCTCTATAACATCACATAACTATCATCATCTCATTTACATTTACTAATTTCCTACATTGTGGAATTGTCCAACGAAGAAGATTTCTATGTTTAGAGTTTTAAGGTGAGGGGATCCTTTATCCCAATCCTTTTTCTGATTGTTGTTGAGGGACTGCGTGGTTTGATTGGCAATGTTCTTTCACTTGGAAATTTTCCTGGTTTCTCCATCACAATACATATGCAAATGATACTTTGTTAATTGGGGAGGCTAAAATCGAGAGTCTTTGGACTCTAAAGGCCATTTTTTAGGGATTTGAACGTGTATCTATGTTAAAGAAAAATTTTGATAAAAGTAACTTATTTGATATTAATGTGGAGGGCTCCTTTATGGTGTTAGCTTCTAATTAATTTCCTACATTGTGGAATTGGTGGCTTTCCTTTTAAGTTTCTTGGTCTTCTTATACAAGCAAAAACCCGAGAAAGGTTGTGACTTGAGCACTAGTTATAGAGTCTATGAAGCGGCAATTATCAACTTAGAAGGGAAAAAACTATCTATAGGTGGTTGCATTGTGCTAGTAAATTTTGTATAATCCAGACTTCCTTTATACTACCTTTCTTTTCTTAAACTACCTAAGAAGGTCTTGAACAGGCCGTGTTTAGAAGTTTTGAGGCCTAAGCCAAAACGTTTTTTGATACATAATATAATATAAATTTCTTCTAATTTTTTGAGCTACGAAATCGCTTCAAAGTACAAGAATAAAATAAAATAAAAAGCGACAATAAATAATTTAATAAAATAATTTTGTAAAGTAAATAAAAAATAATAAAATGATAGAACCTGGAAACCAAACAAATTCCACATTGATATTATCTACTCCAATAATTTAGCATCAATTATCCACTTTGAGAAATCACTTCAAATCTTCAAAAGAATATAAATAGGAGGAGAAAAGGAGAGAGAAAAAATGATAGAATAAAAAAATTTAAAATGATGATTCTGAAATTTTTGAGATATCCTATTCGTTATATTTAAGTACATGTATTATGTAACATGTACAAAATCAATTTATCCAACCCGTTGCAATTTTATAGGAAAATTAAAATAGGTAAATCTAACTATTGATTTCCTTAATTTAGGTAATGGCTAATTCCTATTGTTGACATTGAAATTTGAAATAAAACAATAGTAATAAAACTAGTAATTAGTAATACCCCATCAGAATAGTTATTAATTACTGATAATAAAAAAATAGCTATTAACTTTGTTCAATTATACGATCATTATAAGCTACAATAAATCAAAATTTGTTTCCTATTATAATAACCAATCTGCAAATCTGCAATCATAAGTGATATATTATATATATATATATATTAATATTATATTATATAGTAACAATTGAAAAGAAATGGGGCCTAAGGCTGTGGCCTTGCACAATACACGGCCCTGGTCTTGAATATTCTAAAAGGATTACAAAGAACTTTCCTACGGACAAGTGGGCATGACCCTCACAAAATTGTATGGGTTAGCTAAGAAAAAATTTGTCAGGAAAAATCTTGTGGTGGTTTTAGGAGTAAAGGACTTGGTTTTCGCTCTTATCTTATTTGGTAGAAAAGGGGAATAGGTAAGATTCTAGCATGACATTTGTATTGAGAATTCTAGCTTGAAACATTCTTTCTCTCGCCTGTTCCAAGTCTCTATTAATTAGGATGCGTGGGTGGATGGAATGGCAAAATGGTATGATAATAATTGGTGTTAGGTTTGGAGATGGAGGAGGGATATTTTTGTGTCGGGAGAGGAGTTGTTCGTAGATCTTCTAAATGCCTTGAGCTATGTCTCTTTGTGTAGAGATTTATTTGATCAACGGGTATGGAAGGAGGACTCTTCCAACCTTTTTTTGTTAAGTCAACTAACATGTTTCTATAGGCTCAACTAATGTCAAAGAGTTCATACTCCTTTCTTTGTGTTATATGTAAAAAAACTTTGGAAGAGCCCAGTTCCACTCAAAGTGTTTGCATTATCTTGGTAAGTCCATTTTGGATAGATTGTTGGCTCGAGTTAATCTTTGTAAGAGAGATGTATTATCTCAAGTGCAGGATATATCCTATGTGTTGTGTTTTTTCCATTTCGGAATATATTCATCCCTTAGTCTTATCTTTCCCGATAATAAATCAAATTTGGTATGCTGATTATGCATGGCTAAGGTATATTACGGTCTTACCAAATAACATTTTTTATCATTACATATTAGTTCTCTTTTAAGAAGGAAAAAGTTGCGCTTTGTCCATTTTTTTTGGCACTCATGGTGTGGTCTAGTTGGATTATGCATAACAAAATTATATTTCTTGGTGTGTTCGTTTGACTTGTATTTTCAATTTGATAAAGGTCAGATCGTAGATATGTTTTAATAACAAAGTGTGTAATGTTGAATATTTTTTTTTTTTACTGTTGTATTGATTATTTAGTTTGTCTCTATTGAAACGTCAATGTGAGAATCTTATATTCTTTGTACTCTATTTATCAATAAATTTTTGCTAATAAAAAATATTTAATTATTCCTTTTATATATCTTAGGGATCTTAATACTTTTCGATTACGCTCTCGTATGTACATGAAAACCTCTCAAATGCGTTTGATAGATACATCTAGCTTTGATGATGCCAGGTCAATTGGGACTCCTAACTCACTTCTAGTGCATAATTGATAATTTATTTTTCTTATCCCTTGTGCACACAAAATTGTATATTTCCGGTAATTAATGTTGTGTTTGCCTATGCTGCTGATATTGGTTTTTGTGAAGTTGCTCATGCTGAACTTTGGGCCATTTATTTGGGAGTATCTTTTGCGTGGCAGCGTGGTTTTAGGGAGCTTATTGTGGAGTCAGACTCCAAAATTTCTATCCAATTGCTGTCAAAGGGCTGTACTGCATCACATCCATGTAGTGCTCTGGTGAATAATATTCTATCTTTTAATAGAATAGGTGCTAGGTTTGTGTGGAGTCATACTCTCCTAGAGGCTAATCAGGTTGTTGATATTCTTGTTAAGTTTGATCAGTCATTAGGAAGTCAAATTAGGATGTTTGATTTTATTCTTTCCTTTTTGTATAACGCTGTTATGACATACTGTTGTTCTACCGTGTTTTCTAGCGATTTTTTGTAGCCACTTTAGACAAAACACACTCACTGAGGCGTGCAAGAGCACTGCCCTAAAGGACTTATCCGCGGATCTCCGCGCAAGCCCTCCAGGATACAACAGGAACTTCTCAGAATGTACTGAGGTACAGAACTGGCAAGTAATAAATTTAACCCAGAAACAGAAGAGAAAGAAAAGACGAAGAGGGTGTATCGGAGCACTTTCCAAACGTGTAGCACGAATGGGTATTTAAAAGCGGAAAAAATTAAAACGTTAATAAAATGAACGTTAAATAAAATATACGATAATATCTTTAAACGGTAAAAAACAGATACGATCGTAAATTTAAAACAGTCATAAACTGATACGATCGTACATATAAAACGGTAAAAAACATATACGATCGTACATATTAAAACGGTCATAAACAGATCTGATCGTACACATAAAACGGTCACAAAATAAAATTCCTTATTTTTCGTAACCACACAACTCAATAAAACGGTAACATAAAAAACATGATTTTCGGGTAAGCTTTAAATTCAAATAAACTTAAACAGAAAATAATAAATAATTTTATTAAATCACAGTGTAAAAACAATACAACGCCCATTCTCGCACGCGGAAGGGGGGGCAAATCGACGGATTTGCACTACAAAAGGCCCATGAGACCCAAACTCATGCGCGCGAGGCTTCCACCTCTTACTAGCCTCTTTGAAAGCTATAAACACAAAAGGATATATAAACTAGTGAGGCAAAGCTATCCTAGGCAATGTGGGACTTTACCTTTTGTAATACTCTCCAAAACTCAAAAATACAACATTTTTAGTTTTGTTGGGGCTCTTTAGCCCCATTTATTCAACAAAAAAAACTGTATATTTCCCATTGTTACTTTCAGTGGTTTAAATTGGTCAAATCTTTATGGTAGATCCAATGGTTTGCGCGTATTCAAGTTGGATAAATATTTATACTGTATTTTATAGTTGATCCTTCGCATATTTATTTTAGCACAAGAATAAACATTCATTTGACCAATCTACTACAAGCCCTAGAACTGTTTTACTGGAAAATCTTCACACATTTTTTTTTCTATCTCCTTATTTTCATTTTTATAAAATATTATTTTTTTTTTCTTCATTCTTTAGTAGGACCCACAACCATTTGTTTTGGCTAAGTTGTTTTGATCCAGTAATAAATTTTCTAATTTTAGAAGTGACGGTGGAGTTCAAAAGTGTTGTTACACGAATGAATTCATAAGTTTGTCTCAACCATGGATAAAATTATTATTTTCATATAAGTTGACAAAATTACTTTCAGGGTCTTAGGTAAGAAGTTTTTTTCGTTGCTGAAACATTAATTGACTGTCATTAATTTCCTTTTGTCAGGTGACATTAGCTCATTCTTGATAAATCTAGAATAAATTACATAGATCATTCCTATGATTTGTTCTTATTACACCCATTACTCATCTATTTTTTTACATTACTTTGAGCACTCTAAAAGGAGGTCAGTGTAACATTTTTTACACCTAAGAAGGGGATTCAGTGTAACGATTTATGCCTAAGAGAGGGGTCGGTGAAAGCCCAAAAATTAGAAAGTTTTCTGTAGGGTTCAAAAACGGAGAGGTATTGAATATAATAAGGACAAACCTGAGTGGTCCGCGTAATTTACTCATAAATCTATAATTGTGCAATGTTTTCATTTGAAAATGGTGTTGTAAAGTGTCCCAAGCAATCCTGGCATCTAGATGGTGAACGCAGTCTCCTCTACACTTTTTCCCACCAATATAATCTAAACCTTGGTGATATGATTCCATGCACGTATGCCACATGTAATAATTTTTGGCAATGAACATCCCTTAGTCTCAAACCAATAGTTTCACAGTTATGGATTGTACCTCATAGAAAAAGCTCCCCACAGACAACGATCCTTTACCACTCCTTGAATGGTCCCAAACCTGATAGGTTACTACCAAGTTGTAAAGAAAACGACAACCACACGCAACACTTTCACGATAAAATGTGCTCCCAATTATTCATACTTCAGTGTGTTCTCTCATATAGTTACTTGCATTTTAGGTAGAAGACAAGATGCATGCACATCTCATACTATCACTCACTAAAACATTGTCAGGGAATATCTTTTTTAGCAAAGAAATAGGTTACACACAAACACCCTATATTTAGGCTTAGAAAAAGAAAGAAACTTAGCCAAATTTCTCTTTCTTGTTTCCTAAATAATATGATTAACTCAAATCATATACTTACATTTGGTATTATTTTCGTAAACTATCTAGCATTATATATTGCAACAGTATTTAGTTGCTTAGATAGCTAGCGGAACGACTAATAACATGTTATTTTGTATTTACAATGCTCCAAATTAAAATTAGGGTTAATTATATTTTTGTCTTTAAACTTTTCACAAATTTCACTTTTAGTTTCTAAACAAAAGTTTTAGTATTTTTTGTCCCTATATTTTTTCTCTATTAACAAATTCTAATCCTTGCTCTCAAGTAACGGTATTAATTGCTTACGTAACAACTTTGTTGGCACCACTGACTTGTCACGTCATCAAAGAGATGAGGGCATGTACATGTAATTTTTTTTTTTGTAAATTATGTTTTTAATTCCTCATCTATTAAGGCATGTTGATGACGTCAGACTAGTTAATGGGAGATTAAAAACACAGTTTATTAAAAAATTACACGATTACTCTATTAGACTCCTTGATAACGTGACAAGTTATTGAGCTGCCAATGTGACTATTACATCATCTGTTAACGTTGCTAATTGATAGCAGGAACTAAAACTATTAAAGAGAAAAAAAAAATATAGAATCAAAAATGTTAAAAATTTTGTTTAGGAACTAAAAGTAAAATTAAAAAAGAAAGGATAAAAAACGTAATTAATCCTTAGAATTGATATTGTTCAGACAGATGCTTGTTTCATACCTTTTTCTTAATTGCGAGACTTTAAGAAAGAAACGAAAAACACTACTATTAGGTAAAATGGAATCTTCAAAAGTCATATAATTTTATCTTCATGAAACACACATGAGCAATTAGAATATTAATGTTTTTCGCGGTAACCGTCACTATCTACTTCAAGGAAATAAATTCTATGTATGGAAGAGGATACAAGCAGCTAAGAATCCAAGGTTGGAGCTTTTGTTAGTGGAAAAGATTGAAGAGGGGGCCAATGGATACGTAGAAACATATCCTCATGAATATACACTATCTGTGAACTCAAAAACAGGAGAATAATACTTTCCCTTATGTGGTCGAGATTTGTTTATTCCATATGTATATATGAATATTATTATTTCTCTTCATGTGCAGTATACCTTATAAAAACTTGGCACTTGATAAATAATAATTTAACATTATAGCTTAATCATTTTTTACACTTTTATAGATACTTAAAGTGAAATAGAAATAATCCTGAAGCCATCCAAAAGCGAAAAGTGTGGATCAAGATAAAGATAGCTCAATTTGACGTGTATATCTTCAAATTCCATTCCACATGGTTCTACTTGCTTCCTTTGTTTGGATCTCTCGTCTAATGACTTTTCTATAACATCAATATTTTTTTACATTATAATCTTATATCTTTATTTTTAAACGTAGATACGTGTCTTATTTTGCTCTCTTGTTTATTATAAAGAAGATTTCACTATTATTTTGTATTATTTTTAATATTTTTGAAATATTTTAGAATAATTAATCTTTTTAATATTTCTATTTTTTTCTTCAAATTTTAATTTTAATTACTTTTCGAGAGATATATATATATATATATATATATATATATATACATATATATATATATATATATTAAAAAATCATTTTTCATCTCTAATCTCGTATTGTCAACCTCATATTATTAACTTAAGTCCTTATTTTAAAAAGTGGGGTGATTTCTTATTTTAATTTTTGCACGCGACACTATCTTTACTATTTGTTAATATATATTCGGCTTAAATATGTTTTTTTATTCCTATAATTGCATCAATTTTTTCTTTTGGTCCTTGTAAAAAAATTGATTTTCATTCCTGTAATTTTTAAACATTTTATTTTTAGTCCCTATCGTCACTCTCCATTACAAAAATGTTGATGTGACTGACGGTGATAATGTCATAATGACATCACCAAGCATCACATCACCAAATGATAATGTCATCAAGTGTCACATTAGCAAATGCTGACGTCGTCAAATGTTGACATCATCATGACATCATCAAAGGTGTCACATCTTAAGATGATGATGTCATCAGGAACTAAAAGCAAAAATGACATTTGTAGGAATGAAAAAAAATATAAGGACTAAAAGCAAAAAATGACATATTTGTAGGAATGAAAAAAAAAATACAAGGACTAAAAGCAAAAGGTGGCATATTTGCATGGACGTGAAAAGATATTTAAGAATTAAAGTATATAAAATAAAGGTTTAAATATTAATATACTCCCCATTTCCATTTCTGCACATTTCTCTTCTTCTCCTCATTTCCCTTCCTTCTCAAAGCTTCATCATCCCTTCTAATTGGTTCGAAGTGCGGCAAGAGATGGTCCAAATTTTAACTACCTGAACTCTACGACTTTCGACTTTATGTGCAACAGTGGGGTATCAACATCCCATTTTTCTTATTCATTACCTATTATTGTTATTTTTATAATTTTTATTTTTCTTGTCTATTCTCATATATATAAAGGGTATTGAGGGAGGGGGCCAGGGCCTACACCTTCCCCCTTGGATCTATACATGTACAAAGACACTTTGATGCTTAAGTTGGCTAAGAACCCAACTCAAACTATATTGTAATAAATGTGTGTACTTATAATAATGATACTTGAGGTATATATAATTGATGAGAATGAGGTGGATTTTCATATTCAAGGTCCATGGCCTATGAGGAGGAGTTATATGCTATTATTGGAGTACTGTGAGATAACTTTAGTCCTAGGTGCCTTTGTCCATAATCTACATGTCAAAGAGGATGGACCTCAAACTTGGGTTAGGCCTTAGCCTAATTAGAACAACTTCCTTCCCGATCAATTTTTTAAGATACCCTCCACTCCTCCTAGCCTCTAAGAAATTAATCAACGTCAACTTATGTCTGAGTGTGCAACCTAACCACATGAATCAAGGACAGTTCCTCTATAACACCCCAATTTCTTTTTATATGATATAATATATAATAAAGGTGAAAATTGTTTTTCTATATATTTTCTATTGGTTTAAATACCATTTTAGTCCTTGCAATTTAGTGTTTTTTTGCTTTTCGTCCTTGCAAATTTTTTTTTTGTTTTAGTCCTTGCAAATTATGTCTATTTTATTTTTCGTCCTTAAAGTGATTTAAATAGCGCTTTTTTTACTACTCATAACATTTTTGTCATTGTTTAAAGTGCTGTCTAAACCGTTTTAAGGACGAAAAACAAAACAAACATAATTTGCAAGGACTAAAACCAAAAAAAATTTGCAAGGACGAAAAATAAAAAAATGCTAAATTGCAAGGACTAAAAAGGTATTTAAGCCTTTTCTATTATATTATTTCGTTTTATATAATTATTTAAATAAATAGTATTTTGGGAATATGACAATGGGTTTTTGATGTTAGGTTTTTATTAAAAGAAGGAGATTTGCTTTATTAAGTCTGTTAGACGAGCCTTAGTTGTTGTTGTAACATCCTAGGTGTTGACGAGGGCAGGGAGTGATCGCCAATGCAAAAGAGATGAGGCACAGACAATGAGCGACTCCTGGCAGGCTTCCAACGGGAGGGATACATTAATGAATCGAATACACAACAGAATGAGAGGGATCCAGAGACTGTGTAGGTATGGGACTGTACAGTTGAGGATGACTTAAAGGAATAAATTAGTATCATCTATACCAACAAGATGCATCTACTTTTTGGTAGCCCATCACTTAAGAACTTCATAGTTAAGCGTGCTTGGTTTAGAATAATTATGGAATGGGTGACCTTCTAGTAAGTTTCCTAAGAAACGCGTGAGTGAGGAAAAGGCACGTTGAAAAGTCTCATGTTGGTTTGTAGGGATAGTTATCGATCTTAAAAGCAGTTAGGCATTACAATTACAACCCACTAAGCCATAAGTTGTCATATAGCTTCCAAACCTAAACCTAAACCTAATTCTTTCTTTTCCACTCCATGCTTTGGAACGTGTGTTGTTGCTTAGAGCCATAGAGGGAACCTTCACAAGGAATATCAGGATAAATCTGAGTGGATATCGGAGAGGATTATCGCCAAGCCTTCTTTACCCTCATTCTGAGTATTCATCTTTTTGAGGTAAGAGAGTGTTAGTTATCTCGCTCATGGGTATGAAATTGAATTGTGCATAGTGGAGTTGGCCTTAACCCCCATAGGAATTATGTATCTTTTATGTTTGATTTTATTGGAAGGGTTGTGAATACCTCGAAGCCCTCACATTGATGTGTGAATTGATTTTGGTTGTTTGTTTGTGTTGTGGGTTTTACCCTTTTTGGTGTTCTTGAGAATTAGGGATTTTAAAGATGAATGTGTAATTGTTGAAATCGTTGTTTAGAATTATGTTTTCTTGCTTAAATTTAATTAAGAACATGTTAGGAATTTATCTTATATGGTTACGATTGATATTGAATGTTTGGGGGGAATTGGGAGGCCTTCAAAATAGGGTCTAACGCGATGCATAGGTGTTCACAACTGTTACATCATTGGCAAATGTACCAATCGGTGTAGTGCTTTCAATGATAAGTATGAAGATCGTCTTCCAATGTAAAGTAAAACATCCAATAAATTATTTAAGTCAGGAAAGATACAATCATAAAAAATACATTTAAAGTAAAATTATTATAATAAAAAATAAAATTTCACCATCATAATTTACATATTAATATGATTTCAAGAAAATTATTCATCTCTGTGAATTAAGTGGAAATTTTCTACTTGCTTTATAAAAAAAATATTCATCCCTATGTGTTATATTTTATATATAATTTTTATTTAATATATTGGCATAAACATATCAATGAATAAAAGAAAATTAAAATTTGCCTAATTATTTGGTTAAAAATTAATTTTAGAAACTAATTTTTCATGGAGAAAATAATATTAATTCAGTTGATTTAATTTAATTTTTGTTATGTAATTAAACATATATTAATTATGTAAAAGAAATTTTAATTTTGATTGGATAAAAATCTTTAATAAAAAATTTATTCCTATGAATTTAGTGTAAATTTTCCTACTTAATTTTATGTAAAAAAAATTCATCCCCGTGTGTCATATTTTATATATTTTATCTAGTAAGTTAAATCTAAATTTCTCTTCATACTTTCATGAAAAAAATGTTCATCTCCATTTGTTACATTTTTTCATATTTTATATGTTCGTAAAATAAAACTTTCAATAAATTATTTAAGTCTGGAAAAAAAAAACTTAAAAAATATATTTGAATTAAAATTTTTATAATAAAAAATATAATTTCACCATATTAATTTAGATATTAATGTGATTTTAGGTAAATTGTTCATACCTGTGAATTAAGTGAAAATTTTCTATTTGCTTTTATAAAAAAAATATTCATCCCTATCTTTTATATTTTTTATATAACTTTTATTTTAATACATTGGCATATAATATCAATGTGTAAAAGAAAAAAATTTGTCCAGGTAGAAAAAAATCATAAATAATTTATTTAAGTGGGAAGATAATAAATAAAAAATAAATAATTGCTTACTTAAAAAATTAATTTTAAATACTAATTTTGCGTAGAGAAAATAATAGTGAATGTTGATTTAATTTGACTTTTGATATATAATTGAATATATACTAATTATATAAAAGAAAATCTTAAATTAATTTGATTGGACAAAAGCCTTTAGTAAAAAAAGTTTTCTCCCGTGAATTAAGTGTAAATTTTTCTACTTATTTTTATAAAAAATGTTAATTCCCATGAATTAAGTCTAAATTTATCTTCATAGTTTCTTGAAAAATGTTAATCCTCATTTTTTATATTTTTTCATATTTTGTATGTTCGTAAAATAAAATATTTAATAAATTATTTAAGTTATGAAAGAGACAACCGTAAAAAAATACTTTTTTATGGGAAATGTATGCTAAAGAATGGCAATAAAGTAGAACATCCCAATTAACTATGTTAATTGACACTCCCTACCTTACAAAAAAATATATTTAAATTAAAATTATTATAATATAAAATATTATTTTACCAAAATAATTTAGATATTAATGTGATTTTATATAATTTTTTCATTCCGTAAATTAAGTGAAAATTTTCCACTTTCTTTTATATATATATATATATATATATATATATATATATATATATATATATATATATATATATATATATATATATATATTCATCCCTATATGTTATATTTTATATATAATTTTTATTTTAATATATTGGTGTATACATATCAATGTATAAAAGTAAAATAAAATTTGTCAAAGTAGAATAAAATAATGAATAATTTATTTAAGTGAGAAGATAATAAATAAAAAATGAATAATTATTTGCTTAAAAGTTAATTTTAGACACTAATTGTGCGTAGAGAAAATAATAGTAATTATGTTGATTTAATTTGATTTTTGTTATTTGATTAAATATATATTAATTATATAAAAAGAAATCTTAATTTTGACTGGACATAAATTTTTAGTAAATAAGTTTATCCCCATGAATTCAATGTAAATTTTTTTTCTTGTTTTTGTAAAAATAAAAAAAATTGTTCCCCGTGTGTTATATTTTATATATCTAATATGGAAAGTTAAGTATGAATTTAAAAACATGTGTATGATTTCTTTTTAAAAAAACTACTGTAATTTATAAAACCCTATTTAAAAAAGGCTGAATTAAAAAAATTAATTTAAAACAATTTAATTTGGTAGATTTGAATAAGCTAATTAATTTGAATATTTTTTATTGACTTAAAAAAATTATTTTAATTAAAAACCCATGAATGTGTATTTATTATAATTACTGTGGGTAACGTAAAAATTATTACTCTTAATTTATTTTTGTTTAAATATTTAATATTCAAATATAAAAATATATTTAACACCATGATATAATAAGTTGATCTTCTTCTTTTTAAAATAAATCACATCTTAAAATGTCTTTTCATGGAAACAATTATAAATCCATAATTAAGATCAATATATAAGTATAACACCAAATATAGTAACAATCAAAATGAATACGAATCTGGAAATTATTAATAATAATAAATATAATATAGAATATGTTACCTTTAATAAAGAGATATTACTAATTACTAACAATAATAAATACAAATATAAATTTTAATTTAATATACAAATATTAAAAATAAAACTGATATGTTATCGTTAATATAAAGATATAATATTAGTCAGGGTATGATTTAATATAAAGTCATCAAATATAAATCATGGATGCGATTTATAAAAAAATTTAGCCCGCTTAAATTTTATTTTTTATAGAAAAAATAAGAGCGTTCTATTTCAATTTCTTATTTCTTATATATTTAATTATGAAATTATATTAAAGTGTATTATCACACAATACCTTTGTTAAATAAATGACTTTATATATATTTAAATTGTCTAGGTGGATGTTAATTATTTATTTTCCTCTAAGTATTTATTCCATTTATAATTAATAAGAAATACATTTATAATTTTTTAATATTATTTATAAGGATTTAATATTAGTAAGAATGTGATTTAATATAAAGCCATATAATTAAAATCATGGGTACAATTTATAAAAAATAAAGCATGCGTATGTTTCTTTTTATATACAGCGTGTTTGATTTTAATGAAATAATTTGACATTACCTACTATGTGGGTTTTTTTTTATGAATATTGGAAAATCTAATTTTTCCAATAAATTTAAAAAATTGCCTTTTCCAATAAGAGCATGATTTATGCCCAATTTTTTTCAAAAAAAAGTTAGAGCATGTTCATTAAAAGGATGAAGTTTAATTACCTTTGGAAATAAATTTTCATATGTATAACTAATTCATTGATTTATGTCCAGATTTTTCAAATTTATTATAAAAAATATATTTAAGACCATCATAAAACTGAGAAGTTGACTTTTGTACTGATTTTTAAAATAAATCATATTTTCCTTTCTCCTTTCATGGAAACAATTATAAACCCATAATTAAGACAAATATATCATTATAACACAAAATACGGTAACAATCAACATCCACATAAATAAAAATTAGAATAATTTTATATTTGAAACCACTAATCAAAAGGAAAATTACGGAGATACACACATAGAAACCATAAACATATAAATCAAATTACAATAAAAAAACAATTCATCTCTAAAACTCCATAATCAAAACAAAATAATCTGTTATTTGGTTTCCTCCCATCTAATTAGCCCTAATGATGGTTACATAAAGATGATCATAGGATCCTCAAGCCACCAAAACTTCAAAACATCTCCAATTTTTCCTTCACAAAGTCGTACCACTTTGTAACAATACATCATTCAATAATTCTTCTCTTCCTGCACATAATATTTCATTCAATAAAAACCATTTAGCATTCCTATTTATTGCCTATTCAGATTCTCCCCATTAATTTATATTTCATTCCTAAATTAATGATTTTTAAAAATTTGAAATAGTATATATACATACATATTTGTAGTTTCACGAAATAAAATTTGAATTTCAATTATAATAACAGTAAATTATAATTGAATTTGTTGATTCTCTAATTATAGTAACATAATATACTTTCCACAAATATATTAAGCAAAGTAATAAAAGAATAAAGTTAATTCTTGAAATCAATCTCCATGTTACTTTCAAAATAATTATGTTATTTCAATCTCAATATTAATCACGAAAATCTTTTATATTTCCTTATTATAATTTAATTATAATAACTGTTACATTGTTAAGCATTAAAAACATTAATTAATTATATGAATACAGTTTTAGATAGGATCATTCATCATTCGAGTAATTGAAACTCATAACTGGATTACAAGTCATCATGAGTTGAAAGGTTGTTGTAATACAGTTTTAGATAAGATCGATGTACTCGCGCACACACACATCCTTCTTAATTAAATCAATTAACACTTTAAATGTTGTAAAGGATGACACTAATTATACATTGTTTAAATAGATTTTTTTTTTCTTAGATGTCATTTCATGTGAAATAACAAATGTGATCCTTGGTTATAAACTCATTTTCAAGCATAATTCCAGCAACATTTCTAGCTTATATAGTTCTACTAACATGTTTTTGTTAAGTGTAAACTATCTACATGAAACATACATTGAGACCTAACTTTGAAAAATAATGGGACATCAAAGATATGATGAGGGGGGCTATATGCATCCTCTAATATAAAGCATTGATGAATTTCTTCTTTTTTTTTTTGGATAAGTCAAAAATTTTAATGAACTAAGGGATAGCACAAGATATACTCACTTAGCAGGAATGATGAATTTCATATGCTTATAATTGAAATTTGATCATAAATTATCTATATTGTTATTGTTGAATAAATGCTATTTTGGATCCCAAGTTTGGATTTCTTAATAATTACAAGTTCTTTGCTCTATTATCCTTGAATCATCCCAAAGTTCAAGTTTTTACTCAGTTAATTAGTTCTATCACACTTTTGCAGGGAAATTTTCCCTTCATCGCTAGTTGAATGGATAATGAGCACTTTTAGGCTAATACAATTCAATAACTGCATAGTTTTACTATCGAAGTTAACCTAAATCTATACCCTTATTATAGTTCTACCTTCATTTTACAATTTATATTAGTTATTATAGTTTTCCCATTTACTTTCATTTTTTTTATCGAAATTAATTAATGCAATTAGTTGATCACTTGATCATAACTTTTGATTAATCATTACAAAGGTCTCACCCAGAAGAAAAGCAAGCATCGACAACCATGTTTTGTAAAGGAAAAAACAACCACTCATGACAAAATCACTTTCATTACTCAAATCGTCAAATACCATGCACAAATTGATGCAATCATTTACATTTACATTTACTAATTTTCTTTTTCTCTCTAACATCACATAACTATCATCATCTCATGTATATCCCATGTAAGATAAAATCATATTTAATTATGTAAATGAAAAGTAATTTTCTTTTTCTCTATAACATCACATAACTATCATCATCTCATTTACATTTACTAATTTCCTACATTGTGGAATTGTCCAACGAAGAAGATTTCTATGTTTAGAGTTTTAAGGTGAGGGGATCCTTTATCCCAATCCTTTTTCTGATTGTTGTTGAGGGACTGCGTGGTTTGATTGGCAATGTTCTTTCACTTGGAAATTTTCCTGGTTTCTCCATCACAATACATATGCAAATGATACTTTGTTAATTGGGGAGGCTAAAATCGAGAGTCTTTGGACTCTAAAGGCCATTTTTTAGGGATTTGAACGTGTATCTATGTTAAAGAAAAATTTTGATAAAAGTAACTTATTTGATATTAATGTGGAGGGCTCCTTTATGGTGTTAGCTTCTAATTAATTTCCTACATTGTGGAATTGGTGGCTTTCCTTTTAAGTTTCTTGGTCTTCTTATACAAGCAAAAACCCGAGAAAGGTTGTGACTTGAGCACTAGTTATAGAGTCTATGAAGCGGCAATTATCAACTTAGAAGGGAAAAAACTATCTATAGGTGGTTGCATTGTGCTAGTAAATTTTGTATAATCCAGACTTCCTTTATACTACCTTTCTTTTCTTAAACTACCTAAGAAGGTCTTGAACAGGCCGTGTTTAGAAGTTTTGAGGCCTAAGCCAAAACGTTTTTTGATACATAATATAATATAAATTTCTTCTAATTTTTTGAGCTACGAAATCGCTTCAAAGTACAAGAATAAAATAAAATAAAAAGCGACAATAAATAATTTAATAAAATAATTTTGTAAAGTAAATAAAAAATAATAAAATGATAGAACCTGGAAACCAAACAAATTCCACATTGATATTATCTACTCCAATAATTTAGCATCAATTATCCACTTTGAGAAATCACTTCAAATCTTCAAAAGAATATAAATAGGAGGAGAAAAGGAGAGAGAAAAAATGATAGAATAAAAAAATTTAAAATGATGATTCTGAAATTTTTGAGATATCCTATTCGTTATATTTAAGTACATGTATTATGTAACATGTACATAATCAATTTATCCAACCCGTTGCAATTTTATAGGAAAATTAAAATAGGTAAATCTAACTATTGATTTCCTTAATTTAGGTAATGGCTAATTCCTATTGTTGACATTGAAATTTGAAATAAAACAATAGTAATAAAACTAGTAATTAGTAATACCCCATCAGAATAGTTATTAATTACTGATAATAAAAAAATAGCTATTAACTTTGTTCAATTATACGATCATTATAAGCTACAATAAATCAAAATTTGTTTCCTATTATAATAACCAATCTGCAAATCTGCAATCATAAGTGATATATTATATATATATATATTAATATTATATTATATAGTAACAATTGAAAAGAAATGGGGCCTAAGGCTGTGGCCTTGCACAATACACGGCCCTGGTCTTGAATATTCTAAAAGGATTACAAAGAACTTTCCTACGGACAAGTGGGCATGACCCTCACAAAATTGTATGGGTTAGCTAAGAAAAAATTTGTCAGGAAAAATCTTGTGGTGGTTTTAGGAGTAAAGGACTTGGTTTTCGCTCTTATCTTATTTGGTAGAAAAGGGGAATAGGTAAGATTCTAGCATGACATTTGTATTGAGAATTCTAGCTTGAAACATTCTTTCTCTCGCCTGTTCCAAGTCTCTATTAATTAGGATGCGTGGGTGGATGGAATGGCAAAATGGTATGATAATAATTGGTGTTAGGTTTGGAGATGGAGGAGGGATATTTTTGTGTCGGGAGAGGAGTTGTTCGTAGATCTTCTAAATGCCTTGAGCTATGTCTCTTTGTGTAGAGATTTATTTGATCAACGGGTATGGAAGGAGGACTCTTCCAACCTTTTTTTGTTAAGTCAACTAACATGTTTCTATAGGCTCAACTAATGTCAAAGAGTTCATACTCCTTTCTTTGTGTTATATGTAAAAAAACTTTGGAAGAGCCCAGTTCCACTCAAAGTGTTTGCATTATCTTGGTAAGTCCATTTTGGATAGATTGTTGGCTCGAGTTAATCTTTGTAAGAGAGATGTATTATCTCAAGTGCAGGATATATCCTATGTGTTGTGTTTTTTCCATTTCGGAATATATTCATCCCTTAGTCTTATCTTTCCCGATAATAAATCAAATTTGGTATGCTGATTATGCATGGCTAAGGTATATTACGGTCTTACCAAATAACATTTTTTATCATTACATATTAGTTCTCTTTTAAGAAGGAAAAAGTTGCGCTTTGTCCATTTTTTTTGGCACTCATGGTGTGGTCTAGTTGGATTATGCATAACAAAATTATATTTCTTGGTGTGTTCGTTTGACTTGTATTTTCAATTTGATAAAGGTCAGATCGTAGATATGTTTTAATAACAAAGTGTGTAATGTTGAATATTTTTTTTTTTACTGTTGTATTGATTATTTAGTTTGTCTCTATTGAAACGTCAATGTGAGAATCTTATATTCTTTGTACTCTATTTATCAATAAATTTTTGCTAATAAAAAATATTTAATTATTCCTTTTATATATCTTAGGGATCTTAATACTTTTCGATTACGCTCTCGTATGTACATGAAAACCTCTCAAATGCGTTTGATAGATACATCTAGCTTTGATGATGCCAGGTCAATTGGGACTCCTAACTCACTTCTAGTGCATAATTGATAATTTATTTTTCTTATCCCTTGTGCACACAAAATTGTATATTTCCGGTAATTAATGTTGTGTTTGCCTATGCTGCTGATATTGGTTTTTGTGAAGTTGCTCATGCTGAACTTTGGGCCATTTATTTGGGAGTATCTTTTGCGTGGCAGCGTGGTTTTAGGGAGCTTATTGTGGAGTCAGACTCCAAAATTTCTATCCAATTGCTGTCAAAGGGCTGTACTGCATCACATCCATGTAGTGCTCTGGTGAATAATATTCTATCTTTTAATAGAATAGGTGCTAGGTTTGTGTGGAGTCATACTCTCCTAGAGGCTAATCAGGTTGTTGATATTCTTGTTAAGTTTGATCAGTCATTAGGAAGTCAAATTAGGATGTTTGATTTTATTCTTTCCTTTTTGTATAACGCTGTTATGACATACTGTTGTTCTACCGTGTTTTCTAGCGATTTTTTGTAGCCACTTTAGACAAAACACACTCACTGAGGCGTGCAAGAGCACTGCCCTAAAGGACTTATCCGCGGATCTCCGCGCAAGCCCTCCAGGATACAACAGGAACTTCTCAGAATGTACTGAGGTACAGAACTGGCAAGTAATAAATTTAACCCAGAAACAGAAGAGAAAGAAAAGACGAAGAGGGTGTATCGGAGCACTTTCCAAACGTGTAGCACGAATGGGTATTTAAAAGCGGAAAAAATTAAAACGTTAATAAAATGAACGTTAAATAAAATATACGATAATATCTTTAAACGGTAAAAAACAGATACGATCGTAAATTTAAAACAGTCATAAACTGATACGATCGTACATATAAAACGGTAAAAAACATATACGATCGTACATATTAAAACGGTCATAAACAGATCTGATCGTACACATAAAACGGTCACAAAATAAAATTCCTTATTTTTCGTAACCACACAACTCAATAAAACGGTAACATAAAAAACATGATTTTCGGGTAAGCTTTAAATTCAAATAAACTTAAACAGAAAATAATAAATAATTTTATTAAATCACAGTGTAAAAACAATACAACGCCCATTCTCGCACGCGGAAGGGGGGGCAAATCGACGGATTTGCACTACAAAAGGCCCATGAGACCCAAACTCATGCGCGCGAGGCTTCCACCTCTTACTAGCCTCTTTGAAAGCTATAAACACAAAAGGATATATAAACTAGTGAGGCAAAGCTATCCTAGACAATGTGGGACTTTGCCTTTTATAATACTCTCCAAAACTCAAAAATACAACATTTTTAGTTTTGTTGGGGCTCTTTAGCCCCATTTATTCAACAAAAAAAAACTGTATATTTCCCGTTGTTACTTTCAATGGTTTAAATTGGTCAAATCTTTATGGTAGATCCAATGGTTTGCGCGTATTCAAGTTGGATAAATATTTATACTATATTTTATAGTTGATCCTTCGAATATTTATTTTAGCACAAGAATAAACATTCATTTGACCAATCTACTACAAGCCCTAGAACTGTTTTACTGGAAAATCTTCACACATTTTTTTTTTTCTATCTCCTTATTTTCATTTTTATAAAAGATGAATTTTTTTTCTTCATTCTTTAGTAGGACCCACAACCATTTGTTTTGCCTAAGTTGTTTTGATCCAGTAATAAATTTTCTAATTTTAGAAGTGACGGTGGAGTTCAAAAGTGTTGTTACACCATGGATAAAATTATTATTTTCATATAAGTTGACAAAATTACTTTCAGGGTCTTAGGTAAGAAGTTTTTTACGTTGCTGAAACATTAATTGACTGTCATTAATTTCCTTTTGTCAGGTGACATTAGCTCATTCTCGATAAATCTAGTGTAAATTACATAGATCCCTCCTATGATTTGTTCTTGTTACATCCGGTATTTCTCTATTTTTTTACATTACTTTGAGCACCCTAAGATGAGGTTAGTGTAACATTTTTTACACCTAAGAAGGGAGATTCAGTGTAACGATTTATGTCTAAGAGGGAGGTTGGTGAACGCCCAAAAATTAGAAAGTTTTCTGTAGGGTTCAAAAACGGAGAGGTATCGAGTATAATAAGGACAAACCTGAGTGGTCCGTGTAATTTACTCATAAATCTATAATTGAGCAATGTTTTCATTTGAAAATGGTGTTGTAAAGTGTCCCAAGCAATCCTGGCATCTAGATGGTGAACGCAGTCTCCTCTACACTTTTTCCCACCAATATAATCTAAACCTTGGTGATATGATTCCATGCACGTATGCCACATGTAATAATTTTTGGCAATGAACATCCCTTAGTCTCAAACCAATAGTTTCACAGTTATGGATTGTACCTCATAGAAAAAGCTCCCCACAGACAACGATCCTTTACCACTCCTTGAATGGTCCCAAACCTGATAGGTTACTACCAAGTTGTAAAGAAAACGACAACCACACGCAACACTTTCACGATAAAATGTGCTCCCAATTATTCATACTTCAGTGTGTTCTCTCATGTAGTTACTAGCATTTTAGGTAGAAGACAAGATGCATGCACATCTCATACTATCACTCACTAAAACATTGTCAGGGAATATCTTTTTTAGCAAAGAAATAGGTTACACACAAACACCCTATATTTAGGCTTAGAAAAAGAAAGAAACTTAGCCAAATTTCTCTTTCTTGTTTCCTAAATAATATGATTAACTCAAATCATATACTTACATTTGGTATTATTTTCGTAAACTATCTAGCATTATATATTGCAACAGTATTTAGTTGCTTAGGTAGCTAGCGGAACGACTAATAACATGTTATTTTGTATTTACAATGCTCCAAATTAAAATTAGGGTTAATTATATTTTTGTCTTTAAACTTTTCACAAATTTCACTTTTAGTTTCTAAACAAAAGTTTTAGTATTTTTTGTCCCTATATTTTTTCTCTATTAACAAATTCTAATCCTTGCTCTCAAGTAACGGTATTAATTGATTACGTAACAACTTTGTTGGTACCACTGACTTGTCACGTCATCAAAGAAATGAGGGCATGTACATGTAATTTTTTTTTTTTGTAAATTATGTTTTTAATTCCTCATCTATTAAGGCATGTTGATGACGTCAGACTAGTTAATGGGAGATTAAAAACACAGTTTATTAAAAAATTACACGATTACTCTATTAGACTCCTTGATAACGTGACAAGTTATTAAGCTGCCAATGTGGCTATTACATCATCTGTTAACATTGCTAATTGATAGCAGGAACTAAAACTATTAAAGAGAAAAAAAAATATAGAATCAAAAATGTTAAAATTTTTGTTTAGGAACTAAAAGTAAAATTAAAAAAGAAAGGATAAAAAACGTAATTAATCCTTAGAATTGATATTGTTCAGACAGATGCTTGTTTCATACCTTTTTCTTAATTGCGAGACTTTAAGAAAGAAACGAAAAACACTACTATTAGGTAAAATGGAATCTTCAAAAGTCATATAATTTTATCTTCATGAAACACACATGAGCAATTAGAATATTAATGTTTTTCGCGGTCAATAATGCATACTTCTCTCTTGACATGTATTAGTGGCATGAGTTTGAACATCTGTCACAATAATATATGGAAGAATCTGAAACGGAGACCCTATGCGATTGGAGATATCCTAGACAGAGCAAGCCAGTAGTGAGGAAGAAACAGATATATCATATATACAAAAAGTGAAAGATAATTTTGTAGCTCAAATTAATTCCAATTCTTAACCGTCACTATCTACTTCAAGGAAATAAATTCTATGTATGGAAGAGGATACAAGCAGCTAAGAATCCAAGGTTGGAGCTTTTGTTAGTGGAAAAGATTGAAGAGGGGGCCAATGGATACGTAGAAACATATCCTCATGAATATACACTATCTGTGAACTCAAAAACAGGAGAATAATACTTTCCCTTATGTGGTCGAGATTTGTTTATTCCATATGTATATATGAATATTATTATTTCTCTTCATGTGCAGTATACCTTATAAAAACTTGGCACTTGATAAATAATAATTTAACATTATAGCTTAATCATTTTTTACACTTTTATAGATACTTAAAGTGAAATAGAAATATTCCTGAAGCCATCCAAAAGCGAAAAGTGTGGATCAAGATAAAGATAGCTCAATTTGACGTGTATATCTTCAAATTCCATTCCACATGGTTCTACTTGCTTCCTTTGTTTGGATCTCTCGTCTAATGACTTTTCTATAACATCAATATTTTTTTATATTATAATCTTATATCTTTATTTTTAAACGTAGATACGTGTCTTATTTTGCTCTCTTGTTTATTATAAAGAAGATTTCACTATTATTTTGTATTATTTTTAATATTTTTGTAATATTTTAGAATAATTAATCTTTTTAATATTTCTATTTTTTTCTTCAAATTTTAATTTTAATTACTTTTCGATATATATATATATATATATATATATATATATATATATTAAAAAATCATTTTTCATCTCTAATCTCGTATTGTCAACCTCATATTATTAACTTAAGTCCTTATTTTAAAAAGTGGGGTGATTTCTTATTTTAATTTTTGCACGCGACACTATCTTTACTATTTGTTAATATATATTCGGCTTAAATATGTTTTTTTATTCCTATAATTGTATCAATTTTTTCTTTTGGTCCTTGTAAAAAAATTGATTTTCATTCCTATAATTTTTAAACATTTTATTTTTAGTCCCTATTGTCACTCTCCATTACAAAAATGTTGATGTGACTAACGGTGATAATGTCATAATGACATCACCAAGCATCACATCACCAAATGATAATGTCATCAAGTGTCACATTAGCAAATGCTGACGTCGTCAAATGTTGACATCATCATGACATCATCAAAGGTGTCACATCTTAAGATGATGATGTCATCAGGGACTAAAAGCAAAAATGACATTTGTAGGGATGAAAAAAAATATAAGGACTAAAAGCAAAAAATGACATATTTGTAGGAATGAAAAAAAAAATACAAGGACTAAAAGCAAAAGGTGGCATATTTGCAGGGACGTGAAAAGAAATTTAAGAATTAAAGTATATAAAATAAAGGTTTAAATATTAATATACTCCCCATTTCCATTTCTGCACATTTCTCTTCTTCTCCTCATTCTCCCTTCCTTCTCAAAGTTTCATCATCCCTTCTAATTGGTTCGAAGTGCGGCAAGAGATGGTCCAAATTTTAACTACCTGAACTCTACGACTTTCGACTTTATGTGCAACAGTGGGGTATCAACATCCCATTTTTCTTATTCATTACCTATTATTATTATTTTTATAATTTTTATTTTTCTTGTCTATTCTCATATATATAAAGGGTATTGAGGGAGGGGGCCAGGGCCTACACCTTCCCCCTTGGATCTATACATGTACAAAGACACCTTGATGCTTAAGTTGGCTAAGAACCCAACTCAAACTATATTGTAATAAATGTGTGTACTTATAATAATGATACTTGAGGTATATATAATTGATGAGAATGAGGTGGATTTTCATATTCAAGGTCCATGGCCTATGAGGAGGATTTATATGCTATTATTAGAGTACTGTGAGATAACTTTAGTCCTAGGTGCCTTTGTCCATAATCTACATGTCAAAGAGGATGGACCTCAAACTTGGGTTAGGCCTTAGCCTAATTAGAACAACTTCCTTCCCAATCAATTTTTTAAGATACCCTCCACTCATCCTAGCCTCTAAGAAATTAATCAACGTCAACTTATGTCTGAGTGTGCAACCTAACCACATGAATCAAGGACAGTTCCTCTATAACACCCCAATTTCTTTTTATATGATATAATATATAATAAAGGTGAAAATTGTTTTTCCATATATAAATTCTATTGGTTTAAATACCATTTTAGTCCTTGCAATTTAGTGTTTTTTTGCTTTTCGTCCTTGCAATTTTTTTTTTGTTTTAGTCCTTGCAAATTATGTCTATTTTATTTTTCGTCCTTAAAGTGATTTAGATAGCACTTTTTTTACTATTCATAACATTTTTGTCATTGTTTAAAGCGTTGTCTAAACCGCTTTAAGGACGAAAAACAAAACAAACATAATTTGCAAGGACTAAAACCAAAAAAAAATTGCAAGGACGAAAAACAAAAAAGCGCTAAATTGCAAGGACTAAAAAGGTATTTAAGCCTATTCTATTATATTATTTCGTTTTATATAATTATTTAAATAAATAGTATTTTGGGAATATGACAATGGGTTTTTGATGTTAGGTTTTTATTAAAAGAAGGAGATTTGCTTTATTAAGTCTGTTAGACGAGCCTTAGTTGTTGTTGTAACATCCTAGGTGCTGACGAGGGCAGGGAGTGATCGCCAATGCAAAAGAGATGAGACACAGACAATGAGCGGCTCCTGGCAAGCTTCCAACTGGAGGGATACATGAATGAATCGAATACACAACAGAATGAGAGGGATCCAGAGACTGTGTAGGTATGAGACTGTACAGTTGAGGATGGCTTAAAGGAATAAATTAGTATTATCTATACCAACAAGATGCATCTACTTTTTGGTAGCTCATCACTTAAGAACTTCATAGTTAAGCGTGCTTGGCTTAGAACAATTATGGAATGGGTGACCTTCTAGTAAGTTTCCTAAGAAACACGTGAGTGAGGAAAAGGCACGTTGAAAAGTCTCATGTTGGTTTGTAGGGATAGTTATCGATCTTAAAAGCAGTTAGGCATTACAATTACAACCCACTAAGCCATAAGTTGTCATATAGCTTCCAAACCTAAACCTAATTCTTTCTTTTCCACTCCATGCTTTGGAACGTGTGTTGTTGCTTAGAGCCATAGAGGGAACCTTCACAAGGAATATCAGGATAAATCTGAGTGGATATCGGAGAGGATTATCGCCAAGCCTTCTTTACCCTCATTCTGAGTATTCAACTTTTTGAGGTAAGAGAGTGTTAGTTATCTCGCTCATGGGTATGGAATTGAATTGTGCATAGTGGAGTTGGCCTTAACCCCCATAGGAATTATGTATCTTTTATGTTTGATTTTATTGGAAGGGTTGTGAATACCTCGAAGCCCTCACATTGATGTGTGAATTGATTTTGGTTGTTTGTTTATGTTGTGGGTTTTACCCTTTTTGGTGTTCTTGAGAATTAGGGATTTTAAAGATGAATGTGTAATTGTTGAAATCGTTGTTTAGAATTATGTTTTCTTGCTTAAATTTAATTAAGAACATGTTAGGAATTTATCTTATATGGTTACGATTGATATTGAATGTTTGGGGGGAATTGGGAGGCCTTCAAAATAGGGTCTGACGCGATGCATAGGTGTTCACAACTATTACATCATTGGCAAATGAACCAATCGGTGTAGTGCTTTCAATGATAAGTATGAAGATCGTCTCCACAGGGACTTGTTTGTACGAGACTATTTGTGTAAATTCACTTTCTAGGCAAAGAATCCAACTCAAGGTATATTGTAATAAATGTGCGTACCTATAATAATGATACTTAAGGTATATATAATTGATAAGAATGAGGTGGATTTTTATATTCAGGGTCCATGGCCTACAGGGAGGAGTTATATGATATTATTAGAGTATTGTGGGATAACTTTAATCATGGGTGCCTTTGTCCATAATCTACATGTCAAATAGGGTGGACCTCAAACTTGGTTAGGCCTTAGCCTAATTAGAACAACTTCTTTCCCAGTCAATTTGTTAAGATACCCTCCACTCCTCCTAGCCTTTAAGAAGTTAATCAATGTCAACTTGTGTATGGTTACATAACCTAACCATATGAATCAAGGGCAGTTCCTCTATAACACCCCAATTTCCTTTTCTATGATATTATAAATAATAAAGGTGAAAATTGTTTTTATATAATTGTTTTACTATATATATATTCTATTATATTATTTCATTTTATATAATTATATAAATAAATAGTATTTTGGGAATATGACAATGGGTTTTTGAAACTGGGTTTTGTAATGAATGAAGACCTGAAGATGATCATGTCATTTCTCAGTATTGTAGTTTTGATGATGTATTGTAATATCTTAGTAATGCTCCATATTTGGACTCTAGCCTTTAGGATTGTGTGTTATGGTCTTATTGTGTGAATGTGTGAGATTATCATGCATATAGGCTAGGTTTTACTTTGGTTTTACTCATGAAAGATCCTATACCATTGATCCATGATACTATTTTATTAAGGATTGAATCTGGGCGAAAATATTTTTGAAAATTAGTAGATTTCAATCCAAGAACAAAATAATTGATTATAAGAACAAATTAATCGATTATCTCGAGGCTCTTTTTTTCAGAATTGCCTAAGGTTCGCAAATAATCGATTACCCACTTAAGATAATCGATTGTTTGGCCCTGAAGCAAAAATAGGCCTTTCGTAGTTAATCAATTATTTGATGAAATAATCGACTATTTCGTTCTTCGTTATTTCCAGGTGACGGCAAGAACAAAATAATCGATTATCCTTAGTAGTAATCGATTATCTTTATTATGAGGTCTATAAAAATGATTTTTCGAAAGCTCTCGTGTGTGACACCCATTTTTCTTAGATTACTTAGCATTTTCATATTGAGAGCTTACAGACTTTGAGTGTCATCATCTTTGTGATTCATTGAGCAAAATATTTTTCTTATCTTCAAGAAATCAATGAATCTTGGTCATGGAATCATGAAGAGAAGCTGAAAGTAAATAGAAAATGCATTATTGTTCATATATTCACTACATAGGTGAATTCTTTCCTTTTACATTGCATTCTAGTTTGTTTTTGGGTGGGTTACCCAAGTTGCATTTCATGTAGTGGGTTTTCTACATGGTTAGTATTTCTTGATAGGTTTTCAAGAAGGTTGTGCATATGTGGTTTTGCATGTGCATGTGAGTTTGTGTGTAAACAATTTTTGTTTAGTGGCAAGGTCCAAGCTAAGGTTGCTTTGGATAACACTGGATGTAGATTTCAGTTGAAATCGAACCAGTATAAATTGTTTGTGTGATTCTCTCTTCTCCCTCAACTTTATTGTATCTTGTTTTTAGTTTCTTGTATCATATTTTGATCTATCTTTTAAAACTAAACTTTGGAAATAAAGGATCATCTAACTAGCAACCTATATACTCTAATCACATCAAGAATTAAGTTCATTGGGTCTCACAAACAGATATCTTCTAGAAAAGTTTTAAAGAGAATTTTTATATATCCAATTCACCCCCTCTTGGATATCATTCATTCCTAGCCATTTTATCTAATAGGTTTTTATTAAAAGAAGGAGATGTGTTTTATTAAGTCTTTTAGATGAGCCTTAGTGGTTGCAAACCACTAAGCCATAAGCTATCATATAAGTTCCAAACCTAAACCTAATTCTTTCTTTTCCACTTCATTTTTTGGAACGTGTGTTGTTGCTTAGAGCCATAGAGGGAACCTTCACAAGGAATATCGGGATAAATGTGAGTGGATATTGGAGGATTATCACCAAGCCATCTTCACCCTCGTATTATGTATTCATCTTTTTAAGGTAAAGGAGAGTTAGTTATCTCACTGATGGGTTTGGAATTGAATTATGGGTAGTGGGGTTGGCCCTAAACCCCATAGGAATTATGTATCTTTTATGTTTGATTTTATTGGACAGGTTATGAATACCTTGAAGCCCTCAAATTGATATGTGAATTGATTTTGGGTGTTTGTTTGTGTTGTGGGTTTTACTCTTTTTGGTGTTCTTGAGGATTAAGGATTTTAAAGATGAATGTGTAATTGTTGAAATCGTTGTTTAGAATTATGTTTTCTTGCTTAAATTCAATTAGGAACGTGTTAGGAATTGATCTTAGATCATTAGGATTGATATTGAATGTTTGGGGGGAATTAGGAGGCCTTCAAAATAGGGTTTGGCGCGATGCACATGTGTTCACAAATTCACACGGGTGTGCACAACACTGCCCTCTTTGAAAATAGGGTCTGACACAATGCACAAGTGTGCATAAGTTCACATGGTCGTGTACAACATTATCTTATTATGCACTGGCGTGCCCAATTCTATTTCTCCATTTTGGCTTCAATAAGGCTTCACACTAGTGCAAAAAATACATTTTATAACAACTTTTTAGATAGTTATATGAGCGTCGATTTAAAAAAATGCAGTGGCATTTTTGTAATTAAAAGAAAAGTTTTTAGATTGGTTATAAGGGAACCGATCTAAAAATAACTTTTTAAATCGGTTATAAATTGAACCGATCTAAAAAAAGATCTTTTTAAATCAATTCAATTTATAATTGATTTAAAATGATGTTTTTAGATTAGTTAAAAATGGAACTAATCTAAAAACTTTTTAAATGATAAGTTAAAAATCAATTTATAACTTTTAAATAGGTTATAAATTGAATTGATTTTAAAAATTGATCTATTTAAATCAATTTAATTTATAACTAATTTAAAATGATGTTATTAGATTAGTTAAAAATAGAACTGATCTAAAAACTTTTCCCACTCTCCAAAACCCCAAAACCCCAAAACCCCAAAACAAGACTCCTCTTTTTTTTATCTTTGTTGAGATTTCTCCCAAACCCCTGAGCATTCCCATCACAAGGCCACTTTGTTTTAGACGAGGCTCCATCTCCTCCTAGCCCGCTCCGTCGTCTCCGCCTTCGCTAGGGTATGAGCCCACAGCGGAGCAGTGCGCCATGTCCGTCTTAAGGTATACACGATTATTGCATTCACATTGTCATAATGTAGGTTTCAGTTTCAACATTTGGAGCCACAGGAATAGCATGATGTGAATGTTTTCTTTAATACAAGTTCAAACTCTTCGCAATTCGGAAAAGGAACAGTTTCAAAAAGTTCTGGAAAGGTGTGGAATTATCCACTTGTGAAGATATAACTGAGTTCTTTGGTTCCACGTTGTCGATGACTATATGTATTATGGAATTTTAGCTACTATTTTAACTATGTATGTGTTTTGTTGATGGTGCTCTAGGTTATGCGTATTATGGTTGGTGAAGGAATCAAGAGTATGTAAAATTTCTGGTTTCTGTGTTAGTTGCAGGGTTATTTTTTTGGTGGATAGTACTAATAACTAATACCATGGGAGAAAGAAGGAAAAGTATACGAAGTAGAGCTGCATACTGTGAAGAATGTTAAAAACCAGCGTCTATATCCCCTAGATCAGTTGTATAACCTAACTTATAACATCTTGATTTCCTATGGAGGATTCTGTTAGCATCCAATTTTAGAACCAGAGCAACCTGGTCTAGAATAGTTATGTTCAAAGCATTGAGGATTAGAATAGCATCCAATTAGGAGCAATTTTAGTGAAAATTTATAGTATCTCATTTTTAAAGAATCTTAATCTAGGATGCGTTTGTTCCAATGAGATTTCAACTTTACCAATTACGTTGGATTATTAGATATTTCTTTTCAACTTGCTCTTGTTATATATCTTCCTATATAAGATCCTTTTGTCTGGTGATTTGATTACCTAGCTACATCAATGGATCAATAGGCTTCATCAATTTCAGCTTGTAGATATTGACATGCATATTAATTTTAGTAAAGTGAAGTTATGCCCTACAGCTTGCAAGATAGCACTTTTGTTAATCTCTTCAAAAGTTGGCCTGACTTGGATACAATCATTTGAAATCTAAGATCTAATCCCTCCTCATTCTAGTTCCACAATGTGATAAAAATGTAGCTTACCTAGTCTAACTTTAGCTCTTTCTTTGTCCAAGAATGTTATGATACAATTGAGAGTAATAATTTTCTTCACTTAGCTGGAAAGTTAGTTCCTGAAGGATTCATATTATCATCAATCCCTGTTCTAATGTGTAGTGAGGAGATATGGTTCCAAGTATATATATCTACTTGCTTAGCATTTTTCTATAATAATAACGTTTTCTCTTTGCTATTTTTCTTTTTTACATGTCCCTTGTACATTTTTATGGTAAAAAAAAACAAAAGGAGAGATCAGTACGTAACAACTACTTTTTCTATAAGAATAATGTTTTTCACTCTCCTTTTTCTATAGTATAAAAAAAATATTGAAATATCATTATTGTTTTTACAATTGCCTCACTACTTCTTATGCTCTTCATCTTACTAATTATATTTTAGCTTTCACTTTTAACTAAATAGGAAGTGGAGAAAATAGTTTTGCCTGCTATGAAAACAATGAGAAATAATGTTGGCTTGACTCCTAAAGAATTATTTTATTCGTCACACAAAGATTTACTCAAAGAATTAGTATCATTTTAGTCTAATTGTATCAAAAGAAATGAGTAATGTTACTCATATAAAATAAGAAAATAAGAAAAGGAACAAATCTCTTACAATTTACTTCTAGAGTTAATTAATTAGACTGGTCCTCCTTCAATATTGGGTAGCATTTGCAACACTTGGTTAAGCTTCTTCTTAATGTCCTCTTGTATCTTTTGGCTCCTTGCCCTTATTAGAGGACCTTCAGTTACTTATGGGCATTCTTCAAGCCCCTCCTTGTCCTCTTTTGTGGTCCTTAAGGATGGTCCACTATCATCCCATCCTTTTGGAAAAGAATTCGACCTCGAATTTGGATCAATTATACAAAAGTTGTTCTTGAAGCTTCCTAGTCCTCTATCACTATGTGAGGTTGGATCCGCCATGTAATATGTGAAGTGGATCAATTGGTCACTAGAAAGACGTTGAATATTGACACTTAACTGACTTTAGCCTTTTTCTACATAATCAAAACATTGCTTCTGATATTTTCTATCATGTTTCTAGCTTAGATATCAAAAGTTGGTTAAAAGGATATGCTTCCTTTCTTATCTAAGACATCAAATAATTAGCTAAGTATACAAAATATCTTATAAGGTGTTGCTTCTCAAAAGATTCAAAATTTGAACCTTACTATCAAAATTTGATTTTTTTTTTTTTAAAACTGATGCTACTTTTGAAGTTAAAAATCTTTTTGAAAAATCTTGTTTAAGTGTAAAAATGTTAACTTAATGTAAATATAAAGACTTTTCAAAATATATGATAAAGAAGCAGCAAACACATGCATGTGAAGCATAAAGAAAAAGGAAGATAACACACAAATTTATACTAGTTCTCCCATAAACCTTGGGTTACATCCAGTCCCTACAATTGTAGCATTTCCACTAACACAAGCACCAAATAGAAGGTATTCTTTCTCCTCAAGCCTCCTCAAGCTTTCCCAGTATTCTTCTCAAGCCTCTACAGGTTGCACCAGTATTCTAAACCTCTGCAGGTTCCACTCAGTATTCTCCTAGCCTCTGCAGGCCCTTCTCTAGTATTCTCTAAACCTCTACAAATTCTCCACCAGTATTCTAAACCTCTATAGGTTCCACCCAATATTCTATAAGCCTCTACAAGCTCTCTAAGAGTACTCACTAAGCATCTACAAGCTCCACTACACAAGTATTCTTTCACTAGCCTTTCTAAGCTAAAACCCCAACAGCAACTATTGTTGACACCCATAACAATTGTTGTATCACTCAAACTTTAGAAGCAGTAATCCCCCGATTGCCCTTCTAAGGTTCTCCTTTTTCCTAAGGGGTTTTGTTTAATTAAAGATAGGCCCCTATTACACCTCGTGGGACACCATATTCAAAATGGCTCCTCTTAACAAGGTGTTTATAGATACTCTAAAGGGTGGGAAGAATTTGGCTCTAATCCTAGAGTGTTTTGGATACGAAGATTTGTATAAGAAGCTAACGATTCTCTCTTTTCAGCCCAGCTTCTTAATCTTACCCTTTCTAATTTGTGTCCATTCCCATCAATGAGCTTCAACAAGTCTGGGTCCTTTTTAAAGCCTTGAGGTAGTCGTTTCTAGCTGTTGGAGAATATTGGTGGCCAAGTCAATCAAACTGTGTGTTGTCCTTTTCATACAGTTGGTTATTGGTTGTCTTTGTTGCTTTTCCTAATGCTTATGAACTTTATATGTTTACACCTCTGCTTTCTTAGTTCAAATATAGCTTGTACAATTTGAATTTTGAAATTATGACAATTGGTTCTTGTTGTTGTTAGTGGTTCATGACACCTTCTTCAGCTTGTCATGAATTGCTACTATAGAAGATTGATTCTTCTGTAAAATACTTTTGTGTTGCTGCTTCTAATAACTACAATGTTGATGCAATAATCTTTTTTTTCTTTTTGGTTGCTTTGTTTTGATTCGGACTTGATGATATCTACAAGTTTTGTGCTTCTAAACACTTGCAGGTCTTCGTTAGAGCATATTGCTCCTTATTCAGTGCTTCTAAGCATTGTTGCATGACTTCTTACTATGTTGCTTCTAGTGTGTGTGCTTTTGAATAGTGTAGACTTTAGTATCTTCATTCTCTGCCCAATCTTTGCATCTTCTGATGATACTCAAGCAATGTGTAGCTTTTGATATCTACCATTTAACTAAAGATATCTTCATATCCTACTTCTGATCATACACACTTTCTGATTTTGCTATACTTTGATCTAAGAAAGTAGAATCAGTCTTCCAAGCTTCTGATCAACTCTCCTTCTGGTAGTCCTTTTTCTGATAGCTCAAAATCTATGTCTAGAGGGTTGGCATGTTGTAGATTGATGCTTCACACCTTTCCTCATGCTTCTTGATCAAGCCCTGTCTTAAATTCAAGCACTCAAAGCAAACTGTTAGAAGCTTAAGTCTAGAAGACTTAGAATTTGCTTCTCAAAATTTTGTTGTCATTAAAACATTTAATTCCATAAAGGATTCTGCTTCAATAATATGTATGTATGTAAGACCACGTGCACCTTGTATGAATCATGCATCATGTCATGAAGGTTTGTATGATTTGAAAGCATGTTTATGAACATAACTAGGGAGGTCGTGAAGGGTTCGTTGAGCTCTAACATTGGGGTGTTATTTGGTGTGGAATCTTTCTATGGTTCATGTTGATTCCATGGTTGGAGTATCCTTGCATTGCTGAGTAACCCTAACGAGCTGTTGGGGGTGCCATCCTTGTTGAGAGTGTTCATGGTGTGGTGATTCGTCAACTACATGTACTCCTAGGCTATTTTCACAAAAGAGTTTAAATGGTACCACATGCATCCAAGACTAAATGATAGACAAGTATTGCATTGCATGAGTACTTAATGATAATTTTGTTGTGGTATGAAGGTTATTTATATATGTGTGCTACCTGACCTTCATTTTCATACCGTGAATATAAAGCAAGATGTTATGTGTTTGTGTTTTCCACTTGGAAGTTGGGATGAATGGCATTTGAAGGTAATGATCACAAGGACTTTGTGGAAGTTGCTAGAGATGAGGCATAGGCCTCGTTTTATGCAATTTTTTTATGATTAGTTTTGGGATTGTAAGCTTTGATAGGTTGTGGCATTAGGGCTAGATTATTATTATTGTTTCTTAAAATGGATTTATTTTGTTGACCCTTATATTGAACTTGTTTATGAACTTTTAATTATTTCAAATTTGAATTTAAAATGACTAGATATGTGATGTTCTTTACCATGTTAAAGGAAGAGTTTTAATTTGCTATGCATTTCCATAAATGAAAATTATATCTTATTTTCTCAAAGTTTATGAAATAATTAGCTAAAGGGTAAAGGGTGTCACATTTAGTGGTATCAGAGCATGTTAGTTAATCTACTTGAATCTAGTACTGAATTCTAGTTTGTACAGGAATTAAATGGTTGGTAGGAATGATCATGTCATTTTTTATGTCTGCAAGACTTAGCACAGGCTGTAGGGAATTAAAATGCAGGTGGTGGAGCTGCCAAGTTCCATGCACTGGATAGGTTCCAAAGGAACAATCCACCTACGTTCAAAGGGGGATTCAACCTTGATGGTGCATAGAATTGGATGAGGAAGATTGAGAAGATTTTTTGAGCTATGGAACACCCCAATGGACAGAAGCTAGCCTTTGGTACCACAATGCTTGCCGAGGAAGTCGAGTATTGGTGAGAGAATGCCCGTCAACGCTTGGTGGCCGAAACTAGAGCTATCACATGGGAAGTCTTTAAAGAGGTTTTCTTAGAGAAGTACTTTCTTGAAGACATTAGGAACCGTAAGGAGATGGAGTTCTTGGAGCTCAAACAAGAGAGCATGATTATGGTTGTTTATGAAGGTATTTCCCTCACTACAACAATGAGGCGGGAAAAAGCTCAAAGTGCGTCAGGTTTATTAATGGCTTACGACCTAAGTTCAAGCAAGCCATTAATTACCAGCATGGGTCAATGTGCTTTCCACATGGGGACTTTGTTCACCCCAAAGTCTAGGTTAAACTCATTGCAAACCTCTACTATCCAAATTCATGGCTACCTTCCACCATCGCAAATATCTCAAATGTCATGATGCATGTTAACACACAATGCACAGATACAAATCCCTCTGGACTTACTCTTCTCAATTTCGTGAGTCTCATCCTCACCTCTCACAAGCTAGGTCACTTATCTCAATGACATCTAGTCATATCCAACATCACACATTGCATAAGATGAAATCATATACATATATATAGTTCAAGCAATTAATATCATTCATACTCATTAGAATTCTCATAACATTTAGTCACATTATCCCTACATAACTACCACCTTCGTTGAGTGTAAGCTTAATATCTAGACTTATATTAATCCTATCGAGTTTATTTTTATCTTGTTTAAAAGCTAAGGCAATTATGTACAACTTCTATGTTGACTTCGAGATCTAGTTTGATAATTTACTTTGCCTAAAATTAGAAAGAACATGAAATCATCACCTAATTCTATCAGCTCGACCTTTGCTCACTAAAATAACCTTATCAGCTACAAACCTTATTTTTTAGTGAAACCAAAGTCATTTGTTAGCTAACATTTATGGCTAAGTTTCTTATGCAAACACCTAAGTCTAATTCTATCATTAAATTCACCCAGCAAAGCTATAAATTTTCCTAGCTTATTTCCCTTCACTCAGCAAATTTTTGCATTCGCCCAGCAAAATACTTCCAGTAGCTCACCTCGCCCCTGTCTCAAATTTAACCAGCGAATTTCCCTTCGCCTAGTGAATTTTGCATTCACCCAGCAAAATACTTACAATAACGCACCTTTTCCCCTGTCCCAAATCCGCTCAATGATTCATATTTTCGCCCAGCAAATTACGACTGACAAAAAGTCACGATTCTATGTTTTTTGCATAACATTTTCCCTAAGGTTTCCTAACATTCCAAAACTCACTCTAAGTGTATAGGACCCAAAACTTAACTTATTCTCACCATTACGAATCACAAATTACATCAAAATAACACAAATTAACACCTTCAAATCATTAATTCACCAAATTCCAACCAAGAACATAAAGAGACAAATTACCTAAATAGTTCAATAATTAATTATAACATGAAATAAAACATTGAGATTAGAACAAGGGTTGGGGAAAAGCATTTCCCCTTGCACATTCCTAAAATTGTTTATAACTAACCAAATAGATTTTAGCAATTCTCTGGATTTGTGATATTTGAAAATCATGATTTCTAGGTTTGGAAAATTTTCTCCTCTACCAAAAACCTCCCCTTAATTTAATAAATTTATTTTTATAGGTTAAGTTTGTAAAATTAACTTATCACCCTAAGTTTTCAAAATTTATTTTTATACTTTCCTATAAAGCTTAATAAAACGAGATAAAAAAAAGTTATTAGAGCATCATAAACCACATTTATAAGCTTAGTCATAGACCTAATCACTTCATTTAATAAATTCTTTTGAATATTAATTTTTATTAATATAACCATTAAAATGAAAGTTCTCTTTAAGTTCAATTTTAAAAAAATTGTGAATTTTAGTTTTCTTTGATACTTCATTATTTTCATTTTAGCATATAATTTATATTTTAAAATATAAATAAATATTGAATATTAACTACTTACCTATAAATATTTTACTTATATGGTTAGATTTCTTAATTTCATATTTAATAAAAAAAATATTGGGTCAAATAAAAGTCCAAAACTTATTCATAAAATAAACTAAGTAGTAAAACCCTATTATCCCGTACACATTTAGTTCACCATTAGTCACAATAATTTCTTCTAATGTTAACCTAGATAGAGTTGTTCAATCAAAATTCTCGTATTAATTGTAAAGAAGAGCAAGCTCAACAAATGCTTACTCAATTAAGATACTAGCAAAACAATAAAGTAAGCAAAATAATAGATGGGCATTACTCCATTAACCATCTTTATTATAAGTACGTATTGTCAAATTTTTATTAGTTTTTAATAAGGTCCCAAACATTTAGATTATGCTTAATTCAATGGAGGGGAAGGAAAGGTAAAGGAGGATAAAAATTTTAATTATATATTTTGTTTGATTAGAGAAAAGGAGGGAGAAGAAGAGAAATAATTATATTCTTATTTTGTTTATAAGGGAAGAAGAGAAATTTTAAAATTAATTTATTTTTTATCCTTATTTCTTCATTTAAAAATTATGTCAATTCAATATCATAAAATACAATAGAAAACATATAAAACATCATAATTGAATTATTATTTTCTTTTTCAAATTAAGGTATTCAAATCATATTTTACCAATATAAATTGGCTCAACTGAGAACCAACCACTAGACTAGTTTATTTAACCTTGAAAAATCAATCTTGCAAAAAATCCAATAGAAAACCAGTTAATTAGTTCAAAACCAAGCATAGTCGATTTAAACTAATTTACTAGGGAAAAAATATTTTTTAATTAAAAACTCAATATTATGATGATTGATAGTTTATCAATTTTCTTTCCTTAGTTTCTAATTGTAATCACTAATAAATATCATTGTGTTATTGAATTTAAATGTTATGACATATTTGATTTAGTTTCATTTTTTATTTTGAATATTATATTTATGAGTTATAACATTTATAAGTAAAGTGTAATTTTAAATATTATGAAGTTATGAACACTTACTATATTATATTAATAATTGAAATAATATTAGTTAATCATTATTGATTTAACTATAACTAGACCATAGAACCTTGAACCATTATTTTCATTTATTAAATGATCAGCTCGATTTTAAAAACTTTGACTAATAACCTACAAAAAAGATGCAAGCATTTGAGATGTCTGATTTCTTAAAGCACCTTATGTCTCAACTCCCAATTCTTATAATTTCATTAGCTAGTCTATCAACCATTGAACATACATATTGATATCATTTCTTAGTGATTGTGATTGACGAATCAATACAGACAACATTGTTTATTCAAATTATGTACAACCATGGTAGATAGTAGTAAACCACCGTCATGACAAATCATATACTAAAAGATATGTTCATAATCCTAAATGAGTTGAATCCATCATTTATTATGTTGTGTCTTACTAAGGGTGTTTACAGCTCGACCCATCCTAATAACCTAACCAAGCCTAAAAGAACTTTTGACATATTCGAGTTTAAGATATTGGATCTGGTGTACTTTGAGGACGGGTTCTGGTTAGGTCCTCCCAACCCTATCCAAAGTCATATATTCTTGTAAAAGGTACGCTTTTCTTTTAAAACAATTATATATTAATAAAACAACTTTTTTACTTAATAAATAATGTTTTGTCTAATTATATAATAAAATATACATTAATTATAGTTGGATACTTCTTTAATTCTACAATTTAACTATATATAATGTTAAAATTAATATATTATGACAAGTCGAGTTGACCCAATCTTGTCCCATGTATTGTTCAGTTTTAGCCAGGTTGGGTTCGATTCAAAAAATGGGCCTTATCAAAATTTCAAGCCAGGTAAGGATATGGGTAAAACCCTTCCTAACCTATCCCATTGACACCCTATATCTTACATTACGAGACTTATAAGCAAAATCAAAATGAACTATATCAAGTCCTTCCATACTTGGCCATCCAAAGGATGCCTCAATTTCTCATCCTTTGAGTGTTCTTCATGCACCTCATTGGCTCAATTGTCCTTGAACACATAAAGTGTATCAAAATTTTTACATGAACTTTACGATTATTTTTTGGTTGATAAAATTCACTATCTACTTGAGCAAATTCCTTCCATTGTGAACTTTTACCAATATTGCAAGAATTGTCATTCTCATTCGCTTTTTAATATCACATGCAATCATTTGGATATACATAAATCTTTTTATAATCAAAGCCGAAATTTTAATCATGGTTGTCTTTCTTTGGTTAAAAGATTTTGGAATGTTTAAATTAGGCATCACTTTTTTTTTAGCAATTTTAAGATAACAATAAATGTCAGTTAAAAAAAAAGATAACAATAAATGATGTGTTACTCCACCTACAAAGACACTTCAACAAGTATAGTCAAATTATAAATGATAAAATAGAGAAGCTTTTTGCATCTTAGGGTCAGTTCTTATTCTCACCTCATTGACCAAATTCAAACTTTCTAGCATCTCATTAGTACCCTCACTATCTCCCTCTACTTTTGTTGCATCACATGTCATACAATAAGTCACTAATATCATCATACAAATCCTCTTAATCTTCCATGTCATCGTCAATTTCCATAGGCAATGATATTCGCTTCCTATGGTTTATGCAAACATTGTAGCCTTCTACAAAACCTTTATCTACCAAATGATTGTGACCATGTCTTCTTGCCCAGAAACAATTTTTACACTTAGCACTATGACATAAAACCTCATCTCCTTGTGGCCTGTCTTTAGTGTAGACAATATCTAAAAAAGACTCAACAATATTGATATTCTTTGTCTATCAATTTAATATAGAAATAAAAAAAATTATTATGTGATTATAAGCAGTATCTTATGCATTGAAGTTTCACAATAAATACCATAATATATAATAAAACTTGAGGTTTATTAAAATGCAAAAGGAACTCAACATTTAGTAGAAAAAAAAATGCAAACTAAACAGTGGATTTAAAAAGCAGGCAGCCATGGTGACGCCATGGCGAATTGCAAGGGCCAAGTGTAGATTTGTCGCATACCCCCATTCTATGTAAGTGGCGTGGCACTTTTCGTGTGGCAGGTTATGGCAACCATTTTGTGTCATCAGTAGCAAAATCGAAGAATGAAGATGAAATATAAACAAATGGCAAAAAAGTGTGAAGAAATTTAAAAAAAAAATAATAAAAAAAAAATATATGGATTTGGGCTCTCACCTAGGGAATTACTTCCTACACCCCCGCTTTTGCTTCCTGCACCCCTGTTTTTGCTTCTTGCACCCCCAAAAAGACCCAAAGGGACAAAAATACCCTCAACCCTAGCACCTCCTCTTCCCTTCCTTTCCCCTGTCTGTGTCATCTTCCCTACCCACGCCGTCCTTCTCCTCTTCAACCCTAGAACACCTCCCTCCCTCCATCCTCCTCATCACCACCACCACCTCCTCAATCTCTTCTCCTTTCACTTCGACCTTTCCTAGGCCCACGCTGCCCATGTCATCGTCGCCGCCACCTCCAGTTCATGGTTCAATGAAGCTGTCACCACTTCCACCAATCCCCTCCTTCAATTCATGGTGGGCTCGTGTGTGTCGTGAGGGCACGAGTCAATGGTGAGGACCAGACTCAAATTCGCGCAAGACCTAGGTGCACGCGCTTGAACCGTGCGTGCGCTTCTGCCCCTCCTCCTAGGTGCGCCATTTGCGATGAAGAAGAAGAGAGGGATATTTGAGATGTGGCTAATCTAAAAAGAAGAAGAAAGGGAGAGAAGTGAATTGAGGGTTTGGGGGGGTACGATTCCCTATTCCGGAATACGTATTCTGGGATACGATTTTCATTTTCCATAATGGCTATTCTGGAATAGGAATAAGTAATCTAGAAACCTATTCCAGAATCCCTATTCTAGAATATGAAAATCGTATTCCGGAATAGGGATATGCTTGTGGAATGGTCATTCCGTAATAAAAGAGGGTAAAATGGGAATTTTAAAATTATGGGGTGCAGGAAGTAAAAAATGGGGTGCAGGAAGTAATTCTCCTAACTAGACCAAGTCCCAAATTTAAAAGCCCAACCCAACCCAGACCCAAATTTTAAAAAAAAAATCCTACCCAACCCAAGCCCCAAACATTAAAAACACTTGGAAATTCTCATTGAATTATCATGAATCGTTAGCAACCATCTGGGCACGAAAATTCGTGTTCTCTCAAACAATCCAGCACAAGTTGCAAACACCCAGCAACGTGACCACTCACCTCTAGCGTGTTCAACCATAAGCACTCATCTTCTCACTATTTTGCCTTGTTTCTATGACTCAACCCTCTATTCAGCCTCTCTATTCCAACCCTCAACCACTCTTTTTATTTCTTTCCTTCAATCTGTGACTATTCCACCTAACCACCATTGCTGTTGAACAAGGTTCATCAATGTCCATTAATAGAACTGATTTAGGATGGAAATATTTCTACATTGCAATATTTTATTTTATTTTTTTGCATTATACACACTATTTTTATTTGGTTTGTCAGCTTCTGCCGCAATGGCAGATTCTTTACTAGCCGCCATAATCTGCCATCTGCCATCCGCCATCAGTAACACTAAAACTAAAAGAAAAGAAATTATGGATTCTTAAACTTCTTCTAACACAAGATTTTTATAGCATTCTGATTACAAGTATCAGTTCTTATATAGAATAAAAATTCAAATCAATCATAAACAAAGGTAAACACAGACTCGTACATATGCAAGTAATTGTATAGTTCAATGTTAAAGTTGCTAAGAATTGAGTATAGCTTTGTGATCAACAAAGAGGAATGAATGATTGTAAAAGTTTGAAAGATTGTGGTAACACATAAAATTGAGTACTATTTTGGTATTCTTACAACTATCAGGTTCCTAAATAAGTGCACTCTAAGCACCATTTAGGGGTTCATTCACATCTGAGTACTTACAATCATAATTGCCAATAGCACCAAACAGCAGCGCTACATAGAATCACTGTTTGAAGTAGCAACCAGCACAGCTGCAATAGCAGACAAAATTGCAGAAAATCGCAGCTGGAGTGGGTGTTATTGGAGTGGATCACAAGAAAACTATTTTAGCCGCAAAACATCGTTTAGGGCCGTTTAAGGCAGGTCAATTTGATATCCCCCTCCCCCCCAAAAAAATAATCAGAACTGGAACTTTATTTTCTTAGTCACTTGTGCACACTCTGTTGTAAAGTAGCACCTACTGCTGTTCTTTATGAGAAACACCCACCCTTCTCCAGCAACATTTTCGACATCTTCCAGCATTTTCTGTCCAGCTGTGACAGTTAGCCATCCCCAACCTCTGCAGCCTCTTCTCTCCATACTTTCCTAGCAATGATAAATAGTGTGTTTGGATTAGCTTCGTGGTATCACTATGGTTTTGTGGAGTAGAATTAATTCTTGTGTGTTATCCAAACGTACTATTTATCATTGCTAGGAATTGGTTCCCTAGTTAATACTAGATTAAATGAAGAAGCCTTGCTCTTAATTAATCTGTATATGCAAAGAGGAGTTGAGCCATTGACACAAATATATGTTTGACTAATCAAGTTACAGTATGCTCAAATGGACATGTTGGTCAAAAACTAGAGAGAAAATAAAGGAAAATTCTTGGCATAGACAAGACGACATTACAGTGAACATGTGCAGAAAGTGAAGGGGGCAAGGCATCTCTCTTAATCATCAAGAATACAGCACCTCTCTTATTCAATTATATTAATATAAATTCTTATTTTCTTAATAGAGAAACAGCATACAATACATGGCAATGATCTCCCAATGCAGGTTTTTTAGCCAGCAAAGGCATACACAGATAATGGTCAAGCTAGTTATGGATCTGTGTGATGTGTTCATAGATGACAGAGATAAAGCACATGCTCCTAGATTTAAAAACTACTATCTAAGGAAACTAAAGACATGTGACTTTTTTAAAATACTCATCTTTGGCCTTTCTATATCTTCTTGTATTGATTCCAAGCAATGAAAGATAACAGACCACAGAACAACCACATACAGTGTGCAAGTGTGTCAGGCAAAGAGAGGTGTTTTTTTATCACAACTAATTTGCTTGCAACACTAATAGTTTAGAATGTTCTGCCTTTCTATTTGCGACCAAATTAAGAGGGTCTACCGAGTCTGTGGTTGTTATTAACCCCTCACACCAGTGCACTGAAAAAATGTTGCTTTTCATTCACATATCTGATTCCCTTTTCCCTCTCTATATATGACCTGTGTTTGTGCAGTTTATTCATTTCCTTTGTAAATTTTTTTGTTTCTTTTATTCACTTCATTTTGTACAGTATGGTTCTTTAATTCTTGATAAAGACTGTTCTTTGGCTTATAGCCTACTCAACCAACAAAGATCTATGCATAAAAACAAATAATCAAAAACAACCAAAACTAAAGGGAAGGGAATTCAGTGTTTTTCTGACTCAATCGTTGCAATGAATAGGACAAGAACCTAAAGAGAATGAACACACACACACACAAGCACACAATACCATGACACCAAGGACGATATAGTAGTGAATTTCCTACATATTGATGATTATGAAATGAAAACTTTACCTATGGTTTATGGGCTTATAACTAAAACCCTGTAAATTTTCTAATTAACTGACACCATCCACTGGTCAAACTAAATTTCTAAATTTCATATACTTTATCATCTTATGCTACAATAAGTGCTTGGAATGTGTTATAAGAGTAGTTTGATTCACAATGCATAGAAGCCATTTAAATGGTGCTGTTGCTAGTTACAGAATCCTGTGCTATTATTGAAATGAATTTCATAATCTATGTTTGACTTACATAATGATGCTGTAAAATTCTGAGTGTGTGCAGCATCAAACCAAAAACCCTGCCCTCTGCCCTCCTAAGCAGTAAGTGGTGAATAATAGACCAGAGAATGGAAAGAAATGGATGCTTCATCCTCAATCTTATCCTTATCCAATGGCTACATTATCAAAGAACACTGCCATAATTTTCATGAGTCCCGTTTAGAAATTAGTGCATTTTCTTTCAGGTCTCTTTTGTATGTAACCCTATAAAAAATTGCAAGATCCTTGTTTAAAAAGCCCTGTTATCCACATTGTGCAATATTTCAAAGCACCCTCATAAAAACTACAGGAACCTTCATATAAAAGCCTAGACTGTTGAATTCCTATCTTGCTAAATTCTAGTTTGAACAAATGCAAACTTTAAAGGTGTCTATAATCGCTCAAATAATACCATTTGCAGATATTCTGTTCTTGTGTCTGCTTAGTCCGGAAAAAAAGGAAAAGCAATTTTTGGCATAATGATATGGTAAGGCTAGAAAAATATGCATCAATATGATCTATGAATTATAAATAAATCTAACAAAAAGAACAGGTGAACAGAAAGCTAATTAAAACCCTTTTGCAAATCTAACTCATTTGGTATGATCTATAAAAGAGACATTATAAGATAATCTTCAAACAAATTTAGCCATAGTAGGGCCAACATTATTTAAGAACAGACACATACAGATAGTACAAAACAATGATATTATCTTCAAAATAAGAATTTTCTTAGAAGATACCTAATAAACACCTTTCAGCTGATAAGTTGAAGCAGGCTATCTGCAATAAGTGAAATTGCTCTGCTATATGGAGAACTGAAGTGGAAAATTAAGGAAGAAAGGCACAATGTGAAATATGTTAAAGATCAAGATAAAAAGGGGGAAATCTCAAAAAAGGGAGAGAGCTTCCAGCTATTAAGGGAAAGTTCTTGGACTATAAAGTTTAACTTCCATTCCATGTGAAATAAGAAGAATCATACAGAAGAGAAAATGTTTTTGGACTAAAAGATCTAACTTTACTGCCATTCCTTGTGATTCTACAAGTAGTAAAATCAAATAAACAAGAAACAAATCAAGCTTTTGCTTGAGGAAAAACTGATTTAAATAAACTATCAGTTTTATTTCCTCCTCAATTGAGAACATTCAAATCTTTGAGAAATCATCACACATACCTACTATCTACGTCTAAAAAAGCTAGAACAAGAACAATAGAGTACAAATTTGAATCTTAACATCAGCTTTTAGCCATCTTACAATATATAGGAATCATAAATTTCGAACTACCTAAAAAAATAGGTACAAAATACTTCTGTATGAGACACAAAATAATTGGTGTGACATTAAACAAATGGGTGTTAATTTTTTTTTAACATAACTCGCCCAAACACCTTCCTTATACATCAATGTCCAAATACTTACCAATTTAGAAACTGGAGACACCCCTCCAAATTCATTACTATTATGGTGTATTTGACAGAAAACAAGTGGCAAAGCAAAGAAAAGAAAACACATGATACATACCGTGCAAGAAAGAACCCAACAAAGGAAAAGCATGCAATTCGCATGATACATACCTTGCAAGAAAGAACCTAACAAAGGAATTATGCAATTCTCTGCACCAAGAATAGTTGGATGCAAACTCAAAAAGGGTTTCTTGTTAGGGTGAGGTGGCATTCCTGCAAACCAATGCAAAGAAAGAGTGAGTCCTTTGAGCAACAGAGATGAAACCAAAGGGTGATCTCATTTACGGCCATTTTGTAAAATCTAAAAACACCGAAATAAATATAAAAATGAAATCTTCAGTCAAAATCATATAATTGCAATGTCCTTACAAAACAATCATATTTAAAGATAGTAAATTCCTATTTCTAAACCGTGATATGGTGACCAATGATACAGCTATTGCCGAAGTACAATAAAACCATAGAGTCCAAATCCAAACACTAATTGTTAAAATCCTCCAAATTCTAGCACCTTCAAAACACTGAGCACATTTCCAGTATAACATTAGTTAACTAATCTCGAAAACTTGAATCCAGGAAATATGAAAAATGATAATCTAATTAACCAAAAATGAACAATGAAAAAACGACAGAAAAAGAGCATTACCAAAAGTGAACACAAGAAACGTCTTGGCGGGAGACAAATGGTTCTGGGGTAGACAACTGAGAGCTGAGTTACAGAAAAAGGGGTTTGAATTTTGTCCTATTGTAAACTTAGATTGCTTTGCTTTGATTAAGGTTAAGGGTCATCAACGTTTTTAAAAGTGTTTGATCTTTGATGTTTTTGTGTTTGATTGCTCTGCAATTTTCCTTTTTGAGACTTTGCTTCCTTTTAGTCACAAAAAAATGTTTGAATAGATGATTTCTTTCACCACTAACTTAATTTTAGTGGTTTAAATTGGTAGCAATACAATATCCAGGTTTTCCTTTTTGAAAGTATAGTTATAGTTATGGGTCAAAAATCAAGATTAAAATCACTTGCTTAGGGAGGGCGTTTACTTGCAATTCTGTTTTCAGTTTTTAATTACAAAACTGTCACCTTATTTTCATTTTGTTTTTTGTTTTCTAAGATTTGTACAGGAAACACTGAAAACAACTTTTTTTTGTTTTATCTGTTTCCTGTACAAATCTTAGAAAACAGAAAACAAAATGAAAACAAGGTGACAGTTTTGTAATTAAAAACTGAAAACAGAAAATGAAAAAAAAAAAAAAAACAGAATTGCAAGTAAACACCACCTTAATTTTCCAATTGAAATATGATCACATGACTAAAAGCGTTTCTTTATTTTCAAATATAACAGTCTTTCTTAAATGGTTAACTTTCTGAGTTTAATAACTATGCACTATTACACTATCAATCAATAAAAAATCAACAGTCATTACTCATTACACTGTCACTACATAGATTATTTACTCTTTTTTTATGCCTGATTTATTTTTGTATTGGAGAGAGAAAGAGACATACAAAGACATACCAACGGTACAAGTTATTTGATTTCCATGAATCAATCCAAAATTGTAACAAACTATGAACACTTTTGCCAGAAATTTCGACTTTCCTGCGTCTTCTTGCCCTGAAACTGCGCCCCGGAGCCTTTCTTTGGCTCTCTCACGTTCTAAATAATGACAAGGAGGGGAGAGTGCATTGCGGAAAAAGGAACCAAAACAACTTCTGCTTCATCTATACATAATATTACTTCTGCTTCATCTATACATACTAATATCACTAACTTAGTTCAACATTGTTGGCAATCATGTTGAGCACTAGTAACACAATAGCTATCCTTTGGATCTTAATTTCCCTCCTCTATTCACCATCTATGGTTGCCTCCACCAGAATACTCGATAGGCTCTTTCTCCCATCATCATTGACAGGCCCTCAGTCCCTTGCATTTGACTCCATTGGTGGAGGGCCTTACACTGGTGTTTCTGATGGAAGAATTCTGAAATATGAAGAAACATATTCTGGTTTTGTTGAATTTGCTTACACATGGCCAGACAGGTATGTATCTGTCTGCTATTAAGATGGGTCATGGGTCCGTCTTTTATTTCTTTTTAGACAAATGCTAGCTAGTTAGTTAATGAAGTAAAAGAGGAAAATTTTTTATTAGGATGCATAATAATACGCTCTGTATGATTATAAAATGCGCTTCCATATAATTTTCAATAAAATCTTTCTTTTTTTAATTCCTTAACCAGTGTCTTTACCAGTACCCTAAGGACACTGACACTGATTAGCAAGACCCTTCTTTTTATGTAACCAAAGATGGTTAAACCATGCCATTGTTGGTCTTGGTGCAGGAACAAGACAATCTGTGATGGCATTTCTGACTTCTCATCAGTTCAAGAAACATGTGGGAGGCCTTTAGGATTGAGCTTCTACTATAAGACAGGCGAACTGTTCATAGCTGATGCTTATTTGGGGCTTGTGAAAGTACCTTTCTATGGAGGTGCTGCAACACAACTTGTTGCTGATGCACAAGGCAATCCTTTTGGATTTCTTGCCGGTGTGGATGTCGACCCTGAAACTGGAATCGTTTATTTCACAGAAGCTAGCTCTGGTTTCAAGCTCAGGTAATCCATTCTGACGGTTTCACTTTTTCATGCAGTTGCATAGCTAGCTTGTGATGTTAGCATTGCAAATGTGGACAAAGTCAGTTTGTTTGTACTTTGTAGCTCAACTAGCATGGTTCAATCTTCAAGATGGGATGTAATGATGTCAGATGTTTGATCCTTTACCAAAGAAAAACATGATTAATGCAGCACATATTCTATCTAGTATAGGCTAGGTGTGTGTTTGGGTATGCGTATGCAAAAAATGTTATAGAATGAAATTGATTTTGAAGTTATGTTTGGAATTTAAAAAAAAAAACAAGTTATTAGTAAAACCCGGTATAAATTTTTTAATCTAACATAAAAACTACTCAAAGTTACTTCAAGTCAATTTTAGTCCAAAATTGATTCTTTAACATGAAACCAAACATGTAATTTTGTACCTAAAATCACATTATCACTTGTGCCACTTGAATTTTGCAGGGATCTCCGTGAACTGCTAAATAGCACGGATTATTCTGGAAGCCTATACAAATATGACCCGACAACCAACCAAACCTCATTGTTGCTCAGCAATCTTACTGTGGCAACTGGGGTGGCAGTAAGTGACCATGGTTCATTTGTCCTTGTTAGTGAGTGCATGGCCCACAGAATTCACAGATTCTGGCTTGCCGGACCTAAAGCAAATACTTCAGAGATATTCTTGCAGCTTCCTGGAAGACCAGAGAACATCAAGAGGAATTCCAAAAATGAGTTTTGGGTGGCAATGAACTATGCTTTTGGGTCACCTCCACCCTCAAGACCTCCTGTTTTGCCTCTAGGACTCAGAGTCAATGAGGATGGTGAAGTTTTAGAGGTTGTGCCTCTTGTTGATGAGTTTGGTACTGAATCAGTCAGTGAAATTCAAGAGTTCAATGGGACACTCTATGCTTCGTCCCTGCATGTTTCCTATGCTAACATTTTCAAAGTCTAGTTTTTTACTCACTGCTGAATTTGCATATAAGGAATATAAGAGGCATTTTGAAATAAATAAAGATTTATTGATCCTTACATGCCATAGCAACAGAGAACATCATTGCCTTCTGATCATTTGCAGCATTGTATGAGGTATTGTTGCACATCAAAAATCTCCATTAGCATTTCAGCGCATTCCTGCCCTCACCCCTTTCTGCTTTCTTCATTCCAACTGCATAAACTTGACCTCATTAGTGATCTTACTGACCAAAGATCAATTCCTTCCTTACATTGACATATATGAATTTGATAATCAGTCTGCTGGTACACTCCAAAAGTAGTTATATCCCGGATTTGAATTCTCACCTGTTTTTGAATGACAGGATATGGTTTTATTGGATATAGAAAACAAAGATTTTATCAAGTAAATTAAGTCTCTCTTTTTAAATCTCACCTGTTTTTGAATGATATGTATTTTAATTCTCACCTGTTTTTTAATGCCAGGATATGGTTTTATTTATGAAGCCTAGATACACGACATTAATACAAAATATAAAACATTATATATGAATGCAAAATAAAATGCAATTAGTGTTGGTGTTAAAATGCAATTATACAAATGATCTTGAGTGCTCTTAAAACACTGCAAATATGTAGATTCTGTTTTAGCAAACACAGCTGTAGAGTGACAAAATAAATTTATTCAATAAAAGCATGGTTTGAGAAAAGTCAAAACCACACAAACAGAATACCCTATCAAAGCCAAAATCAGACAAATAGAAAGTCCCCCTCGTTGGAAAAATGTGCAAAACCACCAAAGAGAGATGTTGTCATGCATGAAGAAGGGGGGAAATTGTGCATTATGCAGAGACCCACTCGCCCCACTTGCTGGAAAAAGAAACCCCTTCACCGGAAGAACACCCAGAACTTCCGAAAAGGAGTTGCCATGCTCAGAGAAGAGGGAAAGAGCGTGTTATGTTTTTGTTTATGTTTTGAGAAGAGGAAAGTAGTTGCGTTTTGTTTACGTTTGGACCTTTTCTGATTTTAAAAACCCTAAAGTTAAAACAATAAAAATATAAAATACTTAGGCTGTATATATCCGAAGGTTTTGTCCCTCAAAATTAAGCATCCATTACCACTTTTGTCCATTGTTACTCTTCAACTAATATTTCTTATTTTCTCTAAAATACCCTTTGTCAAACATGAGTAAAATTGATAATCTGTCACTTCCCATCCAAAGAAGCTAAGAGGGAGAACTTATTCCCATGATTGGGATTAGTGGATAGAGAAGACAGCTATTTCTAGCTGCATTCTTCGGCTCATATATATCACAAGATGTCCTGAAAACAATCTCAGCATTTGGAGCAGATGAAGATCTGTAACTAGTGAGTATAGTTCAATAAATTGGTAGGCACATTTGGTCCTGATAGCAAGTTGTTGATAACATGCTCAAGCTTCACTCCTGTCATTTTTACAAGACGTACTCGAGTACATTTAAAAGGTCTTTGACAGAGATTCAACTTTCAAGTACATTTAAAAGGTCTTTCTAAACAGGAAAATTGGTCTTTCTGAACAGAGATTCAAGTGCATAGCTTTAGAAGCCAGAGGATCCAAGAACACTAGAAACTGGAAAGGAAATCATCGTTATGAGTGTTTGAGTGTCTGCTAATTGGGAGAAAGGGAATCTACATAAGCAAATCATTGGTTCTCTTAAAAAAATTGCATCAATAGTTTCCTACTTTATTCTACATGTCCGTCCCTTTTCTATACCGAGCTTAGCAAATCAATGAAAACAATTTCTACAACACCCAAATTCGAATTTTAGGCAGTGTGACAAGAATAAACTTTCTTACCATATGAACAGCAATGAACTCATTTTACAAAAAGAAAGAGAAAGAAGCTTGAACGTACATGAAAATAAATGAAAAAATTAATTTGAAAAAAATGATAGAATAAAGCCAAGACGGGTTGATGAGGCAATGGACAACAATGTATAGAAAGAGAGATGAGAAAGACATTGCAGTCAAACTTGAAAGGATATTGAATATTGATCTACAAAGAGGACCAACTAAAGTGAAACCTCTGTTATTTGAAGAATTAAAAGTTTAAAACCAGTGTGGTGATACGCTTCAATATTTAAAATCAGTGGGCTTTCTCCTTAATTTACTCAACTTGCCTAGCCAGAAAGAGAAATCAACAAAAGAAAGATGGAAGATTTGAATGTCATGATATAAACAGATCATACAATAAATAGTTTTATGATAAATTCCAGAAAGATATCTTGTTTTCATTTCCTGATAAAATATCATTTCTATCATGTGAGGATAACTAACAACTCACTCATAATCATAGTCCATTCCACCAGAAATGATATGTATTGATAAGTTAATTAATTAAATACCTAGAAAGTAAACAAGGTACAGAGAAGGCAGCACTGTAGTGTAGATACATGGTTTTTAATATCTTCATACTCTGGTCTGTACTTATCAAAACTCTTGAAAAGGTTTTCTTGTGTTTTATGAAAAAATTTAAACGTGCAGTCATACAGATGAGAATCTAGACAAAGACATCTTCACATACCTAACGAATAGCTAAAGAAGACATGTTTATTAATTCCACAGCCAAGCCTACCAAAAAGCCTCCAATTTACGGTTAAAAACTTGAAATTTTCATAGAAGCACTTGAGAAAATTACAAACAGTTAAAAATTCTTTAAGATTTTTTTTTTAAAAAAATTCAGCTTTAATAACCTTGCAAACTGCCATGCAACGAATGAAATTTCAGTTACCTTGAAATAATTAATTGAAGATAGATCATTATTTTGTTCTGTAAATCCTCTGTTTCCATCTGTTCTTTATCTTCAGTCATCCAGGTGGTTTAGCTTTCCAATCTTACTACCAAGTTCTGAGGCAGTTGTCTCAATCTCTATAAGAAACATTAACAATCTATTTAATAAGCTTCAAGCCTTCAACATATTCTATCAACTAACTAATATTTTCATAAAAATATTGACCAGTAAATAAAAACTCTTTCCACCTACTATCTTAGTGAAATGTAAATGCAGTATAATGTCAATCTTCGTGTAAAACTCCAGTGTGCAAGAATATGTAAACTATAAAGAACGAACAACACATACTATTTACAGTTTCATTAGTTACGCACAAACATCTTCTTTCTTATGAGAATCCCTTTGGTTTTATTTTGCAATCTCACAGCTTTGTAGGATTTTATGGTTTATAAATGTTAAATGCCTTACTTGCTTTAGTTGAATTTAATTTCAACATTTAAATACTCGCCCAAATGATTTTCCATTCTCTCCTTCACTTCAAACTCAAAGGATAGCACTCATAGCAGCATTCAGTGGCACAATCAACTAATCCTATGTATGTATTCAACATGCAAAAGCAGCTATCCCTACCAAGGTATCTTCAAATGCCAAAATTGCCATCAAAGTAGAGCAGAAGTGTGCATCAAAAGTAAACCAAAGTTAAAAGGACCACTAATAACTTCCAAGAAGTTTAATATGCATTTGGGTAAATGACTACTTTGTTCCTGAACTGTAACCCTATTTTCATATAGTTGACTGCGAATAGTTGGGACTAATAACACCTCAGGCAACGAAAGAAATGAAAACGAAGGTTAATGTCACCTTTTAAGAAGATATCTTGAAGTTTGTACGCTTAACGAAGGTTAATGCTCCTTTGAATACATGAAGCTTCCACTTTCTATCTTTCTTATGTTATTCTTTTGTTGTTTGCCACATCCACGCTGATACCACTGAATTTGCCACTTACCCATAAACATGGCAAAAAAAAGCCAAGTAATTCTAGGGGAGAGGCAGATCTTTCAAGAGACCAAACTCATCTTTGATGGAATTTATTTTGGTTACCAAAACAAAGGCTATTGATTAATTAGTTGATTAAATCCCAGCGTGCTGTGAAAAACAAGAGTAACCTAATTCAGTACCATGCTCAAACACAAGAAATTCAACGATGTGTTCTAAAAAGGGGAACCTGGTTTCGAAAAGTTCACATTTCTAACAATAATTTCTCGTTTTTAAGGTTTTTCATGTTGATGAAGGCCCCCTCCATACTTATTTAACAGAAATCGAATTATTAGATGCGAAAGCAATCGACTATATAGATCCATACATAATCATCACGATTCAAATCGTTTCGCATACGATACATCCATTTGAACCAAATGATTATTACAAATATCAATATACAAGTGAAATTTAGAAAACGAAAAGGAACGGCGAGGGGAAGGATCTTCTTCCTACCCCAGCGGAAGATAGCAGAGGAGAGATAGCCAGAAAAAGAGGTGTGAGTATCTACGCCTCCGAGGGTGGAGACCACCGCATCGGATCTCACTCAGAGGCGAAGACACTCGCACCGATTTCACTGGCTCGATGATAAAGCAATGAATGGGGGCAGCTGGAGGAGGACCAAGGAAACCCTAGTTGCGAAGTAAAAGGTCGGGGTAAGGAGAAGATTTATAGCACTTCAAAGGGTCATGATTTATTTTACTATTAATTTATTTAAATCGGATCTCGTGCCGATCTGCATTTTTAAAGGGCCCATTAACACAATTGATTTAGTATGCAGTTGGATCAAAACGAATGCTCGCGTGCGTACCCCATTCTTGGGAGGCACGGTGGAGCATATGTTTTCACACATCAACGTATCGTGCGGGAGAAAAGATGACTGTTAGATATTTTTATTTTTAAATCAATGGTTAAAATTTTTTTCAATTTTTTATTTTTCTTTTTTGCTTTTTCTTCTCTTTTTTCCCAATTTACCCTTCTTCTTCCTCGTTTCCTTCTCTCCCTCCATCCCACCCACAACCTTTCATGGAACCTGACTTCCTCTATGAGCAAGAAGAAATAGCATAATCTAAGTAGCTTTTTAAATTTTCCTTTTAAATTTTCTCGAAATCCAAACAAAAGAATTGTAATTTTTTTTCTTATTTTTTCTCTATGAAATTCCAGCAGGTTTAAAGGGTTTTCCGTCGTGCATTTTCGACTCCTCAAAGAAGAAAGAGAAAACCTAAAGCACAGATTCGTTCATAAACCATGGCGAAAGAACACCAATGTCAAGCTCCCAAAAGTTCACTGACTCTGCACCAACAACTACGACTTTTCCTCCATGAAACTGCCATTGTCAACATTACCTCTGTTGCAGCCGACGGTGAATGCAGTTGAACCTCCACCTCTGACGTAGACTACTGCCAATAGTTGACAGGGGGTTTTCGGTGGAGAAAGATACTGTATACATGACTCGAGCTTCCTGACGAGCACGACAAGATTGAAGCTGCGGGCCGACGCAGGTCAGAGACGGACTCGACGAAGGCGGTGCGACGTGCTGGTAGCAGACTGCCCACGCTTGGCGGCGGTGAGGCACATCAGGGAAGAGAAGACTGAGGGACATCAGGGATAAACACGGGAAATAAAGAAAATGAAAGAGGGTAAATTAGGAAAGGGAGAAAGAAAAATAAAAAAAGAAAAAGAGAAAAGAGAAAAAAAATTCAGCCATCGATTAAAAATTTAAAAGATCTGACGGCTGATATTGGACACGCACCGTGCATCTATTTCAAAACTAATGTGTCACACCGTGGAACTATATACAAACATATAGTGTCGCATTGTGGCACCCACGCTGGAGGTACGCACGCGAGCATTCGTTGTTGGATCAATTTGTTTTGTGTGGATTGTTTCAACTTAATCAGAAATCTGAGTCTTGAGTTTACATGTGCTTTAAATATTTAGAGGTAGAGTTTTGTCGTGCATAATGATTACACTTTCCAGTTCAAACAAGATTGTATTCAATGGAAGATACATGTAATCTAGACCAATTGATTTAGTATTAATTTATTCAAAATTTGAGATCAAATCAGATCTCCAGATTTATAGGACTTCAAAGGGTCATAATTAATTTTATTGATTTATTAATTTATTAATTTATTCAAAGGTCATCTAGATCTGCTATCAAGACATTACCCACACAAAAAAAATTGCTCTCGAGAAAATAGACATGTGGTAAGATATTTGATAATAAGAATGCAAAATAAAAGTGATTTTCCTTGTAAATAACTTGTAATCCGTTAAAAACATATTCACAATTCTATTCCCTACTTGTGTAACCACTACTACTAGGTAGAGTGGGGTATGCGGGTAAGTCTACCCGTTTTAAGTCCGCACCTGCAAAATCCGCAACCCACATAACCCATCCTGCAAAGCCCGCAATTTAAATGGGTTCTATTTTAGCGAACTCGCAACTGCATCGTTTAACCCGCGAGCTAAACAGGCTAGCCCGCGTTCGCAAATTTTTTTTAAAAAAAAATCAAAATTTAAAAATCTGAAATTTAACCCATTTTTCAAACCCTTTTAAAAATAATTGTCTACAAAATCAAATTAAAAAAGTGACTAAAAAACAAATTAAAAACCTTTTAATTATTCTTTTGTTATCATTTTATAGTCCAATTAATCACTAGGTGTCTGAGAATTATTCTTTATGGATTTTGGTTTGGTGTTGGGTTGTTGGCTATTTAAAAAAACCTTTTAAAAACAATTGTCTAAATTAATCAAATTAAAAAAGTGACTAAAAAAATAAATTAAAAACCCTTTTTAAAAATCTTTTTGTTATCATTTTATAGTCCAATTAATCACTAGGTGTCTAAGAACTATTCTTGGTTTGGTGTTGTCTATTTTGAAATGTATTTAATTTCAAGTAGAATGACCAGATTCTTTTATTTTATTAGTCTAATTTCTATTTTTGTTTTACATTTATTAAAGACTTAAATATATTTTTAGTCCTTCAAATATAGGAGTATTCCTGTTTTAGTCATCCAAATTAAAAAATTTTTTTAGTCCTCCAAACTTGTAAAAGAGCTTTCTTAGTCCTTTACCATATATGTCATTAGGGTGAGCCAAACGGGGAATACTGAATTTGCAATTTGTGACGGTTAAAAACTGCCACATTGCGGAAAAAATAAAAAAAATAATGCTAGAATCAGATCATCTTTCTTCATTAGCCAAAGAACGAAAATCTTGAACAAGATGTGCAAATTAAAGCAAGTTACATCCGAATGGAACTTAATATTCCCCACCCTTGTAAATAATACCAACACAGTCTCATTCAAAGAAGCAGCAACAACACAAAGAAAACACACGAAATCGAAACCATGAATCAATCAAGGCCAGAGCAAATTATCCAAACACTATTCACAAATCCATGGTTTACGCATCAACATTCAGAAAACACAATATCAAGTAATAATTAATCTTCCAGAGACAAAAATTTAAATAAAAAAGTGAGACAAATAAGTTCAGTTTTAGTTGTTTGGTGATGGATCTGATGACTTCGATGATGGGGGTTTCTTGGAAAGCATCTGTGCCAATCATTCTTCAGGGGACTTGGTCGGTGATGGTGACGACGGGGAGGCTGTCCATCATGGTGTCGGCAAGGCTGCTCACGAGGTTGGTGGCGCCATGGCCGGAGGTGGTGATGCACACGCCGGGGAGCCCCGAAGAGCGCGCGTAGCCGCCATTGTGCATTTGTGCTTTGTTGGTACTGTGAGCAAATTGTGTGCCCCTGCCTGTGCCATTGGATCGTGTTGGAAGGAAGTAATGCATAAAGGCGTGAAGTATTGGGAGAGGGGAACGCGATTTTACGAGGACTATGCGCAGCACAATGACGCATCAGATACAAGAAAGAACAGCACCCGAAAATATTAGTTTTAAATTATTTTTATTTTTTTTCTTTTCACAGTTTGTGGCGGTTTTAAATCGTCAGAAACTGTGTTTTGACATTTAAATTACAAGCTCAAATTTTGGCAGTCAAAAGCCGTAACAAATTACAAATTCAATATTTCTGGTTTGGTTAACATTAATGAGGTTGGGGCGAAAGACTAAAAATATATTTATCAGATTTAAGGGACTAAAAAAATAAACTTAAATTTGGAGGATTAAAAAAAATAGACCCTCAGTTTGATGGACTAAAAATATATTTAAGTCTTTATTAAACCACAAAAAATACATTTTTTTTAATTAAGACATAAAAAGCCTGCGTACTATTCGTAGGGCCAGCGGTCAAGTCCATTTAACCCGCTGGTTAAACAGGTTGAGCTAAAAGCATGCAATTTAAATGGACTCAAAAAATTGAAGTTCATATACCGTGAGGGCTGTGGGTTATGCAAGCGGCCCACAAGCCCGAACCCAAATGATAGGCTCTACCACCAGGAATCACTAAGGTTGGCCTAGTGGTGGGAGGTTCGTATATTATCCATTTTTAAATTTATCTAATCAAATTAAAAATTATTTCACCTAGAAAAAAATGTTTATTACACAAAAATTAAAAAAAATAACAATAATTTGAGATGAGAAAGAAAAATTAGTATTTCAGTAAGATACCACCAGTTAGTTGAACAGTGTGCGTGAATTATTGTAAACTTATCTGATAGCTGAATTCGATTTTTACAGATAAAAAAAAAAACTCACCGTCAATTATATGAAAGTACATACTAATATCCATGGTAGTCCTCCTCAACCTTGATTTATTGCATATGAGGAGTTTGCAGTAAACTAATGTCCCTAAGTTGTTTTTCTTTTGTTCTTGATCTTCTGGTGTCCATGATCCTGATCTCTTCATGCTGGTCTTGTAGGCTCCCCAATTTCAAGTTATATACAAGCCAAGGATGATTAAGTGACTCATGGAAGCAAAAAGAATAGTACTCTGGTCACAAAAGGTAGAAAATCTATGATAAAATGAGGCATTGGCTTTGGTACTAAAGAGGTGGACTACTAATAAGTGATAAGTGATTCAAATACTAAAGAGGTGGACTATTAATTACTAATAAGTGATAAGTGATTTAAAAGTTAAACTACTAATTTGTAGATGTCTTAAAGAGAAATATCTAACAGCTGCTATTGTTATGCAAAATAATAACTCAGCATTTGAATAAAAAGACAGCATTAATTGTTTGATTAGATTTCAACCAAGTCCAGTAACTGCTCAATACAAATCAAGAATACATACCTTACTGCAATCACATTACCCTCAAAATAAATTTATTTTCAAAGACTAGTCATGTGTGTTTCAAATACAAAATGGGTTTGGGTGAGTGGATATGTGGATTTAGGTTTCTTTTGTTGGGAAAAATGATGGAAGGAAAAGAAGACATTTTCTGTGTTTCCTTTGAGTATGGAGAAGAATGAATTTTTTTTTTTCACATTTTTATCCACCATGATAGGAAGATCTTTTATTATTATTATTATCTGGTGCTTGTTAGCATGGGTATTAATTTGACTAATGAATTTCACTTTTATGAACCTTGAGAGTAATTTGTGTCTTTCAGGAATTAGTATGTCATCCATATCTTTCGGAGACTAATTAATTTGATTATTTACTGTGTAACATGCTGAAAACCTGAAGAAAGAGTCCATGGCAATGTCTTGGCCCTTGTTCTGTTGGTCTGCACTACGTTTCTCTCAAGATCTAAGACAATCGTGATATAATTTATTTTTTGAAGTAACGAAATATGCATCAACTCTTGTGAATAATGGAAATATGGCTACCTACAAAACAATGTAGGCAGGGCAGTGTATGCTCTGTGCTCAGTTGGTGCTTTTATCCGAAATTCCACTTTGGCGTCGATATTCATTATTGATAAGCTAGACCTCCTTGGTAAGTGAGGGTGAGTCTATGATGAGTTGGAAAAATAACACTTCAGGCATCAATAAAATGAAGACTTGTGTGTTGTAAATCAATAACAGTGGAAAAGAAAAGAAAATCGCAGAGTTGCTGAGCTCACCTAAGAAAAAATCTTGAAACTTCCATGCTCCTTTGACTACTACATGAGCCATTTTTTCGTTTGTTATATATTTCTTTTTATTCTTCCGTTTTTTCTTGGTTTGCCACTTCATCCACGTTAATACCATTGAATTTGCCACTTATGCCCAAACAAAGCAACCAAAAGTTAGGTAATCCTAAGAAAAGAGGTAGAAATTTCCAGAGGTTGAACTCTTGTAGGAATTGATTTTTTTAACTTGACTTTATTGATTTAATTGACAATATTGAGCCTGAATCCCAAATCACCTAACCTGACAAAAATTAATAGGATTATTGTCCAACGCAAAAAACCCACTTTTATTCTCTTTCTTGGAATTTCGCAGCCTGATGGAATAATTAATAGGATTATTTGAACTTATGGACGAAGCATCCAATGACCTTTCTGAAAATAATTAACTCCTTTTAGTTTATTTTATTAAGTTTCATGAAAAAACTTATTAAAATAAGTTTTTTGTTTATTTCAGTAAATTTTACAATCAAGTTTATAAATATACTCTTGTTGAGAAATATTATAAACATACTTTTTTTTAACCCTCTTTTTTATTGATTAAAATGTATTAAAAATTACAAAATTTTATATGTTTTACATCATATCTCTTCTAATTTTATAATTTCTAATTTTTAATAAATTTTAAATAACAAGAAAGAGTGTGTTTCTAGCTCTCTTCTAGTTCTACTCTTGTTTGATAAGAGTTTATTTAATAAATATTTAATTAAGTTCTTTGGTAAGAATCAGATAGCATACCAGCTTTTTTTTTTCACAAGGATCCGGTTTTGTTTTGCAATCAGTTTGATGACCTTTACAAGATCAGGAAAAACTGATTCCACCATACATGAAACCTTCACATAATTTCATTTATCTTCAGAAAACTCTTCATCCACAATATCTTCAACTTATCTTTTATAAATCAAAAAGCACTATAAGATCCACTAGTATATATCAATCAACACCAACAGGGTGCTCATCCAATGGTCCAGTAACAAGACAGATGTAAAACTTGTTATAAAACCAGAAAAAAAAAAAAAAAAACTGACCATCCTATCTTACTGTGCTTGAACCCCTTTGAAATCCTTATTACTACTAGAAAATTAAAGACAACATCTTATTTCCAGCCTCATGCAGTTCCTGTCAATAATCAAAAGTTTAGCAACAAGAGAATATATAAATTAAATTTGTTAGCCTCAGAAACAAAAAGCAGTGCAAGCATAATTGTTGTGGGGATCTACGCCACTGACGCAATCGGCCATAATAATAGGCACAACCTCGCTCAGAGGCGAAGATACCCGCAACAGTTTTGCTGGCCCGACACAGAACGGTAGGAGGAAGCTTAGAAAATGGGTTGCGGCTGAAGGAGGAACGCAAACCCTAGTGTTGCAATTTGAGAGTTGTGAAAGGATGGTTATATAGCACACTGAAAAGGCCAGTTTTTTGTTTATACGGCTTAGAAGCATGCCACTTGTATTTTGCCAATAATAAATTCTTGTTCTGGTGTAGCAATAAAATTGAGTAATTATAACAGCTGGAGTCCTCTTGTTCTCGTATAGTAGTAGTATTAAAATTGAGTTCTTATAACAGGTGGAGTCAGCTTAGCGCTCGGAGTTTAACTTGTTTGTGGGGATGGAAATAGGCCAAGTGACTTGCTCTTTGCTAGGTTTGAGTCTGATCTGGGTTAAAACGTATATGGTCCGAATTTGGTCTGTTTACTTGTCAAAGGTCTTTTTTAAAGGCTTGGCTTGGCCTATATGAAAACTTGGCCTGGCCTACATACCCGTTTAAGGGTCTACTTTGTGATAATTGAGCACCAAGATAGAAGTCAAAATATGTATGTATTTTATAATTAAGAATGAAATTTATCTTGTTATACGATATAAACATATTTTTTAAGGTTTAATATATGGGAGAGGTCAGCCCCTTAAATGGATATTCGTGTCTCGAGATATTAGTCTTTGACTTTTGGCCGAGGGATATCCCGGGTTCACCAAAAAAAAAATATATCATTCATGATAACTTATATAAAAAATATTTTGTAATAAGACTTTTAAATAAGATATAAATTTATCTTTCAATAAAGTTAATTATAAGTTTTAACTTGACTTTTTATGTAGATCAACATGTTTATCATTTAAAAAGACAAAATAAATATAAGATTTAATAAAATATAACAAATAATAATAATAATAATAATAATAATAATAACAATAATTTTTAAATATGGCCGGCCTGTTAGGCCTAAAAGGCTTTTTGAATGGCCTAAGGTCTAACCTTTTTAACTAAAAAGGCGGCTTTAATAACAGCCTTTACCTGATTTATTTTTTGAAAAAGCCTGGTTTGGCTTGAGCCTGATGTAAGCTAGGCCATAGGCTCTTGTCAAGCGACCTGGCCTATTTCCACCTCTACTTGTTTGTATTAATTTTAAGTTTAATTTTTTTAATAGTGTACAATAGCAACAATAAAGTTAGAATTTAAAATTTTGTATAAACTATTCAAATTGTCCATCATTAAATTGATTTAGTAGGTTAACCCCATAGGGTTGGCGCAGTGGTGTAAGGTCTCGTTACGTTCACATGTTGGGCAAGTATCTATTTAGCGGGAGAATCCGTGTTTGATTCCCTCCGTGTGCAAAATTCTCTTGAACAAGCGGCAGTCACACACAACGAGCAAGATTAATCTCTAACCCAGTGGGTTGAGGGCACCCATAGTCTCTGGGACAAAAAAAAAAAACTAATTTAGTAGGTTATTTTAAGTTTAAATCTCATTGTTGTTATTATACACTAAAAAATTGAGTTCTTACTTCTAATGAATTAAATCTTGAAAAAAGAGGATTAGTAGCACATTATTTAACATGAGAAACTACTATATGGTTATGACTATCATAATCTCAATCAATCTTAGTGTGACACGTAATTAAGTATTATTATTGATTTTTTTATAAATTGAAAATTGTAGTTATACATCATATAAAGATTTATTAAGATCATAGATATACGTGGTAGTGATTTAGAACTATGTAATAATTTTTCTTTTTAATACATTCTTTACAATTGTTTAAAATTTACTAAAATTATATAATAACAATAGAGAACCATTAAACAAGAAATGTGATCTAAAAAAATTATAATTTATAATAAATTTTAATTAATAATAAAAATGAGTTAGTAGCATTTCTCAAAACATGAAATATTAAAGTAAATACTAATAGGAATCCGAGGACCTGAGAGATGCATAAAATGACTGCATTTATTAAATTTTTATTTCTGAAACCATTTTTATTTAATGACATAACTCGTAGAGGGGATAATATTTTCAACCAGTACGACTTATAGCAATATTAATTAAACCAATACTTAAACCATTTAACTCTATGGATATTTATGAAATAAAAATTAAATTTATAGCAATATTAATTAAAATTAACTAAATTGACTATTTTTATTGGTCTTGATGAATTAGGTATTTGTTTCTTATATATAAGACTAAATGTAGTATTATTTTATTTTAGAGTGCGATAATCATTTCAAAATTTTTCAATGCATTAATTATGGTTAATTATCATTAATCATATTAATCCCCACAAAAAATGATTATTTGTTCACATAAATCAATATCTTACACTATCTGTTTTGCAATACAATTTAAGTTAATTTCAATTGAATTAATAACTGTAACTTATAGGCCAGGGTGTAAGTGGTCTAAGTTGGATTGGGTTGAGTTTGTTGTTTTTTGTTAAGCAACCCAACCCATCCAACCTAACCTTAATTGGGTTGGTTTAGGTTGCATTGGGAGTTGAGTTGACTAATGAAAATTATAATATATTATGAAAATTAAAAAATAAACAAAAAAATGAAGTACCTAACCTAGTGGATACTTTGTTTTTCTTATATCTTTTTGAAGAGAGATAAAACAATTTCTTGACTATAGTGGTGTCTTGCTAGGGGCTTCTAAATGTTTCATATAATTACATACTAATTAATGTTGTTTTGCTTGCCTATGTGGTGTCAAATGAGTATTTTTTTTTGTCCTGGGTCAGAGACCATGAGTGTCCCCCAACCCATTGGGTCAGAGACTAATCTCGCTAGCAGTGCATGGCTACCGCTGGTCCAAGGGAATTTTGCAGGGAATCAAACATGAGTTCTCCCGCTAAATAGATCGTTCTTCCACATGTGAACACAGCGATGCCTTATACCACTGCGTCATTCCTATAAACAATTGACAATTATTACTAGAGAGATTAATCTATCTATCTATCTATCTATACTATATACAAAGCAATCCCTACCTAGAGTCTCCACCTGCCACATGTCAACTTCTTAGCATATTTCAACCTAAAAATCCTACATGTCATCTTCTCCATACTTTTTGCATTTCAATTAAATTATTGATTGACATTAGTCTAAGATTTCAAGCAAGAATTAACTGTCCACCTTTAATCGAGGAACCTTGATTTATGAATGTTACTTGGTTTTATAAAATATATAATTAAAAGTGTTTCTTATTACGGATATTATTATTAGTATTTTTCTATTTTGAAATTCAAACATTTATGACCATACAATTCAAATTTGTGTGATTGGATGAATTTTATTCTAATTTTGGCAATATATAAACCATATTTTCTTCTTTCTTAAAAAAATATATTCCATTTATTATTAGTAGCTAAATTAGTGGACTCTATCAACGTGGTATTTATATTTAAACACCTCTAGCCCACAATTGTACTCATAGTTTTTGCAAGCATAGAGCAACAGATGAAGGATGAATTTGAAGTTTGTCAGTATGTGTGGTAAGGCTTTGGAAAGTTTCCAATCCATCTAATGAAGAATATCTTTATTCTTTAGAAATGGTTCTCATGGACTCCACGGTATAATGTTTTCACCTACACCGATGTTTTTAAAAATTATTTTAATACATTTGGATTACCATTTTTTTTAGTTTACTTGCATAGGAAAAGCATGATACAATCTTCTATTTGAAGGCAAATTGATTTATGGAGTGACAAGAAGGTTATGTTTATCACATGACCAATTTTAGTGTAGGCCCAACAGTGGCAACTATTGTACTACACACCTCCAACAAGAGATGTAATTTATGTTTAATACCAAAGTCCTAAAGTAAAAACAAGTAAAACACTACCAAGTCTTTAATTCCATTGGGAATCGAGAGTATGATGTGAGAATGGCAAAAAAATCTCATATGCAAATATTTATAGGTAAATCCCGTTATGGATATAAAATAAATAATTAAATAATATTTGTTTATTAACTAAATGTAGGCGACCCATTAGGATCGGCTTAGTGATTAAGCGTTGGGATAAAATGCATGAGGTTATATGTTCAAATCTCAGTGCAACCATTGTACACCAACTAAATGGAGGTGAGTAGTATGGTATTCGTATTCATCAATACATGTATTTTGGAATTTTTTTAAATATCCTTAATTATATATAAGTAAATTATTCTAATTTATTTTTTAGTATAAAATTTTGTTACAAAATATTTTTAGTATAAATATATATTTTAAAAAATATATTTTTAATTTCATTTTTTTTTTACTTTTTGCTTAAACTTGTATATTTAATCAATATTTTACTGATACCCGTGAAATTCATGGATATATATAAAATTCGTACATATCCGCTTAATAGGTAACATGTAAGTATGAGTAAGTGTAAAAAAAAACTATTACTTGTATCAGCCTCATCCTACCTCATTGTCATCTCTAGTATGATGAAAAGAAATGAATTATCATAAGTGTAACGACTTGCCTTCGTTACATAACTATCAAAAACTAAGGATTTGATTTTATTTAGTTGAGAAACTCTTTAACTAGTTTATTTATGAAAATACTGTATGAATTTTTTTCTCAATTCCAAAGCTAACAAATAAAACTCAAAACCTACAATATAAACCATGCATTTATAAAACATGACTAAATCAAACTTAGTGCCTCATGGTACCTCAACATTTTTAAAAGGGGATATATCTTTAAATACATAAAACTCTTGAAAGATAAACATAATATAAACCTAAGTTGGTCATCTCTATACTTGTAAAAAAAGAAGTAAGACAACATAAAAGGAAAGCCATAACTTCGCACCCATGTAAGACTATCCACGAACGCACAGTTTGAGATCATCACAGTCACAACCACATGTGTTACACGTAAGGGTAAGCTTACCAAAACAATACTATAATATAAATATAAACTAATTCAAAGTAAGTACAAAGGGAAGACAAAGAACTTTATAAACTTTAAAAATACTATACATAATAGCCAGAAATTTATAATAAAACTCCATTCATATATAAGTCATCTCATGTATGTACATCACTAAATACCAACAGATAACAACATCATAGCTCAACTATAACATAACATACATATATCCTTAACTATCATCAACAACATAGTTCCATCACCAATTATCATCATGAGTCATCAAACATCATACATCACATTTAATCATCAACTATCAGAAATCCTCATCCTAACTCAATCTTTAGAATTCATCATCACAACGGATATACACCAGAAACCATCATAAACAACTAGACAACCTCAATCATCAAACAATGACTCTACACATGGAGTTTCGACACCATATGAGCAGTCCCCCATAGGCCTCATCCCTTATTATAGTCTCCATTTGACCATTCGGGGAGTTCCTTGAGATGACCCTACGAAAGAAGTGTGGTTTTGTCGGAATAGATGAGTGTGGTATTTGGCATACCTCGGTCAGGCCCTAACCTATCAAGGAGTTCGCCCACCCATCTACTCTATAGGCCCATTCTCGTTAGCCCCACAATTCCTCCAGCACTGAGCTGAGGGCCCCTTCTGGCAACCTCTCAACTTACGTGCCTACTCATATGTCTGTGCACCAACTGTGCATATACAATATATTTTTGTGCACCCACCGTATACCAACGGCAAAACATATTTGGAATCCCCTACAGTCTTAGATACTACACCTCCGTACCCGCTATCTCCAATGGCTTAACTTAAGGGTCCAAATACATCTTATCAATCAGTAACAACAACAACAACAACAACCCATCCTCTATACACCAAAAGAGTCAACTAAACTTATTGGGAAGTAGTTTTCATCATTCTGACACGTCATTCGAAGTCAAAACCTAAGGGTAGATACTCGAGAAGATATCCAACAAAGTGAGATTCCAAGTCGCTTTAGTGGATCGGAGTTCTGGCGTGAAACTCATTTTTTCAAAGTAGCCATTTTTCTATTAAAATATTCCCAAAGGTACATAACCAACTCCTTTTAACATATAGGGACGATTCCAATGCAAGGTTCACATTCACATCATCATCTCATCAACATTCCATCAAGATCATAAAATCACCTCATCAAAGTATCAACATCTCAACAACAAAAACACTTACCTTATAGATAAACATTATACTTTTGTTTAAAGCATCAGTGGGATTTATATTTATCTAAGTTCATTTAATTCATAATAATATCTCATTCACAGGGAATAATCCTTATTTGAATTTAAATTACAAAATTCCTATATAATTCAATACCATGAATTCTTACTAGTAAAACACCAAAACCCTCAAAAAATCAACTTTTCTCCTCTCATATAAGCTCATAAATCAAAGATAATCTCATTTGAATCCCATTTGGAGAGTCATTCAAAAGCACACAAGGTTTTTAGAGCTCACTTAAGCTAGGCCATAAATGGGCTTGCTTAAGCTAGCTCAAAAAATGCATAAAAGTCTATCAGCACAGCTTGCTTAAGCATGGCTCACTTATGGGCTCACTTAAGTCGCCTGCTTAAGCTAGACCATTGAATGGGCATGGCTAAGTTGCCCGCTTAAGTAGACCATCGAATGAGCATGCTTAAACCGTGACAGAGAACTTCAAAACTTAAATTTTTCTTTTCAAATGGTTTCCCAAATGTCTCCAAAGCTCAAACCATTTTATATACATATAATTTTATGGAATTTAAAGTCGAAATTTACATATTTGCAACAACAACACATCAAAAACTCATCTCAATTCAAGGTCAAGCTTCCTTTACCATACAAGCACATCCACTAGGTTTTGAAGAAGAGAAGAGGGGAAGAGGATCTTGAGCTCCACCAAGGGATTTCCTCTAATCATCAACACCACCACACCATACTCATAGAATACAAACCAAAGCAACACTTATAAGAAGTTTCACATCAAAACCCCATCATGGGTTAACCAAAAGAAAGGAAAAGAGATGAGGAAGAGGGCTCACCTTCCATTAATGGAATTATAAGCTCAAGAAAAGGGAAAGGGATAAGTTGACCATGAAGAACTCAAGCCCTATCTTGAGAGGGTTCTATGAGAAGGAGGAAGAAGAAGAGGATGGAGGAAATGAAGGAAATAGGAGAAAAGGGAAGAGGAGCTTCCACGGTTATAAGTTTGGGGTAACTTAGATTTTTGCTAATTGTCCCTGTGCTTCCTCTAACTACACCTCCTCTTTACATAACTAAAAGCCCACATACATAAGGTCCAAATGTTATTGAAACTCACAAAACATCCAAAAACATTTAAACAATTCATTTCATTTTGTTAATTATCACATTAAGTAACATAATTTAAATTTAATTTCTCTTGCATTTTAATTAAGTCAGTTATCATACATTGTGAAAAAACATAGTGTTACAGTAAGACTTACAAATTTTCATTATATATCCTTCCCAATTTCCTACCAAACAAATGATAGAAATATTTAATATCTTTCTTAAATTTCTCCCTACAAAATCACTTAAAACGAAGGATAAATCAAAATCACAATGTGCATGGAAATTAAAACAGAAAAAGTGAACCATCTAAGAGATATGAGATTATTTTTCGAGTTTAATTTATGTTAACTAATAACAAAATTATGATAGGTATAATTTTTAAAGCAATTATTATAAAATTAAAAAATTTAATTATGTAAGACTTTTTTTAATTAATTCACACTTATTAAAAGTTAGTTAATTTAATTATTAACATTAAATTTTAATAATTTATATTATTTTTTAAAATTATTTAAAATTATTGAGATTCATTATTTTACTTTTGTTCTCTTAAGTACTTTTTACTTAATTAATTAATATGTGTTAGTAATTATTTACTCTAATCCTCCCAAGAGAAAGTGAATTTATCAATATTAATTTATAACATTTAATAACTACAAAACCTATAAAATAATTAAAGAGTTTAATGGTATGAACTCACAGTATAAAACAATTTTATACTGTCATTCAATCATAAATTACCCTTTGTATGACTTTTAAGATAGTCATGGTATTATTCAAAAAAAAAAAAAAGATAGTCATGGTAAAAGTCAATAAACTTACGAGTTATGATTAGATAATTGTGTAAAATTATTTTATGCTCTCAGTGCATAGTCTTTTTTCTCATAATTAAAAATATTTTCTGTACAAAAATTAATACAAAAGATAATTTGAACGAATTCTTATAAAAGAGACGATAAAAAAAAAGAAAAAGAGATGATCAAATTTCTGAAAAGAATCTTACATACATGGACGAAAGTAGTTTATGACGGATTACAGCTTAAAATTTTACTTGTATTATTTATTGTTTTTATAAAAAAAGTTAAATTTTCAAGGGAACAGAAACAAAAACTGTGGGCAGAGAAACTGGGGGAAGATCGCATTTTGGTTGAAGTAAAATGGTTATGTTTTGAAAATGAATTGTTATGGGTCGTGGATCGGCACTGACCAATCCCTAGTAAAATAAAAAACATGTCTTCAAAATTAGGACAATTATTATCTGATAAGCTGAGGGTAGTTATAGAGAACAAGGACATGGTTTTCTCTTCATTTCGCAGATACTTTAGTATGAGGCACCAAAGCTCCAAGGTTCAGGCTTTGTATGACCATTGCAAAACCATCTTATCGCCCTCTGGAGCAGCCCCTCCTTCATCCCAAGCTTTGCAGAAGCTCTCTTCGATTCTGGGTATGTCTCTTTTGTTGTTCTCAACGTTCAAGTTTGCAGCTTTTTCTCCTTTTAAGCAAAAAATAAAATAAAAAATGTAATTTTTTTAATTTTGGATTGGTGAATGTTCAGTCAGTTTGTCCAATTGGGCTTTTAGGGTGTTTTGTTTTAAGTTGGGAGTGTTGGGAACATTGTTGGGGTGAGTTTGGTCTTTTAAGGTTAAATTGAAGCGTTGGTTGGTTGGTTTTGATTTTTTACATGATGTTTTATACATTATAATGCATGAAAGTTCTATGATTGGTTTGGTTTTGAAGAATGAGAACATACTCCAATTAATCTGTGAGGGAAAAAAAAAACTATGAGGAAAGATGCACGAAGTGAGACCATTATCACTTCAAAACTGTGAAAGCTGAGTACTTGGATTTGTAATGTGGGTAATTTTTTATTATTGTAATTACTAATTAATCTAGGTAATTTTACTTCTTGGAGAGGTCCAAGATGAATTGTAGAACAAAAAAGTAGCTTTGGCCATTTTTAGTTTTTGGGGTTCTTTGACTATGTAAGCACTCTCATATTCAAATGATTGCAAAACTGAATTGAAGAGTTGATTTGTGGGGAATTTGGCCTGTTGCTGGATTCTGATGTCATTGATTTTGAGCAATTATTCAATGAATATAGAGAACATGATATTGGTCAATTGTTGTCAGGTTTGATTTGTTTAGCAAAATGAACTTTAGCACTGTTTTATCTGTGCATATTGTTTAGGTATTTATTCTGTTTCTGCAGCATTTTATAAATTGGAGGTTTCGTATCAAAATCCAGATTATTTTTCATATATTTTTGAACTTTGAAATGCAGATGTTACATTGCTTTGGATAATGGAATCTTGATCTGTTAATTATTCATGACTTGTCAGACACTATTCAACCAGCTGATGTTGGCCTTAAAGAAGAAACTGCAGATGATGATCGAGGGCATGGATTTTTTGGTGCTAATGCACTTAGTAGAGTAGCTCGATGGGCTCAACCAATAACATATGTGGACATTCATGAATGTGATAGTTTTACGGTGAGTTTTACCGTTTTAGTACACACCACCGTAAGACAACTATTTATATTAGCACGGTGTTGCATATCAAAGCCATTAGGCTCATAAGTTGTGAGAATTCGGTCTGCGCCCAAGCTTGGATTTGTTTTCTTGTTTGCATGATGTGTGGCTAAAAGTGCAGCACGGCAAACCAAATAGAAAAGGCTGAATCCATAATCCATAAGCCATGGCCATTTGAACATTTCAGGCTCATGTCAGATTCTGCTTGTATGTTGAATGATTGAACTAAAGAGTAAGATATCATTGGTTTTATCCATTTGCAAGCAGTATATGAACATGTTGGCTAATTTCAACCTCAGCATGGTAGCAATATGTTAAACACTTATTCGCTCTTTCTTCTCTTTTCCAGCACTATGGTAGTCAACATTTATGTGTTTGTATGTATGTTGCGTTAGTAGACTGCCTCTGCACTGCTGCAAGCTTCATGTTTATGCCTGTGTGTGTTTATTTATATATTTTTCATTATTCTTGTCTTCTGAGTACTGGTATAAGGTGTTTATAGTACCATTCATTAATTCAAATATAGCCAAACCATTCCTTGTATTCTTTCAATTGGGTTGTCATGACATTTTTACATTCTAGCATCCATTATAGTGATTTTCTTGTGACATTCCAACTTGTATGAATTATGAAATGAGATTTACACTTAAAATAAGCAATGCCAATTGGTGCAGATGTGTATATTTTCTTTCCCAACTTCTTCAGTTATTCCACTGCATGACCATCCTGGGATGACTGTATTTAGCAAACTTCTCTATGGCTCTTTGCATGTGAAAGCTTATGACTGGGTTGAGCCTCCCTGCATTGTAGAAAGCAAAGGACCAGGATATACTCAAGGTCTGACTTGTATATTGCATTTACTTATGAGTTGACTTTTGTATTTCCTCTCTTTCTTTCATTTTCTGCTTCTTATTCTTTTGATAAGGTGAGGTTGCCCTTATAAAATTTTTATTTTAACTTTGAAGACCTTATCCTACCATATTGCATAGCACATATTATCCTCCTTATGAACCTTATTTTGCCAAAATGCTTCAAATTATATGCTCTAGATCTTCCTCAATTTAATAAATATAAATAATGCTTTTGGTTCAAATGTCTATCTGTCCCCCTAATATATACATCTAGATATTACATTTCTCCTGGCTACATGAGAACCATGAGGGCACAGACACGGAGATCAAGTCAACGCTCTTGGACTTGGTGGTGGGTGATTGGTGTAATAGTATTGGGGCAATATTTTGTATCAAGGGTTCACTTTGTCTTAGATCTACTAAAAGACCATTTTTTTTTTTTTTCTGACTCTTGACTAGGGGTTGGTTGTTTATTTTGGTTCATCCAATCTAATATACTTATGTTAACAAACCTAATAACATACCCTGTTGCTATTTGTTTCGTCTCTCTATTATCCCTTAATTTGGTTATCAATGGGTGGAGATGCGGACTGTTTGATATGCCTTTCCCCTTTGTCTACTAATAAAGCAGAAAAAAAAGTGCCTGTTATGATCGACTAAAATTTTCTATAAGACTGATTAAAATTCTCACAAGGGAGATTGCTTACAAGTAATAAATAATTACATTATGCTGTGTTTTAGCTCGTGGTGATTTAGTCTGCTAATTCGGTCATTCAAAACTTAAATTTACATTATAATCTTCAGTAGATCTATTTTTGAACAATAGACAATTTGAAAATCATCATGTTAATGGCTTATACATTCTTCTCTTCTGCATCCTTATTTTGAAGCTACTTGTTAATTGGGTTCATTATTTTGTTTTATTTTTTCTTTGATGCAGTAAGACTAGCAAAGTTAGCAGTTGATAAGGTCTTGAATGCACCGTGTGAGACATCAGTTTTATATCCCAAACTCGGTGGAAATCTGCACTGCTTCACAGCAGTAACACCTTGTGCCATGCTAGACGTTCTCACACCTCCTTATAGAGAAGATGAAGGAAGGAAGTGCACTTATTATCATGATTATCCTTATTCAGCATTCTGTAAGTAACTACTTAGTAATATTGCTTGTTTTCAATACATCATAATATACAGCAGTAATCAAGGTTTTAATTGCAAAACCACATCACATGATGTGATTGCAACGTTGCGGTTGTGGTGATTTCTGTAACCGCAGTAGGCTGTGATTGCGGATTGCATCACCCACAATTGGCCTGCAATCAAACTTAAAACCTTCGCAGTAGCACTATATGTCATTATATCAAAATAAGACTCCATTTGGATAAACTTCTCCATAAACACTTAAAGGAGAAGAAATTAAGAAGATAAAATGAGCTGAGTTTCTCCCGTAAGCTAAAATCAGCTCATGCACATTAGCTTTTGGAGAAGTTAAATGAGAGGGTTTCTATAAAAGTTAAGTGCACAGATTGATTTTAGTTTATGGGAGAAGTTCAATTTATTTTACTTTCTTATTTTCTTTTTCTATAAATGCATATGGAGAAGTTTATCTAAACAGACCTTAAGTCATGATTGAGAATTGATAAATTGAATTACAATTCTTAGTTCTAAAAGTATGTTGATGTTCTTAGGAAGTTAGAATCCTTTTATAGAACTCATACATTCTTTTAGGAAGTGAGTCAAATATGAGATTTTATGAGTGATTTTCTTGATGCTATGACTCTGCAGCAGCAGGAAATGCACCTATATGTGATGGGGAAGAGGAGGAATATGCTTGGCTCGCAGAGTTGGAATCACCTAGTGATCTTTATATGCGCCAGGGGGTATATGCTGGTCCAGCTATTCACCTTTAGCTCTGCTTGCTTGGATTTAAAAGCAATTTGCATGGATGATATTAATGCCTGAAAATATACATATCCCATTTTGCTTCTGGAAGCTAGTGGCAAGAGGCTAAAAAATGCTGATGAAAAGCATGTTCTGGTTAAATTATGCCTCCTTTAGCTGGATGCATATTTTGAGCAAAGATTTTGATACATAAATCTGCAGTTTCTCATTTCCTTGGAACAACAAATCTTTGCTATAGTTACTAGTGGCCATTGTGTTTCACACCATGTTCCCTCATTACTATAAGTTCTAGATGTTCTTTCCTTGCACATTATTATAAAGCATAATTATTTTGTAATGATCCTCATAAATATGGTATGTACAAAACGGATTCCCGAATAGCCGTATCAAAGTATGGAAAAAAGATATTCTGGCATCAACGTCTCTTTACCAGTACCCTGATCTGATTATTATTCGCTATGCTCTGGCATTTGTTGAAGGTCCATTTTAATTTTCTTTTGATCTAGGCTCAGGAGGCGTGATTTTAACATGATAGACGAAAAGGATTTCCTTTTTTCATTTTTTTAGGAGAATTTGAAATTCTTCTATTTTTAGTTCATTAAAATACCAAAATTTTAATTTCTTTTTAAAATTTTCTATCCAAACAGCTTATTTCATTATGGAGTATTTTAAATTCTTAAAAAATTGAATTACTCTATTAAATCTTCCTATCCAAACACACGGTAAAGTTTTGAACATGTAAAGGCCAATACTTCAATAACTAGATAAGGACAATATATTTTTTATGAATAAAATTATATAAAACTCAAATAACAAAAAATTATAAAGATTAATACTCAATTATAAGAATAAAAAATTGTTCAATCTCAATTATAAGTATTTATTTTTTAGGCGCAGGGTGAAAGGAGAACGAAACTTTAATCATATATGCTTGGTCGTAACAGACAGGACATGTTCACAAGAAATGTAGAGAAGTACAATTACAAACACTGAACTACAAAACAGCAATGTCTAAACCTCTCCCTTCAAACGAGGACTCAGTATAAAATCTTATTGCCGTAAGCAGAGGAACTAATTCACAAGTAGGGTTCTTTAAAAAAAAAAAGAAGTTATGTAATTATTTCAGTTCAAAACACACATCTTAAGGCTAACTCATCAAGTGGATCTGAAAACCCCAGAAGGCTAACAGCTATATCAAAACTCAGGATTTTCCTTGGTAACTCAATGATGACAATGATTCTGATGCAGAAACATTTCCAGAATAAGATTTTTTAGATAAGTGGTGTTCACTCTAAGGTGATCTGAAAGCTTCTCCAGCATATCGCACACTTCCAAGTTCCTCTTCAATCCGAAGAAGCTGAAAAGAAATTGAATACATTTGTGATGGAGAATGTGTATTAGATCACTCCATTATCATGCTAACCATTCACATAATAGTAGCAATTGAATGCTAAAGAAGCATTCTAAAACAATGATGTTTTATCTACTAAAACAATATAAATGAAGTTTGAAATTGAGACATACTAAATACAAACATTGACTATGAATCAGTAACTCTAACTCTGCATAATTATACTCAGTTTTGTGTTTCACTTTTTATTAATCTTTTACCATGCCAAGTCTATTTCAAGCCCAAATAATGAAGATAAAGTGTACCAAAAGAAAAATGAAGACAAGTTAAAATAGGTCAGACACAAATATACATATATGGTGGTGACATTTGATTAATGAACACACTTTGCAACAGTCTAGTCATAATGATTTCTATGTTGTCACAAAGAGAAACACAAGATTCCAAATACCTGATTATACTTTGCCAATCGCTCACTTCGGCAAGGAGCACCAGTCTTTATCTGGAGGACAGAATTTGGATAATCAATATGAAAGTGATAACACCACAGTACAATTTATGGTAACCAAAAAGATTAAGTTCACCAAACAAAAAGATTAAGGATAGAGAACCTGTCCACTGGCCAAGCCAACAGAGAGATCAGCAATGAAGTTATCCTCAGTCTCACCACTTCGATGACTAACCATGACACCCCAACCTGCAGCCTTTGAGTCAAGTGCAGCCTGAATAGATTCAGTCACTGTACCAATCTGGTTAACCTGCAGTCAATGGAAAACAGAAAAAACAAAGGAAGCATTAATTGCAGCTGTAAATTATTTACAGCCAACATGCAGCTGGTGTTTGATTAGTTTTGATAAGATGCAAATAAAAACAACTATCTTAAAGCAAGCTGCAAGGAGGAAATGCTGGGGAAACTAAACAAAAATATAATGAAATGAAATAATTCTAATGATTGAAAGAAATTTTGTTTAAGGATGCTAACCTTTAGAAGCAAACCATTGCAAGCCTTCTTTTGTATGGCCTCAGCTATTCTCTTAGGATTTGTAACTAACAAATCATCTCCTACAAGTTGAATATCAACTGAAGAGAGCAATGAAGCCCATGAACCCCAATCATCTTGATCAAACGGATCTTCAATTGACACAATGGGAAATTCTTTCACAAAGTCTTTATATAGTTGACCAAGACTCTGAGCAGAGTGAACATGAGTTCCATCATTTGGCTGTTTCTTGAAGTTCAAATCATACTTCCCATCCTTAGTGTAAAACTCTGAAGCTGCAACATCCATACCTATTTTAATCTGCACCATTGTTTTTTATTTCCAGATCAGCACAAGTGAATATTCAAATTATGCAACAGAAATAATCAAAGCATCACCTACCTTGCCAGTATAACCAGCCTTCTCAATGGCATCCATGAGTAAAACCAGTCCCTCCCTGTTATCCTGGACATTGGGAGCAAATCCTCCTTCATCTCCAACATTACATGCATCTTGTCCATATTTTGCCTTAATTATTCCCTTTAATACATGATAAACTGTTGTACCAGAAATAACCAAGTTAACTGATTGTCACCATATATAGTTCACTGGAGATGAGATTAAAAAAGATCATGAAATTTATGCTATACATAATATGCAGTCAGGAAAATTGGAGTTTAGATTAGCCATCAAATCATATGCAACACCTACCTAAGAACCTAATATTAGCATGTCTTAGAAAGTGAGTCTGGGCCTAACTCAACCCTACAAAACCGGCTTGTAAGGTGAGGGTTGCCCTCCACTTATACACTATTTTGGCTTCATCACTAGTCGATATGGGATATTCAACACACACCCTTCACGCCGAGGACTGAACGTCTCGAGCGTGAAGTTTGTAGGACTGGACATCTATGGGTGGTTCGATAGCGGCCCAATAGCGGGTGGCACGATAAGCCCAACAACAGATCGCTAGGATAGGCTCTGATACCATTTTAGAAAGTGAGTTTGGGCCTAACTCAACCCTACAAAACCGGCTTGTAAGGTGAGGATTGCCCCCCACTTATATACACTATTTTGACCTCATCACTAGTCGATGTGGGATCTCAAACAACATGGAAGTTAATATCTGAACTCATATCAATTCACACTTGCCAAACTATTGAGTTATTGACCATAAAGGCAGACATCAAGTTGAATGCCAAAATGAGAAAATGCACACAAAAGATGCGTGATTACAGTCAAAACCATACTTCTTCAGTGTGGTTACAGTCAGTCATGAAGTAATAAGGTTTCTAACCTTCACTGCCCATGCGGAGTGCCTCAGCAAATGAAGTTGCTCCAACTGGTAGTATCATAAATTCTTGCATAGCCAGATTATTCCCAGCATGACTGCCACCATTTATAACATTAAAAGCTGGAACTGGCATAACAAGTTCCTTTGTTCCTGAAATCTCTTGGATGTGCTTGTACAAGGGCACTCCCTTTGCCCCTGCACCAGCTCTACATACACTCAGTGAAACTCCCAATATTGCATTAGCCCCTAGTTTTGATTTGTTAGGAGTTCCATCAATTTCCAGCATAATAGCATCCACATCAGCTTGATTCCTTGTCAAACAAAGAGCCATAAATATCAGCTGTACAGCACAAAACTTCAAAAACAGAACCCAATATTTTTGTTAAGAGTATATGTAAAATATAAAATTAGTTTCTCTTTCTTTTCTTCCTTTCAAAAACAATAACAAGTCTGATGAAAAAGATGGAAATATCGTTCACTCAAAGCAAAAACAATATCAATAGCCACGCATAACACACAAAAAGTGGTGTTCAATTCACAATGTATAGCAGGCTACATACATCTAGCTCAGAAAAACTTCAGCTAACTAACTCCATATCATAATAGTTCACATAAATTTGATTCCAAAGCTGTTTCTACTTTCTACTGCATCACTACACATTGCTACAGCATTACAACAGCTTTCCAACTTTTGTATTGGATTATCAATTATCAATAATTAACAAAAGTACATTACACAAATCCTAAGCTTTTGCTATTGATTGTGAGGCTCTAGTACCTGTTGCTTTACAAAGGCTCGACAAATTGAATTTTTTGATTAACAAATTAATCAGCATAAAATGCTGGTGTAAGGCAACATTGTATTGATAGCTGATAAGTTTCAAGATCCCCAAAATGATTGAGATTTGAGATATATACGACATGTATAATTGAGTGTGTTTGGAAGAGCGTTTACAAAATTGATTTTAAAGTAAAGTAATTTATGTTTGAATGTTTTTTACCCTGAAAGTAAGTTTGATGCAAAACTTACTGTATATTTTTCAACTTAAATGCAAAAGCTATTTTTACCACTTTTAGTCAAACCGAAGTTTGTAAGCAAAATCAATTTTACTTAACAATAATCGGACGCATGCATCTTTACCAAAATCACATTTGATAGGAGACAAAATCAATTCTTGATACTTCCTATGCGGTGAAAACGAAAGCTTTTTAATTCGACAAACATAACGTTCCCTGTTATTTCTACCAACCTACACGCTTTGTTTAACTTTACTTTTATAGAGTGTTTGGTAAAGGGGAATAAAATGGAACGAGAGTGAATTGAGATGAAAGTTTTGAATTAAAGTAGAGTTTAAAAGTGTAGGTCGCATCTCATTTTACTATTCATTTCACTCATTTTCAGCTATCTTTCATCACAAACACAAACAAACGGAGGAAGGAGGGAAGCAACTCCGTTACCTAACGTCGACGCCAACGAGTTTGGGAGCCAGGACCTCGTTGATGTTCCTAACGGCGTTAAGAACGCCCTTCCCGCCGTACACGCTCTTGTCCCCGTCCCTCAGCTCCAGAGCCTCGTAAATCCCCGTCGACGCGCCGCTCGGCACCGCCGATCGGAAAAGCTCGTCGGTCACCAGATCCACCTCCACCGTCGGGTTCCCGCGGCTGTCCACGATCTGCCTAGCCTTCACCGACTTCACCCTGCACTCCCTCGCCGCCGCCGTCGCCGCCGCAGGAGCCGCGGTGGCCGCCGCGCGCACGGCGAGGGGGCACCGCGGGCTCCGGAAAGGGACGCTCTGAGGGGTCCGTAAAGAGCGAGGGGCGACGAAAGAGGAGGAGGAAGACGGTGTTTTAGTGGCTGGTTGATGTGTCAAACTTAAAGCCATTATTTTGTGAAGTTTTTTTTTTTTTTTTGCACTGTTTTGAGTTAGGTTTGTTAGAATGGAATGAATGAAGGTGTGTGAGAGTGTGTGGGTGGTGTAATGTAATGGTTTTACTTTTATTTATGTTGTGAAGGTTGTTGGTTGTTTGGGTTGGTGGGGAAATGGGAAACTCCGCTGAGGGGCGATGAAACTTACAACTTAAGAGGAAGATAGAAGCCTAAAAAACAACGCCTTTTGGAGGTTGTTGGGGAAACCATCACTCGAAGTTGGGAGGGTGGTGGCGTGGTAGGTGGTATGCTGTGCATGCTTTCACTTCTTTTCTATACTTTGTGCTTGCCAAAAAAAACTAAAGTGATACTTATCAGATATATTAATAGAAAAAAATAATTAATATTGTATTGAAAAATTAATATAATATTTATTTTGGAATAATTTTTTTTTAAATATGACACTTATTTTAAAATAGAAGGAGTAATTTATGGTCAACTATCTAAAAAATTACTAATAGTGATGAAATAAAAATATTTATTAAATTAATTTTATAAGTTATTAAATTAACACTTTTAATGGAAAAAAAAACATGATTGAAAAATGAGACTCTACTATAGGGTGTTCAGCCAAATTTTGCAACAAAGATTGATTAATACTTTATACTAATAATATGGTTAAAAAAGAAACACTATTTTATTTTTTAAATTAATGCAATTTTATTGCAGGTTAATTAACTTACCAAATCTTAGGTGACAATATGTTATTGATTTGACCAAAAATGTTGTTGGTTAAAATTTAGTAATTTTGAGAACAAAAGTATGTATTTTTTTTTAAAAAAGTATTCATGTTCAATATTCATTTACTTAGATGGTGTCTTTAAACATAATTTTGGTAAGGGATGGGATTTTGAATGGGGAAAATTTTAATGTGATAATAAAGGAGAATGAGATAAGTATATATAAGTGAGGTGGAAAATTTAGGTAGAACCATACCCAAAGATTGAGTGCATTTTATTTATCTATTTTTTTAGTTAGAGAAGTCAAAATTGGATCCTTGACCAATCTTGAGGAACAATTATGAGATACTAATTTTGAAATGTTTGTCTATGGTATTTTATGTATTTAGATTAATTGTTTTTTATTTTCTAAAATCAATTCTAAGAAATATAATTTTAGATTTATGATCATCAAGATGTTATTACATAATCCAATGGCCGGATTTGTAAATTTTGCATTTTACAAATAGCAATGATAGAAAGAACCTGTCCAACGATTCCTAACTTCGTCAATTTCTTAAAAAAAGGTGGGTTTTCCAAATTTCAAGTGTTGAATGTATGGAATTTTAAAGCCAATTAAAAACTAGAATACATGAATTATAAATTATATAACAAAACTAATTAAGTTGTGAAAAAATTAACTACCTTTACAAATGAATCAACATTTTTTTGCAAAGATGATGTTGAGCATATGTCTCATCACAAAATAATCATATACTTATTGTGACACTCTTCTATCCCGAAAGGCATAATACATAATTTTCGTCGTGGAAATTAAACTAAATCAATATATGAATTTTCTAAAAACATTTCCTTGTGGTAAAAGAATATCACATATATCGACAACTCAAAATAACCTCATGAAATAAATAAAACTTTAATAATTGTCTAAGATAAGCATAAGTTTATGAATAATCTCTTGGCACTCCAAATGGCCATACAAAAACCAAACCAAAACTATTACAAGTCCAAAAATAATCCAACTAATTAAAAGAGATCATCATTGACATTTAGCCCCAATGTCACAATCCACAAAAATAGGGAAGTGAGAAACATCTCATAAGGAAAGCTATAGGTAGTAAAGCACACAAAACATACATATCTATTCACATCACAATGTACAATCACATCCATTTCCATAGGCACACGTGCAATATTATGCTTTTTTTTTTTATATTCTGAAAACTGTGGAGGGGGAACTTCACAGTCCCAGGGGATTGAGAGACATAGGGTTCTCCCCCTACCCAAGGGGATACTTTTCACAAGGAATCGAGCCAAGGATCTCCTTGTGGAGTATCCCTGTACACACTCTCATCACTTACGGACCTAGCACGCTTCCACTAGGCTAAACCCTTTGGGTCAATATTATGCTTAATTGACTTATGTTTTGTATGCATGTGGTACCAGTCAAAACTCTTTTGTGAAAGTAGCCTGGAAGTACATGCGGTTAATAAATTGTCATACCATGGACATCCGACACTAGTACTCTCAACTAGGATGATACCCCCAACAGCTCGTTAGGGTTACCCAACCTTGCAAGTACATTCCAACCCATAGGATCAATATGGGCTTATGAGGTTTCCACACTAGGTATTACCACCCTCAAGGCTAGAGTTCAATAACTCTTTGTGACCTCCCCAACCAAGTTCATATCCTTACATTCAAAAAACACGTATATCTTATGTCATGATGTATGATTCACACAGATGCGCATGGCTTCACTTAACATATCACATGGCGGATCTGACCTCTCATAGGCTAAGTCCCTATCCACCTCATTTCACAATTACCCATGGCATCTTATTATACACACAAAGTATAATACATCATACATTATAATCATTACAATTCTCATAGCATCCTGACGATATAAGATTCCTACATGTTCCTAATCAATTTTAGACATGGAAACATCAAAATTCATCAATTACACCATTAACCAAGAATCCCCAACTTTCAAGAACACCCAAAAGGGGCAAAACTCAAGAACAAGTCAAACACTTTAAAATTTCAATTGATATAATCAATTCGCTCAACCAAGCATTTAATAATTCAATCATAAAGAAATATAAGAGTTTCGGGGTGTTCATAACATGTCCAAGATCAAGAAACGTAAACATAAGATCATACAATCTACTCATGGCTCATTGGCATTCATACATGAGAAAGGAAAGAGAGAGAACCCGCTCTCTCTTACCTCGAAAATGTGACTCCCAAAAGCAATGCACAAGCGGCACTAGCTTTTCCCCACTTCTCTCACTCCTCCGCTTATGGCTCCAATGACGCACCTCCCTTCTCCCAACAATGCAAGAGTGAGTATTAGGTTTCTAACTAAAACCTAGGGAGACTCATCATAAAACAAGTTGGGCTCAACAATAGAGTACTTATAAGGTTTTCCTCAACAACAATAGAGTCCTTTTAAGGTTTTCCTCTGACTTAATTCTAATGTCTTAGGTTTGGGGTGTTAAACTTATGGTTATCAACTTGTTTACGACACTATAGATAAATAAAAATATATAAAAATTAAAAAAAATGAAAGACCCAAAACTAGAGGAAAGCAATGATGGATGATTCAATATCGGATTTAAAACTACTTATATGTGGCACTACTCATTTAAGCTTCTCCAACTATTGTGAGTGCTCACCACTTATCACTTGATATGTATTCATAGATCAACGATTAAATACATGCATGAAAATTATGTTATAAATAAATATATTTCACAAAGTAAAAGTCTTATGAATAAACTCGTACCCACTTATCCAAGCCTTAGATGGCTGGTGTTAATAGAGCTAAAGAATGTGACATTTTTCTTAAGGAAAATAACAACCAATTGCCAATGTTGCATGTGAAATCAGGTATCAATTAGTCAACGTCCCATAATATCATATTAATTGCAAACTTTTTCTTACCAATGGTGATACTATGTTGTCAGTCCTTATTGCCTTTAAATAGCCAATTATTAATGTACATTTTTCTTGCTTATGCATTGTTCCTACAGTTTGCAAGTGAAGTGAGCAAATGAACTTATATGTATCCATTAGACCCTTTGAGGTGCAAAGGCTATCAACATATATACTGTAAACTCTGTGATGGTCTAATTAAAGAGGGAAAATTTTCCATCCTTAAATTAATTGCTAAAAGTATTTTATTCTTTTTGTGACAAAACTTTTAGAAAGAGAATAGTTTTGTTACTAAATTTGTCACTAAATAATATAAATTTAACTTTGTCACACAATTCCATGGTTCGTCACGTATGTGTTGTTATTAGGAACAAAAAGTGTTTCATCACTAAAGGTTTGTTTAATTTGCCAAAAAAAAGGGACTAGACAACACAATATTATTTTTTCACGTTTGATTTTAAAAATAGTTGTGGGACAAAATAGAAGAAGTGATGAGAAACAAAACAAAAACATAAAAACTTGTGATTCACTAAATTAAGAGACAACTTTTTTCCCATGTATAATAAAATTGAAAAGTCAAAATTATCCTTTGCATGCTATTTTTCTTTGGCACGTCTTCCATTTATTTTACTTTCTTTTCTCCTTTGATTCATTGTGTATCCAATGTTATCAGACTCAAACTAATCATTGACTTGGTCAAGACTCTAGGTTAATGAGTCACTAATCATATCAGTGGATTACTAATTAAATCAATAAATCAGTTTATTACACACACATATTATACATTTATACTTGTACATATATATTAAAAATACTTTTGATATAACGATTTATTCTTGCCATCTTTTATGTTAGCTCTTGTCTTCGAACCTTTAAAGAAATGTCTTTTCATTTTTCTTAAAAATTTGTTTCGTTGCATATGATGAGATTGATAATCTATTGCTCCTTCTTCACATTGCAACAAAGCACTTTTCCTCCTTCACAACAACTTTGTGTTTTCCCCTCCTCCTCCTATTTATTGACATATGGCTCAACAACGTTAATTAGCACCAATTTGAAAACAAATATGATCCAATGACTTGATCAAACTAGTCATAAGTTCAACTTTCGATTAGACCGACTGATTTGGTTCGAGTTCAATAACATAACATGCTACTCCAAGCAAAAGACATACAAGTTAATCAATAAAATAAATCACATCAAAATATTTGAAAAATAAATAAGCCTATAAAATTGATCAATACATTAATTAAACCTAAACACTTTTATATTTTTTAGAACGCACAAACGGTTACTATTACAATTTTGTTGACTTTTTAATAATTACTTATTCATGAGTGTTAATAACACATTTTTTAACCCACTTTTTTATACTCTTTATTAAAAATTATAAAATCATATGTAAAACTCATTATTGGTTGGTTTGTTTAAACTTATTTATTAAGAAAAATACTTTTTTAAATAAAATAAGTAATTTTCTGTTTTTTTATACTTTTGTTTAAATTGTTTTTCTAAAAAAAAAAGCAATTTTTTACTTTTTTTTATTTAAGAAAAACAAATCTTATATACTTATGAAAAAATCACTTTTTTAGAAACGCTTTTTTATTTTATTTTTAATTTTAGACAATCTCTCCCTAAATTAGAAATGTAACCCATAATTTTTTTTTTATAATTTTTAATAAAATTTAATTAATATTAAAAATATATTTAAGTGTGTTAAAAAATGTATCACAAACATTTCTCCCATTTAAATGATTTCTAATTTCTAATTCTTTCACAATTATTAAACTGATATACAAATGTAATTGTAACCGCAATTTCAAAACTTAGATAACACGTACGACTTGAAACACTAATTTCTACATGCGTGTCCCGCGTCATCCCATTCCCATGCCAACTCCCTCACTAACCACATATCACCGTTACCACCCTCAATCCCATCTTCCTTCTTCCTCATAAAACAGTTACGCTTCTTTCTTTCTTTGTTCTTTCTTTCTTCATAAAACAGTTACACTTCTCTCTTTCTTTCTTTCTTTCTTTCTTTCTTTCTTTCTTTGTTCTTTCTTTCTTCATAAAACAGTTACACTTCTTTCTTTCTTTCTTTCTTTGTTTCTCCACTCATTTGATACACCCATTTCACTCTACAAACACCACCCCCATCATAATAAAAACACACAAACAACAATGTTCCGCATAAACAACACCCTGGTCGGAATCCTCCACACACTCCCCTTGCTCCTGGGCCTCGCCGCCATGGGTGGCTCCTTCTACATCCGCGTCCACGGCGAGTGCCAGAAGGTGCTCCAGTACCCGCTCCTCTTCGGCGGCCTCTTCATATTCGTCGTTTCCACCCTCGGCCTCGTCGGCGCCCTCTGCCGCGTCAACGCCGCGCTCTACCTCTACCTCCTCATCACCTTCTTCGTCATCCTAGCCTTCACCTCCTTCACCATCCTCGCGCTCTTCGTCACCAAAAACAACAACGCGCAGGACCACGGGTCGCGGGTGGGGTATGGCGTAGGGGATTTCTCGCCCTGGCTGCAGCACTACGTCACCGACGACCGCAACTGGGACGTGGCCAAGAGTTGCTTGGTGCAAAAGCGTGTCTGTCACGACCTTCACTTGCACAGTAACAATGACTCTCTCCTTTTCACACGGTTGTCTACCACGCAGGTTGGTAATGGTTACCGTTTTGTTCTTGTCAGGGAAAAAGCTCAAGTTTGCACACTTTTGTTTCGAAAAACCAAGAAATAATGGATAGTTTTTGTTCACTAATTAAAATTAAAATTAGATAACAAATTTTACATATTTGATATTAGAGTAAGCATTGAATGCATTAACAACGATTTTTACAATACCATCCCATTACAAACTCTCATATATAATAAGATGGTTGATTTTCACAATAATTATTTTAAAAGTGATATAAACAATGATTTGAACTATATTTGATATACTTAAAAAAAACTATAATACTGATATTTTTAAATATCAGAGAACTTGTTCTTTTTTTTTTCCCTTTTTTCATTTTTCCTTATTAATTTGGAAGGAATGTTGAAACTCGATCGGTACGTAATAATAGGTATTTTTGCTCTGGCTTAGTTTAGGATTGAAACTAAAAATAAATGAAGCAAAACTAGTAATTTTTCTATTTCAATACTTTGCGTGAATAGATGAAATTTTATTTTTATTTTTATGCATTATTAGTTTAAAAATTGTTTTTCATATTCCTTTCTTTTATTGTATTCATTCTATCTTTATTTTTATCTTTTTTTACCTCTCCGTCTTTTACTTTTATCACATCTTATTCTTCTCCTTTTTTTCTCTGTTTTTTACCCCATATCACAGCATTAAAATGGATGTGAAAAAATCATTTTTGATTGATAACATAATTAATTATGGGAATGAGAGTTAATGTGAATGATTGACATGCAATTAGATGAGACTTATTCATTTATATTTGCGAATTACATATGATTTCTCCACACAGTTTGGGTGCTGTAGGCCACCGGTGCGATGCGGATTCATGATGAAGAACGCTACGTTCTGGGAAGCGCCGCCAAAATGGGGTCCAGCAGCGAACGGCTCTGATTGCAGGACTTGGAACAACAGACAAGACAAACTGTGTTTCAACTGCGATTCGTGCAAAGGGGGAGTGCTGGCCAACATCAGAAACCAGTGGAGACATCTCACTATTTTCAATGCCTGCGTGCTCGTGCTCGTCACCACCATATACGTCTTGGGCTGCTACGCCATCAGGAACAACCGGTTGGAGTACTCCACTTACACCACCCAGAGAAAGATCAGAATGAGAATACCCTTGACTAATTGACCATTGAAGCCATACCATTTATACTCTTTTTCAATTGTGTGATAGTTATTACTAGCCATGACATCTTTCTCATGAAGTAGTAGTAGGCATTTTATTTTATTTTATTTTTCTCTTTCCACCAATTCAATTAATTATCTTTTAATTTAATTATTATTTTGGTCGTTTAATTTGGTCTTCTTACTGTAAAAAGGTTCAATTATTAAAAAGTTTAATTAAGTCATGTAATTTTTAAAAATAATTCTATTAGATCCCTTTAGTTTTCGATTCCTACAGATCAAAAGAATGATCCCTTTAGTTTTAAAAGATTCAATTAGCTCTTTTATTTTTTAAATTGGGTTTGATTTCATTTTTCTTTTATCTATTCCGAAAATTTTAAAAATACGATCAAATTTAGTTTTAAATAGGACCGAATTGAACCTATTTTTAAAAAATAAAAGACCTAATTGAAACTTTTAAAATTGATTTCATTTTTCTTCTATCTATTCCAAAAATTAAAAAAAAAAAGAGGACCGAATTTAGTTTTAAATAGAACTAAATTAAACCCATTTTAAACAAAATAAAGGACCTAATTGAAACTTTTAAAAATAAAAAATCTAATTAAAAAATTTTAAAAATTACATGACTTAATTGAATATTTTAATAATAAGAGAACTAAATTAAACCTAAAAAATAAATTAAATGATCAAAATAGTAATTAAACCTTATTTTTTTCTCTTCTTGTTTTTCTCTTTGCTGTATAAAATTTATACAAAAATGATGTACAAATATATTTTCTATCCCATTAAGGATTAATTCTCATTAAAAGTGTTTTTTCACCATTTTATCATAGGTAGCATTTAACATTGGAAAATGCTTCACATAACCATTTTCTTTAGGGGTGTAAGTGCGTCACACTCAACCCACGAACCCGTCCAATCCAACCCAACCCACTTAGATTTTTGTGGGTTGGATTGGGTTGGGTCATTGGATTGAGTTGAGTTTATTTTAGTGAACCTAATTAAAATTGGGTTGAGTAACGGGTTTGGAGTTTTAGACCCGACCAAACCCAACCCAACCTGAATATATAGTAACAAATAACAAAAATACTAATTGTTTATCTAGTGTCTAATAATATAGAAAATTCTAAAGACCTAAAGTAAACTCTCATACCCCAATCAGTCTGACACATGGAAATTGAACATGCATTAAGTATTATGCTATTTGATACCATGTTTATGATTACTATTTTAATGATTTATATTTTTATGCCTTACTATTGACTTAAGTATTATGGATTGTAAAATAATATTATGATTTATAAATATTGTGAGTTGTTAATCAGGTTACATGTTTATATTTTATCATTATGAATGAGTTACTTAAACAAGTTACAAATGTATGATTTACTTAAACAATGGTAATTTTGAAAATATCTCTTATTGTTTTTTAATTTTTAGTTTGATGTATTTTTTAATTTTTTTCAAGAGTTAAAGTGACAATTTTTTTAATGACTTGACCCGAATCCAATCCAATTAAAGTTGGGTTGAGTTGAATTGGGTTGGAAAAAAAAAGATTAACCCAACCCAACCCAAATAATTTTAATTGGGTTGGGTTGAAAGCTTGGCTAAATTCAACCCAACCTGTGCCACTTACACCCCTAGTTTTCTTTTCTTGAATCGGCTTAGCGGTATTATGTCAAACTCACGACGGTACATGAGCTGTATATATATTTTTTTATTCAACATGAGCTGTATATACATAACTGGTAGATAAATTGTATTTTTTTTAAATGTTCAAAAGAAGAGAGGTAAGAGAAGAAAAAAGTGTATGATAAGTTGATAATTGTTAATGTGGGAAGAGAGATAAAAAAATAGTATTGTAAAAGGTGTTATAAAAAAAATTATCGTATATATAAATATTACTATAACTCTAACTAATATGCTATGTGGATTCATACTGATATTAATTGATATTATCTTAATATAAATTTTAAAATTAAGTAAAATAGATGTTATGATTTTAGTTGAACTAAAATTCCTATTTTAAATACAATAAATAAATGAGAAATTAGTGCATGTACTTATAGTGTAAAAGATTTTTATATATTGTCATTCAATCACAAATTGTAATGGTAAATTTGTTAATTTTTACATAATTATCTTAAATTCATATTGATGATAATTTTTGTTTGATTGACCGTGTAAAATTTTTTATATTTAAGCTATAAATTTTTTTGTTTGTTTCCTAATCAATTTCTTTTTTTTTTTTTTCAGATTTCTATTTCTAATAAATATGTTCCTATACTAGTGGTACTTGAAAATTGAAGAAAGACGTGAAACAGAGTGTAAACATGATAAATGAAAAAAGGGAAAAGGTAGATAGAAAGTGAGAAATTTAATAAATGATATGACAAAAAATGAATAGAAAAAATAGGAAAAAAATGAAGTGGAAATGAAATAGAAGAGAAATTAAATATAGAAAGTGAGAAATTTAATAAATGATATGACAAAAAATGAATAGAAAAAATAGGAAAAAATGAAGTGGAAATGAAATAGAAGAGAAATTAAATGTATGCTTATAATAGCCCATTAAAAAGAAGTGTCAAGTGTGTCATTTCTATTTGAACCTTTTCTATTTGGCAAATTCTAGGGTGAACCAGCAATCATATGGTTCACCCGTGAGGCAGCATATATTTAGTGTTTCCAAGTTTTAGGAATGTGATTCACAGGAGGGAAAGATATTTAATAACCATTGAATATATATTAAAAAAGTGAATGGTTAAAGATTAATGAAGGATAACTTACTAGGTTTTTTTTAAAATAAATTTTGAAAGTAAATAAAATTAATGAATAGACGATATTAACCCTAGAGATTTTTTGTAAATTAAATGAAGGAATAGAAGTTATTGACCCGAGAGAAAGGGAATAGTTCACAACATTTTCTTGAAGGCATTTGTAGCCGGAATTCGTTTGAAGGCATTTGTGCCCGGACATTGAATAGTGTTTAGGCTCCATTGTCCTTGGATAAGGTTGAAGACAAAGGAAAGGGATGTAATGTATGAGAGAGCAACATGTTAGTTTTTAGGGTATGGGTTTTCTACAGAGGCAAACTCTAACGCAGAAGGTGGTTGCCGGTGAAGTAAAGATCTTAGTGGTGTAAATGTGGAGAGAATAAATAATTAGCAGAATCAAGTGGTTAATGCAAGAGTTGCGTTTGTTACTGGGTATTGTGAACAAATGTGGGAAACATAGTGATTGTATTCTCCCTACTAGGAAAATCGGGTGTGGTGTTGGTAGTTTCCTGTTGAAGCAGTGGAAGACATTTATCTATATGTTATTTAGTGTTTTTTCATTTTAAAACCAAATTTTGTGTGCAAAATCAATAAGGTAGATGATGTTAGTGGAAAATGCAATTGTGGTAATTGAAAACGTTATAAGACTGTATAGATCTGGGTTGCAGGTTGGTCTTATCTGATGATAGTAAGTGTTGGGATTAGATCTGGCCAAACAACTCTTTTGAAAAGGAAACAAACAATCACCTCCTGCTTCCTTGGTGCACAACTTCGTCTTCAATCAAACCAAAATGCAAACCACACCCAAATGTCGAAAAGAGAATTTGACGGAGCGACAATTCATGACACTCATCATATTGTTCACATCGGCACTTTCGAAGAGGCTACAGACTTCATCGTTGATGGCATCTTTCATTCTTTCAAGTGGGATATTTACCAAATTGTTTATAAATTTTTAATGGGGGCTTAAATGTCATTTTGCATTAATTAATTAAATATATTAATAATATTTAAAGTACTGTAGCAAACTCTCTTTCTTACCCACGCATGAACCACTTGAAACGCTTCCTCACTGTAGAAAGTGCCTTTCTATTTATAACTAAAACCCGAATGTTAAGTTTTATTTTGGGTCACTTATCATCTTCATAACTATCAAGAAAGTAATTTTCAAAACCCATTTCAATATCATTGTGGCCTGTATTATATCACAAATAATAGTGCACAATGTTTGGTAGAGATGTGACAAGTTGATAAGCACCCAAGCACTTGAGAAACCCTCCCTTAAAAGCTACCTCTCAAGGGGTCAAGGGGGTAGAACCAAGCCACTTAAGTACTCCATTGAACATACCATACTACTTGATGTAAGACTTAGAAACCCAATGATACCCAAGTCCTGATCATAGTACCACCCTTGAGAGCCAACGTCTTAGTAATTGTACTTAATGACACTTCACTCAGCTTTTCCGATTAGCCCTTTTGTAGGTAGCCTTTTCTGAAACATCGACAACCAACTATAATAGCAATTGATAAGCACTCAAACACACTTTAAGAACCCCCCCTTAAAAACTAACTGTCCGGGGGGGGGGGGGGGGGGGGGAGCAAGTCACTTAAGTACTTCGCTAATATCCTATACTACTCAATATCTAAGTCCTATGATAGCATGACCTTAAGAGCCGACAACCCAGTGGTTACATTCTATGATGTTTCACTCAACCTTTCTCCATACGTAGCCCTTTTCGAGATGCCAACAATCAGCTTTGATACCAATTGATAAGCACCTAAACCCTTGGAGAACCCTCCCTTAAAAGCTAGTTGTCAAGGGGGAGAACCCAACCACTTACATACTCCATCAAACATATCCCATGCTACTCGATGTGAGACTTTTTTTTTTATCAACCAAAGTTAGTTGTTAATTTTTTTTAGAATATTAGTGGGGAGGATTCGTACCCACGTCCTCCCCCACTCCCTTCAATTCTTTAAATCCCTTTTCTAACCACTAAGTCAACCTTATATCTTCGTACTCGATATGAGACTTAAACACCCAGTAATATTCAAGTCCTTGTCACAAGTTCACCAAATCAATAGGAAACCCATGCAAGAACCACATATGTCTGTAATACGCAAGTCTTGTTCATTTATTGTAAATATCTTAGAAGAAAGACCTATTATATGTCTGCTCACAATCTTTCATCTAACTATCGTTTGTTTGTAAACCTTTTTATCTAAATAAACACTTGGTGTGTGGAACCTAAAAAAGCTTGCAACAAAGAATACTTGGTTAAGTTAAGAAAGACCTGCGAAACAATAATTGAGTGGTAAAGATTATAATATCATGTGAATCAATTATTCTGCCTTAGTTGAAATATAAACTGAAAGTCAAGAATTAAACATAGCTAAGGATTGTTGGACGAACCAAAATAACCACCACGTGTTGATCTCTCATCCCTTTTCTATTTATGTTTAACTTAATGCAGAATTATTTGTTTAAAATGTTCCTTTTTTTGGGGGAAAAATACGCTTATACCCAAAGTTGTTCTTGCACCATCTTATCCCATAGAGAAATTCTTACTTAGGAACAAACCCAACACATTATCCTTACACACAACCAATAAAAAAATTATAACTAATAAAATAAAATAAAAATAAATCAAACCTAAAAAATAAAGAAACTAATATTTAAAACAAATAATCAAATCCCACGATTTTCTCTCCAATATTTATCTGTAACAATATCTCTTTCCTTTTATTTTTATATATATCAAAACCTTTGTTATGTGTGTCTCTATTTTTAAATATTAGCACTGACTTTCAATGGAGACTATTTTTTTTCTTTTACTTAATTTTTTTGGGTACAATACACACATATAAAATAAAAAAATCATTAATCAACAAATAAATAAATAAAAAATCATATGTATATTATAATAAAAATAAAATCAATACATACGATTAATATACCTTATACGATCTATAAATATATGCACATTCTTCTATTTAGTACTTATCCATTATTTTTTAAAAAAATTTAAAACCTAATTCATAATTTCATAGATTAAATAATTATTTATCATATTAAGGTAATACATAATTTAAAATAACTTTATAATGTACAGACTAAAATAACTTATAATATAGACATTTTATTTCCATCATAAGGTTGATTTTAAAAAAAAATTGGTTAACATTTTTTAAATAACAAAGTTCACATAAAATTTAATGTCAAATTTTATTAGATGATAAGATTTTGATATAGAAATAAAAAGAGAGAGACGGTTACATGCAAAAATAATTATAGAAAATTGTAGATTTTATTTATTTGTTTTAAATGTTAATTTCTTTATTTTACATGTGAATTTATTTGTTTTTTATTTTATTAGTTGTAAATTTTTTATTGATTGTGTAAGGATGATATATTGGATTTGTGCCTAACTAAGAATTTCCCTATCCCATAAGATGATATTTAATCTTCTGCTTGCAAAAACTCTTTTTGCTGTTACGCTTTTTACCAAGCCTCTCAAAAAAGGGTTTTGATCAACCCAAAAGGTTTTCAAAAAAGATTTCAAAATACAATTCAAACTCCTCTTCTCGTGTTTTATTTCTATCTTCACAAATGGGAATTATTTATATTACCATTTGTGCATTATATTGTAATTACCGTAATATTATTCTTTTCTAGCACAAAAACAGAATAATACTTTTCAATTTGTACCATCCTGACTCTTGGATATCCAATCTTCAATATTTGAATAACATGACTATTATATTTTAGAACTTTGGTTAGTTTCGCCAAGCTGCTGTCGCAAAACCCTTCTCATAACCTTGTTGGATGCCGTCCTTGGAAGAGATGGCAGTGTTACTACTTGAGAAACCTACACAAATGAGCATGTATTTAGAACCCTAAACTGTGTTGTGATAATGAAAGAGCTTTGTAAATAGAAAAAAAAAATGTTAGGAATACACTTTCTAATACTAGAGTCTTTTGAATACACTCTCTTATTGGTTGAAGTTCATTTAAAGTCACAAAATTTTATGGATCAAACATCATATTTAATGTACCTATCTCCTGATTTTATAGTTTCCAATAAATTCCAATCAATAAAAAAGAATGTGTTAGAAAGTGTGTTAAAAGAATGTGTTCCTAGTACTCTTCAAATAGAAAATTAATCATTACCCTGAACAGTGGATTTAGTTTCTTTTGGAGAGCTGAATTAAAAGACATCCTCAATTGGTGTAAATCTTGGTTTGTGCTATTTGAATCCTTGAATACAACAGCTATAGTCAACAACTCAGGCCCACCACCAGAAGGTGGTATCCCTATTGCAGCTGTTTCCAGAATATTGCTATCTACTCCATTGCATATGCGTTCAAGCTCAACAGAACTCACCTGTCCAAACAAACAGCATGAAATGTCAGAACACACCAATAAAGTAGAATGCTTAAACTTTTCAGACAAACTATACAGAAAAAGACTAGCCTCTCTCTCTCACACACAGAGAAACCTGTTTATTAACAAAAGAAAACATAAATAGAAATGAGAATCTATATGATTGGAACTACAAAAAGGCTATGGCAAATTTTAAGTAAAAGGGCTTTAACGAAACAGCTCAACTATTTGATATCACCAAGATGTAATATATTCTCTGTTTCAATGATTAGGCTGCACACTACCCAATTCATGCCCCAGATTCCTTTCTAGAGACTAACATTTCGTGTTGATGCATGCTCTGAAGGTTAATTTCATATAATAATTTAGATTCATATGTCAATTAAGTGACCATGATTCTCTCCTTACAATTTTCTACCAGATGGAGATTATTACACTCTTAGGGATCAAGATCCTCTACAACTGCATTTCAACTGTACAGGATCACAGCCTTTACATTGTCCTCTGTTTTTTGTCAGTGAGGGATCACTTCACTTCTTGTGATTTGGTGATCATCACTGCCTTTTATTAATATATATTTATTTGGCCTTCCAAAAAAAAAAAAACTGTACAGGATCACAGCCTTTACATCTTTTTTTTTTTTTTTCATAGAAAATCAAAATAATAAAAATAAAAAATATACAATGAGAATGCAGTTAATATGTGAATGAGACAGGATCCATTTCATACTTTTATACATCAAAGTTACTGACAGCACATCAACTCATTCCCCAGGAACTACATAAAGAAATGGAGAATGGTTGCTTTGCTTCCTAAAACTGGTTGGTGTTTAGCATATCATATTCATTAAACATTGTAACTATTTTAATAATTAATATATAGGCAAAATATTTACCTTGATTCCCCCAAGGTTCATGGTATCATCTGCACGACCATGTGCATGATAGTATCCTCTAGCGGTACGCTCAAATACATCTCCATGCCTCCGTAAAACCTGATTAGAGAAACTCATCCGTAAATTTTCAGGTACCCCAGATACCCAATTACCACAATAAATGAGAATGGTATGCCCACCTTTCCATTCAAGAGAGGCATGCCTTTGAAATAGACACCATAATGGTCAGCATTAAGCAGTGTATTTGATGCCCCAAGCATGAGGGGACCAAGAGCCAACTCACCTATTCCTGGAACATTTTGTGGCTGTCATAGAAAAGAAGACCAAACATTAGTTAAAGTACTTAGGCTGAGGCTTTAGTTGGCTCAAGAAAGAACAATGAAGGGCCATATATCATTTGAATTTTGATCAGTTCGGCAAAACTAAGTAAAAAAACTTCTGGAACTAAAACAACACTTAAATATAAAACTGTCTTAGTAATTGTAAACACAAATACATAGTGGTCATAAAAGCTTAACAAACATTAGATCTAAAGTCATAAGCACGTGATAACTGCATATAGTTCACTAGCATATTAAGCATTGACAATTGTGACAAGTAATATTTCAATTCAAAAGTTGAATGAATAGCGCTTACAGTAGGATGGCCATCATCATCAAGAATAAACAAACTGCAGCACATAGCTGGTGTGCTAAAAGCAGCTAATGACTGAGCCTCTAGTAGTGATCCACAAACAAATCCACCCCCAATTTCTGTACCACCACAATATTCAATGATAGGCTTGTAGAGAGCTCTCCCCATCAGCCAAAGGTATTCATCCACATTAGATGCTTCACCACTGGAGCTAAAGCAACTACATCCAAAAGAATAGTTCCAATGAAATACTGCATAATCATAAATGACATTCACATTCTTGCGTTACCACCTTATTAAGAAGTAGATGCAATTCAATGAATACTTACCGGATAGAAGACCAATCATAGCCAGATGTGGAATTTGCACTTCTCCAAGTCCGTACAATACTTGGAATAACACCAAGCATTGTTACTTTAGCATCCTAAACGGGACACAAAAACATTCAGTATGAAGAAAAGAATATCAAAAACAATCCTAAGGACTGACCAAAAAGAGCACAACTATTGTGATGTGTTTTGATTATTAAACAGTAAATCTAGGGCAAGGGATACTTGAATGTATTTTTCGCATTCCAATTATTCATTTTTCTATCTTTAGTTTGATTTAATTTGAAAGTATGTTTAACAAATGGTTATTTTCAAACTACATAGTGCCACTGGCAAAAGCCTCAATTATTGTCATTATGTGAAATGGTGGCCACTGTAACATTGAATAAATGTTTCCTATCTTTATAATTTTGAAAAGCAAAACATTAAGTTGATTGAAAAAAAAAGAAGCAATTATTCAAGTAGAGTTACTTCGATAACTAGTAAAATTACAACAAACAAATATACTATTATACTGTTAAATTACATATAACACAGTAGGTAAAAACTGTTTAGATTTTATAGATCAAGAGCTGTAAGGTGCAGGCTGCAGAAACACACTCCACCCCTAGAACAAAACTACAAAATATACATTTGACTTGTCTACTTGTGGATTTTATACATGAAATGATGAATTAACAAGAGTAAAGGCTGTTAGCAGAAAATAAACTGCTAAAAAATTGTAGTTTCTATTTTACAGTCTAGTGAACAGAGACAGAATAGACATGCATTTTTAGTTGATGTTATATCTTACTTGACGCAACTGTTTTCACTTGTTTGCATGAGTTCATGGAAATGTAAAAGTAAAACAGAAACAATAACAAAATATAATCTTCCAAACAAGTACTTGTTTTTCTGCAGATATAGTAAATTCTGAGAACATACCAGTCAATGGATGAATAACAAGTGTTCACACTTCACAGGAAACAAAAGCTATGAAAAGGACTGCAAATTTAAACAGCAGTATGAGTTTGTACCTGCACAAACTTGGCAAAGCCAGACCCAAGAGGGGATCCAATATACAAAGCCATTGAAGCTCCATTTAGCAAGGATGCATATACTAGCCATGGCCCCATCATCCATCCAAGATTGGTGGGCCAGCACACAACATCACCTTTACGAACGTCCATGTGGCACCATGCATCTGCAGCAGCTTTTAGAGGAGTAATATTGGTCCATGGAATTGCCTTTGGATCACCTATACCACCAAATGAGATGATATTATTAGCTTTTGGCCAGCTTCATATGGTGAATGAAGTCTTGGTATAATTAATCCTTTTACCTCAAATATCCTTTATCAACAACACAAGATTTTTTTGTCTAGTATATATCCTTTCAGGCAAAAACACAAAATTCAACCTACCTGTTGTTCCAGAAGAAAACAGAATGTTTGTAAATGTTTCTACAGGTTGTTCTGTAGCTATGAATTCCTTGCCTCTGTATGTTACATGACAACAAATGAGAATTAGAATTCCAAGAGAATATCATAACTATTCATGCTGTAGAACTTTTGAATTAATTCTGAGCATCAGTGAACATGATAATGGTAAAAGGAGCAAAGGCATATCCCCTACCAATATATATATATATATATATATTTATAATTTATTTCATAAATTGAATATATATGAATAAATCAGGATTAAACTGCATACTTGAGACTATTGACTTTCTCCAAAAAATCATGCCAAGATAGGTCACCATTGCGCAGTTTCATGCTAAATTCAGATCCTTTGGTAGGGATAACTACTGCCATAGGTGACTGTGCATCCACAACTCTACTGCATTTGTGAAGAAACAATATGAGACACCCTATTACTGAGCAACAATGAAAACAATTCAACTGCAGCGTGTCTTTACCAAATAGTGAAAAGGATTTTTCACCTGTAAAGGGGGATACTTTTGTCACCACGCATAATAAGATCCTGATAAATGAAATAAGAGGAAGGAAATGAAAGAATGAGACTGGAAAAAGTAAGTTCCTATAACACCACAATTAGCCCCAAATTTGACACCCATTTTAACAGCAACAATAATAGCCAACCTATCAAGAAATAAACTGGTTTTTTAAATATGTCGAAATTATAGGATTTTATGTAAGAAAGCAGGAAAAGAGAGAATAGACTGAATGATTTAAATTGATATTGCTTAGATTAGTTAGATATAAAGAATGTGATATAAAATACAGATTATTAACTCCTATTTATAAAAGGTGTTTGTCGTGTTGTCCTCTTGCACTAAAGAAACATACTAGTGGTGACTTCTCCCAACGACTCGTTCCAGTGACAAATTCTCTTTCTAATGAATCACACCAGTGGTGACTTATGTTGGATATGAATCAAACCATCCTGAACATAAGTAGTCTAGCCCCTATCTTTGTCCCAGATAAATTCTAGCCCTAGTCTCTATTGCAGATGTTACCTGGTCCCATCTCATGTCCCAAATGCAGTCTAGCCCCATCTCTGAAAGCTATGGCCTCATTTCCTGTCCTAGATGCTGCACTGCATTATATTTTTAATTCATTTTCTTTTAGTATGCTTAATTTTATTGTACTGCTATATGACCAACTATACTTTATGGTAATGAATGTTAGACTTCAAAGAGACAAACAAGAAAAAAAAAAAAAAAAGTAGGAGTAGCATAAATGAGAATGTTAAGATGAATATGTAGCCACACAAAAAGGGACAAGATACAAAAAGATTGTATATTAGGAAATATTGGTGTGACATCTACTGACGAGAAGATGATAGAAAATTGGTTGTAAGAAGCAAGTTAGTTATGAGTATCTTACATTCTTGGGAATCAACCATTCCTGGGAATATTTTTACAAAACTTGTACCAAGCTTGGGAATGTGATATTCCCAAGTCCACATTCCCGGGAATCTTGTTCGATACCATGAAACAAACGCCTCCTTAAGGTTTGGTCTTTAACTAGACCGAATGACATCGTATGATCCATGTAGCCAATCTCACCTAGTGGAACAAGGCTTTGTTGTTGTTGTTGTCATCGTTGTATCTTTAGAATAAATAGAGTATCCTAGATCTCTTGGGAGTGTTTGGCAAGTTTCATTATAATTCATGATTTGTTCCTTACTTAATCAGGATTAGAATTCTAGTATTAGTATAAATGGGGGTTGCTACCTTGCGTTTTGTATCACATCACATGAATATCAATTTTAGATTATTCAATCTCTATTCACTCTTTTACTTCTTCCCATCTTAAAATCACTATAACTTCAACAGTAATAAACAACTTTAGTTTTGCCAGGTGAGAAATACAGAAAAATCATTAAAAATCTGAAAAGACATGATAAATCATCAGAGGAAATTAGGGAGTTAACCTGAGTAAATATGACTTTTGCATTTGATATTTTAAGCCTGGTTGATATTTCACTAGCTGCAAAACTATCAGCAATTGATACAACAACATAACCTGCAAGAACAATAGCTAGGTAGATAACCACAGACTTGACATTCATTGGCATATCAATTGCAATTGCAGATCCTTTCTCCAGACCCAGAGATTCGAGAGCATATGCAACTAGCCTACAAGTTAACAGAAATAACAGGGTATCATTTTGTTTTTATTAATATTTGGATCCAAAGAAGCTAAGAGTAGAATAATAATACTATGCACTGTTTCAAATTCAGAGCTTAACCCAACATATACCATGAATTTAAGAACTGCTGCATATAGCTACCATTTATATTTTCTATCACAATTTGGTACAAATCAAAATCTTCAAACATATAAGATAGCATGTGAGTCATATGACCTGGATAGTCCCTCTAGACTGGGATAAGTGATGAGTCCCACTACGCTGGACGTTTTTGGGCCCAAATTCTGCCACACTTCCAATTTACTCTCTCCTCCCTCCTTAGTCACATTCTCCTCACCCTTCTTCACAATCGTAGAATTGCCCTCTCATATAACCAGTTTCCAAGTGTTCATTCTGTTACACTCCCCTTTCTCCCCCACAATTGTATCCTCCACTGTTTTATGCAGCTCTTATCCTTCTGTACCATTTGTTGCATCCTTATTCCTCCTCTCATTGACCTACATAACCTCCCTCAGCCCATGTCTTTCTATCCTACTCTCTTTTTCTTTTCTGTTACAAATGTGTGTTCAAGGCCCACCAGAAATCAACCAGGGGAAAAGATAGGGTAAGGTAGGTTTTGCATAGCTTGCTCTAACAGAGAGAATACAATAGAGAAATTAAAAACATCTATTTTTAAACAGCTTTGCTAACCATTGTCCATAAATAATGGTTAAGGAATCAATGAGTATAAAATTTTTGTCAAAAATCTTGGTGGAAATGCATTGGTAACAAATAATGTTACATTTTCCAATAAAAACTCTTCACTTTTGATTCCTTAACCATTGTCCTTAAGACAATAATTAGCAACACAGAATTTTAAAAAGTTATGAACAGCCATGAATATATACAATTCACAACTACAACAAATAAAAACTAAAAAGCATCAAAAGCTAATAACAAAAGGACAGGCTATTTGCTGCATACCAAACATCTTCACGCAATTCCTCGAGTGTCATCCTTTGTAGAGGGAGATCATCATGTTGTTCTTCACGCCATACTATTACTGTATCATTCAAACCTCTTTTGCCATTTACATTTAAGCAATTCTGTGCTGGATTAATAGATGCTCCAGGAAGCCATTGACCACTCGGGTGAGATAATGGGCCATCCCCTGGGGGGCTATCACGTAAGATGCATTCTGGTGGTTTGGAAAATGATATCTTCATTTCATCCAGCACAAATTTCCAATATATCTGAAACAATACACAACAACAATGACAAAAACTGCCAAGAAAATGAAACCAAATCCCTCATAAATGCTACCAATACACTATCTACAAACTCTTTTCAACACCCTTTTTGTTATTGAGTGGAATTTACATAGGACCCACAAAATAAGAGATGAAACCCAGTAACTTGAGTGGGACCCACGTCATTTAGTGGGAGTGACAGTTTTAAATTACAGTTTGCAACTGCATTTGCCTGCAATTTTCTGGGATATTAAGATTTGGGAATTCTGTACAACCGTCACTAACTGCAAGTTAAAACCTTGAGTAAGACTCATAAATTTGCCTGCTTTGAAGAAGTGCATTGAAAAGAGTGTGTTAACAAATGTTTTAGTCAAAAAACAAATGTTAATAACTTCCCAGATTAATTTAAAATTGGCAGCACCTCAGGGTTTGAGACTGAAAATTTCTGGAAATCATCAAAGCTTGTAATCGGATCCTTATAAGCCGAACCCAGAAACTCTTCACCCTTCCTCTCTAGCAACTGCCAAACATTAGTCAAAGCAGCACTTTCCCTAGTCACACATCAAACAAGGTTTTTTTAAGAAAAAAAAAAAATCACTAACCTTTCATTTCATTAGTAAAATTACTTACTGCACACAAATTTCAATCATTCATCACATCAATTACAAAAAAAAAAAAACTTCCACATAATAATTGAACAAGTAGCAGTCTTGAATGACATACGGGTCGGGTATCCAAGCGGGCGGGTCGGGACCGTAATCCTTGTAGCAACCATAGAACAACATCTGATGGAAGGAAAAAGGAAGTTCAGGGCTGAGGATGCTCTTGCTGACGTGCTGCCACGTGGCAGGGGTGCCATCTCCGTGAGTTTCAATTGTTTCTGCGAGACGTTGGTGGAGAGTTGCAGCGTCTTCTTTTGCAATTCCATGGGATTCAATATCCAACACAGTGATAGAACTTAGCGATTTGTAAGCCATGTAGGATCCAAAGTAATTGCACCACTCACTTCAGGACTCTACTTAAAGTTTGCACCTGAAACTGAAACCCAAAAGCATCAAACCCGTTTCAATAACCGTTCAACGTTGCTTATATGATTTGAAGACTGTGAACGATGGAGATTTTATCCGCGATTTTTATTGGTTAATTGGTAAAATTATTGTAATTTTTTTGTTCTTATCTCGATGGCTAGAGTGGATTTAAGGATTTTTTTTTTTTATTGAAAGGAAAAAGAAAAATCGAAGTGATGTTGAAGAGTGAAGAATAGGATACTTATCCGCACCCGCTAGGACAGGGACAGGCTAGCAACATGGTCACGATTGTGTCAATTGACAACGTTCATGTTCGATGTCGAGATTTGGTGGTGCGATGCCCGATAAATAATAAAAATTTAAAGGAACATTTGGTTTGGTTCACCTTCCACAATCACGTGATTTTGCAGTGTCATTTTCTGAAAAAATAAAATAAAAAGAAAAAGAAACAGAGAGACAGAAATGCTAGTTGTGCAGTATTTTGGGATTTGGATTTAGTGACTTTCTCTCGTTTTAGACCATAAGATTAAATTAATTAATTAATTAATTTAATGATCTAAATTTTGTCATTTGTTTCAAAAGATATCTTTTAATTTAATTATTAATTTAGTTTGTATATTTTTTATATTTTAAAAATCATAAAAAATACTATTGAGTGTCTAGATTAACCGGTACAAAGTTATTTCAGTTTAATCAGTGATTTTTAGAAAAAAAATTTCTGTCTATAACAGTCCTACCCATATCAAATAGGATTGTCTCCGACAAAAAATGTCGATAATGTGTATCAAAAAAACCAAATTTGTAGCAGTAAACTATTAGAAATTTCTTTCTTGGTAAAAAAATTTCTAACAATTTAATAACTATAAGAAATTTTCTGATAATTTGAACAATACTCAATATCACTTGTTAAACTAAAATAATTCTATACTAGTTAATTTTATGTACTTAGTAGTATTTTTATGGCTTTAAATTATAAAAAATATAAAAACTAAATTAATAATTAAATTAAAAAATATTTTTTAAATTACTTGGCAAAATCTGGACCATCAGATTAATCAAATGATCTAAAATTGGGAGAAAGTTACGGTGACTTTTCTGCGCAAAAGTCAGTGAATCCTTCCCCAATATTTTGTAGGCTAAAATACAATTTTGGTTCCCCTATTTTGATGAATCCTTGATTTTGGTCTCCCTAAAAAAATTTAGACATTTGGTCTCTTGGTTTTGAATATTGAGAATTTTGGTTGCTTCGTCAAATTGCATGCGTTGGCTGTCAACATTAACGTTGACTCGTGCTAACGTGTAAGGCATTTGTGTTGGTTGATGGTTTGGAGCCTCGTTAATGAGTAGAGCTGTCAATTTGAGCCTGGTCCGACTGGCTAGCCCGATGGGCTGGCCCGACCAGCCCACAAATAAGACCAGACTAGGCTTTAAAAAAGATAGCCTAAATAGAACTAGGCTTTTTTGGCTCAGCCCGCTTGCTCCAACGGGCCAAATGGCCTTAAGCCGAGCTGGCCCGACAGGCTACGGGCTGACCCGAAGACTAATATAATAAAAAATTAAATAAGAAAATATATGTTGTGTATAGTAGTAAATAAAAAATAAAAATAAAAAATGTCTCATAATCCCTAATTTTTCCAAGGCACACACAGTGACGCAACAACTTGCTTCTCTTTAGTCTCCGCGCCATATACTGATGAAAGAAAGGGAAGGTTCTGAAGCATAATGTAATAGTTACGTGGGAATGTAAATGATAGGTGGGGCAGGGCGCAGAGATGATTATAAATTTTTTTGGCTTTTCCAAAATAAAAAATACATGGTGGAATCTCATTGCACGTAAAAAAATGACATGCTCCTCCATTCTTATAAAAAAATAACGTATAGCTGGTGGTGTGCAAATATGGGTAGTGCTCCTCCAGTGCAAATCTTACATATAATAGTATGCACATTACTTTTATTTATTTTTATCTAAAATTTATCTTTTATTTATTTTTTATTCATTTTAAGTTCAGGCCAATTTGGCCTGATCACCCGATATAGGACTAGCCAGGCTCTAAAAACAGTAGCCTAAATGTTATACAGGCCAAGCCAGGTTGGCCCAATTAACTGATTGGCCCGCACGGCCAGGTTAGGCCAGGCTAGCCTGACCCATTTGACAACTCTATTAATGAGTTATTAACATTAATAACAGAAAATTAACGAAGGTTCGTAAGAGGGGTTGGGGGAATGAAGATTGACAACCACCACAAGTTACCACAACCCACAACAAGCCACCACAACCCACTCAAAGCAAATCATCCCCGATCAATCCACAACAAAGAAAAAAAAACAAAGCAAAAAAAAAAATGACTGAAAAGGAGTAGATATGAGTTTTTGTTGTTAGTCTTATTGTGTTATTGCTCTAGTTTTTTGTTTCTCTTTTTGTGTTCTGTTCAGTTCATGGGAGATGTCGCAGAAGCCTGTGGGTTGGCAATGGTTAGGGGGTCGGTGATGAGAATCCCTCCATGGATCATTTTTCCGCATCATGTATAGGTGAAAAATTCAAAGAAAATTTAGGAACAAAAAGGGAAAAGCAGATGGCAAGAAATGGAAAGAACAACAATAAGTTGAGGAAGATTCACCACTTTGAATTAGGAAATTCAAAGATAAGAACCAAAAGTAGTTCCTAAGAACCTAGAGAGAGTTTTCTCTCACAAAGCTTAAAGCTTCCCAAATGAGTGAAAATTGATGTTCGGTGGCAGCAATGAAGCCCATAAATCAATACCCTCGAGGCACTCAAAGATCGAGGTTTCGGTTCTTTAAGTGAACCCCACAAATGACAAAGGGTATAAGTGGCGTGAACCTTGACGACATGAGATTGGAAAATTGACAAAGGTTAGGGGAAAAGGGGTTAGGGAAAATGAAGCTGGGATTATTGAATAAAATGGCTAATACCCAAGAGGGGGTGAATAGGATATTTAAAAACTTTCTTAGAAAACCTTTTGTTTATTTGAAAACTTTTTCTAAAAACCTTTTTGTTATATCCAAACAATTTGATTTTTGAGTTGATCTAAAGACGTGAGATGCTTTGTTATATGATTCTTTAATTCCTAGATTTTGTTTTTAAAGAGATCAATTGAAATATTAAGAACAAGTAAACAATTCTTTACAAAGAACCTTTAACAAGAATATAAAGAGATGAGGGATATAGAAAAATACACAACCAATTTTTACTGGTTCGATTACAACTTGTAATCTACATCCAGTTTGATCCAAATCAACCTGAGCTTGGATCTTTCCACTAAACAAGTCAATGTTTACAAGTAAACTCACATGCACACGCAACCCACACATGCACTATGCTTGAACATCTCAAGAAAACACTAACACCATGTTGAAAACCCTCTACATAAGCCTAAACCTTGAGTAATCTACTCACAAACACACCTATATGCAAAGAAATAGGAAAGAATTCACTTGATTAGTGAAAGATATGAAAATGATGCACTTATTCTATAGTTATTCAGCATCTCATCATGATTCCATGACAAAGATCCATTGATTATTCAATATAAGAACACGGTTTTGCAAATAATGAATCTAGATGGTGATGACACACAATGTCTCTGAGTTATCTATATGAAAATTCTAAGTATTATGAGAAAAAATGAGTGTCACACACGAGAGTCTTCAAAAATTTCATTTTTATAGACCTTAAACAGAGATAATCGATTATTTACTAAAGATAATCGATTATTTTGTTCATATCATCACCTGGGAATCACAAAGATCAATATAATCGATTATTTCCTCATTAACTGCGAAAGGTTGTATTCTGCTTCAGGGCCAAATAATCAATTATTTTAAATGGATAATCGATTATCTGCGAACCTTAGGCAATTCTTAAAAAGTGAGTCTTGAGATAATCAATTTTTTTGTTCTTAGATTGAAACTTAAGATTTTTCACAAAAACTTTTTGCCGAGATTCAATCCTTTACATATTTTAACCATGGATCTTGCTTAGAATCTAATGAAGAGAATATTGAAATGCTTTCTAGCCTATTATGCATGATTCACACACATTCAAGCATAAAAACAATTAAATCACACATCCTAAGTAGACTAGAGTTCACACTATATAACAATTACATCTTTACATATCATCATCAAACCTAATAAAGACATAATACAGAAAACTAAAAGTCTTGATAATGTCTTCAATCTCTTCAGGGATCTCTGGTTAGGGTTCGTGAGTGAAGGTTAGGGGAAGAGGGGTTGAGAAAAATGAAGCTATATGTCAGTTTTGGGTTAGATAAACTCTTAAACACATGGGCTTAGTTACAATTTTTTAATAACTCTAATTTTAATTAATTTAAAATTAAGTTAATAACTCTACTAATCATAATTATTAGTTAATAAACACAACATAAATGTGTCACGTAAGCAATTACTCAGTCAACGTTTACACACTGATGATCAACGCATGCAATTTGATGGAGTAACCAAAATCCTAAATTTTTCAAACCAACCAAATGTAACAACCCTTCTACGTCGAGACACGTACACTTATTATACGTTCGCTGCGGAATTAAATAAAAATGATGTATTGACTTTTCAAAAACTTCTTTTGCGGTAAAGAGCATTACATCTCGTATCTTCATAAACTTAAAGAAAATAGTTCAATAAATAACATAATTCAAAGTTAACAACTCTTAGCACTCCAAAAAGGCCTTACAAAACCATGTTAAATAAAATATAAAGGAAACTACTCATGAATTGAAAAGTTGGATAAATGATTGAAATCCATGCCTAGATGTTGCATTTTTTCAGAGCATCCATAGCCATAAAATTAAAAATAATAAGGTGGAGGCCTAAGCCTCTCCTTCAACACCATCATCATAACCTTGTAGAGACTCACCTGCAAGGGTGACATTCAGCCCAAACATAAACAAGACAAACAAATAGGGAGTGAGATACATCTCACAATAGATTTAAAGCTTAAGGAAGTTATAAAGGGAAAAGATACATTTACAAACAATTGCATTGCGCAAACACACCACGTCCAAATCAGACGTCCTATACACATAGACACATATGAAATGCGATGCACATTAGACCCATAGACTCGTATGCATATGGTACCATTTTCAAAATCACTGTGAATGTAGCATGGGAGTCCATGTAGTCAACAAATTGTCACACCATGGGCAATCCAACACTATCACTCTCACCGAGACGACACCACTGTCGGCGCGTTAGGGTGTTCCAGCATTGCAAGGATAAACCAATGGGATTAGCATAAGCTTGAAGGAGATTCCAAACCATTACACCCCTAAGGTCAAAGTCATACGTCAACTCATTCATGTCCTCCCTGGTTTGGTTCAAAACGTTCTTCTCTTCAAAACACGTATATACAACATGATGCATGATGGTTCACAGACAATATGCATATGGTTTATTTTCGAACTCCTTGGAAATTCCTATCCCACGAGGACTAGGTTCTCCTAACATGTTTCACAACACATACACATACCATGACAAATTGCATTCATGTATATTTATAAGCATCATGCATTTAAGTCACAATATCAATTATAATCACATTCACTCATTCACATAGAAATTGCATAATATCGCTTCATTCACAATCATAAGTATAAATACTATGCATCATATTATCATTCATTATGATTTGAATATCATATAGTCATTTTTCCTTCTACGTTACTACAACCTTCATATAGTATAATAATAATAATAATAATATCTAGAGTTGTATTAATCCTATTAAGTCAATTTTTATCTCTTTAGAAAGCTAATACAATTATCTTCAACTTATATGTTGACCTTTGCTCACTAAAATGGACTTATCTTCAGCTACAAACCTTTTTTTTTTTTTGAGTGAAATGAAAGATATTGGTTAGCTAACATCTAAGGCTACAACTTTCATGAAAACCACTTTTCCGAATTCTGATGTTAAATTTGCCCAACGAAGCCAAAAGCTCACCCAGCGAAACTACTTTAGCCTAGCCAACCACATTCGCTAGCCCTGCGAGAAACTTCCAGTAGCTCCCCTCGCTACTGTTTCATTCTAGCACAACGAACCACTTTCACTAACACAATGAAACTACTCTAGCCCAACTACTTTCGCCAGTCCAGTAAGAGACTTCTAGTAGCTCACCTTGCTATTGTCTCATTCTAGCTCAACGAACCACTTTCACCAGCCCAGCAAAACTTGCCTAATAGAGACACATGAATTTGCATTTTTTCTGCATGGTCTTTCCCCCAAGGTTTCCCATCACCCCAAACTCACCCTAAGTGTACAAGACTCAAAACCCAACCCATAACAATCATCATAAACCACACAAATCATGGAGAACATTAATTAAATGCATCCAATCACAAATTCACAAGATTCGATTCAAAGAACAACAAAAAGGGGTAAAACACCAAGAGCAACAAAACAATCAAATTATCAATCCATTACAGAATTAAAGTGCTTCGGGGTGTTCACAATCTGTCCAAGATCCATAAACATAAACCTAATAGCATACAATTCTACCTATGTCTTATTGTCATTCATACAAAGAAGAGAAACCTTTACTCCCCCTTACCTTGAAATAAGCTTCACACGACTAAGGAAGCGAGTAATGGTGGCGGTCCTCACGATTTCCTCTCGCTCCTTCTCTCTAACTTCTCTCTTCTTCTCTCTTATGACGACTAAACCTAATCCTTCTTTCTAACTCTTATTCTAATAAGACATGGGTGGGTGTTTGGCTTGTTGGGCTTAGTCCCTTATTAGGCTCTAGTTGCTCTCTCATGTCTTACTATCATATTCCTATTAATCTAGCATTAGGATATACTAACAACAATAGCAATACAATTTGCAACACAATAATATAATAATTGTTAGATAAAATGACTTGTAATATAGGAAATCTAAGAAAGGGGTGAATTGGATTCTTTAAAATTTTTCTTGAAAGATAATTTTCTTGATAAAAACTTTTTGCAAGATCAAATTAATTTGGATTCGTTGCAAGATGAGAGTGTATGATTCAGTTGTGGTTACTTATCTCTTATTTCCAAAAGCAATTATAACAAATGATCACAATACAATACTAGTGATGTTGATCAAAATGTAAAAGGATAAGGGAAAAGAGAGAATGACACAAGATTTATACTGGTTCGATTTCAACCTGAAATCTACATCCAGTGTTATCCAAAGCAACCCTAGCTTGGACCTTTTCCACTATTCAGAATTTTTATACACACAAACTCACATACATATGCAACACACATGCAATGATCTTCTTGAAAACCCATCAAGAAACACTACAATGTACAAAACCTATCTACATGCAATGCAACTAGGGAAACCTACCCTATACACGAATTACACAGCAAAGTTAAAGGAAAGAAATCACTTAGAATGTGAAGATATGAAAAGTTGAAGTTCTTCCTAATTTGCTTTCATATTCCCTTCATGTAGCTTGATCAAGATCCATTGATTTCTCGAAGATAAGAAAAATGTTGTTTAATGAATCTCAGAGGTGATGACACTTAGTTTCTAAGCTCTCTTAGATGAAAAATTACGAAGTGACTTAAGAGAAATGGATGTCATACATGAGAGCTTTCGAAATGTTAGTTTTGTAGCCCCCTGAATAGAGATAATTGATTATTACTCAGGATAATCAATTATTTTGTTCATATCGTCATCTGGAAACATTGATGAACGAAATAGTCGATTATTTCACCAAATAATTGATTAACTGCAAATGGCTCTTTTTTCTTCCAGGGCCTAATAATCGATTATTTCAAGTGGATAATCGATTATCTGCGAATGGGTAACAATTCTTATAAAACAGATCCTCGAGATAATCGATTAAAATGTTCTGATAATCGATTATTTTGTTCTTGGATTGAAATGTTAGAATTTTCAAAAGGTTTTCGCCCAGATTCAATCCTTAACAAAAATGTATAACGAATCAATGATCAATCAATGCAATCATGAGGGAATAGAAGTATAACTAGCCTAGATGCATGATACACACACATTCACACATTAAAAGCTATAACAAGCATCCTAAATAGACTAGTGTTCTCAATATATATGTGGAGCACACTTAAGCTATTACAAGTTCAACGTCATCAAAACTATATAAAGACAAGTACAAGCATAGGGGTCTTTATATGTTTACAATAATAACAATAAATATAATATAATATAATAATAATAAGACAACATAATATTATCTTTATAATTCGAATACAAACAAATCATGAGATAAGATAATACATGACCAGAGAATATATCTATGATTTAAACATAAGCAAATTCTAAGATAAACTTAGATACAACAACAACAACAACAAAATAGGAGGACCAAAATTACATTTTAGCTTAATTTGTATAAGAGGAGTGCAGTAACACACTCATACTAATAAACACTATGTTATTCATTGAAATTTATTGGAAATTACAAAGTCATGAGATAGAGTCATTAAATAAAATGTGGGACCACAAATTTGTGTGATTTCCAAGAATTTTCAACCAATAAAAAAAGGTGTGTTCAAAAGAATGTGTTAGAAAGTGTGTTGTTAGTGTTTCTTATTTGTATAATAATATTGAGAAGTATGAGATATAATAAATGATGCAATAGAAAGAAATAAAGAGAAAAAATTATTATATAAATTGTTATGAGATGTTGCCTAAATTAAGGTCTATTTATATAATTTTTTCATAAATACTTATTGAGAAGAAAAATAAAGAAAATAAAAATAACTTTCTTTATAAGGTAAAATTAGTTTATGCATAAGTTAACAATAAGTTTTTAGAAAAGTTAATATGAGAGAGTTTCTATTTAATTATTAAAAACAACCTTTCTAAAAGTGGGTAAATTTGTTTCCTTTAAAATCTCATTGTGACACCCTAATTTGGTCTCACAAAACATACACATAAAAAATCTTTTTACTTACCAAATATCCCATTGTAATCATATTTATCAAAAGTCTTATAAACGTAATGAAGTCATATAGAAAATTCATGGAAAATTTGAAACTTTTTAACTATACACTTACAAATCCATTTTTATTTAATACAACTTAGTTACTTGTATTTAAAATGAATCATCGTCCCTTCTTTCGCAAAAACATCATTTTGATGAAAATTGATTACTTTATGAAATAAATATAAAATCACGTCACGTCGTAAGCTCAAAATCATTATCTCGAAATCAATCGCGCATGTTCATTGACATAAATATAAATTGTACATGTGTTGTAAATAACTTAACAAATATACATAACTAAGGTGGCCCTCTGTGGTCACCAAATATATATAAATAAGTATCAAATGTGCATAAAACCATAAGCGTCTCAGCAGAAGGAAATAATATCTTATATACAACCTGGTGTAATAAAAAAGAAATGTATCAAAATGTCCATAGACGACTGAAATAGGTACAAGATACTGAATCCTAGGTCTACCCAAGTCAAAATACACAAAAAAGGAATAACCTATGACCCAAAGCAGTCATCTAATATCATATACTCGTATGGTCAGCTGTACTCCCCCAAAATACCCAAAAGACCACCTAAGAAGTTCCCTAAGGAGAATCCTCATGCGGATCCTCCTTAGGATCCTTAAGTGAATCAGTCGGTCACTAGAAGGGGGTTGAATAGTGATCCTTTACTGATTTGGGTATTTATTCGCACTAGCACACTAGCTTCTGAATCATTCTTCAAGCTTCTTAGCTTTAAGAAACAGAAGACTAGCTGAAGTATCATTTTTTCTTACAAGTACTTGGATGTTATGATATGTCCTTTGACGGATCACTAAATACTTGTCTTATAGCTACTTCAGTTCTACTCACAAATGAAACATAATTTGTTAGGAACAAATTTCTGATTTTCATTTGGTTGCAATGAGTAGAGTTGCTTCTTAACAATAAAACAATTTTGAAAAAACCTCTCGATTATAAATCAAGTTTAAGTTGTAAAACAGGCTTTTTGTAAAACAAGTTAAAGTATAAGCAACAATAATGAGAAGTAGCAAAGAAGGAAAAACCACACCAAGGAGTTATACTAGTTCACCCAACCTAGGCTACGTCCAGTCCCTACAATTGTAGGCTTTCCACTAAGACCAACACCCTGTGGTATTCTTTCTTTCCTAAAGCCTCCATTTGCTCTTACAACTGGGTATTCTTTCTTTCCTGAAGCCTCCCCAGGCTCCTACAACCAGTATACTCTAAGCCTCTACAGGCTCACCCAAGTATTCTTTCAATAAGCCTCTCCAGGCTTAACCCTCAGTAGCAATTGCTAATGGACACACACAACCACCTGCTATGTTGCCTAGACCCTAAGAAACAATTGTCCCCTGACTATCCTTCTTAGTTCTCTTCAGCAACATGATAGATGCTTTATATGCTTACATATCTTAGTATTTATCTTACATTTTTCATGACTTAGAACTTTGTTTTAATCAATTTTAGGCTAATCTAACTATTTTTTAGAAGTAGTGTTAATATTGCTAACCCTTTAGGAGTTTCACTAGCTTTTGATATTTTGTTATAGGAATAGAAGAAGAATTAAAGAATTTGGAGCATGAGTCATTGGAAGTTCAAGCCAACATCTTTGGAAGCATATTTTGAAAGCCAAAAGCCAACATCTTCCTTTTATTTTGCTGAGGCTGGGCTTGAGAGATTTGAGGCTGGGCCTGAGAATGAAGAAATTTCCCTTTTCTTGCAATCAACCTGAGGCTGGGCGTGAGAAGGCTGAGGCTGGGCGTGAGGACCTTCAAGTTACACCCCTGATGCCTTTTCTGAAGCTGAGGGTGGGAAGACTTGAGGCTGGGCGTGAGAGTGCTGATGTGGCTTAAGTGGTGCGAAAACAAAGATATTTTTGAGGGAAAAGTTGTGATTTGGCATTCATTGATGTTACAGACCTCTTCTTGGCTTGGAGTGACACTCGGAGAGCTTCCCTTGGGTTCCCATGGCTTCTACTTCAAGTTTCTTCCTTTCTTCTTCATTTTTGCTGCTGCACATGTCTATGTGTAGCTAATTTCACCCTTGTTGGGGTTTGATGTAGTTGACTCAAAACTCATGTATACTCTCTAAGTTTTTAATTAAAGTTTATTATTCAGGTTATGTGCTTTCTCCTTTTCTTAATGCTTGCTTTGGCTTGATCACCCCTTGCTTGATTTTGTGGTTTGAATCCGATTGGAAAATGTTTTTAAACCTAGAAATGGAGAAGAGCACCTAATGCGGTTTGTTGCTAGGAATATAGCAAAATCCATTAGTCATCCTTAAACTCTTGTTCTTCTCTCAAGTATCTTGGTTGATTTATGCAAGGAATTGATAGGTTTGGTCAAGAGACTTAGGTTTTCACTCTAAGGAATTAGGGTTTAAACATTTTTGTGAGTTGATGATAACATTTGGATAATGAACTTGATTAGTGGATTTTGTATGCATGGGTGAGTGGTTAACGAAGTCAAACCCCAACATCTCGTATTATTGTCGCAAACTTTCTATTTTTCGCACTTTACTTGCTTGAGAAAATCCCAAAAATAGTTTCTAGTTGATTCAATTGCCAAGTTTAGATTTTAGTGCTTTATTCCAACTTTAAATCCATTCCATTGCATATTTACTGTTTTATTTATTGTTCTAGTAAGTGTCCTTATAAAAATAGCCAAATATTGAACAAGTCCCTGTGGATACAATACTTGGACTTCCATTTTATATTACTTGAACGACTTGGTTCACTTGCCAAGGAGATATCACAACACCTCTACTGGAAATACAGAACTTCAGAAGCAGTAGTCACCTGAGTACTTTTCTAAGCTCTCTTAAGTAGCAACTGCTACTAGATACACACAACAAGCTGCTGTAGTCCATTCACACAAAGGGAGTGGTGGATAAAACACTTCCGATTTAGGCACAAATGGCTTTCACCTAGAGTGTTTCGGGCTAAAGAGGTTCTTTTAGATAGGGGTTTGTCAACTGACCTTTACCCACTACTTTGGCAACCTACCTTGCACTTAGCTCATCTGCACTTGATCAATTTATAGACTTGATCAAGGAGCTAGCTGTTTGTGGCCATTGGAGATTGAACACTAATACACGAGTTGTCCATGTTCATGCAGGTATCCATTTAAGCTCGGTTCAATCTCATCCACACAACTCATTGAATTGTCTTCTTCATCTTTGGTTTTGCTCCATGGTTGCCAGCTTTCACCTTGAACCTATTGAAGGATTCGTTGATGCTAGCTGTGATCTTAGTGGCTTCCACGTGGTTTCAAACTTTGAAACCATGGGCAGTTTTTTGGAGATTATTTCTACAGTAAGTCTTCTCAAGAAAAGTGGTTTACTACTTTTTGACAATCTCTCTTCTACTTTGGTTGTTAGTTCTTCTTTTTCGACAATGACAACTGTTTCCTTTGAGTTCTTATGACTTGGACAATGTCATGAGACTCAAGGATTAATAACATCAGGGTCAGTGTTGTCCAAGCACTATTGCATATGATTGTTGTATGCTTCTGGAGTGCGAGACACGTCTGTCTTCATGTTCCAATTGCAACGCAACTTCTGATGATCCTAAGTCTAGAGTCTAACACTTCTTCTCCCCTTTTTTGTCATCACTAAAAAGCATGGAAGGAAGAAAGAGACGCTACGAGCATTACACCAATGGCGAGGAATCCCCTGAGGAGACTGACTCAAATGGAAACAGTAGTGGTTGGACATTAGTAGGAAGTGAGGGAATGGGAAGTATATTTGGAGTTAAGGATGGCAACATTTCATAGTTGAACCAATGAAGAAATTGATTATATTTTTCTGTTATTTGTTGAACAGATGCATGTAGAGCAGTAGAATTCTTAAACTCCTTCTTCTGATCGTGTCTGATCTTTTTGCTTAGCTGTTTCAGTGAGCGAATCTCTGAAAGTAGCTTAGCAAAAGAGTTATAAGGATTTTCATCATCAGTTATCATTAAAGGCTCATGATTTTGATGATGATGTGATATATCTTCTTAAACAGGTTCATGTCCTTCGAATATAGGAAACAGTGACTCATAGACTGGAGAAACATCATGTGGAAGAGCCTGAATAGGTTCTGCCTGAGGTAGATCTCCAAGAAGTTGAGGTGAAGCTAGGAACCTGTTTAAATTTTCTATGCCAAAAGTGGCATAAGAGGTTACTGCATAGGGGGTTAGGATAAGAGTAGCTTCCACAAAGATTTCCATCTCCACAAGGACTTAAAACCTTATATCTGAGGCCACATGCAGATTCAGGATGTTGATCTCATGTTCTTCAGCCTTCTAGTCCTCCTGACCTTGCTTAATAGCTCTCATTGGCTGTGGATCAACATTTGCTGCCCTGTTTAACATCTTTTCTCTTTGAGATGTTTGCTCTTCTCTTGAGAGCTTCACTCCGTCTTTTTTTGCTCCATGATTATTATGGGGACATGGTAGCATATTTTTATTTAGAAGACAATTATTAGAAACAAGGTTAAGGTCATAGAGGTGAAATTTACCTTCTTCACTTTTCTTCCTCTGATCCTTTGCTTCTGTAGAGTCTCCTTTCTTGGACTCTCTAAATGTGGCTACTTCTCCTTGAGCTACTTCAGAATCATTTTGACATCTTGTTGTTTCTCTTACAACAGAGTCTTCATACCTTGTTCCTTTGAGGATTGCAACTATCCCTTCCAAGAATAGCTGGTCAGCAACATTTAGTGTTGAACATCCTATGGCAATTTCTTTGGTCCTGGGAACTTCCCTAGAACTCGTAGAAGCTTCTGCTACAATTTTTTCTTTAATATGTGTTGCCTAAGCTTTTAATGCCATTAAACCCTTCTTAGAAGTTGTTTCTTCTAATCTTCTCTTATCCTCTCTCCTTTCAGTTCTTTCAAGCCCTTTTTCTTTCAAAGGAGAACTGCTTCCGTTGTTGCTTCTTGCCTCTTTAACCTTCATCCTCTTCTTTTTCTTTTCTCCTTCTCCATCTATTTATGTTGCCTTTTTCTTTTTCATGGGATTTGAAGATTTTTTGAGCTACACCATTCAGACACTTCTGGCTCCAAAGCTCACAAAATCTTCAATCGCCTCCTCACCCAAAAGTGGAATTTTATGCAATAAAAATATTTTGGTGAGAAGCATCCCACAAGGCAAACTACTTTGTGATCTTGGTGACAATAGTGCTTGCATCATATGTTTTATCATAAGATACCCAAAATCAAGTTTTCTCATAGGTTCAAGCAAGAGAAAATACAAAACAAGAAGATCTTGGTCTATAATTTTCTCTACACTGCCTCCTCTAGGAAGAAAAACGTGACAACACATGTTGTACAATACTCTAGCTTTTGGTACTAAGTCCTTAGACTTAGGATCTTTAACCTTTTTTAGAGTTAGCTGCTTGATCACTTCTTTCTTTTCTGCTTGATCACTTCTTTCTTTTCTACTCCCATCTTCTCATACCAATCACTATCATAGAGTTGTATGTCTCCCTCTTTTACTCTAAGATCCCTTGAGATACTACTTGGGGTCAAAAAGATATTCTTTTTGCATAGTTGACCAACTAAGGCAGAAGGAAATCTTAGAGAATGATTGATTGAAGCATAAAATGCTCTTATCAATCTGCGATATATAGGTTCTATGATAGAGAAGAAACCTTCCCATCCAGCATTCTTGATGAGTGTCTCTATCTTCCATCCTTCTCTTCTGATTTTATCAAACTTATACCTCTTATCAATCACTATACTCAAATCCCTCCAACTTTGATAGGTTCTCTAGACATCTCTTCTTTCAAAGAGATCTCCATCTTCTTCATCTGCTCTCACCAGATTCTCCTCTAGCTATGCTATTTCTTTTCCTTTTCCTACATTTTCTTATGTTCTCAATCTCCTTTCCATTAAGTTTTTCACATTCATCAAGGTCGACTAGGGTGGGAAGAATTTATTTTAAGTAGGGAGGCTTGAGAAAGTGAAGGTTTAGGCTTGGACGAAGAGTCAATGGAGAAAACAAAGTTTAATAGAGGAAAGAAATGAGTTTCTTGAGAGGGTAGTTTGGATTTCAAGTTTATGAAGAATGGTGTTATGGTAGAGAAGTTATAAACTTAGAAGATTTAAGCAAATAAGACATAATGTTGCTTTTAGGAGTAACAAATGAAATAAATATTACACAGATAAAGAAAAAAATATTAAGTGATTCCTCGAGGCATACAACGGACATATGAAAAGTGCTTTTTTGACACTTTTCCATTTTAGTACAAGTGCTCTTTGAAAAGGATTCTAAAAATCCTTTTGCCTCTTCCTAACTCCTTTAAGCATAGTCAACTCCATGACAGGTAAATGTTACAAGTCATTTTCTGACTTTGGAATTTTCTACTGCCTTCTGATTCAGAAGTTCAAAGGGAGACTGTCTTATGAAAGACTTCTAAAGCACAACTCATCATCCAACGATAGAGCTTTCCTAAAATAGGAGCGAGAGAGAGAGCGAATTGACTAGGATCCTGAGTTTGGGGATTATTTCCTAGTCTTTTCTACAGAAACTTTTCTTAGTTTCTAGAGAAATATCATCAGAGGTTTAACATACCTTCTGATTATTTTAAGGTCACTTGGACCTCAGAAGCTATAGTCTGCTTCTGAAATAGGCAATGCTAGGACTACTAACTCACAGTTTATGTTAAGCTTCTCACCTAGAAGACTTCTATGGTTTTCTTAGTCTGCTTTTGTGTCCACGTGGATCAAATCCTTTATGGTTTTGTCCTTTGTCAAGAGCTTCTTACTTCTTGACTTTCAGGTTCCTTCTGAAGGCTTCATTCTATCCTTCTGAACCTTATGTTGGTAGAGTGTTCCTCATTGCCAATCCCTCTGCCTTTGGACTGACAGTTGTCACTCTTGGTGACAACCTCTCTTCATTCTTCTTTGCATTACTCGAAGATAGGTGACTTCCCTAACTTCTAGTACCACCACTAAAGATAAGTTTCTTTGTTCTTTTCTTCATGGTATGACCCTACAAAGGATGAAGAGCTTTTAGGCACCCATTTCATCTTGGGCCCTTTTGTAGATTCCTTCATAGGAACTCTCTTCTTAATGTAACATTCAGTGGCTCCATGGCCCTTTTTGTTACAATAGGGACATTTTTCAGCCTTTTTTCAGGGAGGTTCAATTATGCAGGGTATGTCAGAATATCCCAAACTAGTGTTATCATATGGACCTTGAGAATTGCCTATTATCATGTGTAACGCTCTTGAGCTACATGCATATTTAGACAAATCAAGAATTAACTTATTCACTTTGTCTCTTAAAAACTAGTTTTCTTTCGGAAGTAGATTGTTCTTATATGACTTCATAACAGATGTTCCTAGGTTCTTAGAGTTATGAGTACTCAAATAATTAAGAACATAATTAGCATTTGTCATTTTATCATTATGAGTTTTTAACATATAATTTTCTTTTCTTACTTCTGAAAGTTGAAACTTGAGGTCTATGCATTTTTTACTAAGAGATTATGAATCAGGCAACAAATTATCAAAAAGCATACTTAAGTTTCTGGTAATCACTGCTATTAGGTGGTTTAGAAGGATCATCCTCATTCTCAAAGGCTTTCGACCTCTTTGACATAGGACATAAATTGGTTTGCATCTCTTCTTCGGATAATTCTTAACTGTCATCCCAAGGAGTTAGCCACTACTTCAGGGGTTTGTCAACTGACCTTAACCCATTACTTTGGCAACCCTCATTGCACTTAGCTCCTTCGCACTTGATCAATTTATAGATTTGATCAAGGAGCTAGTCGTTTGTGGCCATTGGAGATTGAACACTAATACTACATGAGTTGTCCATGTTCATGTAGGTATCCATTTAAGCTCGGTGCAATCTCATCCACACAACTCATTGAGTTGTCTTCTTCATCTCTACATTTGCTTCACTGTCACCAGCTTTCACCTTGAATATGTTGAAGGATTCGTTGATGCTAGTTGTGATCTTAGTGGCTTCCACGTGGTTTCAAACTTTGAAACCATGGGAAGTGTTCTGGAGATTGTTTTTACAACAAGTCTTCTCAAGAAAAGTGGTTCACTGTTGGTTGTTGGTTCTTCTTTTTCGACAAGGACAGTTGTTTCCTTTGAGTTCTTATGACTTAGACTATGTCACGAGACTCAAGGATTAACAACATCAGATTCAATGTTGTCCAAGCACTGATGCATGTGACTGGTGTGTGCTTTTGGAGTGCGAGACACATCTGTCTTCATGTTCCATTTGCAATGGAAAATGATCCTCAAGCCATATGTAGCTTCTGATATCTACCCCTTGACTTAAGTTATCCCTAACATCATGCTGTCGCAACCGGGGTTGTGGCGGGACGACGAATATTCAAAATGATACGTTTTGAAAAATAGTAGAGTCACCACTAATATTTTTATTGGGAAAACATTGGAAAACCCATTTAAAGGAAAAATGGTCTGCGAAAACCAAATTTGGGTTTGGGAGTCAATTATGCGTAGGGAAGGTATTAGCACCCTCCGACGTTCGTCCTAAGACGGTTATCTCTAATTAACTAAGTAAATTATTAATAACTTTTAAAATATTTATCTCACCCTAAAACACAATTAAGGATTAATTATACAGGAAATAAGAATTTGTTTATTCAATTATTTACACTTTGATGAAATTTTATGTTTTATTTTATAGGGCTCGACAGGGATGTTTCCCTGCTCCTACGTATCTCCACAGTGCAATGGAGAATCAGAGTCTATGTAGTTCTTGTTTTTTTTTTGTTTTAGTTTATTTATAATTTTAATTATTATTGTTATTTTATTTGTTTAGAGTTTCCGAGCTATCACAACTTGTACGCTCTAAAAATAGAATCAACAGAGGTGTCGCACCAAAGTTGATTCCTTAAATAAGTTAATATGATTTTAGCATGTTTGTTTTAGAGAAAATTTTGAGGCATCAAATTGTCACAACTTGTGTCTCAAAAGATAAACTTAGATAATAAAGCAGTTGGGATCTATGTTTAAAAAAAAGATAAAGATAAAAAATTATAATTTTGAAAATTAATATTTTTTTCAAAATTAAAGAAAGATAGAATCACGTGGATAAGTTCAATGTTCAACAATGGAGATAAGCTTATAGATAAAGATGAACCCTAGGTGAGGATATTTTGTACTTAAAAAAGGGGGTAATATAGTTTTTTCATATCATTAAAACTTTCCCTCTAGTCGGGAAAATTAGATTCCCACCTCCCCCTGTGGAAAAGTTTTCGTGGGAAACAAATTAAAAAACATTCCCAGGAAACATCCTTTCCTAGGAATCTTATTTTTTTAAAATAGAAACCAAACATGGGAAACTAACATTCCTAACCTAAAATTCTTGGAAATCTAAAAATTTCTCCTCTACCAAACACCTAGTAAGGATTAAGAGGATATCACATCCAACTAGTAACAGAGATGAGCTTACCAACTAGTAATCAACCCAAAAGGCTCTAGAGAAGAAATAATCAAGCCACAAATGGTGTAGAAATTCAATCTTTAACTCAAAATTGAAGAAAGGTTTGGAAAAGGAGGAAGAAATGAAGGAAATGAGAAAAGGGAAGGAGCTTCCACGTATAAGAGCTTGGGAGGGAATTTGTTTTTTTTTGTTGTTGTTTGTTCCTTTGTTTCCTCTAACCACACTCCCTTCTACATCACTAAAACCACCAAAAGGCCCAATAACATAAAAGTCTACTAACAACACATGAAACACATAGAGATTTATGCTATTTTATTAGTTAGCTCATTCAATAACAAATTTAAATTTAATTCCTCTTGCGGTATTAATCAAGCACTTAACATACATTATGAAAAATCATAGTATTACAAGCGCTAACATGAAAGTTTCAAAACTTATCATTTATTTGCATAAATCAAAATATTTGAGGGTCCTGATTTGTTTCATGACTTAACAGTTGGTTTGGGAACAAATTACACCAAGTGAAACATCATTCCCACTTATCTATTCTCTTATAACTGACTAAGCCCTATGTCATGAAAATACATTTAGTTTAATCTGTTATAAAAATAATTAAATAAAATATTTTTTATTTGGGGAAATAATTCTATGTGATCAAAGTAACAAATGCTTTTATTTACCCTTTCTTTCTTATAATATATTTGTCTCTTTTCGTTCTTGATAATGAGGAAAGTATTGATGAAAAGTTTTCTTCTTCTTTTTATATATATTTTGATGTGTAAAGTTGAAGTTATACATAGATAAAAGACATAAATAGATACATTTTAATTTATTTCATTTTTCGTATAAATAGATAGAGCAACATTAAATTATTAAACCTAAATGTTAAAGAGTGTAGGGATTAAGAAAATAATAAATAATTTTTTTTATTTGTTCTTTAAGATATTTCTTAAGAATAAAGTTAAATAAAATCAATAAATAATTTATTTAATTTATTTTCTCTTTTTATGAAATTAAATAAAAGAAATTAATATATTTGTATTTTATTAAATAAAACTAAATGAGTAAAGTGATAAACTAAACCAATAATATAAAAATCAAATTAGTAAAAAAATCATTTTATAAAAAATTATATTAGTTATAGTTTAGAATGTTGTTTGAAGCTTTTCATGCACAAATCCATTTTCATGTTTTTTAAAGTAAATGATTGAACTGGTTTAAAACAGATCTTATGATCATAATGATTATGTAGTTCAAATATGCAGATTTACAAGCAAGTTAAGCTTGTCAAAAACCTTCTTAAAATGCATTATGGTGCTTAGAATGTTCTGATGTAGAGGTAAAATGTATAATAGTTAGTAGCTAAATGTAAAGGGAGAGGAAGAGCAGATTCAACACGGGGATTTTATACTGGTTCACCCCAAACCTAAGGCTACGTCTAGTCCTCACTCTTCCAGTGAGATTTTCACTAATCAACACAACAACTAGCCATCACTGGCTTACAACAACAACCTCAATAGGTTCTCCACTTCATAGAGCTTCACCCAACCTCTTACAGCAATAACAACATCTCCCTCACCATAGCACCAAGTATTCTATGCCTCTGCAGGCTACACAAGTATTATTTCCTCCAACCTCTTCAGGCAACACAAGTATTATTTTTCCTCTGGCCTCTTCAGGCTGCATTCTCAGAGTCTCTATCTAAGTTATCTATCTTCCATGGGTTCTCCCTATCATTTCTATCACAACCAAACTTAACCCACTTGGTTAATTTGGGATAAATACATATTACAAACAAGGATAAGGTGTTTTAGCGATTTTTACAGCTTTACAACACTCATATGGTGGTTTTTCATTGATGCTCTAGGCTGTACTTCACTCTGTCTGCTAATGTTCAGAACTCAGAAAAATCCTGGAGTGGGGAGAGGATATGAATCAAGGTGTTTAGAGGTTACCTTTGGAGCGCGCTTTCAAACCAAGGGCTGCCTTTGATCACCAAGTGTCGAAATTATGGCGCCTCTACTCAGTCCATGCGAGCAACAATCGGAGTGGGGTCTTAGTGCTAGCCGACAATAGACGCGTTGGGATTTGGTGTACACACTACTCTTCCTCTCAATGGTGAATTTTTCATGTGTCATGTCAGGTCAACCTCTCTCATATATAGGAGATTGATCTAACCCAAATCCTAATCATATCTTATCTTATCAAATCTTATTTGATCTTATCAAATCTTTTTTATTAGATAATTAACTTATCAAATCTTATTTGATAAGATAATTAATTAAATCATATCTAATTAATCATCTTAGCATATTGCGTCTCATTTAATTAAATCTCATTTAATTAAATATGTTGTTAATTAATTAAATCATATTTTATTAATTAACTATGAACTAAATTAAATCACATTTAATTTATTCATCTGCTCTTATTGATTACTCTATGCATGTGACCCTATAGGCTCCTACTAGACTGGAAATATCATTATCTTTATAATATTATAGACAATGATTGATATCTAGCAATGCATCGTTGCCACCCAGCCTATGAGATAATCGGTGATCCGATTTTAATCTTTACGACAACCATTTCCATTGTGTAGCATTTGTCCCTTCGTCCAAATGTCTTAATTGAACACGAGGCATAAGAGTGTCATCCTTGTTAAGTCCAATAATTTATTTCTCGATACCCAAGTAGACGTCTAAATACAAACGGACCCAACATATTGCACATCTCACTCTATCGAGAGGCCTATAGACATAACTCCTATTATGTATGAGGGATGAATCCTATCTACATCACTCACATCCCTCAACATGATTCATTGCAGGCCCAAGTACTACCTTTATAATCACCCTATTATAGATGACGTTTGATAGCATTAAAGCCTACAACTTCTACATGTAGGAATCGTAGTGACTTCAAGTCGAAGGACTACTATCACCTTATGGTGGTCATGAGAAGCACTTATGACACTTACATAACTATTATAAAGCCTTCTCATAGTGGGTCTGTCTAGTATAAATATTACTACTAATATTTATACATGTGTGCCAGCTTGATATCTCATATCCATGACCTGTGAGATATGGTCATCATGCTGCTCACACAATAACCTTAATGTATTATTATTGTCCTGGTTGACAATAATACTTGACTACAGACACTTTAAGAATCACATTCTATTGTTTACTGAATTTCACATTATCGAATAGCCTGCCTATTCTAAGGACATTACTATATCATACAACAAATAACATAATAATTGTTATGCCTCATATATAAATATATAAACTAAAGTCGTAATACAAATGTAGCCTAAAATGGATGATTGGCCAGTAGGGCTCTCTCCAACACATTGTTCCATGGTAGAACAAAATTCCATGGAGAGAGTGTTGAGGCATAACCCTTCATGAGATGAATGTTTTAATGACAACAAACTTTGAAGAACCATATTTTAAGTATAATAGACTTTTGCTACTAATGGTTTGCCTTGAAGTGCTTTCAAAGAAACAAAACTTATCAAGAAGTATGGAGAACAAGGTGTGAAGCATTTGCCTACAGCCTTGGCATCCAAAATCTGAAGTCCGTCCAACTTCAAAAGCAAGAAACCAGAAATTGGAAAGACAGTCATGTTTTCCAGGTCAAAGTACATATATCAGAAGCTGTGTATGATCAGAGGCACGATGTTGGGGATAATTTAAGTCAAGGGGTAGATATAAGAAGCTAAACATGACTTAAGGATCATCAAAAGATTCATTGCTTAGACAACTTGTGAAGGCAGACGTGCCTACACGGTTAAGAAGCAGACACCATGAGATATAATGATAAACTCTATGCAGTAGTGTACTGATGCATTGCCTTGATGAAAGCTTTCTTGATCCAACATATTTATTCAAAAGAAGAGAGAGCTAAGTTCTACTTTAGCAAAGCAAATATTGATAAGAAAAGTAGTCATTGCAACGGTCAAGAAAGAATCTACACCATTATGTAGAAGACTCATTTATCTGAAGAAGTATCAAACCTCATGGCCGAGCTGGAATATAGGAGAAGCCATGAGTTCTGGATTGATAGCAGGCACCAACGGATAGAATTTGAAATCCATAGTTGTGTGCAACCTATTCCAGCTAAGGAAAGAGGAGGAACCAGCTGTGCAGTTGAGACAACACACAACGAATCTACTTGGCCTCCAAGTCTCTCGAGTTTAGGAGTAATGGATCTCCTTGGCCTCCAAGAAAAGATGCAATAGTCAGCTTCAAGAAAGTCTATATAAGGACATTGAAGTGCAGTTGAAGTTCCTTGCTAGGAAGGAAATAACTTACAGAGTTCATAGGTCAGGAGCCTCATCAACTTCTGATACTAGATTTCCTTAGCCCAGGCTCTCTTGATTTGTATAGCCAAATCTATCTAGCCATAGAGAGTCTGTAAACACCTTCTTAGGAGGAGCTTACTGATGAGTTTCTCCCTTTTAGATGTATTAGGTACCTATCCAAATAGAACTCGTTTAGGATAGGGAACCTCAGAAGAGTAGTCAGGAAACTGCTGCTTCTGAAGGTTAAGAGTAACCACAACAGGTTTCTTTGAGGGTCAAGTAGCAGTTGCTACTGAGGAGCCTACATAGGTTTTTAGAAAGAATACTTGGGTAGATAGCCTACAAAGGCTTAGAAAATATTGGGGTTAAGCTTGGAGAGGCTTGTTGAAAGAATTATTGGGGGAGCCTACAGAGGCTTAGAGAATACTGGGGTGTAGGAGCCTGGGGAAGCATCAGGAAAGAAAGAATACCCGGTTGTAGGAGCCTAGGGAGGCTTCAGGAAAAAAAGAATACCCGATTAGAGTTTGAGTTAGTGAAAGCCTACAGTTGTAGGGACTAGACGTAGCCCACGTGGAGTGAACTAGGATAAATTCTTGTGTGCTTTATCCTTCTTAGGCTTTCTCCACTAAGACCAAGCACCTAATTGTGGTATTTTTTCTTTCCTAAAGTCTCCAATATTCTTTCCTTGCCTCTATAGGCAAACACTCAACCAGTATTCTAAACCCCTACAGTTCCACTCAATATTTTGTAAGCCTCTACAGGTTCACCAAAGTATTCTTTCGAAAAGCCTCTCCAAGCTTCACCCACGTATTCTTTCAAAAAGCCTCTTCAGGTTTCACCCAAGTATTTTTTCAAAAAGCCTCTCCAAGGCTTCACTGGACTCACACAACACTTGTTGTGTTCACTCTGAACCATTGTTTTAAAACCCGGACCGACTCGACCAGCCGGACCGTGACCCAGAGGTTAGACCGGGTCGAGCAGGCTATCGGACCGACCATGCTTTCGACCCGGTCAAACCCGGTACGGCCCGGTCAAACCCGGTGCGACCCATGGTTAGACCGGTGACCCGGTGACACAACCCGGTGAACCAGCCCGGGTCAACACTTTTTTTTTTTTGAAGAAGTGAAAAAAAACATGAAATGCACCATGCTAGATTTGATCCCAGGACCTCTAGGAGGATACCAGCACACTTAACCACTAAACCAAGGCAAGTAGTTAGTAATATCATTAACAGATTTAATATATATGGTATATACTATATATTCGAAAAAAACACTTAAAATGCACCATGCTATACTTGAACCCAGTACCTCAAGGAGAAGGATAGCATACTCAACCATTAAACCAAGTCAACCAATTATTATATTCACTAACAAGTTTAATATATGTATAATATATTTATGGCATGGTATGAAATTTCCAAATTTTTCAATAGAGACCGGGTCATGCGGTTCAATTAGTGACCCACTGGTTCGACCATTGACCCAGTGACCCAGTGCCTTGACCGGGTCGGTCACCGGTTCGGTTTTTAAAACTATGCTCTGAACTTCAGAAGCAGCATTCTCCTGACTACTCTTCTAAGTTCTTCCCTCTAACCTAGGGAATGGACACTACACCTTATGAGATACCTTCTACTGAAGCTCCTCATATGAAGGTGTTTACAGACACTCCTACGTATTTGGCTTTACTTGGGTCCACCTAGAGTGTTTTTGGCTAAGGAAGGTTTCTTCTGATAAGGGTAATTTGGATAGACTCTTTTCTGACCATACCATCTTTTTTTCACACTCCTTCCTTGCAAGTCGCTCCTTCGAATTTCATCAATTTATAGAACTCTTGGAGCTACCCGTTTGTGGTTGTTGGAGGTAGAATTCGAACTTCAAATTGTTGCATGAGTTGTCCATGTTCATACAACTGGTTTCTCTACATTTGTTTCTCCTTCAAGTCTTCTGCAAATTTTATTGAGCTGCTTTCTTCATCTCCACTCTTCTCCACCATTATTACAACTTGCACATTTCAAATTTGAAATGTTTTCGTTGAGTGTTAGCTGTTGGTCTTAGTGGTTCCTCATGGTTTTCGAATTTGAACCATGGAAAGTTTTCTGAAGATTGTTGTTCTGCAGCATGTCTTCTGTAGATGTCGTTTTAACTGCGGTGCAATGTGCTCCAATCTTCATTTTACTAGTTACTTGTTCTTTAATTAGGACTTGTTGTCTTCTTTGAGTTCATTTGTTTGAAAATCTTCAAAGATAATAAGGAACTCACAGCTTCATAATCAGTGCTTCCAAACACTGATGCATGTCTTCAAATAGGTGTGTGCTTTTGGATGGTGTAGACACGTCTGTCTTCGAGAACCATTCTTGCAGCGCAACTTCTGATGATCCCTTAGGCGTGTGTAACTTTTGATATCTACCCATTGACTAAAGCTACCCTTAGCACCATGCTTCTGATCATACATAGCTTCCAATATTTTCACTTTGACCCAAAAAATATGACTGTCTTTCCAACTTCTGAATAGCTTTCCTTCTTGTAGTCCTGCTTTTGAATGCAAAATCTATGTCTTGAAAAGCTGCTTCTATAGGCCTATGCTTCACACACTTTTCATGCTTATGAATTTAGTCATGTCTTAATTAATAACACTCAAAGCAACCATTAGTAACTAAGTTTAGAATACTTTGAGTTTTGTTTCTTAATGGTTTGTTATCGTTAAAACACTAGCTTCATAATGTCTCAACATTTTGAAGTCAAAATATTGATTTCATTCTTTGATATTTTTCTTAAGAATAATGTCTAATGAATAAATAATTTTTATGACAATTAGTTTTTCATGACAGAATATTAATTTTATTCTTCGATATTTTCTTAAGAATAATGTTGAATAAATAAATAATTTTTTATGACAATTATGTAAAATTAGTCAAACTATTTAATGTTATATATTTTGAGGACAAAGTATTGATTTTAATCTTTGATATTTTTCTTAAGAATAAGATTGAATGAAAAAATAATAATTTTTCTGAAAAGTATATAAAACTATTAAAAGTATTTAATATTATATTTTTTGATAACAAAGTATTGATTTTACCTTTTTATATTTTACTTAAGTATAATTTTGAAAATTAAATATTTTTCTGACAATTTTGAAAATTATTAAATGTTTTTAACATGATCACTTTTGATGTCAAAGTATTAATTTAATTATTTGCTATTTTTCTTAAGAATAATATTGAATAAATAAATATTTTTTAAGACAATAATGTAAAAAAAGTCAAAGTATTTAATATTATATCTTTTGAAGACAAAGTATTGATTTTATTATTGGCTTAAATACCTTTTTAGTCCTTGCAATTTGGTGCTTTTTTGCTTTTCGTCCTTGCAAAATTATTTTTTTGATTTTAGTCCTAGCAAAACTTGTAAAACTTGATTTTCCAAAACATAAAGCAAGTGTGCAACATGTAAACATGAATGAGAAGCAATAAAGAATTAGCCCACACAAAAATTATACTGGTTCACCCACAACCTTGGGCTATGTCCAGTCCCTACACCTGTAGGATTTCCACTGACACAAGCACCAACTGTGATATTCTTTCTTTTGAAGCCTTCACAGGCTCCTACAACCAGTATTCTCCAAGCCTCTGTAGGCTCCTCTTAGTATTCATTTGAAAAGCCTCTTCAGGCTTTACCTGAGTATTCTTTCAAAAAGCTTCTTTAGGCTTCACCTAAGTATTCTTTTGAAAAGGCTCTCTGGGCTTCACCCCAGTATTTTCCAAGTCTCTGTAGGCTCTACTTAAGTATTCTTTCAAAAAGACTCTCCAGGCTTTAAACCCAAAGTAGCACCTGCTACTTGACTCACATAGCATATATTATGCTCTCTCAACCTTCAGAAGCAACAATCCCCTGATTGTTCTTCTAAGGTTCCCTATCCTAAAGGGTTATGTTTAAGGACAAGTACCTAAGACACCTTTCAGGAAGCACTCATCAATAAGGCTCCTCTGGTGAAGGTGTTTATAGACACTCTATGGCTAAAAGGATTTGGCTTCTTGATCTTACCTTCTTTATCCTATTTTCCTTTCTAGCAATGAGTTCCAGCAACTCTTGTTCCTTTTATAGAACTTGCAGATGACCATTGTTAATGTCTCAAGAGGCTTGGAGGCTAAGGATAGGAGTTGTCCTTATCAATCAATTGGCTCCTCCTTCTTCTTTAGCTTAATGGCAGCTTGCACACAATTTAAATTTCAAAATTGTGGCCCATTGGTGCTTGCTTTGTTAGTGGCTTATGACTTCTCCTTTCTTCAGCTTAGTCATGAGTTTGCTACAACAAAGAAGTATGTCTTCTGCAGATTGAGACTCTCGTCCTTTCTTCAGATAGTTGCAACTTTCTTTAGAACACTTCTCCTGTCTTCTGGTTGCTTTGAGTTGATTAGGACTTGCAGATATTAGTAATCTCTCCTCTTAAGATTCATTTGTGTCTTTTGGAGATCTTGTTGTTTCAGATTCAGTGCATCAGTACATTGCCGCATGAGGTTCTTCTCTTGTTGCTTCTGATGCATGCTTCTGAACAGTGTAGACTATCTTTAGTCTTCTATTTGCATTGCATCTTTTGATGATCCTTTAGTCATGTATAACTTTTGGTATTTATCCTTTGACTAAAGTTACCTCCAAAATCACACTTCTAGTCATATACAACTTCTGATATCTACACTTTAATATAAAAAACATGATTGTCCTTCTGCTTCTGGTTTTCCTCCTTCTGGATTGGACACGTCCTCAGTTTGAAAAACCCTTCACTATAGGTCAATGCTTCACACCTTTCTCCATGCTTCTAAATTATGTCTTGTCTAAAATCAAGCACCCAAGACAAGCCATTAGTTGCACAAGTCTAGAAGACTTAGAATTTGCTTCCTAAAAGTTTGTTGTCATTAAAACATTTTTTGTTTAGAAAGGATTATACTTCAACAATAATCCCATCCTACCAAGATGTAGCAGTTCTATAGTGCCCAATGAAGGTAGACCTTTTAGATTTCAAACTGCATGGTGTACGCATAAGGATTATCCTAGTCTGGCAATAAAGCTTGGAATAATCAGATAGGTAATGTTGTTCAAGCTCCTAAGCTTGTGTCTACGAAGTTTATTGATTTTAATAAGGAGGTGCTTGAAAATATTTTTGTTAAGAAAAGGAAGTTGGAATGGACATTGAAGGGAATCTAGAGGAGGCTTGAGATGTGTTAGAGTCTAAGACTTTGGACGTTGTCTAACCCCTCAAACTTTGGTTTTATGTTAACAAATGAGATTAAATTTTGAAGTATCTAATGATTCACGTTTGAGTATTACAGGTATTACACTGTCCAATGCCAGTATGGTATTGTATCTCTTAAGCTCAAACATCATATCTTTACTTGAACATAGCGTCCAAACATGAAAATGGAACTTGTTTTTACATGAGCAAACCAGCGTCCAACGCACTGTAACTAACAAGCGTCCACATGTTTTATGAAAACCAGTGTAAATACACTAAGTTCTTTTTATGCGTCCAACAGAGCTATATAACTTACACACTGCTTTTTATCCTAAGTTATATAAGCGTCCACTATGCTTGAAAGTACACTTGCTTACTTTGAGGATGATTTCATTTGAAAAGTAACATTCTGTTATTCCCTCTATTTTCATACTTGACATTTCATTTGAATATTCAAAAAATGTACCATAGGAGACAGAAAAGTTCTTCTATGCAAAAAGGCATAATTTGTACAAGTAGTGGGTGGAGGCGCATTTTGTCCTGCTGTCCCCTTTCTTTCTCCACCCCAAGCTGACACGTGGTAATAGTCACATCATTGTGAGAGAACGGATTTCTTCCAAAGGCTCAGATCCCACAATGGATACATCTGCTCAGAGGCCTATAAATAGAGGACCAAGCACACTGAAGAAAATGCTGAGATTGAACGAAGTGATAACATTTTCTAAGTGTTGAAACGCTGCCAAAATCATTGGATGATCCACACTTGAGCAAATAGAGTTTATTTCTTAGCTTTCCTAAGTTATTCTGTGTAATCTGTTTCATATTGTAATACCCTCTCTGTGAGAGTTGATTTGATACTTTGTAATCAAACTTTTGTTTGGAAAGCCAGGAATGGCTTAGTGACAAAGAAAACTTGGGTGTTCTTTAATCTCAAGGGAAGATTAAAGGTGTGCCAGAAGTGACCTTGAGAATACTTGTAAGCCAGGAGTGGCAAGGTTGAGAATACTTGTTTGTAATCAAAGTTTTGATTAGTGGAACCCTTCAAAAGGTTTTTGAAGGAGAATTGGACGTAGCTCAGTTTGAGCGAACCAGTATAAACCAAGTGTTTTTACTCTATTGCTTTGAGCTTATATTGCTTTCTCTTGTGTTTGCTTACTGCACAATCTCACACAAGTTCTGTTTTACAAAGCCTTTTGTGAAAACCCTTTTATATATGTTGGAAAACTAAGATAAAACTTAGTTTCATTATAACTGTTATTTTGAACTATTGGACGGTCTCTACAACTTTGGTTTTGTAAGATCTGTGCAAAATCTAAGTTAAGGAATCTCCACTTTTGCGAAAAAGTTTTCAAAGTTTATCTAACACACTATTCAACCCCCCTTCTAGTGTGTTTCCTGCATTTCAGATGGTGGACTCAGTTGTTTTACTCCGTCTTCAGAAGGAATTACTAGAGAAATATGAAGGAGTTCTTTTCCAGGAGGAAGCCTACTAGTTTCAAAAATCTAGGGAGCAATACATTCAATTGGGTAGTAGAAATACTGCCTTTTTCCATGTCCAAATCATTGTTCGTAGGAAGAGAAATAGGATTCATGGCATTAACCTTCCTTCAGGAGAATGGTGCACTATGGTGCACTGATGTTGATATTTTTGAAGATGAAGGCTATTAATTTTTTTAAGAATTTGTTTTGTACAAATGAGAAAACTGTAGTAGAAGATTAGGGTTTGGGGATTTGTGCTCTTCCTGAGGAAGCAAAAGTTGTCCTTATAGCATGTCACTAAGGATAAGGTTCAAAAAGCTCTTTTCAGCATGAAATCATACACCCTAGTGCAGATGGCTTCCAACCTATCTTTTTTAGGATGTTTTGGGAGGATGTGGGGGAGATGATGTGTGGAGGTTGGTCAATAATGCTTTTGTGATAGGAACATTGGATCCCCAAATAACAAACACCTTGCTTGTCTTTCTTCCTAAAGTGAGCCACCACCCTTCTTCCTTTAAGGAATTTCGACCATTTAGTTTATGTAATGTTATTTATAAACTTGTCTCCAAAGTGTTGGTTAATAGACTGCGACCCTTTTTGGAAGATATTGTAAGTCCCCTTCAAAGTAGTTTTATACATGGACGTAGCACTAAGGATTGTGTTACAAGAGATTCTCCATTGTATGCATTGTTCCAAGAAAAAGAGAGGGCATATGGTATATAAATTGGATCTAGTGAAGGCTTATGCATCGTTTTCATCAATTGGAAATTTACGCTATATATTAGAATAGGAAGCTATACCATATAACTTCAATTTTTAACTCTAACACACTAGTGATTTATTTTTCTAACCAGGTGTAGCAGAATATTCGATAGTATGTCCTCATTGATTCATATTTTAAAAATTTATTTAGCCGTCCACAAACTAGACTAACTTTGCTCTTTGCTAGATGGTAGCCAAAGTAACCTTCTCACTCTATTTTTTTTTTCTATTTGTGCTAAATGTATAAGGTAGTCATTAATCATGATCACTTGGAAAGCCTCTGTATTTATTTTCAGTTGAAGTTAATCCTCAATTCTTGGTTACAAACTTTGATCAAATTACAAATATTTATAGAATAAACCATCAATTTTATCCTCAAACTATTACTCTCTATCTTAAGTGGTCCCGAAAGTAATAAAATTATTTAAGTAATGCTTCAAGTATTGAATATCCACCATTTTAATCCCTATGTTGATGTATTTGATAACTGCATTATATGCTTGCCTTTTTGGTACATATAATTGCATTTATCTTATCCATTCCTTATTTAAAGTCTTATTTTTATCTCTCTTTTAGTTAAAATTTAGCTTTTTAGGAATCTTTTCGATGTGTTTAGATTTGGAATCAATTTTTATGTTTTCCTATGTTTTGATTGAAGGTTTGGAAGTCCACTCTTGAAGGAGGATGAGTCAAAGCGAAAAAAAGGATATTTTGAATTCTGGCCTAGCAGGACAGAGGAGTGCATGCCCAGCCAGAGAGAGTCAGTAGCGATCTCAATTTCTGAAGCATTTCATGCCCAGCGAGAATATTGTGCATGCCGGGCCAGAAATGTGTGCTGTCACTTTATGGGCAGCAGAGAAAGTCATTAAAGGAGGCTTTTTGAGAAAAAATAGAACATTCTTCTTGGACCTAGGTTTTGGAACGTGGGAAGCTCCGTGGAACTCTCTCATTCCTCCATTTTTCATCTTCTTCCTTCCTTCACCATTTTGGATGCTCCTCTCAACCATGAGTAGCTGAGCTCCCCTTCATTGGGGTTTGATGTAACTAAACCCAGACTCATGTATATCTTTTGAGTTATTAATACATGTTTATTATTCACCGTTACATGTTTTCTCCTTTGCTTAATGCTTGCTTGTGGCCTGATCAACCCTTGTATGATTTTTTATGGTTTAAATACGATTGGAAAATGTATTTGAACTATGAACCGGAGAACAGCACCTGATGGGTTTTGTATCTAGGAATAGAGCAAAGCCCATTAGTCACATTTAACTCCTTTTCTTAAAGCAAGTAACTTGGCTAAGCTATGCAAGGGATTGATAGTTTAGTCAAGGAACTTAGGCTCTTCTTGTAAGGAATTAGGGATTGAGCATTTTTATGAGTTGGTGATAACAAACAGATGATAAACATTAATTAATAGCTTGTGTATGCATGAGGGAGTGGTTTAGTGAAGTCGAACCCCACGTTCATTATCATCGTTTCTTGTAACCCCTTTCCGCAATCTAGATCCTTGAGAATCAAATACCCCTTTTTATTAGTTTTATTTCCAAGTTTTCACCTTTATCTTTATTTTCAATCATTATCATTTCAAGTTCGCTTTATATTTTGCTTAGTAAGTAAAAAGTGTGTAAATTGCCAAATATTGAACAAGTCCCTGTGGATACGATACTTGGACTTTCATTTTATATTACTTGTACGACTTGGTACACTTGTCAATGGCGTAACAGCATATCATTAAAGTTTTAGGAATCAATTAGAAAGGAATTTTAATATTTAAGGGACTACTTAGCATGATAATTTCTAATTATTCAAGAAAAAACTTTAAGTAATTTTTTCAGTTTAAGAATCACTTTGGAGACAGGGTAATTGCAAAGTCTATTCCGTTATTGCAACATTATGACAATACTAATTCTAAGGAGAATCTTTGCTACCACATTGTTAATGATGCTGACCAAACCAATATAGTCCTGCAACTAATTGTCATGTTAATTCGAGAGATAAAAGAACCGCATACCTACTCCAGCAGGTAAATATATTTGTAAAGGTGCTGGCAACAACACCTAGAGATTGGACCAAAGCACGAATTTCTGATATTCCCAACATGCTCACAGCTAAAGCCAAATTGGTGATGTTATTGCAATCTAAAAACCTATAAATGCTTCCAAGTGTAGAAAAGGATAACTAAGATATTGGCTCTTACCAGGACCTGGTGATTTTCAGCTATCTCCTTCTGGCTGCCACCAATCAGATCATTTATGCAATAGTAATACAGGATCTGTCACTATTACAGCTTAATTTCAGGGGAGTTAAAGTCTTACTTCACTGCTTTCAGAAAGAAAAAAAAAAAAAGAGTACTTCACTGCTTTCAAAAACAAAGAGACACTGGCCACTATGGACCATGTGGTCATTGATAGGAACAACCACAGCAACTGAGTTTGATGTTATCCCACCAAAATTACTAGTTCCTTGCCCTTTATATTTTCTCTAAATGTTTATATATAGCCTTTCATAGGCCTGGTGCATGCAAAAGGAAAAAAATGAAAAAGAAAGATACCATTCTGATCACAGACCGACATGTAGATCAGATTTATGAACAAGAAATTTGATATTTATCATGTTGGTATAGACTACTGACATCACTATAATATCTACTCTTGGCACATAACCAAGTAACTAATATCAAATATGTTAAAACTAAAAGTCTTGTTACTCCATTTCTTTAAAGAAGCAAGCTTACCAGTTCTGCGAATATTTTCAGTGTGACCATAAGGTTTAAAACCAAGAGCAGTGTTTAGTCCAAGCTGAAGGTTATCTCCATCGAGAACATAAGATAACATTCCCCTTGAGTGCAGTTCTCTGCTTAGGGAACACGCCAATGTGCTTTTTCCTGAACAGTATGATAAAGGAATAATTACAGCATGTCATAAGCACATTACACATACACTTACCCAAAGGAATTTCAAATAATATGCATTATTTATTGGTACCCTACATACCTATTAATTATTCATGAGTGACTCAAAAGAAAAACATGGAATGGAGCAAATCTTAAATGTGATATGAAAGGTTTAAGATGGAACAAGTGCAACATTTTGGGAAGAAATTGAACCCTTTGGCCCCCTTTCTCTGTATGATAATAAAGGACAAGTCACACTGAACACAGAAAATGAATGAAGTAAAGAACCATAGGAACAATAGGCAGTATAAATTTCCAGATTTACTATAAGTTCCCAATTTGCTTCTTCTAATTTATATCCATAGTCTATATCAATGTTTTAAATCACAGATAATAGCGCGTAGTGGTTGGCTTCAAAAACACTGTAGCAAGATAGCGTATGGTGGGATAACCGCTATTTTGAAATTTTTTTGATCTGTAAGAATCGAACATGGTACCGGGAGATTTACAATAGCTCACGCACCCAGTTCAACCAACTAAGCTAGACTCTCTTAATATTTTGAAATTTTTTATAGTTTATATAATGTATACTATATACATATAAATTCTCAAGAATGATAGAAATTACTCAAAATTAATGACACTCATATTTAACAATAAAAAGTTAGAGGTGTCTTAAACAAAACTTACAAGTAAATACCAACAAATGTCAAATACAAGCTTCCTAGATAGGAATTATCAATCATCAAATATCATCATCTTTTAAATCAAAGTCTTCTTTATCCTTTTCACTATTATTACATCTATAGGTTTTATTTTTGGAAATTAAAATCTCAAAAATAACCCTCCAAGAAAGACCCGATGTCTTTGCTCAGAGGGATTTTTTGGAATCAACTCATAGCGCTGCTATAGCGCCTGCTACGGCTGCTATAGCAAGCTATTTAAAACCCTGGTCTATATAATGTTAAAACAAGGTAAATAATATATATCTTCAATATTCTATCATCTATGACAGGCATATTTATAAAATAAGGTAAATAATATAATGCCAATGAATGCTGCCAGATCAAGTATCAGAAAGTGGCAAACCAAAGTGTAGGAGGTGATATTCAAGCAATTCAAATAGAAACCATATAGTTGTCGTAACTTTGAGTGCCATTGTTGATGTCTTCTTATTTCTCCAGAGAAAAACATCAGCTGCTGTTGCATAACAAGCAATTCAATGAAAAGTACATACCAACATTGATTAATTTGGAAAATATTTTTTTGTTGAAATTCAATCTACTATTTTGAAATTAAGAAAATTACGACAGGAGGAGAAAGCCCAGAGAATTATGCCAAATTTGATATACACCAACAACTCATTGAATTACCACTGAGTGCTCATTTTGATCACTGAGAAGAAAGAATTATTTACACATTTGATGAATGTCAATGAAAATAAGCCCAGTATGGATCTAGCCTCAATAAATACAAATGCATTTCATGAATTTTTGTAGTGAATGTAGTTGTGTTAAGGCTGAAAAAGTTTGAAACATATTAGGAAAACCCTTCATGAGTTATTTCAATAAAACTAAGTGAAAGTACAGGGAAGGGTCATTGTACGCGGCCTTCACGAGTTATTTCAATAATTAATAAGAAAGTTTATTCCACATTTCCACTCACCAAATAGAAATAACTGAGGTTTGGAGTTATGGATTAGGTAAAAGCCCAACAAGTAATGTAAGTAGATCAAATGACCACATTTCAAAACTATGAACAATGAAACAATTAAGAAAATCAAATAGGATGTAAAAAGGAAAACTAAACTGGAAAAAAAAAAAAAACATTGTTTATTTGTGGTATAGGAGATGCAATGTGATAATATATCACCAAAACATCAGTCTAAAAGGAATGGTAACTTGGCAGAAATTTGATTTGTGTGCATATCAGCAAGCAACATCTTGTCATGAGCCTTTCATATCTGTTCCGTGGTAAATCTTCATTTCAATCTTGTGAAGCCGATATTGCTTCTTCAAAGTAATATCGGCTCAGGGGCAACTGTTCCAAGGGTTACCCCGGGATCAAGGTTTTAAAAAACGGTCCATGACCGTGATTTGGACCACAACATCAAGGTTTATTAACTGTCTGCGACCGCAATTGGGGTCGCATCGGCCACGCATTTGTCCGCAATTTCCCGTGATATCAACAAGTGCAATGAAACTGCAACCGCGACCAATATTTAAAACCTTGCCTAGTATAGACACAAAAAAGCCAACTCATTATATAAGACCGGCTAAAAAGAAAAACCGACATGGAAACCCAACCAAAAGTATGGGATCCCAAACGCTAAGGATATGACACGTGGCACAAAGGGCCGTATCTACAACAGCTATAAATAAGTAAACAGCAATGAATGTAACTAATTATGCTCATTTCATCATAACACACATCAATACATAAAGAGATATTTCTCCGATTTTCTTTTGATTCTCTATATATACATTCTCTCTCCCTATCTTCTCTTAATTGCGAATCTTCTATCCCTTGTGACCCCTTGTGACAAACTCCATAACAATTACAACATAACTCATTTATCTTGCAATACAGAAAAAATAAATAAATGAAAACAAAACAAAAAAGCAACACAAGGTTCCAAGATGTCACACTCATTTTCTGTTTTTTGTCTCTTGTCTTCATTACAATTTCAATTAGTCGGAAAGGGAAAGGAAATTCCAGTATTCATTGAAGATCACAAAATGACTCATACTTTAATCAAATAACCATGGTAGCAACAAGTCAAACAAAAATTCAGAAACAGATAAAGAAGCCAAGAAGTCAATCGAAATTCCAGATACAAGTTTATATCAACAATCAACAGTTTGATTTCAGATTAACGAACAAAAAATTGTAAAGAATCAAATAAAATAAAACTATAAAATTGTAAAGCATAGAGCATAATTATGTAACCCAAGGATGAGAAAGTCATACCTCTATGGCTCTACCGAAAAGATCACCAAGACTGTGGAAAACTGTAGTGATAAAAGAAACAAACACCTCAACTATCATTGATCAGATAACAAAACCACACGTTGAATGGATGAGAGTTGATGAATGTGTCCATGGAATGAGAGCGGTGATGCATACGTGGAGGCCTAAGTTTTAGGTCAATAGGTTTTGGATGGAAATGAAAGTATTTTCTAGGTGGCCTTGGTTTAGTTTTGCATTTTTGGAATGACATTTATATCTATTTTTTTTTTATAAGTGTCAATTTTTCTGATGCAATTTTATCACTCTGGTCGAATGCATAGAGCACTCTTCAATTCTCCTAACAGAGCACTTTTCATTTTTCAATTTTTTTTACATATTCTTCAATTTTATTTGATTGTCTCATAAACTAATTTTAATTAAACTTTAAATTTAAATCAATCAATATTAATTGATTCTTTTATAAATTAATTTTAATTAATTATTCTAGAAAACATTTTTTATTATAACATAATAATTATAATTATACTGAATATTATACTTTTAAAAATTGATTAATCTAAATTGATAGATTTTATAATAAACTTCCAAATTGACTTAATCTTAATTGGAATTCATATATTGAAAAAAATATATTATTTGATTTTTAAATTATCAATTTAAATTGATTATCCCAAAAACAAATACATTTTTCTCATTATGAACGAATAAAAATTCTGAGGTAACATTCTAGAATCCAAAATCAAAAATTAATTTAAATTGGATAATTGGAAATAAAGGGACACACTCTCCAATTATCAATTTAAGTTTGTGTTCAGTAGAGTGAAAAGAAAAAGAATGAAAGCATGAAGAAAGAAAAGGAATGAAAAGAGAGTGAAAATAGATAAAATATTTGAATTAAAATAGTTAGGTAGGTAAAAAAAATTTAACATTAAATAAAAATATACTATTACTAATATTATTATTATTATTTATCATTATTATTAATGTATGTTATTATTATTTATATTTATTTTTATTATAAATATTTTTTATTATTTATTTATTATTATTATTATTATTATTATTATTATTATTATTATTAACAGATTATGTCTAAACATAATCAATTATATAAGTATATACATAACCGCCCAATGGAAACCAGCATACAAGGAGGCTTTTTTCTCTTTTTTTGCCGTTTATTTCATACCATTTCACCTCAATTTTGTTTGTAAAAACTGTGTTGTAGGATCCACCTTTTTTTTTTTTAAATCTTTCACTCCTTTCATACTTACCAAACACAAAATTTTCACTTTCATCTTACTTTTATCTCTTTTCACTTTCATACCTCTCACTTACATCCATCCTTACCAAACACGGCATAAAATGGCACACTCTCCACCTTTCCTTTAAAAGGGCATACTCTCCACCTTTTTTCTTCAATTGGGAAGCTTAGCTATTGTTCAACAAATCCTATGTTGATATGCTTGAAAAATTAGAAAAGGTTTTTTAAAAATGTTAATTTGTTGTTATTTGTTGTTTATATATAGATTAAAAAAATATAATAATTGTTATCTTTTTTTTTTTTGTAAAGTGGTTCTGAATCCTAGCCAAAATAGTTGTCTAATATGGTTGATAAAGAAATGCCTCTTTAATGTTGACTTTCGAAAATCACAAAATCCAAGATTCTAATTGTAAGAGGTGGAAGCAATTGATTTGTCCACGAATTTTGCAGAGTTCCATTTTTTGAAGAGAAGTCTATCTTGATAAGTATTAGATGAAAACAATGAAGAGAAGGTGAAAAGGCTGAAAAAGATTAACAAAGTGGAGAAATATTAATTTCATATTTGTAATTATGATTGGCGTAATTTTTATGAAAGTTGTTTCTATTTTAGATTATTTGTAACAGCACTTAAATTAATTATGAGTCAAATTTGAAATATGTTCAATTACACTTATTTTGTAACCACTGTAAGAGTTCTCATTGCAATCACTTTGAAATTATAATATTCATATTGTGTCTGTGTGTTCTGTGAGAATTTAATTAGTGTTGAATTAATTACAATAGAAATCTAAATTTAATTGATTAAGAAAAATTTAGATTATATGTATGTTATTTCATGTGACAGTTTAGAGGAAATTAAAATTTAATTAAAATCTAATTTTTGCATTGTTTGAAATTATACTGTGTAAAATTAGACTGCATAAATTTATACTGTATAAATTAATATTTTGTAAGATTAATTTAAATTATACAAAGCTCTAGGTAATTAGCACCATGATCTATGTTAATTAGCTAGAAATTAACTTCTTTTGGTAAAAGTAAAATTTTCATTTTTGCTAAATCCTACTTTAACCATTTTAAGCCAAATTTCAAAAAAGTGAAACAACCCATTTAAGGGTCCTCTACTGGCCAAAACATAGGCCGAGCTCTCTCCCCAAATTTTTGCTCAATTTTACACTCTAAGTCACCTTCAAAAGCCTTAAATCAAGGGACTAAGAAACCCCATTAACCATTGGTTCCTAAAACCCCTTCTAACCCCTCTTTTATTCAAAAATATCAACTCTCTCCCTCACTCACTCTCCGCCGGCGTGACACTCTCAAGGGGGAGAAGAAGAAATTTTCTCTCAAGTCTCTCTTGCTCTCCATTGTTCCTCACCTCCAAAGCTTAGATAATTTCTATCAAAATTTAATTTTGATTCCATACAAGTGCTTAGAATTCCAAGCTCTACAAGTGTGTGGTTTAAAATTTTGATTTTGATATATTAGGAACTTAAGGACTTCCTTGAGGCATATTCTCTTCATCCATTCCATTTTCTTAAGCTACACTAAGGTATAGAGGAGTTTCTCCTTAAACTTTGGTTAAATGCACCATACTGCTTATGGTGACAGCTGGCTGTTTGGATTTTATTTTAATATTTTTCGTGGACCTTGTGATGAGTTGAGACCATGACTAAATGTTCTTATGCCTTTGGAATGCATACAAAAATTTTCAGAATTTATTGAGTTGATTTAGTATTTTTACTAGATTTATTTTTGTGAGTGCTCTAAATTTGCCAAGTACACTGTTTCGAGTATTTGATCGGTTTTGGTGTGAACGATGTTCCTGATTTTTTTTAGATTTTACTGCATAGATTTAGTAATTTAAAATAAATTCTCTTTTTGTTTCCAGAAATCTACCAGGTCATGTTTTAAATAAGGGAAAATTATTTAGTGAGAAATTTCATGTGGGAAAAATATATGATGATAAGTTAGAGTATATTGTAATTTCAAATAATTTTTCTGACAAGAATGTAAAAATATTAAAGGTATTTAATATTATATTTTTTTATGACAAAGTATTGATTTTATCTTTTTATATTTTTCCTAAGTGTAATTTTAAATAATTAAATATTTTTCTGAAAATTTTGCAAAAATATTAATTTTTTTTAACATTATCTCTTTTGATGTCAAAGTATTAATTTAGTTCTTTGTTATTTTTCTTAAGAATAAGGTTGAATAAATAAATATTTTTTAAGACAATTATGTAAAAATAGTCAAATTATTTAATATTATATCTTTTGAAGACAAAGTATTGATTTTATTATTTGATATTTTTCTAAAGAATAAGGTTGAATAAAAAAAAAATTTATGACAATTATGCAAAAATATTAAAAGTCTTTAATATTATATATTTTTATGACAAAGTATTAATTTTTTTGATATTTTTCTTAAGAATAATTTTGAATAATTAAATATTTTTCTGACAATTTTGTAAAAATATAAAAAGTATTTAATGTTATATCTTTCGATGTCAAAGTATTAATTTTATTCTTTGATATTTTTTAAATAAATAAATAATTTTTTATAACAATTATGTACAAATAGTCAAAGTATTTAATATTATATCTTTTGAAGACAAAGTATTGATTTTATTCTTAGATTTTTTCCTTAAGAATAAGGTTAAATAAAAAATAATTTTTATGACAATTATGCAAAAATATCAAAAGTATTTAATTTGATGAGAAATAATTGATTTTATTTTTTGATATTTTTCTTAATAATTTTGAATAATTAAATATTTTTCTGAAAATTTTGTAAAAGTATTGAAAGTATTTAATATTATATCTTTTGATATCAAAGTATTAATTTCATTCTTTGATAGTTTTCTTAAGAATAATATTGAATAAAGAAATATTTTTTATGACAATTATTGAAAAATAGTCAAAGTATTTAATATTATATCTTTTGAAGACAAAGTATTGATTTTATACTTTGATATTTTTCTTAAGAATATGATTGAATAAAAAAATTATGAAAGTTATGTAAAAATATTAAAAGCATTTAATATTATTCATTTTATCTTTTGATATTTTTCTTAAGAATAATTTTGAATAATTAAATATTTTCTCTGACAATTTTGTAAAAATATTAAAATTATTTAACATTATATTTATTGATGTCAAAATATTAATTTTATTCTTTGATATTTTTTAGGAATAATCTTGAATAAATAAATAATATTTATGGTAATTATCTAAAAATATTAAAAGTATTCAATATTATATCTTTTGATGACAGGATATTTATTTAATGTTTTGATATTTTTTTCTTAATAATGTTGAATAATTAAATATTTTTGTGAAAATTATGTAAAGATATTTAAAGTATTTAATATTATATCTTTTGAAGTCAAAATATTGGTTTCGTTCTTTGATGTTTTTCTTAAGAATAATGTTGAATAAATAATTTTTTTATGAAAATGACGTAAAAATATTAAAAGTGCTTAACATTATATCTTTTGTAGACAAAATATTGATTTTATTCTTTGATATTTTTCTTAAGAATAATCTTGAATAAATAAATATTTTTAATGGAATTTATGTAAAGATATTCAAAGTGTTCAATATTATATCTTTATAAGTCAAAGTATTTATTTTATTCTTTGATAATTTTCTTAAGAATAATGTTAATTAAAGAAATAAATGTTAATTAAGTAAATAATTTTCATTTCAATTATGTAAAAATATTCAGAGTGTTCAATATTCTATCTTTTGAAGACAAAGTGTTGAATTTATTCTTTGATAATTTTCTTATGAATAAAGTTGAATAAATAATTTTTTTATGAAAATTATGTAAAGATATTAAAAGCATTTAATGTTAGATATTTTGAAGACAAAGTATTAATTTTATTCTTTGATACTTTTCTTAAGTTAAAAAGTTGATAAGTTAAAAAGGGGTTATTTTTGCAAGTAAACAAAAATTAAAACACAACAGTTGTGCTAGTTAGTACGAAAATATCCCGGGAAATTATATTCCTATAAATAGGATAATTCATACAATCAAAAGGAGAAATTGAAAGAAAAGAAAAATTAATATTAGATAAAAAGTTAATATGATTGAGAAACAAAGAGAAAAAAAGTTATATAAATTAGTATATTTTTATTTTATAAATATATGATATGATATCTCAAATACTAATGATACGGTCACTTGTTATTGACCAAACAATGATGCACAAAACAACTGAAAAGCAAGAAAGGAATAGAAAATAGGGTGGGTCTCAATCTCCAAATCGTTCTCCAAAAAACTTTTGGAACTATTAATCAATCGCCATAAAATAAAAAGGCACAGAAATGTTTCAGAAATTTCATAAGATTGCAGCAGTAGATGACTACTTTTAATACTATTAAATACTGAATCTATGTTATCTGCATAATAAACCCACAAAATTGGAATATTAGCATCACAACACAAGCATAAGCATCTAGATTTACATCAATTACTCAAAAAATTTAACCCATTGATTAAACTATAATAAAATAAACAACACCAGAAACAAAAACAAAAGAAGAAAGGGTTAAAAAAAATGGTTATGCACAAAGAAGGAGAAAAGATAGGCAAGGAAACTACAAAAGACTAAAACTCGAGGAACCACCTTGGCCACATGTCAGGAAAATAACTAATGATTTGTTATTTTCAGGGCAATGGAAAAAAAATAAGAGGAAAAAAAGATATGAAAGGGAGAGTGAGCGCTGGATGCAGAGGTTTATCGATCGATTCATGGTTGTGATGTTAAACAACAATCCAGGAAGAGATCGATGAACCGCTGCATCCAATGACTTCACCAATCCTCTCCATACATACACCTCTAAACTAAACACCCAACGTTTTTGCAACAAAGATGAAAACGTATAAATAGATGGATCTGAGGGGCAAAGGCTAGATAAATATGAACATGGAAAACATATTAGTAATTTGATAGAGAAAGCGATTGAGAGATGAGGAAAAAATAAATATATTATTATATGCTATGATGGAGTGAACCAGGAATTCGAAAAGTTGTTGTTCCAATGTCGTGGATGTTGTTTGTTTCTCTCTGTTATCTCTCTATTCTGTTGGCGTGGTTACATAGACACATTTTTTAGATAAGGCGGATCGAAAAGGGTGAAAATTGTTTTTCGATTTTATAGGAGACTAGAATTACGATTTTACCCTTGCTTTTCACCAAGTAGGGCTGGTCACAGGTTGGGTTTGGTCAGATTCGGATCCAAATAACCTAATTTGAATCAAAACTGACACCTTTAATTTCTAGCTTGTATCCGTCTTATTGGACCTTCAAGTTAGGCAGGTCATAGGTTGTGCAGGTCACAAATAGGTCAGATAGTTTAATGCGAGTTGAGCTTAAAAGACCTTGCCTTCTTTATTTCGATCACTTTTTGTGCCATTATCACTTTGATGTCGTCGTTAAATAGTGAAACAGACAACGAAAGCACACATTACGATCAACATCAAGGCAGCAATAGTATAGACCTTGTTTGCACGAAGCAAAAACAAATGTGTCAGGGCAACGATAGTATCAACCTTGTTTGTAGGAAGCGAAAGTGAAAAAGGAAGGAGAAACACTCGCTCATTGTGTATGTCTTCCCATTTTGAAAAGGAAAGAAGATCTTTAAATTAAAAGGAAAGAAGGAGTATAGGGTTTGAGAAGAAGAAGAAAAGGAACCAAAAGGATGTGGTGTGGTGTGAGTGTGCTAGGGTTTCAATTGAAGCCAACAATTAACATTAGCTTTTATAGGTAGTTTTTTTATATAGAATAATGTTAAACATGGTTGGGTTCGGGTTCGGGTTCAACGGGTGAAAAAAACTTAAATCAGCACCCGACCGTTGTAACTCGCTTCAACCCGTTTCTTTAACTCAAAAGTTTGTTAGGTCCATTAAACTCGTCTGCCTTAATTCAAATTTCTCTTAGGATGGCTCGATTTCAGGTGGGTTAGTCCTTTTTTTTTATAAGCCACTGCAATGGGATGTACCTTTATTTAAATTTGATTTAAAGAAATTTAAAAAAACAGTTGAAATGTTAAAATTTTAACTGTCCCAAATACTCACTAAGTGATTGTTTAATATTCTTATTTGGCTTAATCAACATTTTGGTCCCCGTAAAATACACATTTTTACTTTTAGTTCCTATAAGTCTTTTTGTTCGATTTAGTCCTTTTAATATCATTTTTTTTGTTTTGGTCCTTATCGTTAGACACCTTCCATTAAGTGTTGACATGATTGACAAAATGTCATGTCAGCATGTCACATAGAATTACACGTCAACACTTAACAATAACATACTAAAGTTAGGAACTAACACTAAGAAAAAAATATTATGGGGACCATTTTTAAAAAATATATTATAGGAACTATTTCAAATATCTATATATATTACAAGGTTTCATTTAAGCTTTAGTGGTCTCAATTCTTCCAAAAGGAATCCTCTTTCCTTGCCAACAATGTACGTGGATAAACTCCTTAGGGAACTTAACTTCCCTATCTAAGGAGGCAAGCTTGATAGTGAGTTGTAGCCATTCAAAGATAGTGGTTGTAGAGTATTTAAGCATGTTAAACTGTTAGGTACCTTTTGAAAATGTTTACAATATTCTAAGTTCAATGTCTTAGGTTTGCATGAATTTGATAGATTGGAAGAGAATACGGTTATATTGGGGTATAACAACAATTCTGTGCAACTTTTTGCTAAAAGGGTGGATACATTTATGCTTAGAGTGATAGAAAAATCATTAGACAAGTATGCTTTGTCAATGGAATTGATTAGCATAATATTTGTTATTAATTGGTGCAGATTGTAGAATATTTGTTATTATTGGCGCAGATTTGTTGGCCACAGATCTTGCATGATTGTACAAATATAATTATGTAATTATCTCCATAATTAGTTAGCCCAGCTGCAGGATAGCATTTATTGCAGATTACCCAGTATCAGGGCTAGAAATTAGATAGTATCATCACTATTTAATGAAGAATTCTCCAAAGGAGAACACACAATTTTGATCTACATTTTTCTAAGTCTAATATGGTATCAGAGCCTATAGCCTATCTTAGTAAATCGCCTATTCTGGTAGGCTCTCTTGGGGTGCAGCTTATATATCTGTTGGGCAACTTCACTTAATACCAATTGGTTTTAAGATGAAATCTGACATGCTTAACCACCATAAGGTAGAACTTAGAACCATTAAATAAGAAAATTATCAAGTAGTTGGTGTGCATGAGAAGCCATGAAAGGAAATCACCAAACTAATAAAATGAGCACCAAAAAGAGCATAACAAGTTTCCAGCAACAAACCAAGCTAACACTGATCCAACTCATAGAAACCAAATTCGCAACTATAGTACCATCGCAACTATAGTACCATGAGTCTAGACCAAATGCACAAAACTTGAACACCAAACAATGAATGGAAAACTAAGAAACAACAAGAAAGAAACAAACTCAGTAACAGAGCTACTATCTTCAAAGAGGATAAATCTCAAACACCTTAGGAGCATGGTAGAAACCACAACTCCAATTCATCAAACTGGCGATTCTACAACAATTCCAAACACAGTACTTCAAATCAAGATCAAAACAAAGCTAACCACCATTCATAAACAAAGTGGAACATCCACAATCTCCATCATTCAAGCACTCATCAAAAAGCTTGCAAGTTCCATTAGAACACACAACGACAACATTGTGAAGTAGCGGAAGAATAACCACAAGCAAGCACGAAAGGGAACTCGTGTGGATAATGATTAAAGAAAAGAACACCATCAACTTCTTGAAATTGAAAAGAACACACTAGAATCTGATCTAGAAGAGGTTACAAAATAAACCTTCTATTGAACATTGTTTATCCCTTGCCACTGAAAATAGCGACTCTCGCAATTGAAAATATCTATAATCACAATCTAAAATTGGAATTTTCCATTGCAATTGGATATCACTGTAACACCAAATAACAACTCGAAGCCATCAAAATGGTGGTGAACTTTGGAATGCAGAGCACACACATAAGTGTCAATCTATTTGGATTTTCTTTTATTTTATTCAAGAAAATGATAAGGAAAGTGAACGATTTGAATATAGAGAGAAAGATGCAGCGGAACGAAACTAGAATGAAAGAAAAGGAAAGATGAAGAAGCAAAACAATATCCACATAATAGTTTTTTTCTCAAAAAAGCAGAAAAGAAAATGGAGCAAAAAAAATTTTAACAAAGAAATGAAGAATGAACAAAACAAAGTGAAACTAAAAAAGGAGCTGAAAGGAGAAACAGAAAATGAACAAAAATGAGTTAGAAACTTTGCAATGGTGAGGAAATTTTTCTTCAAGGTGGGTGGTATCGCTCTGATACCATGTTAGAAAACATAACTCAGGAGAAGATTAAGAGAAAAAAGAGAAATTGTTTTCAATAGAAATAAGTAAAGTGTTTATAAATTTATTATACCAAGCCTTTTATAGGCTAAAAAGCTACTAACCCTTTACTAACAAACTCTTAAACAATTATATTTCTAATAGCCCCTCACAAGTTGGAAGTGTGAATTGTCATTTCAAGCTTGGGATGATTAATACAATCCAAGATAAAGGAAATATAATGCAACTAGGTAATGAAAGTTACAAAGAAAAGTAAAGTTGTAATCACACTAACTAAACAAAAAAAAGTTGATGAATAAAGTGGCAGTGGTTAACGTGCATAACTCCTAGAAGCAATGTATTAAAACTCAAACCGATGACTAACCCGGTAAAGATACTAGGTCAGTGGTCTAACCAGCGAGTCATTGGTTGAGCCACATGAATTATTATAAATAAATATAATATTAAATATAAGATAATATATATATATATATATATATATATATATATATATATATATATATGTTGAAGCAGAACTCCTTCTGAAGCTTAAGTTTTAATGACAACACTTTGGTTTATAAAGCATATCTTAACTTAATTACTAATGGTTTACTTTGAGATATGCTTTATAAAGACAAGACTTGATGAAAAGCATGAAGAAAGGTGTGGAGCATTAGCCTGTAGATGACAACCTTCCAAACATAGAATTTGCCAATCAGAAGCAGGACTACCAGAAGGAGAGCTGGCCAAAAGCATGAAGGGCATGTTGTCCAGACCAAAGTACAAATATCAAAAGTTGTGTATGATCAAAAGCATGATTCAGAGGATATCTTTAGTCAAGGGGTAGATATCAGAAGCTACACATGGCTCGAGTGTCATTAGAAGATGCAAAGACTGGACATAAAATGAAGCAACTGAAGTATACACTTTTCAAAAGCACACACTAAAAGCAACAAAGACAAAAGTCATGCATTACTGTACTAAAGCACTGAATCAAAAGTTGCAAGTTCTCAAGAAGATTTATAAGCAATTTTTTTTATTGCAAAGGTTTGCTAAAGCATCACAATAGAACCCCATAATCCCAACTATGTTGGCACCATGAGGACTACCATTCATCTGCCAACAAACCAAATTTTATGAAGATTTATAAGCAATTCAAAAGCACAGAGTTTGTAGAATACATCAAGTCCTCATCAAATCAAAGCAGTTAGAAGATAAGAAGATTGATGTACAAGCACTATAGTTATCAGAAGCAACACCAGAAGACATCTTATAGAACAATCTTCATAAGACATCCTATGACAAGCTCAAGAAGATGTCATGAGGCAACCACTATGACACAACAACAAGCACCAACAACCATAATTCAAATTTGAATTATGCTAGTTGTCAACAATGGATAAGAGTATAGGTGTGGTTGTGAAAGAGAAGTTGTAGAAAACTTAGAAGAGAAGAAAACAAACAAATAATTGCATGAATTGGACATTCATATTTGAATGTTTGAAAATCCCTCTAACAGCCATAAACGGCTAGCTCCAAGGCTTATTTAAATAGATCAATTCGAAGGAACTCCTTGCAAGGAAGAAGTGCCATAAAGAGAGGGTAAGGTCAAAAAAGTCAAATTGCTCAAGATTCCTCATTTTAGAAGAATCCTCCTTAACCAAAACACTCTAGGTTAGAGTCAAACCTTGTCAAATCCAAAAGAATGCCTGTAAACACCTTCATTGGTGGAGCCATAGTGAAGAGGACATCCAAAAAGGTGTAGTTTGTCCATACCCCTTAGGAATAAAGGGAAGAACTCAGAAGAACAATTAAGGGATTGTTGCTTCTAAAGTTATAGTGAACATAATAGTTGTTATATGAGTCAAGTAGCAGTTGCTGCTTGGGGTAAAGCCTGGAGAGGCTTTTTAAAAGAATATTTGGGTAGAGCCTACAGAGGCTTAGAGAATTATGGGTGAAGAGCCTGCAAAGGCTTAAAGAATACTGGTGAAGAGCTTGCATAAGCTTAAAGAATACTAAATGGAACCTGCAGACATTTAGAATATTGGGTTGGTGATTAGCCTACAAAGACTTGTAAAGAATATTGAGTGGAACCTACAAAGGTTTAGAATACTATGGTGTTGGGAGCCAGTGGAGGCTTCAAAAGAAAGAGTACTAGTTGTAAGGGTGCTTGGTCTTAATGGAAAATCCTACAACTGTAGGTACTGAATGTAGCCTAGGTTGGGGTGAACTAGTATAAATGTCTCTATGTGTTGTATCCTTCTTTATTGCTTCTCAATTGTTTATACTTGTTACACACATATTTTAAGTTTTCAAAAACCTCATTTTGTAAAAGTACAACTCTGATCTTTAATCAAAAGGTTTTTACAAAACTATTTTAACTTTCAGAAACAACATTTGGTTTTCATTGAAACAGAAACCAGAATCTGCCATAATAGGTTCTGTTATTTTTAAAAGCAATTTTCAGAAGCAACATAACATTTGTTTAACTTGGAGATTCACTAGTAGACTATCTATTTTATCCAAGTACTTAAGAAGGAAAACATAGCTCCCAACCAAACTTTTGATTTCCAAGCAGTAGCTTAAGAAGAAATAATCAAAAGCAAGTCATATTTGTGTAGAAAAAGGCCAGGTCAGTTTGTGTGTTTTCAACCCCCTTATAGTGACCAACTGATCTACTTCAAGATCTATATGGTGTAGCGGTTTAACAAGCTTTCCTTGAAGTATTGGTACAAGGTTCGATCCTTGATAACAATAATTTTATCATTTTTTTTATAAACAAAAAAGGAACATATAGTGAAACAAGAGTTGTGTTCTAACTTGAGACATAGGACGCGTGAGAAACTGAAATAAGGAAAGTTGCTACAATGGAACTCGAGATAGCCAGTTGCTCTAATGTACACTAGACTCAAGATATAACAAGAACGAGGCTTAAGAAAGTAGGCCCAACAAGCCTTGAACCCGAAAGTTTTTTGGTTGCCCATATTAGTTTAACTCATATACTTAAGCGGCTTAACCCGATTTTTTACCAGTTTGATGTCATGTAATCGAGTCAATAACATGACTGATCTAAAAAATGGACTCGAACCGATGATAGGTCCAATTCTTGGTTGGATTAGTCGGTCCAAGCCAGGTTTTAAAACATTGCCTAGAAGTCTTCGACCTACTTATGGGCCTTTTCAAACTTCTTTTAGCGTCTCCAAGACACTCACTCCAACAAAATCAAGAATCCCAATATTGGGAGCTACCATCAAAATGTCAAATTACGCAAGCAAAGCTTAACCACCAAGTAGAAGCCACAACTCGAGGCTTAACCACTTAGCAAAAGCTACAATCCAAAGACAACAACTATGCTTAACCACCATAAGGCAAAACCTAGAACCATCAAATAAGCAAATCATCAAACAATTGGTGTGCATGAGAAGCCATGGAAGGAAATCACTAAACTAATATCACAAGCAACAAAAAAAGCAGGACAAGTTTCCAGTAATGAAACAAGCTAACATTGATCCAACTCGTGGAAACCAAAGTCATAACTATATCACCATAAGTCTAGACCAAATACGCAAAACTTGAACACTAGACAATCAATGTAAAGCTGAGAAATAAGAAGAAAGAACCAAACTCAGTAACAAAGCTACTATCTTCAAAGAGGATAGATATCAAATACCTTGGAAGCATGGTAGAAACCACAACTCCAACTCATTAAACTTGCAATTCTGCAACAAATCCAAACAAAGAACCACAAATCAAGATCAGAATAAAGTTAACCATTATCCATAAACAAAGTAGAACGTCCACAATCTCCATCATATGAGCACTATATGAGCACTCATCAAGAAGCTTGCAAGTTCCATTAGAACATATAGTGTCAACATTGTGAAGTAGCGGAAGAATAACCACAAGCAAGCACAAAAGAGAACTCATGTGGGTAATGATTAAAGAAAAGAACACCATCGACTTCTTGAAATTAAGATGAACACACTAAAATTTGATCCGGAGGAGGTTATAGAACAAACCTTTTGTTGAAAGTTTACCATTGAAAACAATGGCTCTCGCAATTGGAAATCACCATAATCACAATCTGAAATTGGAAATTGCAATTGCAATAAGAAATTGTTGTAACACCAAATAATGTAACACCATGTTACATTTGACACAACCCATACTAATTCAATTATTTATTTTAATTATTATGAAAATGCAAGTAAATTTTTCGTGTTGTTTTGAGATGTATAAAATACATAATTTGGAAATAAGGAAATGTTTGTAAAAAATTACATAAAGAAATATTCTTTTATTAGAAACTTGGATCATAATACAAAATAAATATAGAATTTGAAAATACAGGGAAAACAGATTCTAGCTATCCCAACCCATACATCAAAATAACCTAGTCAGAGCAGTACACAATTCTACCCTAACCTATACACAATTATAAATAAATACAAATGGTCTTTGAGTCCTGTATCTACTCTTAAGTCTTCATAATCTTTGAGATATCTGCAATAGTGGCCAAGCTTGATCACTAGGCATGACCGTCATCTTCGCGTATTCATCCCGCGAGTACATACATAGAAAGAAAAGATAAAGGAGTGAGGATCTGATTTCAAACTTATCTATATGTTGATGGAAGAACAACTACCGTCAATCATACAATTGACTAGACTCTTTGGGGGAACCTAGTATTTATCTAGTTATAACACCTTAACCCTTTAGACGTAGTATGGATCCATACTCCCCAATTGGAAGTGATTGGTAGTACATACACCTCAACCCATGGCAAAAGCCTTCATCTTCCACAGATGAACTAAAATTATCTCAAATCAGGAGATTCACAGTCCTATATATATAACTCAAGCGTACTCTTGCACCAATCAATGGAATGCTAAGTAGTTGTCAGGGTTGTCAAGCTTGGTCAGATGAAGTTCCCAACACAGGGTACACCCTGGTCCTTCAGGTACTTCATCACTCGACACCATACCCCCAAGACTTCCATCAGTGAGCCCCTATCGTTCATTCCTTCTTGCCAGGCTATGTCTTCCACTATAGGCAACATGCCACTGCATGTTCCTCTCTTAACAATACTCACACTAGAGTACTCAAATTTTACTTTACTTATCATCATTTGGACTCACCACTGAGCACCAATACAGGGTATAACATTCCAATCTCATAAATAATAATCTAGTCTCAAACTCACTGAGCACCAGTACCTATCCAAGGTCTCTGTCTTACACTACAGGGGTACCTCTAGTCTTAGCTTCTCTGAGCACCAATTCAAAGTAACTATCTCTGTCTCACATTATAGAGATATCTCTGGTCTTAGTATCTTTGAGCACCAGTGTAGGGTATTTATCTCTGCCTCAATGAGCATAGGTTTATCATAACAGTATTAAAAACATACAATTATAATGAGAATATAGTAAAATAGTATAATACTCATTTATGAAGATACTATAGTTCATAGATCAAATTAACAAAATCACTTCATTTAAGTATCTAAAATTAATGGTCAAGTATACTTGAAAATGTTTTATACTTATTCTAATAAATTATTTTAGATACTTAATTTTGAATCATGTTAATTCAATTATAATTTTTGTTTTATCATAATTCTTATTTTTTTTAATTCAAGGAACCTACTCACTTTTGTCTAAACTTAATCAAATTGTATAAATTAATATCTAATTCTTTTATTATATTATGATTAACAAATTTTATTAATAGAAACATTATTATAATTTCTATCCTAAGTTTTTACTAAGTTAAACTCCCTTTTTATCTTTTAGATTAAAAATTTGTGTTTGGGTCTACACTTAAGCCTAATAACCCTTTAGTAGTCTAGAAAATTAGCTATTTAGAATCAAACCTTGTTTTGAGCCTACAAACATAATTTGGGTCTAAGTTCTAAGTTTTCAAGATCAAAACCAAAAATTTCAAGAACATTCAAGCTACCCAAAATTTTCCATTTTCGGGCTATTTTAGGTTCCAGATTTTTAATTTGACGCGTACTTAGTGAAATTGATCCGCTCTTTTTTTGTTAGAAGTCTAAGGCATAATCTTACAGCATATAATTTTTTCACAAATTGGTTTTGTACCATTTGTTTCAGTTAAATCAAAAGTTGAGAGGTAAAATTTTTGGAAAATTGTTGCCTTCCAGATTCAAAAGGCAGAAAGCAATGTTAATTAAAAATACTAAACATTTTTAAAACTTATAATCTACACAAGGTTGGAAATTATTTTGAGTCTATTTTCTGGAAAGATAATCTATGTTCATAGTAATATCTATACAAATTCTTAAAAACAAAACAATGGCCGAAGGTTAATCTATTTCCAGAACAACATTGTTTTAAATATCTTTTTATTTCTGGACCTTCCTAAAACTAAAAAAATCCAATTTTTTCCAGGTTTTAGTTAACAAAAATATATTTCTAGAAAGGTACAGTTCATCTTTTAACTCTTTCTAATATTTTTTGGAAATTTTCTTTCAAGGCAGTTCTCAAGACTTAAAAATAGTTTGGACAGTACACTGCATCTATCTTGAAATTTCATTTTAAAATAGTAGACGAAATAAAAATTAAATTAAAATACATGATTTGAAAGCTTATTAAGTCTAGTTTTAGGATATAAAAATAAATTTTGGTAAATATCAACACAAAAATACATTTTTTGAAAAAACCACACACTGCCAGGCCTAAATCTGGAAACAGAAAGGGTCAGTTTGAATTTTACATAGCTCACTCATTTTAACTTATTTTCCAGTGATTCCAAAAGAAAAGTTGTAGTTGTTTGAGTCTAGTTTCATTTAAGACTGGTTTCACATAATTACATTAATTAAAACTTGAGTTTTACCCAGAACACTAATAGGTGTTCAGATTAAGGTTCTGGAACAACAAGTAGTACTTTCATTCTTTGCCATTTTTGAAAAGGAAAATTTTTGAGTAAAATTTTAGGAAAATTTTGATAGAGTCTCCTCTGTAATATGAATACTCTCAAAGAAATAGCTACTCAAAAACAAAACTGAAAATTATCCCAACATCAGTTTACAAGCCAGCAAGAATAAGCCATAAAAACTGAGTTGGTAGAAACAAAACCATCAACACATATACAAGAAAAAGAAAACCACCTCTTCACTCTCCCATATACCTCTGATTGTGTGCTATTGAAGAGGAAGAGGGATCCTTTTGCTGCTGACTTGCTCTACAGATTGAAGAAGATGATGTTTCAAGGTGCTCCAAAGGTGGGTGAGGAAGGTTAATAATTGGAGTGGTTTGGTGCTTCAATGGAGAATGAGAGAAAAAAGTATGGAAGCTATGTAGAGAGGGAGAGAGTTTTTACCATGGTGTGAGGATGGGAATGGAAGTGAGCTGATCCAAGGTTGGTCTTTTATAGATGGAGGTGAGTGGAGGGTGACTTCATGCATGATGCCAAAATTAGAGAAATTAGAAATAAGTCACAATTTTGGCTAGGAGACAAGTGTCCTCCTTACCATGCAAGGTGACAAGTGTCCCTTGGCATGCAATGTGACACTTGGCTGAAGCTGGCCAAGTCCACATGGGTCCCACTATCAATGTCTCTATGCAACATTACCTTGAAAATCATGCCAATCAAGAAACGTATACTTAACCTTAACCATCATAGGTCATTTAGATTAATTTTTTTTATCAAAGGTCATTTCACACTAGATTTCCCTAATCCCTCCCAACAACCACTCTAACCACCATTTGCTGCCATTGGAGGCGATTTCTATCGGTCTTGTTTTGTTTTGTTTTGTTTTTTCTTCTTCTTCTTTCCTCACCACCTCCACCCTCTCCTCCCTCCTCTCTAGTGATAAATACAAGTTCAAGAATCCAATTGAAAAAAAATTAAGAACCTAATTAAAAATTATTAAATAGTCCAAGGAATAATTTAACCTAAAAATTATTATTCTTCATAAAGCTGGTTAAATTGAATTTCTTAAAAAGTTAAAATATTAAATTAAAAAGGGTGCCCATTTCGCAACCTCTTCTTCAAAACCACGGGTCCTAGACATATGTGCTTAAATTTTAAACTTCAATCCCATCATGCTTTCGGCCTAGTGGTCATAACTTGATCATAAGTAAGCGTTTTTCTTCGTCCAATTTTGAGCACGCACGCAGCTTGCTTTGCTTAATTATTGAGGTACACATCTTTGGGTCTTAAGGAATATATAACCGCGTTTGTGGTTTTCACGAGCAATCAAGGACAAACTTTTGAGTATTCTAGTCCTTTATATTGAGATAAAAGAATAAAGAGAACTCAAACATTAAAAAATAAACAAAACAAAAAAAAAAGTAAAGAGAGAAGATCACACGTATCATGTGGCTCTCTTTTATAATAAGTCCAACCAAGGAATTACACCTTTTTTTAGTACAAGGAATCCTACTTTCCATTTCATGCAAACCATGCATGCATGTCTCTGCAAAGTAAACTAGATAAAAGAAAAGTGTATATGTTTCCTGCTTTTAACCCTTTCCACGTTTTTCCACTCATTCAAGTTCGATCATCATTCTCCTGAGGAATGTAAAAACATTAACCATCAGTTCCCTTTATTTACTTATTCTAACATCGATATTCTTGCTTCGATTACTTTGGCCACGTTAATTATATTAATGCCATGGCAACAATTCTTCAATTCTACAACCGGAGCAGCAAGAAGTGGTTTGTGGTGAAGGGATGAATGACTGCGAGGTCGAAGATGGTGATGTTTCTCATCAAAACCTGCCCTAAGTTGGAATTAAATAGAGTCCATGGATACTTGGAGAGAGCATTGTGTTGTCTTTATAATAGTCTTATCCAATTTGAATAGGATTGTCTTCAATAAAAAATACCTAAAACGAAAATGATAAATACATATTGTATTTTCAAACAATTTATTTTCAATTAGTTGTGTCGACAAATTGCAAAAACGTTGACCATGAACCTTTTAAAAGGCCTATTTTGACTTATTAATTTAGCTCATTTATTTATTATTTTAATATAAATTTTAAAATATATAATAGTCTATTTTTTTTCTTGGCACAAAGCTCTAAGTATCTATTAAAAATCGGGTAAGACCATATAAATTATAATACTTTGTAATTTGTTCATTATGAATAATATAGTATATGTTTTATACAAATTAAATCTATATAATCTTATTAATATTCTAACTTAAAACTTTATTTAGTCCTTCAAATATGCTTCCTTTTACGTTTTACGTTTTTATATGATGATCAAATTAAGAAATATATCAAGCAAAAGCCGAACATTTTAGAAATTAAAGTGGCTTTTATACCTACTTCTAAGTTCTATCTACAAAGATATTATTTCACACCATAATAATCAGACAATGATATTACAAGAGACCAAATGAAGTGGAATTTGGAAAGGACAATTCCATGAGATAACTTCGAATGTGAGAATAAGAATCAAGAAATCAAATGTCAGAACATCACTGAACTGATTAAGTTTCCCCGAATTATTCCTCCTTAAAGCATGAAAATCACTGTTCCCAGATTCAAATTTACGATTTTCTAGTACTTGTTTAACTCATCCCTGCCTCAATTCAATTTTATTCATCTTAAAGCAAGGATTTGATGACCTACTTGTTTTACATTTAGAACCAATTCTCCACAGCTTTAACATGTGACTAGGAATAATTGGAACTTTTTTTTTTAAGTAAAGCAAGGGAAAATGCAAAGGCATCGCTTTTTTAAGCAAAGCAAGGGGAAATGCAAAGGCATCGCAATGGTTGATACTTTGTGAGGGATTCGAACCCACAACCTCTCTCTCCCCTTCTTCCTTCAACCACCAAGCCAACTTTATAATTTTTTAAGGTTATTCCTACTTCTAAATACATCTTCAGCAATGGAGGAAGGGATACAATCCCACCTAGGAATAATTGGAACTTACACCCTCAATGAGTGCTAAATTAGTTCTACTAAACTTTAAATCAAATAGGCACAACCAGTGGCGGATCCAGAAATTTTTCTTAGTGGGGGCAAGAAATAGTTTAGGATTATTTATGTTTTGGTCCTATTTTTTTTTTACAATTTCACTTTTAACCCCTAAACAAAATCTTAGTATTTTTTATCCCTATATTTTTCATTTGTTAACGGTTTTAGTCCTTACTATTAAGTAACAACAACGTTAATGATGATATATTATCCACGTTAACAGCTCAGTGACTTGTCACATCATCAATAAATTTGATGAGACAATCACATGTAATTTTTTTGCTAAATTGTGTTTTTAATCACTCATTAACTTGTTTAACATCATCAACTAATTTGAACAGATGATATATTAAAAACACATTTTACTAAAAAATTACATGTGGATGCCCCTTCAGACTCCTTGATGACGTGACAAGTTAATGGACTACTAACATGACTGGTTACATCAATAATTAACGTTGTTACTCGACAACATAAACTAGAACTATTAACAAAAGAAAATTATAGGGACCAAAAATGTTAAAAAAAATTGTTTAGGGACTACAAGTGAAATTTACAAAAAGTTTAGGGACCAAAAACATAATTAACCCAATAATTTATAATATTTTCGCAAAAGAAAAATATCACAAGCTTTTACAAAATACATAATGTTATGACAAAAGAAATCCAAAATATTTAAGCTTCTACAAATTACAATTGCCCTCTATGTGTTTTCATACTTCAAAAATATTCAATGATTTTTTCATTGTGAAAATATAAAAAATTAAAAGGATAAAGTAGTGAAATTAATATCAATTTATTCTTTTTTTGTTTTTTATATTTTTTTACATTCATTTTAAAAAAATCACCTTATGGGGGCAATACCAATTTTTTTATGGGGTCAATTTTTTTTCTTTTATTATACATATACAAAGAAAAGAAAAATTCTTGTGGAGACAATTGCCCCCACAGTATTGTATGTGCATCCGCCAGTGGGCACAATATTTGACTCTCCAAACATCAGAAAAAGATCCTAATCATTTTTCTTTCGTTATTATGCTCTTGGAAAAATAAATGAAATGCATGGAAAGTAATACATACACAAAACAAATTGTTAGTAAAAAATATCATTTATTTTCTCAAAAACATAATAATAGAAGAAATGAATAGGAAATTTTCCCCCAAACATCAGCAAGAAAATTTTCCCTCCATTGAGAGTATACTTTTCACATAACATTAAGTGCGTGTTTGATTTTTCATTGAGAGGTTCCCAAACGATTGTTAAATCAAAAGTTCTAAATTTCTACTTCATACAAAACATGTATGAAAATGTATGTCCGTTTAACCTACACCCTAAGCAGCTAGAACCTAAACAGCAAACACAGTACCGTTCGGTAATGTTGTGCACTGTGCTGCCTAGCAATTGGAGACCTACATTCCAAAGATACCTTCTCGTCCACATAAGGGACACCGAAAGAGACCTTTACCACACGCCAGAAAAAATGACACATTCGCTTGAGGTTTGTGCTTCTTTAAAAAGCTTCAGTCCAATATAATGGAGTCATTTCACTTCACTTACTTTTCCACATAACATCTCAAACTGGCATCTTTCCAAAGATAGATAAGAGGCTGCGTGCATGAAGCCTTGAACCATTTCAAGTATCTGATCCACATTCAGAAATTCACTCAAGAGTGAACAGTTCATGTTATATATTTTGTTGATATTAAAGGTTAACATTTCTATTGGATTAAATTTAGAAAATCTTTTTAAAAATTAATTTACTGTTAATTAAAAACAGATATAGTAGTATTTATTTTGTCAAAAACAAAAAAACAAATATTTTATTTGATTTGATCTTTTTGACTTGGTCATTTTAGACTTGGTCTTACCTTATCTTTTGACTTAATCTCATAGGGTTCTACAAATCTTCTTTTTATTATTATAAATTATTATAAATATTTATATTTGATAAGGTTTTGATATAGTCTTCTTTCTCGCATCTTTTCTTTTTCTTTTGAGTTTCTTGGATTAGTCTTATTAAAAGCTGGGATAAATGGTCATTTTGGTCCTCGAAAGTGCCAAACTCTTTGGCCAATTTTTCACTGTTGTCTTTGTGCTTTCTTGGTTTGAAACGCGGGTGTCGCCATGTTTATGGTTTGTGGTGAAGGGATGAATGATTGTGAGGTTGAAGATGGTGATGTTTCTCACCAAAACCTGCTCTGACTTTGAATTAAATAGAGTGCGTGGATACTTGGAGAGAGTATTGCATCGTCTTTATAATAGTCTTATCCAATTTGAGTAAGATTGTCTCCAACGAAAAATACCTATAATCCTTAATTTTTTTTTTTTAAAAAAAAGGATAAATACATTTCGTATTTTCAAACAATTTACTTTCAATTAGTTGCGTCAAATTTCAAAAACATTGACCACGAACCTTTTAAAAGGCCTATTTTGACTTATTAAGTTAGCTTATTTATTTATTATTTTAATATAAATTTTAAAATATATAATAGTCTATTTTTTTTCTTGGTACAAAACTCTAAGTATCTATTAAAAATCGGGTAAGAACATATAAATTATAATACTTTGTAATTAATTTGCTCATATTATGAATAATATAGTACATGTTTTATACAAATTAAATCTATATATAATCTTATTAATTCTAACTTAAAACTTTATTTAGTCCTTCAAATATGCTTTCTTTTACGTTTTGCGTTTTTATATGATGATCAGTTTAAGAATAACATCAAGCATAAGCCGAACATTTTAGAAATTAAAGTGGCTTTTATACCTACTTCTATCTACAAAGATATTACTTCACAACATAATAATCAGACAATATTGATATTACAAAAGACCAAATGAAGTGGAATTTGGAAAGGACAATTCCATGAGATAACTTCGAATGTGAGAATAAGAATCAATAAATTAAATGTCAGAACATCACTGAACTGATTAAGTTTCCCCGAATTATTCCTCCTTAAAGCATGAAATCACTGTTCCCAGATTCAAATTCACTATTTTCTAGTACTTGTTTAACTCATCCTTGCCTCAATTCAATTTTATTCATCTTAAAGCAAGGATTTGATGACCTACTTGTATTACATTTAGAACCAATTCTCCACAGCTTTAACATGTGACTAGGAATAATTGAACCTTTTTTTTTTTAAGCAAAGCAAGAGGAAATGCAGAGGCATCACAATAGAGATTGGCACTCCTAACTCTATCATTCATATGTAGCACACCCCAAATTTATTAAAAAGAGAAAAGGATAACAAAGTAACGTAAAACATAAACCAAACCCATAAAAAAGATCATAAAAAACAATCATTTAAACCTATAACTAAGAAGGTTATTCCTATTTCTAAATGCATCTTCAGCAATGGAGGCAGGGATACAATCCCACCTAGGAATTAATAATTGGAACTTACACCCTCAATGAGTGCTAAATTAGTTCTACTAAACTTTAAATCAAATAGGCACAATATTTTGACTCTTCAAACGTCAGAAAAGATCCTCATTATTTTTTCTTTCTTTTCATTTCATTCGTTATTATGCTCTTGGGAAAATAAATGAAATGCATGGAAAGTAATACACAAATAGTAAAGAATATCATTTATTTTCTCAAAAACATTATAATAGAATAAATGAATAGGAAATTTTCCCCCAAACATCAACAAGAAAATTTTCCCTCCATTGAGTATACTTTTCACATAACATTAAGCAGCTTAAACCTAAACAGTAAACACAGTACCGTTCGGTAATGTGCACTGTGCTGCCTAGCAATTGGAGACCTACATTCCATAGATACCTTTTCGTCCACAAAAGGGACACCGAAAGAGACCTTTACCACACGCCAGAGAAAATGACACATTTAAAGCAATTTTCATTCGCTTGAGGTTTGTGCTTCTTTAAAAAGCTTCAATCCAATATAATGGAGTCATTTAAATCGGCATCTTTTCAAAAATAGATAGGAGGCTGCGTGAAGCCTTGAACCATTTCAAGCAGGGACGGATCTAGAGGCTGGCGCGGGGCGCCAGCCCCCCCTCCGTCGATATTTTTCATGTATATACATATATTTTTAAATTAGTTAGTGTAAAATTTTATAAAATTAATTATGTTTGTTGTTATTATAATACTAGTTAAGGTTAATTAGTGTAAAATTATATAAAACTAGTTATATTTGTTGTTATTATTGTAATAGTTAAGATGATAACTAGTGTAAAATTATGTAAAACTAGTTGTGTGTTGGTTGTTATTATGGTAACGGTTAATGTTATTATCATTTAAAATAAAAAATAATTTCAAATTTACGTGTAAAATAGTAAATATTTTTTAAAAATTATTATTTATTAAAATTTGAACAATTATAAAGGAAGAAAAAAAAATTCAGTCCCCCCTTTATTAGGTTTCTGGATCCGATTTCAAGTATCTGATCCACAATCAGAAATTCACTCAAGAGTGAACAGTTCATGTTATATATTTTGTTGATATTAAAGGTTAAAATTTCTATTGGATTAAATTTAGAAAATATTTTTAAAAATTAATTTACTGTTTATTAAAAATAGATATTTTATTTGACTTGATCTTTTTGACTCAGTCCTTTTAGACTTGGTCTCACCTTATCATTTGACTTAATCTCAAATGGTTCTACAAATTTTTATTATTATTATTATTATAAATTATTATAAATATTTATATTAGAGAAGGTTTTGATATAGTCTTCTCTTTCGCATATTTTCTTTTTCTTCTAAGTTCTTGGGTTAGTCATATTAAAAGTTGTTTAATTCTATTGCTCCAATTGGAAGAACATGCATGTTATATTTGATATTTGGGAGACTTAGACATCACGTAAATAAGTCCTTGACGACAATATAATTTTTACACATATCAGATTTAATTTATTTATAACCATGTGGGTTCATGATTAATCTGGTTGGTGATTATTTTAGAGTTCATGAATTCATAATTAATTGAGGATTGTAATCTTTGACACAGAAAGACAATAGTTCAGTCATGCCAACTATTCATTCTCATCTCTTACCAACGTAACTAATGCCATAACACCAAGCTCTCAAAATTTCACATTAAAAGAATCTGGCAAATTTCAAAAGTAAACTTAAAACTAGCACTTCAATTGTAACATTACCAAAATAGTGCATCATTGATGTAAATAAAGCAAATTAGCTGTGGCAGAGAGGCAACCTACGTAAGAAGTAAGCGTTGGAAATATTTTAGAAAATAAAAATAAAAAGGCTTAATTGTAGATTTTACCACCCAATTTTCATAATTTTGCAAATTTTACCATCCAAGTTTTTTTTTTTGCGAATTTTACCACTCAACTTTCATAATTTTACGAATTTTACCATCCAAATTTTCATCATTTTGCGAATTTTACCACCTAAGTTTTCAATTTTTGCGCATTTTACCACCCTGATGTTTTACAATTTTTTTTTGAATTCTTTAACTTTTTTTTTGGTAAAATATCATGGTGGTAAAATGTGCAAAAATTGAAAACTTGGGTGGTAAATTTTGCAAAATTAAAACTTGGGTGGTAAAATTCGCAAAATTATGAAAGTTGGGTGGTAAAATTTGTAATTAAGCCAAATAAAAATATTGGAACTTGCAAGGAAATAGAGAGATTTAAATTGAAGGGAAATTCCCATAATTAAAATTTATGCCCTAAACAAAAATTCCTATTATATCTAACAATTCAAGATGATGGTTCATCGGGGCACCAAGTGGTTCACCCTAGAATTCACCATACAATTTTTTAGGCTAGTTGTTAAATCAAATTAAGTTTGATGAAATTAAAATTAAAAATTATATTTGAGAGAAATAACAATTTTAAAAAATAAATTATCAACATATGATATTAGAATAAGACACATGGTTCAATGAGTGATAATAACTTTTAAAAATGCTCTTATTTATGGAAAAACTCCTAAAATGTTCTCTCTGAAGAATTGTACCTAAAAACACTCTTACTCAAAATGAGGATTCAAATTTATAACATAGGAATAAATATAAATATTGAAAATAAGATAATTTTACTATCTGAAGAATTGTGTGTGTGTGTCAATTTCTTTATATTATATTAACATATATTAGAATTTTTACTATTTATAATATATTTCATAAATTAATTTTTATAAAACCTTATTTAAATAATTTTTAGTGGAATCTTCCTTCTTAATTATTTTTTTTATCTACAGAACTTGAACCTGAAATCTTACTTAAGAAATTCGAGCTCAATTTCACTTAGACTAATGTAATGTTAGTTAATTATAAATTTTAAAAATATAAGAAATGATTTAAGGATTTCTAAATAATTTAAGGACCAAATTATTAGGTTAAATTTAATGCGGAATTCTTAAGGTATTTGAAATTATTTAAATTGGTTTCTATACTAAAATTTTAGGTGTATTGTATAGGATAAATATTTACTTTTATATAATTAAAATACATAATAAATAAATATGTTTAATACATAAATTATATTACAATTAAAATTATAATAAATAAATATAGTTGAATGTATAAATTATATTTTGAATTTGCAATGAACAATTTAAATTTTAATATAATGTTATTTTTAATTATTGACAATTCTTTTTTAAATTTTTTTATTGAAATTCAATTTAAAAATAAGGATAAAAGATAATAGGCTGAAAGGGATAGGCTATTAAAAAATCTTCTAAATCAAATATACAAATATACAAATACAAATAAAAGGAGAGTAATTTGAGATAATTGAGATAAAAATCTTTTTCTTAGTTGCAAAAATTAATAGTATGTGAAAGTTACATCCAAAAGAGAGAAGAAAAAATAATGTAAAGAATATCTAATTGAGAGAGTGAGAAGAATAAAAGTTTAATTTTCTAAATTATATATTCTATAGATAATTTATAATATAAATTTTATATATTCTATAATATTATATATATACATATATATATATATATATATATATATATTCTAATTTATAATATAAGGGTAGAAGTAAATTTTTAAGCCCACTAAAGAAAACAGAAGAATTAGATTTTTAAAATTCATAACTGAAATAAAAAATGTTGTCTAACTCTTATGAGACATTATTCTAATAATGTAGTTACAAATATTTTATAAATTAAAAAAATCAATGACAAATTTTTAAAAATATAAATATTCATTTAACAAGTAAAATGTTTTAGTAACTTCTTCTTTTTAAGAAATGGAATTCCAGTAGTAACCTAGATGAAAGGATGAGTCAATATGCACCTTACTCAATCATCTGAGCTAGACCCTTGGTGAATGAGCTAGTGTGTTTGGATAACACACAAGATGATAAGAATCAATTATATTCTATAAAATTATGGTGATACCATAAAAAGGAAGAAATCTTTATCTTTATCTTTATCTTTATGAATGAGTAATAATTATATAAACAAAATAATTAACAAGTCAGCAAATATTTTTTTTATTGGCAAATATTAGTTGTTAATTGTTAGTTTTTTTTGTTAGCCGGAAATATTCGAACTCACGACCTCTCCCCCCCCTTCCCTTCTCCCTTCACCATTAAGTCAACCTTATAACTCTGCCTGTTGATATAATCTTATTATGGTTTGAAACTCTCCTTTAAAATTCTTTGTATTTCTTCAATCAATTTCTTTTCTTTCTTCATTGAATTTCTCCATCAAAATGTGCACTGACATGTATTTAGGCAATATTTCATTAGGTTATTTTAAGGTTTTTTATTCTGTCTTGCGCCTATTTTGATTTATCACTTCTACAGGATCTGCTGATATGGAAAAACAATTCAAGTGGTGCTTCTCTTGATTAAAAATAGATAAAGGTGAGCAGGTTGAAGTTTCTTTCTTCTTTTTTTTTTTTTTTTTGAACAAGGCAAAAGATAAAAATTTATTAAAACAATCAACTAAACTAGTAGAAGATGTACCAGGTTGATACACCAACAGTTCAAACAATAAACCAGACATAAAAATGCTGCAACATCCCCTAACCCAAAGCTCTCACATATGATATATCTATTGGAGTTCAATTGTGAAGGTGAAGTCCTACATTGGATAGAAAAGGACAAGTTGAACAACATATAGGTGGAAAGACCACAAACCTAATGCTTTAAGGTTTTAAGTTGAAGGTGATGTCAAGTTCACTTGTGTGATTGTGCTCGTGGCCCACTGATGTTTTATCCTCTTGGTTGGACAACAATATAAAAAACATAATCTGATACCCCACGGCCTTCATACTCAACTACTGACTCTGCATTGTATTGTAATTTACAGTTTATTATTTTTAATGCCTTTCTTTTTTCAAATTCATTTGAAAGAGGGAGGAATTGCTACTGTGGATGGAGCCAAATGATGGTATCAAATTCACTAATTGGTTCAGATGTTTTGCTATAAAATTTGAGACACATAAGGTTAGACCTTTTTTTTTTGTACTCAAATACTAACTTTTTTAAGTACTAATATCAATTTTGTTATAAGTGTATTGATTAATTTTATTTATAATATAATTACATAAGTTTTGGAGCTTTCTTATTGAATTAGAAAGGGTGTCTTTTTGCTCTATTTAACGTGTTTGGTTACTAATAGAGAATGCATCCCTTGCTTGTCTATTGATATAGTGTTATTTAGGTTTGAAACTCTCCTTTAAAATTCTTTGTATCTCTCCAATCAATTTCTTTTCATTCTTCATTGAATTTCTTCATCAGCATGTGTACTGACATGTATTTAGCTAATATTTCATTAGGTTATTTTAAGTTTTTTATTCTGTCTTGCGCCTATTCTCATCTTATCACGTGCAGGTTCTGCTGATATGGGAAAACAATAACAATTCAAGTGGTGCTTCTCTTGATTAAAAATAGATAAAGGTGAGCAAGTTGAAGTTTCTAAATTGGTTAAAAATTATATCCTTAAAATTAGATTGTATGTTAATTTATAGTTTATTATTTTTAATGTCTTTCTTATTAAACAGGGAGGAATTGCTACTGTGGTTGGAGCCAAATGATGGTATCAAATTCACTAATTGGTTCAGATGTTTTGCTATAAAATTTGAAACGCATAATGTTAGACTTTTTTTTTACTCAAATACTATTATTTTAAGTACTGATATCAATTTTGTTACAAGTGTATTGATTATTTTTATTTATAATATAATTACATATGTTTTGGAGCTTTATTATTGAATTAGAAAGGGTGAGTCTTTGCTCTATTTAACATGTGTTTAGTTACTGATACATAATGCATCCCCTTCTTGCCTACTGATACAGTGTTATTATGGTTTGAAATTCCTTTAAAATTCTTTGTATCTCTTCAATCAATTTCTTTTCCTTTTTTATTGAATTTCTCCATCAACATGTGTACTGACATGTATTTAGACAATATTTCATTAGGTTATTTAAAGGTTTTTTATTTTGTCTCGTGCCTATTTTAATCTTAATTAACAATCATGTCAAATGCTTCTCAACCTTTCCCTTTCTATTTGCATGTAGGAGTTATGCAATAGGTTTCTTAGATTTACCAACTCTTTGCCACAATGCTCCCCAAAACTTCATGTGAGTCACTGCATTAATTGTTATTATTATAGACACTTACTGATTAGTTTAATGTTTGCATTAGTTATCAATTAGTCCAGCTCAAGATAAAGTAAATTGTTGACAACGGTTTGGGGGTGATTCTCTTCCCATTGTTGCATTTCTATTTGGCCACCTAATTGTTTAATACTCATGGTCCTGTGTAGGGTGTACAAAAACCGGTTCGGAACCGAATTGTTTTTAAAGAACCGGTTTTGAATTAAACTGGTTTCGAATTGGTTTTGAACTAGTTTAAGAACCGAATAAGTTCTGAATTGATTCCGAATTGGTTTTAAAACATATCTAAGTAAGAAAGAAAAATAATTCGATTATTAAGTGAACCGAATTGGTTTACAAAAATAGTTCAGTTCGACCGAACTTGTTTTGAAAACCAATTCAGTTCGTTTTAAGGAAAACCGGTTCGACTCCAAACAGGTTCGGTTCAAAACCGGTTCGAAACGAACCGGTTTTTTTTGCACACCCCTAGTCTTGTGTGGTTGTCTTAAAAGGTGTCAAGGGTATGCCACTTACATCTCTATCAATTCTTTTCGATGGTTTTTTCTTTCTTTCTTAATGGGTGGTTTTAGGAAACACTATGCAAGGGGCTTTGTCATGTTGTTGTATTGAGTTGGACATTCCTATTAATGAAACTTTGCTTATAAAATAAGATTGTAAACTACTACATTATAAATTCTATTTTGAAATGCCTAAACTAAAAGAATTGTGTACCAATAAATATTTATCTTAATAATTAAATTGTGATGATGAATTTGTACGGTTTAGTAATGGAATGAAGAACTAACTAAAATTTTAATTGGTGTTATAATTGAATAAAGATGGGGTTTTACTATTTTAGTTTTATGCCTGAAGAATTTTAATCATTTGTAGTTAATTTTAAAATAGATAAGAGTTCTTGGTTATAAGTTTCGGATCTGGAATGTTAAATTAGCTTACTCATTGTAATAATATGAATATCACTATAAAAATATCTTAACAAAAAAAAAATGAAAGTATTAATTCTTTTTATGCATCTTGATTTTAATTGTATTATTCAAGCAATAATATTATATTTCATGATGTTTTTCTTTATATTTATCATTGTTATACTTTTTACTGTCATTTTTATTTTAAAAAATTGTATTATTGTTTTGTTAAAAAAAGAAAGAAAAAAATACTCAAATCATTTTAGACAAAAAGTGCTCTCCAAGAAAATAATAAGGTGATTTTTTTTCTAATGCATGAACGAATGGAAATATTGTCACAATTCTTAAGATTCTTTTACTTATCTCTTTTTCAAATTAAAATATATAATTGTTTTAAAAAAACAAAGTAACAAAGTGTGTGCACTGTAGTTGGTCTGGCTTCTCCGGGTTGACTCTCCTCTCGCAAAAAAATATGACACTATTTTTATAATCCACTTAGTTCATGAGTTGGGATGGAACAAGTTAGCTCACATAATACAACTCATTTTGAGCCATCTAATTTCAACAAATGTAAATTTAAGTATAAAAAAAATTAAAATATTTATATTTTAATTTAATGTATACAATTTTTATATCATTGATGTTAAAATTTCTTTTTATATCAAAACAATATATTTTTTTAATTTGAAAATATAAAAAATTATTTTTTAAAAACTATTATATATTCTATTTATACTGCGCTAATCTATATTTATATTCGTGGTTGCACGAATAACCATACTAGGGCTAATCTGTAACATCCCCAATTTATGGACATTAGTCATAAATAATAAAGAGACATCTTTTATGGAATAATCTATAAATTTAATAGTTAAAGGATATCCTTAGGCATTATTAATAATAGTTACCTTATATTAAGAGTTGACAGGAATAAGATAATATGACCCAGATGGGGAGCCAAGGCCCACTAAGTCCACACACACACATGGTTTAAGTAGAAGAGGGAAGGGAAAGTTAGAGAGAGAAAGAGAAAAGAAAGAAAGGAGTTAGAGAGATAGAGGAGAAGAAGGAAAAAGAAGGAAGAAGAGCAAGAGGAGAGAAGTGGAGCAGAGTTCAAAGATCTAGTGCCCATAGCTCAGATCCGAGGCCTCCAAAGTGAGTGCTTCCTCCCTTTGTCTTCCCCATCCCTCCATGGTTCTTGTTTTCATATATTTCCCCTTTTTCCCCTTTGATCCCTAAGTGTAGATTTTGATTGATTTTGAGTGATTGGGAGAGATTGAGAGGTTGTTTAGGTTGTTTAAGGGCTGGGTTTTGTAATAGAAGTGTTATATGAGTGAATGGCATGCTTGGTTGCTTTTAGGAGGCCATGGATGGCCATAAGAGGCAAATTTGCCAGAAATCGCGAAGGTGCAGATCTGCAACTCTAGGCCAAGCCTGGGAAATTTAAGGCTTAGCCTAAGGAAGCGCAAGAATTTTTAGACTTAGCCGAAGACCTCCAAAATGTGATTTTAGCTCCAGGGGGCTTGAGGCTAAGCCTGGGTTTTGCGAGGCTTAGCCTGAGAGGTGCAGATTTGAGTTTTAGCTCCAGGGGGCTTGAGGCTAAGCCTGAGATTTGCGAGGCTAAGCCTGAGAAGTACAGAGTGGATATTTTAGTCTTAGAGGACTAAGCAAAGCGTGGAAACATGCTAGGCTAAGCATGAAACCTCGTGAATAGGGTTTGAAGCTATGTGAGAAGTTTGTGTCGAGCTTATGTATGTTTATATCTTTATCTTCTATGTATGATCTTTGGATAATTGTTATTGCTTGGTTTCCTCTTTATACCTTGATGTTACGTGATGTTATGCTTGCACCCCTTTTTGCATTCATGTGATTTTTTCATATACTTTGGATTGTGTGTTACGATAAACCCTTTTTAATAAAAGACACATAAAACACTTAAGACTATACCTATGCCTCTTAGTAATAAGTGGGGTGTTTTCCCTAAGTTTATGAATGGGGCGTTTCCCCTAAGTTTCACAAAAGGTTTTGAAGAAAGAATATAGTTTCAAGGAAAGATTTTTAGAAAGGATATCCAATCGATAACATAGGGTAAAATCCTTTCCCAGTACTAGTCACGTCTGAGAGCTGCACGCTCGGCATACAACGGTGTGCAAAGGGCTAAGGATCCCCTGTATTACCAAGGTGAGATGGTTTGCGAAAGGTTTACGAAATGTTTTTTTAAAATGTTTTTAAAGGATGAGAAATGAGTTGGGCAACTAGCAAGGGATTGTCGCATTGGTGGGCTAAAAGGCCCCCTAGAGATGAGCGACCGGGACCGTCACCCTGACACCCATAGGGGAAAGCAACTTTCTTCACAGGGAAGAAGAGGTTCTTCATAGAGAAGAACAAACTAATGGGCTCCTCCTCATAACGGAGGTAAGTCAGCCCACTTGGATCGGTGGGTTAATTAAAGGTCACAACAAGAAGAATGCCTTTTGTAGTAATGAAATAGGCGGTGGAAGTGAAACTTAAATAAAGAGATTATACAAACCACACAATTGTAGAAACAAACTAGGATATGCTTATGTGCATGACATATGTATGTTTTCTATGTTAAAGTATATGAGGAGTCATGAGCCTAGTTGTTAGGTGAGTGATGTAAGGTGAAACTATGCATTATATGAGGACATGTATAGCTAGATACTACCCTTAGAGGTAGGAGAGGGGTTATACCCATAGAAAGTTAATGTAAACTACCCAGAAAGGTATGCAAGATGTTATGCCTCACAGAGAAAGATGATGTAAGCCCAAGTTGGGCAAGTTAGAGCAAGGAAAGGTTATGCACGTTCCCATCCAATGTTATAGTAAGGTGAGACCCTAGTGAGTGGTCAAGAATAAAAGAATGATGTTTAGGTACCTTAGTGCACCAGTGGCCTTAGATTTGGCATAGGAGGCCAACTCTAAGTGCCTAAGTAAAGGTCAAGGTATATGGTTTAAGGAAATAGTAATGTTGATGTGAAAAAGTAATAGTTGTGAGTGTGAGTATAAAGAAAAGAAAAGAGAAGCCATGAGAGTTAAGAAAAGGATCACTATAATAAAGAGTCAACTTAGAGTCCTTGGAACACTCACTGATACATTATGTCTCATCCCTTTAAGTTTCATGTTTTTACAAGTTAAATAGGTGGACGCTTCATGAGAGGAGCTTGGAGCATGGAGTTGTTTGCTTTGAGGAAGATGTTCCTAGTTCTGTATCTCTTATGTTTGAGAATTGGTTTTATATTTTATATACCTTGCTTATGTTTTGTAAGGAACATAAGTGCCAAGAGCTTTTTTTAGTGTTGTTTATGCAATATATGATTAAGTGTTAGTTTCCGCATAGTTATCTCTGATATTCTTATATTCTACGTTTTCAAAATTTAGTAATATAAGCAAGCAAAAGGTAATATCCTCTAGGGTATTACATAATCCATTTGAGTAGTCAATTTTTTATTTATTTATAATCATAGGTTACTGGAAGTCAAGATAATGCTCCATTATATCCATGAAGAAGAAGTATCATAGGGGGCATTTGTTTCACGGACTATTTGTTTATTCTCGAGAATATGGGATTGGGAAAATTTATTTCCACGTTTGTTATGAGGTAATAAAATAGTTATTGCCGGATATATCACACATTTTTTTAAAATACACGAGAATAGCATTCTCATATTATATTCCCAGGAAAAGATATTCCCAGGATTAAAGAAATAATCCATGAAATAAACATTCTTCATTAAAATCAATTTATAAATTAGGTAAAATTCACAAGCTTAGTATATTGATATCTATAATTGAATAAAATTATTGTGTGTGTGTGTGTGTAAATTTATTGATATATAAATTACATATAAAATAAAAGTAATGAGAATGAGTATTTTTTTAATGGAATCAAGTAGGAATATTTTTTAACTCATGAGAATAAACAATTTATTTGAAGGAAATTGCTTCTTAGTATGAAAAGATACGCACGAATTCACATACGAATTATTGTTACTGTGTAATCTAACTGCTTTTTTTACCAAATACGGGCAATTTTTTTGAAAAAATTACCAAAATAGGTATTTTTGAATTTATTACCGATATGGGTAAGTCGTGTTTTAAAACACGACTTACTTTAATTTTTTATTTAAAATAGATGAAGTCATGTTTAACAAAACAACTTTAATGTTTTTTATTTTTTATTTTTGCTTTAATTGTAAGAAGTCATGTCTAATAACATGATTTTACTTTTTTTTATATACTGAAGTCGTGGTTCCACGAACGACTTTATCTTCTTTTTTTTTTAAAAAAAAAAAATTAATGGCAATTGCCATTTGCAACCCCCTAATAACTAAGTGCACATCCCTTTTCAAGTTTTTCTTCTTCTCATGATACGCGGGGTGGCTATGAGCATAGACTAAAGTCAGTGTTTTAAAACACGACTTTTTTATATGAAGTTTTGTTTTAAAATGTGACTTACCCATATATGTAATAAATTAAAAAAATATCCATTTTGATAATTTTTCAAAAAAATTGCCCCTATTTGATAAAAAGGCTATAATCTAACTCTTGCTTTTTTTTTTCTTGAAAGGTCAAATAAAGATATTATTATAATAAAAAAACAAAACTTGGTACAAGAAGTACCGCAGTTTATAAATACAAATACAAAAGAAGGTGGTTGCCCAAATACAAATGAAAATAAATAACAAGAAAGTCACCAAAACACAAGATTCGTCCCCTTACTTCAGAAATACCCAATATGCTCCTTATGTTGCTTTATTCAATTCAATTTGATATGCTTGATTTTTCACAAATCCCCCACAAACCAATCTCAATAAAATCAGTTGGCTACCAAACATAATTATGACCAAAATCGTTTCCAAAATCTTTAGTACCAACGAGACTCTTCATAATACTTATATCCTTTATGTTGAACTTGTTTAAATAAAAAGCATAGTCCTGACGCAAGCTCCTCTTCTCTTGTTTTTTTTATTTGTTTTTTTTTAATTTATTATTTCTATCCAATAGAATTCAAATGCTTGTGTTTTTTAACTTTCGTGTGAAATTATTTCGTACTATTTAGTAACGAGGAGTTAACAACACACTCTCTAACACAGTCCTTCCAATACACTATCATTGGTTGAAATTTAATGGAAACTACAAAATCAGGAGAGAGAGTCATTAAATAACAAGTGAGACCCATAAAAATTTGTGATTTCTAATAAATTTTAACCAATGACGGAGAGTATATTCAAAAGAGTGTAATAGAGAGTGTGTTGCTAGCATTTTTCATTTAGCAATACTCTTATTTGAAACCACATTAACATCTAAAATATTTGTGGTGAAATTAAATTTCTTTAATAAATTATTATACTAATAATTTTAATATAAATACATTTTTATATAAATTTCTATAAGAATAAAATTAATGTCTAAAATAATTTTTTAGGCTGATCATTATTCAACTAGTGTTTTAGCCTGTGCATTACACGGACTTATTCAAATTTTTACTACTTTATTTATATAGTCAATAGGAAAAAAAATTGAAAAAAAAAATAAAGGAATATATAGCACATCAAAAGAAATTTTAAAAGATAGATAATTATAAAAAAAAATTAGAAACTATAATTTTTTTTTTAAAAAAAAAGATAAGGGAAGATGTAACAATGTAACTTTAATTTTTTAATATTAACTTTGAAAATTGAAAAGTAAATTAAATTAAGGATTTGAAATTATTGATGAAAGAGAGAAATCTTTAGAATTAAAAAATAGAGTTAGAAAAACTGATAAAAGAAATATTAAAAAAAGCCTAAGAGATTAAAGATGATCAAATTTGAAAAAAAAAATTTATATAGTACATCGAAAGAAATTTTAAAAAAGAAATAATTATAAAAGAAATTAGAAACTATAAATTTTATTTTAAAAAGAAAAAGATAATTGAAGATGTAAGGATGTAACTTTAATTTTTTTAATATTAACTTTGAAAATTGAATTAAGGATTTGAATTTATTTATGAAAGAGATAAATATTTGGAATTAAATAATAAAGTTAAAAATTGATAAATAAAAAAAAGATAGCATCAGATAAAGAAGTAAATGGAGGTAGTTATAGAAATATTGTGAATATAAATAGTTACAGAAATTGATAAGAGAAATTTTAGGAAAAGTAGAATAACCAAATGCATCTTAGAAGAGTGAACTACACCACTTCATAAGAGGAGAGTATTCAAATGAGAGTAAATGTGAGGGAGAGTGGGGAGAGTGGAGCAATGAGAGCCTAAATAGACTTATTCATTTATATATATAAAGAGATTCCTATTTACCATGTTATCACTAATGTAAATTATTAAAGATTTAATTCTACCTTGATAAATTTAAAATTTCTCTTATACATTGATGTTATATGTAATTTTTTTAATTTGTTAATATAAAAATATAGAAATTGTATTATATATAAAATAAAATTTACGGGGATAAACTTTTTTTTATTAAATGAAGTAGGTAAATTTTTGAAAACATAGAATTGATGCATGCATATGAAAACATAGTAGTTATGCTTTTGTAGTTTTTTTTTTCCTTTCTCTATGTAAAAAAAAACATAGTAGGCATCATACAAAATTTGGTCGAAAAATGAATATGATCACATATAGAACAATAACATTGCAAATTACATATCTTTAAAATGATGAAGTTGGGTTATCTATATTCATGGGCTGAGGATAGGAATTGGACGACCAACTATCAATATAGAAGGTTCCAAAGTTATATTTGTTAAACATGAAAAATATAAATGAAAAAAGAACAAAAACATGTGTAGAGACATAAAGTTAAAAAGAGATATGAAGTATTATGGATTATCAAGATCCACCAAATTCCTATTAGAGGAATGAATCAATTGGTAGAATCGTCAAAGGAGTAGTATGAAGAAAGAAAAGGAGAAAAAGTATGAGAATAATATAGAAAAAATAGAAATCAATTGGCAATAAAGAAATAGCCTAAAGAAATGAAGAACATGTGAACTTTGAAGAGAGAAATGGTAGGTTAAAAGTTAAATAACGTGTGAAGAGAGAAAACAGAAAATTGTTGCAAAATTAATAGTCCTTCTTTATTTTAACAATTTAATCTCTCAAAAATTTTATAGTAGTTCTTATGTATTCACAATAAAGACAATATTAATCTTTACATGTTAGAAATGTTAATATTTTTTTATGTTGTCCTTAATCTTACCTAATCTTAAAAAATTAATTAATCAATGAATTGAAATAGTTTTCATAATTTATTTATAGTAAAAACTATAATAAAAAGGTACTGTTGGCTTTTTAGCTAAATACATATTTGCAATATCTTAATTATATGTATCATATGTCTTTGGTTTTATTTTTAAAAAATAACTAGAGTATTTTGTTATTCTAAACAAAATTATGAATATAAATACTTTTCTTTTATATTATTCTTGATATTTGGTTTTGTCTCATATATATGAGTTATTTTAGAACATGAGTTTTATGATGCATGAGAAGGTAGATTGAGTTAGCTTTATTGCCAATTATTTTTACTTTTTGCAGTATAATTTTTTTTAAAACCCATATTTACGCTTGGTATAATATAGCAATTATGGTTTTTATGTTTAATTATATTATTTAAAAGGTTTTTAATAAGTAAAATATCCTAACACATTCATTTCATTTTGTTTTTAATAAATTATAAAATAAAATAAAAGTGCTAGACTACACGGTTTAAAAAAGAAAGATCTTGATGGAATAGTAAAATAGTCCTATAATTACTTATGTTTTTAAAGTGATATTGAAGGGTTTTAAATTAATTTTACATCGGAAAAACACTTAAGTATTAAAGGTTTACGTTAACTGATGTATTGAAATTTAAATTAGTGTATTTAATAGTTAAATCTTTCAAATAAAAAAATAGACATGAAAATAAACAACATAATTTTTCATTTGGGACCCCAAAACCCTAAATGGGTGGGTCCCACAAACTCCTAGGGTTACAATTTTAATTAATTAATGTTTAAGTACCCTAATCCTAGTTTAATCTTCTTTATTAAATCTAAGTTTATGAGCTTGCTATTAATTAATTCATATATAGCTATTCTAGGCTTTAATTAGTGCAACTTAGTTTAATTAAGTTTAATTACTTAATTAAAAATTTTAAAATCACTAATCACTTAAAAAATTACTAATTAAAGTCATTCTATATCCATTAGTAAGCTAATTATGCTCTTAAAAGTTTAATTTTTTTTATTTTATACACAAGTTCTACTTAATTACAACAATGTCATTAATGAGGTGTCACTTCTTTACTTTGACTAGTTTTGACTAATTTTTTACTTTGGTTTGATTAAGCTCTTTTTAAGTCTAATCTTAAGTTTTCTTAACTAATTTCTTTGTTCTAAGACTACTATTAATTAACAGAGAATCTAATTTAATCAAAATAAATAAATATTTCCATATTTTCTAAGTTATTATACCATTTTACACACAATCATACAATATTTCTGAATTGTGATTTTTTTAAGGTGTTACACTAACTTCCAACATTTTTTTATTTCAATACTAAAATTGAAGCTTGAGTTTTTCTTGCTGTCACATTTTGTGCCAACATTTTGAGTTTTATTGTTCTTCGGTAGAGCAAATTTTGGTCAAATTTATAGGATGCTGATTATATAAACAAGTATATAAATCCCTTTACTGATGATTTCCAAGCATATTTATTTGCGTTGAAACCACAAAACACAGTAATAGAAGAATGCCTCTGTTTTGTAGGCCAGGAATAATTCTGATATGGCTGTATTTTTGTTTTAAATATGTTAATCTAGTGTGGGAAACATTTCTTCCATCTTTGCAGTATGTTCTGTTTTCATGTGAGCATACTATAAATTTTTCCATCCATTATAGACAAAGGTGACATCTGATAGGCATGTGCATGTCTATACTTCATACTAGCATAAACTATATAAAATGTCTAGGAGGAAGCGCCTGTTGTCTATTAGAGCATGTAGAGGGAATCAATAACTAAAATTAAATCAAATTACAATTAGTTGTGCTACTATGACCATTCTTAAAGAAATAAATTTTGTAAAGATGTCTTACAATTTTATAATTATCCTCTTCTTAAACTTGTGACTATAGTGCATACTGTTATGTCACGTCTAGATACATTTAGCTTTGAACTTTTAGATAATCATCTTCTACCTAAGCTTGTCACTATAGTGCATACTGTATGACGTGTCATGGATACATTTAGCTTTAAACTTTTTGTCAACGACCGATACTCTTTATGCTTTATATATTATCTTATGAGAGTAACCAGAAAGCAGGGGAAGGTTACCTTCACAGTGTTCATAATCAAAGTCTGCTTAATGCTTTAATGAAAATATCTAAGAACAATGTGTTGAGGGATTTAGTAGTATTGACTGTTATTGGTGAAGATTGACATTTTTGTTATTTCTCTCTTGTTGAATCAGGCCCTTAAGCTTAATTGGTTGGTGATCATATTATACAAGATGAACATTCCATGTTTTCTCAAATATGCTTATTATGTCATATTCTTATTTTGGTGCTTTTTATACAATTTTGTCGGTTTTTTAGGTATCAATGATCGTAATTTTGTCGCTTTTATGGGTGATTTTCATAAGATTTATAAGATTAACTAGATTAATCTGATAAAATTTTATTTTTGTGGCTTAAATTCATTCATGGGAACTTAATTTTAAGCACTTTAATAGAAGAACAATGCTATATGGTACGAAGAATTACCGTACGAAATGCACGAAAAAGCTGGCGTGTTATTATTTTAAAAATAATAATTCAAATTTTAAAAGAAAAATAAAATAACGGAAGTGTAATACTATCCCACTTATCATGCAAAGTTCCCGCACCTGAAACTTATTCTGTAGAGCTCGTACTACACGAGTTTCGTAGGAGTCATCTAGTGAAATTGTTTTTTTTTTTTTTTTTTGTTACAATCTAGTGAATGTGTTTAACTGGGTTGAAGAAAAAGAGACCACTGTGAAATTGGGTTTTCAATTTCTCATTGAGTGAAATCGGGTTTAGATGGGTTGAAGAAAAAGAAATCACATAAAATGGTAGAGAGAGTGAGAGCAATATCTCATTGACTCATTGTGTAACACCCCGTTACATTAGATACAATCCACATTAATATTTGTATTTGTTTTAAGTAATTATAAAATGAGGGTAATTTTTTTTTTTTTACATATTTAAATAAGACGAAATAATAAAGGCATAAATATTATATAAAGAACCATTACCTTCTGAAATTAAACATCAGTTCATGATACAGAATTATACATAGAGTTTAACAGATACAGGGAAATCAAGTATTAGTTATTCCTAACCCATACATGTAATATCCTAGTCAGAGCAGTGAACAAGTTATACCCTAACCCAAAACATAAAAGTACATAACACTAGCCTGCTAGTTTCATATCTTCTAGTATCTCTTCTTAGTCTTTTCAATCTATGAAATAACCACGTCTACAAGAAACTTGATTGCTAGACTTGATCATCATCTTCACGTATCCAATCAACAAGTACATATACAGAAAAGAAAGAAAGAGGAGTGAGACTTGATTCTAATATATTTAGGTATTACTAACGGTATAAACTACCGTCATTTAATAATAGCGGGGGAACCTAATATTTATCTAATCATAACGTCCCAACTCCTAACAACTCAAACCTCTAGACGCAGTATGGATCCATACTCCCCGATTGAAAGTGATTGGGAGTACATACGCCTCAACCCTATGGCAAAAACCTTCATCTTCCCTAGATGAACTCAAATTATCTTAATTTAGGACATTCACAGTCCTATATAACTCAGGCGTACTCTCGCACCAATCAATGGAATGCTGAGCAGTTGTTGGGGTTGCCAAGCTTGGTCAGATGAAGTCTCCGACACAGGGTGCTCTCCTGGTCTTTAGTTACTTCATCACTCAACACCATAGACTTCCGTCAGTGAGTCCCTGCCTTTCACTCCTCAGCTTGCCAGGCTGTGTCTTCCACTATAGGAAACATGCCGCTGCATGTTCCTCTCTTAACAGTACTCACACTAGAGCACTCATAATTCACTTTACTCATCATCATTTGATGTAACATCTCTGTCCCTTAGACAGATAAACAGTGTATAACTAGTATATATCACCATTCACTATATCGCATCTTATCATATATTAAGTATATAAATATTTATGTAATATCACCAGGCATTTAAGCAAGACAGTAGATACTTAATTTTTAACTTTTCTAATCATTAATCTAATAATTAACTAATATTTAACTAATCACTATTTAAAACTTATCAAGTTAAATTTATTTGTTTTATCTTTTTCTTTGTCTAATCCCTTAATTTAAATTGTAAAGAGAAACAGCTTTCTAACTTACTATAAGTATTTCTAATACAAGCATGAATAGATTTTTAATATTTAGAAATTCTTTTTTGATGTGGAAGATCAGATTATACCGCAACCATAGAGCGTACTTAGAATTTCCAGAAAACTTTGAACCATCTAGTAGAGTTTGTTGATTTTATAAAAATAGTAAACGAACTTATTTTGTCCTAAAATTTTTATGATAGATCTATAAGACATGTATAATCATCATGATATTTTTATTTTTCCAGAAAATAGTCCAGATTTGTCCCAGTAATTTCCAACATAATGAAAATTTTTCAGAAAATTCAGAACAGGTGGGTTAACTTGTAACTTGAATATGTAATTCATTTTATCATATTTTGTAGTGATTCCAAAAGCAAAGTTGTATATTTTTAAGTCTATTTTCATTTAAAACTGGTTTCACACGATTTCATTAATTATAACTTGAGATATTCATAAAATAGTGACTGGTGTCTGAGTCAAAACGCTGGAACACAGTTATCTATTGCTTGGTTATGTGTGTGTTTATATTTGTTCCTTCTTATTATAAGAAGAGGAATGTGTACTGGAAAGAACAATAAGAAGGAAAATTATAACAAAAATTGGACATTGTCTCCTCTAAAAGAGGGACACTTGTAACAGTTCCAATAACAAGAAAATTCACAAATAATGGAAATATAGCAGGAATAGTAAATAAGAATTTAAAGTGATGCAGAAAAATAATCAAAAGTAAAACTTATATAATATAAAGTACGAAAGTAAGAAAGAGCAACAAAAGAATCAAGGTCTCACTCCCTCCTTACCTAGGAAATGAGTTCGGATTCACCAAGAAGGAGAGGAAGAGGAAATCTTGCTTCAAGATTGCTTCTTGATGGTGGAGGAAGGTAGCTTTGGTGGTGGGTGGTGGAGGTTAGAAGAGTGGTGGTGTGAAAAGAAAAAATTGAGGAAGAAGAATGAAAGCATAGAGTGGATCGTGAGATGGGGTACTGAAACAGTGAGGAGAGAAGTGATGAAGTAGTCTCCTTTTATAGAGATCAGTGAGGATTTTTTTTTTTTTTAAACAGTGACTTGAGAGGATAGCTGAAGATCAGGTGAGAGAGGTTGGCACCAACTACGTGAGAGAGATTTTTGTGCATAAAATTTTATGTTTTCTTATACTGTCAGTATAAATTTATACGCTTAAATTTTTAACTTTTTGATCAAACAATTTTATTTTTAATTGAAGCTTTTTAGTAAACTTAATTTATGTCCATTATTAATTATCATAACTAAAAATTAAAATTTCAAATTATTTAATTTTTTTTAATCAATAATTCACAGTAATTTCGATTTAGACCTATAAATTTTTAAACTTTATTAGAAATTATATTTTTATATGTGTGACTTAAAAATGAACTGACTTTATCAGTTTCATCAAGTTTTGATATTAATCCTATACTAACTAACTTATCAACAGTCTACTTAAAGTGTTTTACGATACTGTTCACCATTTCTCATGATTGAGGGAGGTACTGTTCATCGGTACTGTGTACTTCGAAATTGTGTTATAATTACTTTTTGCACCTATGTTTTTACTGTTTGCATCATTTTTGTTGATTTTGCATCATTGTTTGAGTAAAAATTCAACGTCTTGGGTATTCACACCTATAAAACATGATTTTAAGTTCAAATAATTATTTCGTAATCATTTGAGACTTTTCCTCATATATGCCATAAATACAAACAATTATATACTCAATCGTTGTTTTAATAGTTTTTCGGACTTTGGTCCGAAATAATTATTAAAAATTCACGAGTAAGTAGAACAAGAATTTTTTATCACAATAGTATGAATTAATATTTCAATATTCTGTCTTGATTTCTCAATATTAAATTATTAATAAAAAGAAAATAGACAAAATAAAAATGAGGATGTTATACATTGAGTGAAATCAGATTTTCAATTTGTAATTAAGATTCTAAGAGAAAAAGAATAGTGAAACAACCAAACAAGCCAATAAAATAAAACGGTGAGAAGGGGCCCGTGAAGAAAGCCAAAATTACTGGGCATTACATTAGACAGGCCACGTCAGTTCACTGATATCATTTTGTGAAGTAACATATTGAGAAATACTGTTAGCCATCATGTACTCTGTTTCGAACATAGAGTGTTTTGGGATTCCCTGTTGCCTTACCATATTGCTTTTTTTGTTTTTGGAGTTGTAGTCCATGATGTGCGGTGCAAATTTTGGGTGATCTAATGGATAATGGTACCTGCCTGATGTAAACAAACCTAAGAGGTTGACAATATATGATAAGGTTTAAAAATTTACAAGGAGATTTCTGTTTATTGTTGTGATCTGCTTAGCTTGAGTATGCACTTATATTCATAATATATTGCTACATTGTCCTTCTTTGTGAATGATGTACTATCTTTCCAACAGCATGAATTACTTTTGCTATATCTGTATTGTTTACAAATTTGAACTTCTCAATAATTTGGCATAAACAGTACCATTCTTCTTTATGCCCGTTCTCATAATGGGTGGTTTACAAACAAATGTCCACAAGATAAAGAGTTGTTAACCCTGTGTTTGGATAAGGGATTAAAAGTGGGGAAAGTAATTTTCAAAGGAATTTAGAATTCCTTTTCATAAAATTTACTGTCTGGATAGTGAGTTAAGAAGAATTTCGACTTTGGAAATTTTAATGAGGAATTTTAAACAACTAAAAATCAGGAATTTAAATTTCTCAATAAAAGCAGTGAATTTGGAGATTCCCTCGTTCCTTCTCCTTCACTGCTCTCTTTCGCTCGCGTTTCTTTTCTCTCGCACTCACATTTCTCTCTCCCTCACCCTTCTTGTTAACGGAAAAAGTTTCAGATCAAAGTCGACACCGTCTACCCACCGTGTGACGTGGAGATGGCCACCGCATGAAGCCATTGTAGCTACACTCCGACGAACACCACAAGTGTAGCGTTGTCATCGTCGTTGATAGCGGCTCCACCGACACTCCTTCCTTCTTTTTTCACCTCGCTCCTCTATCCGGCATCGAAGTGTCATGTGTACAGCGGCAGCGCTGTCGTTCGCTCCACCACCGATGCTCAAAGCTGCTTCAAAATGATTCGGAGGTTGAAGACAACTTGCTTTTAGGTCCAAGATTTTTTTTTCTTTCTTTATTTTATTATTATTTTACTTATTTATATTTTGATTATTTTGATTAAATAATCGGAATTCGGATACAGGAGAGCGAATAAGACCCAGGGGACATCTCTTTTGCGTTCTGTTCAAAGTGGAAAAAAAAAAGAATAGAGGAAAGAAATGGCAATAGCATTGATATCCAAACAAATAATTTGAAAATTCCAAGAAATTGAATTGATGCATTTAGATTTCCTTAAATTTCAAATTTCCTAGAATTGTAAAATGCTACATCCAAACACACTCTAAAAGGAAATTTCGGTAGAAAACATTAAAATAAAATAAAAAAACTTTACTATAAAGCAAAGAAATTACATGATTTTTTTTTTCCTCATTCCCTAAAAGAAACTAGTGGTACTCACATGAATTTCAACAAATAGGTGAAAGTGTATTGAAAAGAGTGTTAGAGAATTAGTAACTAACACTCCTCTCTTTTACTAACATACTTAACTGAAAGTGAAAAGGAAAACACTATATCATATGTTGCACAAAAAATACAACATTAGCAAAATACTTTGACTGTAACATCCGGATGCTGATGAGAGTGGGTGTGATTGTCAGTGCAAATGAGGCACGGACAAAGAGTAGCTCCTGGCAGGCTTCCAGCGGGAGGAATACATGAATGAATCAAATACACACCTGAATGATAAGGATTCAGAGGTTGTAGGTATGAGATTGTACACTTGAGGATGACTTAAAGGAATTAACTAGTACTATCTATATCAACAAGATGTATCTACTTTTCGGTAGCCCATCACTTAAGAACTCTACAATGAAGCGTGCTTGACTTGGAGCAATTCGGCATGAGTGACCTCTTGGAAAGTTTTCTAGAAATTGTGTAAGTGGGGCCAAAACACACTGAAAAGTCTTATATTAGTTTGTGGGAACTGTCATTGATCTTGAAAGCAGCCAATCGTTACACTGACAATAAAACAAGGTCAATTCACCTATTTCGGGAGCCACAACAAAACTATGATTATTTTAACAAATTGAAAGCAGCAGTCTTATTTATATATAAAGGAGCAATGAAGTTTCCATGCACAAAAAGAAAGCTTCTAGAACAATTTTATCATTTTGATTATATTACCCACCACAGTATCAGAGGGCTTCTTAGAGAGCAGCAGGTAAAATGAAACAATAGTAAAACTGAGCCTAATCCATGTGCTAATATAATAAGCCTATCAAACATATAGTCAAATGCATTATTGAATTTCCCCACTATTTGGTTGACAAGGAATGATAGACCTAATTAATCCAACTTAGATTTATGTCTAACATGCATTTCTCCAAATAAATGTCGGAATCTAAATAGTTGAAGTATAGGTGCAGCCAAATTCCAAAGATCACCTACTCACATATAGATTACCAAAATTATAGTTGAGATAGGTCAAGGTGAAATATCATCAAGTAAATGGCACTAGCTGTCTCACATGTATATATTGTAGAAACATTATTAATAGTAACTTCATCATGTGTGTGATAATTGCCATCTTTACTTACATTTTGCAGTAGTTTAGGGGCAATTATGTGATATCTCTTATGCTTTTGAGCTTTGTTTGTGTTCATTTTAGGTAAAATTTGAATAAAAGTTTAGTTTATTTAGGATTTTCTAGTTTATACCTTTTACGCTTGATCTTTGGGTAGTTTGTTTGTGTTTTGTAGGAACTTTGTTGAAGCTCGGATCAAGTAAAGGAGAGTCCATGAGTAGCTACATTGGAAGAAAAATGAAGAAAAATGTCAAATTCAGCAACCAGAGTACACCATGGGCTACCTGTGGTAGCTACCATGGGCGTGGCAGACTTCAGGAAGTCAATTGTAAAAGTCAGCCTCAACCACGGGCAGACCATGGCAGACACCATGGCCATGGCGCGTTCAGCGGAAATAAAGCAGAAAGTTGCGTCTTTTATTTTTGAATTTAAATAGACCTTCTAGGATAGGAAAAGAGGCAGAATTTTAGGGTTTTCATAGGCAAAGAGGTCAGAGACATTGGGGAACCGTTCCCATGCTCAAGGATTCATCTTCCGTTGTCTCTTCTCCAGTCTCTTCTTCCCCCATGGCTATGAGTAGCTAATTCCATCCTTTGTTGGGGTTTGATGTAATTGAATCTTCTTCCATGTAATTACTACATTGTCTCTATTTAATTAAGTATTGTTATTGTTTCTCTTCTACACTTATTGCTTGCTCTTAGCCTGATCACCTGAGTGCATTATTCTTTTTATTTGATTGTAATTGGGAAATTCAATTGAATTGCGAACTGAAGGGAACACCCAATAATTTTTATGCCTAGGGATAGGGTAAAAAGGATTGGGCATCGTTAAAACCCTCATTCTTAATGCAAGTACTTTGATTACACTAATTCAAGGGATTGATAGTGGAATCAAAGGACTTAGGTTCTTTCGCTTAAGGGATTAAGGTTAGAATAAATTGTGGGTTGATGATAACATAGGTTTAATTAAATAGGAATGATTAGTAATGCATGATAGGTTGATTTAATGAAGTCAAACCCCGACAATTACTTCCATTGATATAAACCCCATTCTCTGCGCATACCAACTGTTCGACAAAATTCCCAATCAAGTTTCCTTCCTTTTTACTCTTTATTCTTATGCATTTGCTTTTAATTTTGGTTACTTTAAATTTCTCAATATTCGTAGTCTACAAATTATATTAATAATTACCCATTTATCGCACAAGTCCCTGTGGAGACGATACTCTACTCATCACTGTGTTACTTGAGCGATTTGGTACACTTGCCAAAATTGCCAACAAGTTTCTGGCGCCGTTGCCGGGGACTTGTGTCTCGGTAATTGGGCAAATTTTTAGTATATTTTGTGGACTTTAAACATTCTTTTATTCTTTCGCATTTTATTTTTAATTTTTTTTTCTTCTTCCTTATCCGGTGCTAACGGTCTTTCTAGTTGCTCTAGTTGTTTGTGATTTTGTGCATGCCAGGTACTATTGGTACAAGGAGCAAGACTAATCCTCAAGAGCTCCGTTTCATTCCAGAGATTGAGAAGACTGCTAGGCTGATTAGCGGTCAAACTAAAAGAGCAAAGCAACTAGCAAAGCAATTGACATTGGAAGAGAGTTCTTCCAATCCTCACTCACTTTCCGAACATTCTTCTAGTTCAGAGGAGGAAGACATGGCAGAAGAAGAGCAACCTGCCAGGAGAACTCTTGCGGATCATATCAACAATAATGGTCCAAGAGTGTTCTCTAGTATTGCCAGGCCAAGGAACGCCAACCGCATAGTTGAAGCTAAACCAGCATTGCTCACACTTCTCAGTCAACATGCGTTTGCTGGTTTAGAGAATGAAGACCCCTACAACCATTTGACCACTTTTTATGATCTATGCGGCACAGCAGGGGTGGCCCAGAATGAAGAGGAGAGCTTATATATGAGGGTGTTCTGTTTCTCCCTCATAGGAAATGCATTGAAGTGGCTCACCAACCTTCCATCTCAGAGTCTTTCCACTTGGACTGAAGTGGAAAGAAAGTTCTTGGATCGGTTTTTCCCTGAAGTGAAGAAAAGCCAAGCAAAGATTGACATATTGGGCTTCCGCCAAAGGAATGATGAGTCACTCCATGAAACTTGGGAGAGATACAAGACTCTCTTGATGAAGTGTCCCAACCACGGGATTGGACAGGTTGATCAACTCTATATTTTCCTTGGGGGTCTGAAGGGGCAAACAAAGGTGATGCTTGATGCTGCAGCTGGTGGAGGAGTGATTAAAAATAAGTCATTGGATGAAGCCATAGAGTTGATTGAAAACATGGCAGCCAGTGATTTTGAAGCTCAACATGATAGAGCTCCACGCAAAGGAGTAATGGAGCTCAACTCTCAAGATGCAATTCTAGCCCAAGTGGAAGCACTCAAGGTGCAAGTGTCCAACCTTCCCCAACAATTAATGAAAGCTGCCTCTTCTCAGTCACATCACCGGGTGCTCAGTTGTGAAATTTGTGGGGGTGAGCATCATGTAAAGCACTGTCCTTATACTTCTAGCACACAAGAGGAAGAGGTGAATTATATGGGGAGTCAGAACAACTATTGCCAAGGGAAGCCGAATTTCTACGGTAACAATTCTAACCGTAGTGGTTTTCAGACTCATCCTGTCTTTGGTAAAGGAGCTAGTGAAAGATCTTTCCAACAAAAGCCCAACCTCTATGACCGCACGACGAAGTTGGAAGAGACTCTCACGGATTTTATGCAAGTCTCTATTTCTAATCAGAAGAGCACTGATGCCTCTCTCAGAAACTTGGAGACTCAAGTTGGGCAGCTTGCAAAACAGGTGGCGGAATTGGCAGAGTACACTAAGAGTGGCTTTTCAGCCAACACTCAGACCAATCCCAAGGCTAACTGCAGTGCAATATTTACCATTAGTGGGTCAGAGTGTGATACAGTGAATAGAGAAGATGAGGTAGTAGAGGAAGTTGAAGTGAAGAAGGTTGGAGTTCAAAGCACAGAAGGGGACTCAAGGATGAAGTGGGCTAGAGCTCGGAAAGCCAAGGAAGAAAAGTTAAGAGCCAAAGCCCCTTTCACTACAAAGCTCCCTTATCCTAAAGCACCAACAAAGATTGATAAGGAGAGACAATTTGCTCGGTTCTTAGACATTCTCAAACAACTCTACATCAACATCCCATTCTCGGAAGCCTTGAAGCAAATTCCAATCTATGCCAAATTCTTGAAGGACTTCTTGACAAGGAAAAAGAAGTTCACTGAGAAGGATACAATTGAGCTGGAAGCGGAGTGCAGTGCTATAATTCAGAAGACATTGCCTGCCAAATATAAGGATCCTAGGAGCTTTACTATTCCCATCACCATTGGGAACCTTTCTGTTGATAGAGCTTTGCTTGATTTGGGGGCGAGCATCAACCTGATGCCCCTATCTATGCTAAAGAGAGTTGGAGATGTGGAGGTAAAGCCAACTCGCATGACATTACAACTTGCTGATCGCTCCATTATATCCCCTCATGGGGTGGTGGAAAACATGATGGTGAAGGTCGACAAATTCACAATTTCCGCTGATTTTGTTGTCATGGACATGGCGGAGGATTCACAGATTCCCATCATCTTGGGACGACCTTTTATGAAGACTGCTGATGCTCTAATTAATGTTGGCAAAGGAGAGTTTAAGCTTAAAGTGCAAGATGAAGAGATGACTTTCAATGTCTGTGACTCTGTGAGCCCCCCAAGGGGTTGGGGTTGACACAGCCATTCATCTTAGTGACCCTTGAGGTCACTCACCCGTCAAGCTAGTGACGTTAAAGAAGCGCTTACTGGGAGGCAACCCAACTTTCTATCCTTCTCTCTCTTGGATTAAATTGTCTTTTTGTTCTATTTTATGTTTTGTGTTGCTTTGTGTTGTTTTCAGGCTGCATTTGTTTAAAAAGGGGGGCACCACGGGCTGTCCATGGTAGACACCATGCCTGTGGCGTGTGCAATTCTCATTCGTGTGAACTTCAGAGGATACCACGGGTTGGCCATGGTAGACTCCATGCCCGTGGCATATGCAGTGCTCATCCGCATCAATTCCAGAAGACACCACGGGCAGCCTGTGGTATACGCCATGCCCATGGTGCATCAGAGGTGCCATTTGTATGCCAAAACCAGACCCCTCCATGACTTGGTCGTGCTAAATACCATGACCGTGGAAATCTAGCTCTCTTCAAAAAAAAAAAAAAAGTTCTCAGAGGGGGTGTGAATATCAAATACTGAGTGCAAAAAGCAATAGTGACGGAAAAAAAAAACGGAGAATCCCCAAATTGAATTGCACCCTAAATCTCTGAATTTTTCCTTCCTCCAGAGACATCAGAGGCGCCGCACATACGTCTTCTTCCACCTTCAATTTTCGAACCACCACCACCATTATCAACAACCTCCATCACTGCATACCATCACCACCCTCCACCACCGCACTGCCATAGCCTCCACTGCATGGTCCCTCTCTCAAGCCACCATTCCCAAACGCTTCTGCAGTGCACATCCATCCAAAACCACCATCACCAGAACACCTCCACCACCGCCGGAGTTCCCTCCACCTTCTTCTTAGCAGAGTTTGCGGCCCAAGTTGATTGGCCAATGAGAGTTGGGGACCACCATACTCTTGGCCAAGGGGGTGATGATGGGCCTTTGATGATGAGGTAAGTCTTTCTTTCTTTTTCTTGTCTTTACTGTTTTTGTTAGTTTTTTTTTATTGTGAATTATTGTGACTTGGTCTGTAATTATTGCTTTCTTGTTTTCATTGAAGCATATAAAAAAAAATTAAAAAAAAAAATTGGTTCAATGCATGGTTGTGGTTGCACTCCTAAATTCTGGAATTGTTCTAATTGTGGTTAATATGTGTGGCATGTTTGTATGGATACCTCTGTGCCCTTGATGAGACCTAGCCTAGTGAGGAATTACTATTATATATGTTGAGTAGCACCATTAACTCTTGCACATATGATTTTGCTTGAAATCTTTTGATTCCATTGTTTTGCATGCTAGCTTGGAAAGGATCAAGGCCTTGTTTGTTGTCTTAAGCCACTAGCCAGAAAGCTGTCCTTTGTTAATAATAAAAAAAAAAAATCCCTTGCACCCTTTTTGAGCCAATTGAAAGATTTTCTTGATGCATGAACCCTTAACCTTAATAGAAAAACAAATGTTTTCCCTTCCTAGGAATTGGAGAGCAAATTGAGAAATAGGGTTTTACATTAAGTTTGGGGTGTCTTGCTAGACACCCAAATGTGGTAAATGAAGGGTACCCCAAAGGAATTCTAGCGTCACAGTTAGTTAAAAAAAAAAAAAAAAGAGAGAGAGAGAGAGAGAGAAAGTGTGTGACTCATCTTTGTCCCACGGTGTTAAAGTTGTCAAAAAAAAAAAGACAAAATAAATAATTTTGCAGTGGGACATAGGTGAAGTTGAATAAAGTGGTCATGGATTGTTGAAGAAACTTGGGGTCCAAATTGTGATTTTGCTCTTGAGATCAAGTGGGGAATTATTTCTCTTTTTGCTCCCATATTCTTAGATGCTTTGAATCCCAGAAAAACCAAGATTTTGTTGTAGCCCGACCACGTTACAAGCCAAAAAAAGTCCTTAGTGATCCTTGCTTACATGCTTGATAATTGTGATTGTTGAGAGATAAAAAGCAAAATTAATATGTGTTGTTTTAATGTGTTGATTGAGAGATATACTCACCTACGATTGTGTGATTGAGTGATATACTTTGTGAGGACCAAGGGACTTTGGTGGTTCATTGCATTTTTTTTGCCATCCATATTAATCTCTTAATGAATTGTCACTGGAATGTTTGTGTGGGCACCTTACTATGTTTGGACTGTATTGCTCTAGAACTTGTTTTGATGATGATGAGTTGGGAATTTATTGCAGGCCATGTCTTTGTGTTTTCAGTGTTTCTTAGGATTGTCATTAAGTAGTTCTTGTTTTTGTTGCTCGAGGACTAGCAAAGTTCTAAGTTTGGGGTGTTGATAATTGCCATCTTTACTTACATTTTGTAGTAGTTTAGGGGCAATTATGTGATATCTCTTATGCTTTTGAGCTTTGTTTGTGTTCATTTTAGGTAAAATTTGAATAAAATTTTAGTTTATTTAGGATTTTCTAGTTTATACCTTTTACGCTTGATCTTTGGGTAGTTTGTTTGTGTTTTGTAGGAACTTTGTTGAAGCTCGGATCAAGTAAAGGAGAGTCCATGAGTAGCTACATTGGAAGAAAAATGAAGAAAAATGTCAAATTCAGCAACCAGAGTACACCATGGGCTACCTGTGGTAGCTACCATGGGCGTGGCAGACTTCAGGAAGTCAATTGTAAAAGTCAGCCTCAACCACGGGCAGACCATGGCAGACACCATGGCCATGGCGCGTTCAGCGGAAATAAAGCAGAAAGTTGCGTCTTTTATTTTTGAATTTAAATAGACCTTCTAGGATAGGAAAAGAGGCAGAATTTTAGGGTTTTCATAGGCAAAGAGGTCAGAGACATTGGGGAACCGTTCCCATGCTCAAGGATTCATCTTCCGTTGTCTCTTCTCCAGTCTCTTCTTCCCCCATGGCTATGAGTAGCTAATTCCATCCTTTGTTGGGGTTTGATGTAATTGAATCTTCTTCCATGTAATTACTACATTGTCTCTATTTAATTAAGTATTGTTATTGTTTCTCTTCTACACTTATTGCTTGCTCTTAGCCTGATCACCTGAGTGCATTATTCTTTTTATTTGATTGTAATTGGGAAATTCAATTGAATTGCGAACTGAAGGGAACACCCAATAATTTTTATGCCTAGGGATAGGGTAAAAAGGATTGGGCATCGTTAAAACCCTCATTCTTAATGCAAGTACTTTGATTACACTAATTCAAGGGATTGATAGTGGAATCAAAGGACTTAGGTTCTTTCGCTTAAGGGATTAAGGTTAGAATAAATTGTGGGTTGATGATAACATAGGTTTAATTAAATAGGAATGATTAGTAATGCATGATAGGTTGATTTAATGAAGTCAAACCCCGACAATTACTTCCATTGATATAAACCCCATTCTCTGCGCATACCAACTGTTCGACAAAATTCCCAATCAAGTTTCCTTCCTTTTTACTCTTTATTCTTATGCATTTGCTTTTAATTTTGGTTACTTTAAATTTCTCAATATTCGTAGTCTACAAATTATATTAATAATTACCCATTTATCGCGCAAGTCCCTGTGGAGACGATACTCTACTCATCACTGTGTTACTTGAGCGATTTGGTACACTTGCCAAAATTGCCAACAGTGTGGTATTAGACAAAAACAAAAAATATATATTAGAATCAATGTTAGTACACTCTTAATTTTGGTAGCATATAGCCATATACTGCTCAAAAAACCCTCATTGACGAAATACTATAATAAGGACCTTTGTTTATCAATTGAATGAAAGGGAAAAAAATCGCATTTGCTACAAATTAATTATTTCCATTTATCAAACAATATAACAAATGATAAAGAATGTTATGGTGTAGATTATGTAGGGAAGTTTAAATCCAAATAGTATATCAGGTTAATGTTAACACTTATGTTAACAAAACAAAGTGAAAAATTCAGCTGAAGGAGTTGTATGTCAAACTTGTAGAGCATTATGGCTTAAATTCTAGGTTTGAGAATATACTTGGTCCTTGGTCTCCTCTGTAATCCTTAATAAAAGATTAATCACCTTCTGTTGATGACATCTTTAATAGTATGGCTATTCCCATATGTTGAAACAAATTCTTCTGTTAATAGTTAAAGTGCAGAGAGAACGAGACAATTCATCAATATTATCCATGGGTGACAAGATTAAGTGAATCTTCATTTAATATGCTCTGCCTATTCAAATCAAACAAAAAATCAGTGACAAACCATCAAGCATAAAATGAAAGTTACAAAAAATTAAAAGTCAATTTCTACACTCAAGTACAGCCAATAAAAAGTTCCAAGTTCAAGGTATATCCAGATGATCAATTTGACTTCTAACCTTTGTATGCATCTAATTATAGTAGTGGCTCAATTTTTTTGAAATCGGGTCACGTATCTCTCCGAAAATGTTTTCTCACTGATTTTGATAAAGCTACTTATTTTCAAACCTCTATTTTTTATTTTATTAGAAAGACATAAGTCAAATAGAAAACAAGATTTTACAATACTTGAAAGACACACTGTTATAATGTTCTGCACTTTGTTATACATCACAAATTGTTATAAACTTAAATGACTTTATTAAAGAAAGACAAATCCACATATATTTAGAGTTTAATGATGATACACTAACATTTTATATTGTCATCCAATCACAAACTACCATGTATGATAATTGTATTGACTTTTACAATAAATACCTTAAAAGTCATATCAATAGTGACTTTTTCCAATTCCTATGCCAATTCAAAGAACAATATTAGTAGAGAGCATTGCAATGGCTAGATTTTTAATAATGAAAACATTGCTATTAAATAGCTAGAGGGAACAGAACAATAACATAGAATTTATTGTTATAGATTAAACAATTTTATTTTTAATTTCTAATAAGTGATATAGAATAAAAAAAGCATATGACAACAAATAAAAGGACTCAAAAGTACAGATATTATTTTAGGAAATAAATATAAATTACATTTGTTTGTTGGTGACTAAACTGTAAACAATACTAACATTAAACTATCATTTGTTTGTTGGTGACTAAAGGGTAAATAAATATATATCCTTCACTTATCTTTTAATATTATTTTAATTAAAAAGTATGCATGAGTAATAAAGAGAAAGTGTTGCCCTCAAGAAAAAAGAGAAAGTGTTGACATTCAAGAAATAAAAGCAGAAAAGGCATACCTTTTAATGAATTCTAATGCCTTGAGTGATGAATAATGTGTCTTCTGTTTATTCCTCTTCTTTGATAAATAATTTTTACAAGGGGCACATGTTGGATGCTTGGGTGCTCTGGTCCTCCATCTGGAGCAATGCATTGCTCAAATTCGTATGGCATATTATATACATCGAGAACTTCAAGTTTTTCCAAGTGTTGGATGCCATGAGGTACTGTGTTGAGTTCAGGTATTTTTGAAAAGTGTAGTGTTTGCAAAAAACACAGTTCTCCTTTATCAATAATGATGGAATTCAAGTTACATAAATAGAAGAGATGAGGTTCCTTTAGTTGCAGAAATCCTCCATCTTGAAAATACAAACTTTTACATTCATAAACACAGGCGTCGATACTAAGGAACAACAAATGTGGCACATTTTGTAGTGATTTCAATGGATCATCAGTTAACTGGGAGAATTTCAAAGACAATTTTATAAGATTTTGGAGTTGTGGAACCCACTCTGGAAACTTATTTAACTTCCCTTCTAGACTAAGCTCCCGCAACATAGGCAGGGATGAAATAACTGGCAAATCAATGACATCAAATTGAGATGTTGAACAAATATATAGCTTCTCCAAATTTTGCATCTCATTTATTGACGAACATAGAGCACTTCCCAGTCCTTCCTTAAGACCAGTCAAGCTTAAGGTCCTTAATTGCTTCAGCTTTCCCAGTTCTCTGAATAACTCTAATACATCATCATCCTTAACTAGCTCCCTCCCAAATTCATGGGTATTTACATTTTACCTTACACAATGTTTGTAGGGATGTCATGCCTCCAAGACTATTCTTCAATTGAAACAACCTCATATAACCCAAAAGATGTCGTAGCTTTGTAAGCTTGCAAATCTCCTTTGGAATTTCCTCACTAAATGCACCACTTATATCTAGGGTCTCGAGGTTCTGGAGCTTACCAATGAATTTCATAAAACTTCCAATTGGCTTCCTTATTTTCCCAAAGCTTAAATACTTCAAGTATGCTAGATCTCCCCAATTTTCAGGAACAAAATCCAATTGACCATCTTCAAAATCAAGTACCTTCAATAGCTTGTATTTTGTAGGAATTCTTTGCACAAATTCATTGGTTAATGCTAATTCTTTGCCAGCAAAAACAAGTAGTGACTGAGTATGTGAGCTTTCAATACACCCCATTAAATTATTGGAATTGTTTGCTATTGATAAGCGTCAAATCATCCCACTTGACATCTACTCATCTTCTTTACTAATATGCTGGCAGAAACTTAAATCCTTGCATTTTCTAAGGATCATATCCCGTAATAGATCATGAACATGACAACTCCTAGCTTTGCCATCTATAAGTTAAATGAAGACACTTGCACTAGACTTCTACCAATCAACTCTGTTAAATATCGTTGTGCAACATCCTCCAAAGTTTTTCCTCCTTCATCTTTTACAAATCCTTTAGCTATCCACTGCCAAATTAGTCTTGTGGATTCAATTTCATAGTCTTCAGGATATATTCCAAAGTACAATAAGCATGATTTAAGATAGTATGGCAAATCATCATAACTGAAACCTAAAATATTTGTTATACCAATTAAATGGGGATTTTTCTCCATCTCCGAACTCAGACTTCGCTTAATTTTTTCCCATTCAAATGGAATCTTTTCTTTGTCATCTAAAAGACTACCAATAGCCACAATTGCTAGTGGCAAACCCTTACATTTTTCAACAAAGTCAGAAGATATATTCACGAGGTCTTCTGGACAACGTCCATTGCTGTGACGTCGGAATGCCTTCTTGCAAAAGAGTTCCATAGATTTTTCAAAAGTTAAAGGTTTCAGCTCATGCACCTTATCTATAGGAGAATTCATACAAGAGTTTACAGCATCCATGCTCCTTGTTGTGATTACTATTCTACTTCCATTGTTATTATCAAGCATGGCATTTTCCATGTGACCCCAAAGTTCTACACTCCACACATCATCAAAGATAACAACGTACCTCTTTTATTGCAAATATTTTCTCACTGCGTCAATCAATGAATCTCGATCCATTTCAGAAATATATCGACAAGGAGGCTCCTTCCCTTCATCTTCAAATAACTTCTTCAACAAGTCTCTCATCAACTTTTCCACGGTGTAGGATTGAGACACAGTGATCCATGCATGAGAATCAAAGTGTGCCATCACCTTCTTGTTGTCATAAACTCTGCCGACAAGAGTAGTTTTTCCTAATCCTCCCATTCCGACCACAGAGATGACAATGCGCTCTGCCGGTTCCTCCACTAACCAACCAATCAATTCATCTTTGGGGTCTTCAAAGCCAACAACATCAGCATCTTTAAGGAAGCGGGAATCCGGTCGTGGGTCATGCCGTTGGACACTGTGGCTTCCTCCATAACTGCCCTGTCCTTGTTGAGAAGAAGGTTGGTTTAGGAAGTTATATTTTTTGCCTCTTTGCATGATTCCATCAACAACTGACTTAATCTGTTGAATCTCTGATGCTATTCGGTGACGAGGCATCAAAGTTTCAATGAAGTGAATAACCTGACAGAGTAAAGCTGCACATCCAAGAGCATCAGGCTGTTGTTCCACATAGATCAAGTATTCATCAATGACATCTTCTATGTGAAAAGATGCTTCCCTCAACTGTTTCACCAGTGTTCTGATACCCTCATTTGTGTTGTCTCCTTCATCTGCAGCCCTTCTATCTGTATCCTTGAGGAAGACTTGAATGAAATCTAGTTCAGTTTTTATTTCTGCAAATTCTTTGGGGATGTCCCAAAGCAGTTTTGCTTCATTGCTTAGCAGTGAAAGCAATTTGTCTCGTGCGAAGGACACAGCCATTTCCGCCATTTAAGTCTAGCTAGCTAGCTTTAATTTCGTCTCTGTAATGTGATAAGAGGATTTGGTGATATGAAAATTTTGGTGTTCTGATCCTAAGTTGCACAGTGAGAGGAAGACTTTCAAGTTTTCTGACATCTTTGTTAAATATTTTGTTAGCAACTTGAGCATTTTTTTAATCTTTACCGTTCTTTTATTATTTGTCATAATAAAGCAAGTTGTGAATATTGATTTGGCTAATCTACAAATGAGATTTAACAATCTGTGAATGTTAGTTTGGGCGACCAATCTGCTTATTGGGGTCTGGGCAGCCAATTTTTATAAGCATGCTAATTGTACTAAGTGGGAGCAGGTCAAATTCACATTTTTTTAATGTAGTTCATTTTAGTGTGTGTTTGGATATCCTTTAAAATCATGGTAAAGCATGGTGAGATGGATCAAACTTGATTTTGACTAAAATTTTGCATATTTGGTTATCTTAGTAGAATCAATTTTACTTCTACCAAAATCAATTCTAGTTAGATTTTGTCTAATTTACCCTCATACATATGTTTATTATTTATTGATTTAACAAATACAATTAAAAGTCTTGCTATATTTATTGTTTATCTTTTGTCTTGCCATATTTTGAATGCATTTTATCTAATTTACCCTCACACTCATATTAAATCATATTAATAAAAAATATTGTTTATCTTTTTTTAGATACATTTATGTTTGATGCTTATGTTAATTTAATACTTTTATTATCTATTTTATCCAATTTTAATTATTTATAAGGGATGTGGTTCTATTTCAAAAGTTAGCATATTATATACATAATCTCTTAATTTTAATTATGCCTAATTTTAATTATATATATATATATATATATATATATATATATATATAACTAATTATAATAGAAAAGTGTACATAGATATTAAAACCCATTTTGGTTATTACACTCTCAAAATCAATTTTGATTCAAAGTATCCAAATAACATTCTCTTAACAAATTACTTTTCTGATATCTGTTATCCAAACAAAAATCACATTACTTCATAATCAATTCTGACAATAATCAATTATGTAAAATCAGTTTCATTTAAAATCAATTTTGTCACAGCCAATCCAAACACGCACTTAATAGTAGTAGAGCAAGTTGTTAATCTCGTCTTTTTAGCATTGTCCTTTCACTATTTTTTTAATGTACCTAAACAATATTAGTTTTGAAGGTTTGCTGTCAAAATTGTATCGGAGATATAATTTTATTTTGATAGTTTATGAGTAACTCTTTCACTCTCCTCACACTAAGTGTCAAATATAATAAATGTATGTTTTTAATATTTCTTAGTGTTAAAGTTTTTTTTAATTTAACTATTATATTGAAATCATGGTAAAAAAAACTATTATATTGAAATTTCTCAGAAAGTAAAATTTAGAATGTGTTTAGATAAATAATTAAGTTTTTTTTTAACAAATTAGCATCAAATGTGAGTTTTTTTTTTTGTAAGCTTGACTTTGAGACTAGCTTATTGAAATATGTTTAAAAAAAAACTTATTTTATAAGAGTTTCTATGAATTTTATTAAAATAAATTAAAAAGAATTTTAAAAATTTCATAACTTATTTTCATAAGTTCTTCCAAACACTTTTTAAATATGAAATTTTTTTATGATTTAAAAAATATATGATATTTTATTAACTTACTTTATGTTAATGCATTAATGCTATTTAAATTAAAATTAGATAAATTTTTATATTAAAGTACATATTTACAATTGCTTAAATTATCTAAATTTTTTTTTGATACAGAAATTATCTAAAATTTTATACACAAGATCAATAAGATATCATTTATTGGTTATCTTGGCAAAATTTAATATTTACAAAATTATTATTAGAAGTGTAAATTTACTAAATTCAACATATAATATAAAGGCTTAAATATGTTTTTCGAGTTTTAATTTTGGCTCTTGGAAAAGAAAAAAAAAAAACCTTATTCTTCATACCTCTCTAAAATTTGAAATCATAGTTTTTGGTCCTTTAAAATGAGTGGATTTTGGTTTTAGTTCTTGTAAAATATTTTTCTTTGATTTTCAACTCTCAAAATCTAATATCTTTAGTTTTGGTCTCCAACATTCATTTTAAGGTAGATAAGTAACATTCATTATAGGGATCTAGGAAACATTTTAAAGGTATCGCATGCAAACATGGTACTATAGACACTAATGAGTATCACCTAGAATGGTTACTTGATCTTTTGTTACGTGATAATAAAGACCAAAAACAATGATTTCATGTTTTTGAGAGATAAAAACCATAAAAAAAAAAAAAAAAAAGGAGTTAAAAGGTTATGCTTCAAAGATCAAAACTTTTACATTTTTATACGACGATCAGTTCAAAAAATATCTAGCAAAAGCCAACCATTTTGTCAGTTTAAGCCTACTTTCACAAAGATATTATTTCACACGGTAACAATTAATGGTTTTTTTTTTTTACCGTCAAGAGGCAATTTTTAGAAGAAAAAAAAAGACCAAATAAGTATTTTTTTAAAAATATTACAGAAAATGGGTAAGTCTTGTTTTAAAACAGGACTTCTTTATATGAAGTTGTGTTTTAAAACACGACTATGGTTTCATTTTTTTTTTTTATATAAAAGTTGTGTTTTGTATACCAGCCTCCTTCTTTTTTTTTAAAAAAAAAATTTAACTTAAAAACAGTGAAGTGGTGTTTGGAATGACGACTTCTATATTTTTTTACTTTTTGTCACCCTTATTTAGACTTTGTTAGTTTTATAAATTCCCTAAGTCTTCATTTATGAGGGAGTGGAGCTGAAGCTGATGTTGTTAGTTTGACACAATGAACATTTCTTAGGCTTATTTGGATCTAGTTCATCCATTTCATTATGTATGCGACTAGTACTTGGCCTTCCTGATTTCTCTCGTCGCACGTAGGATCAGGAACAAAATTTGGACTTCTATATCGAGACCAATAGTGTTCATTTTCAAGGGAGTGAAACTAATGTTGATAGGCCTTGTAAATGTTTTGGATTGCGTATTAGTGTTTTAGATTGCAAAGTATATACACAATGAAAATAGATTGGAAAATTTCTAAAATTAACAAAGTAAAAAAAGGTGACAAAAAGTAAAAAAAAAAAAACATAGAAGTTGTCATGCAAACACAACTTCATTGTTTTAAGTTAAAAAAAATATAAAAAAAATTAAGAAAGTCAGCACACAAAACACGACTTCTATAAAAAAAAAATTAAAACCAAAGTCATGTTTTAAAACACGACTTCTTTATATGAAGTCGTGTTGTAAAACACGATTTACCCATATTCTAATAATATTTTTTTTAAAACACCTATGTTGATAATTTTTTTTAAAAAAATTTATCCCCTAACGGTAAAAAAAAGCCCAATTAATAATATTACTAGAGACCAAATGAAGTGGAATTTGGACAAGAACAATTCGATGAGACAACTTCGAATGTGCCACAAGAGAGAAATTAAATGCCAAAACATCACTAGACTGATGAAGTTTCCCAGTACGTGTTCAACTCATCCCCGTCTCAGTTCAATTTTATTCAACTTAAAGAGAGAATTTGATGACCCTATTTGCTTCACGGACGATTCTACTGTGAAGATGTGCCACAAATGGTCCACTCGATCAGTAAAATATCAATGAACAGTGAAAAAAAATTTAAAATTTTAATTATTATTATTATTATTATTATTATTATTTGTGAAATATCTATTATACCCCCAAGAGAATTTTTCATTATCAACTCCACACAGTTTCGGTACCATCACCATCTTTCTCTCTCCTTTCTCCTTCCCCTCGACCCTGTGAATCCCCTTCGCTGCCGCTCCACTCCCTCACCGACTCATCAATCTCTGATGGTCACTCCGCCCTATCGCCGCAGAAGCAACCGCTCGTTTCCTTGTCAGACTCGTCGATTTCTGATGGCCACTTCTCGATCGCTGACCAACGCCTCTCCCCAGTGTTGCCACCCGTGGTAATGGCTTAGCCGTTCCATGTGGAGCCCACAATGGTGACTAGGGTAGATCCCGACACCAAAAAGGGTTTCTTGAAAGACGTCAAACAAGCCACCGACAACACTAGTAATCAATGGATGAGACCGGTTTGTTAAGGTCGAAAAAACTTATCAAATACAGAGGGGGCTTACTTCTTCCCTTCCATTAAAATAACAATATCTATTTTATAATGTTGGTTGCTTCTGTTTTGTCCCAATGAACGAAAACATACCCAATGCAAATTCACTCCAACAACTGGATCCAAAGGCTCCATCAATTGTTCACTAATTATAAATTATAAAAAAGTAAAAACACAAACGGGAATCAAGACCACCAACAAAATCAAACACAAGCATTAAGTACATCCTCTATTCAACAATAACAGACGCCACCGAACACAACCATGGCCTCTTTGCCCTATCTTGGCGTTGTTGCAAAAACGACGCCGATTATTACAACGGAAGAGGAAGTTGATTTTCGCAGTTGAGAGAGACGCTCATGAAAACTCTATTCTTAAAGAAGGGTCAAAACGGACAATTACCATTAAAATGTTTTTTAAATATAAAACTAAAAGTAATTTCACACAGTAACTAGTATTTCATCTTGTCTGTTCATTTATTTTTGTATATATCCAACGGTGAGAATTCAGTGACTCACTAGTGAACCATTTGGTACAGGGGTTCACCGTAGAATTTGTCTTGCTTCACATTAAGAATCATTTCTCCACACCAGGATGTCACCGAGAATAATTGGTACTTACACCCCCAATGAGTGATAAATTAATTCTACTAAGCTTTAAATCAAATAGGCACAGTGTTTGTCATTTGGCTCATAGAAGATTCTCTTGCAAGTTGCTCTCCATTGGATATACTTTTCACATAACATTAAGCAGCTAGGGCCTAAAAATAGTACCGTTTGGTAATGCGCACTGTACTGCCTAGCAATTGGAGACCTACATTCCAAATATACCTTTTCAGACAAATTCTACCGTACGAAAGTTTACCGGGACCGTTAGATATTTTTGTTTTTAAATCAATGGTTCAAAATTTCTTTTATTTTCTTTTTCCTTTTTCTCTTTTTATCAGTATATTTTCCAATTTATCCCTTGAACATCTCGTCTCTTCTTTCTCAACGTCAATCTCTCAACACAATGAAGAACAATCCAAATAGTAAGAGGCACACTAGAACCATAAACCAAAGCCTTTGAGATTGAGAACGATCCAGAAAACAGTAGCATTAATAATAATAATAATAATAATAATAATAATAATAATAATAATAATAATAATAATAATAATAATAATAATAATAAACATGAACAATTAGCTTAAATAATTGAACAGATTCATAATACAAAAAAAAACCCAAGAAATTGAAAAAAAAAATCAAATCGAAAATTTTTTGACAAATCAAAAAACAAATCAGATCTAGTTTGACAAATCAGTAAAATTTGAACCATTTATTTTAAATCAAATTTTGAACCATTGATTTAAAAACAAAAATTTTCAAATTTCTTTGCACGGTACAAACTTTTTTCTTTTATATTTGCAATTTTCAAACAAATCAGATTTAATCTAATTGTTCAAAGTTTACTGGGACGCACGGTACGCAAGCGTAGCAGTGACGACGACAATTGCGGGCATGACAAATCATATTCAAAACTAAAAACCACAAAGATCTGTACCATGCACAAGTCTACTGGTCAGATCCAATTCGTACGCCTTCATTGCCATGCCTGCAAATGTCGTCGTCGCTGCTACGCTTGTGTGTGAAGGTTAGGCCTCTTGTCGATTTGCGGCGGCACCAGGGGCGGTGTTCTAACGCAAGATTTATGGGTCCTGGCAATAAAAACATGGAGGATGCCATGCCTGCAACCACCGTCATTGCCATGCTCGCATGCAAAGGCTTGGCTTCTCGTTGTTTTGTGGCAGCACAAGCAGCGGCTTTCCGATGCGCAAGATCTGTGGTGCGTGGAAAAGAACACTGGTCTGTGGAGGACACAGTGCTAAATTGAGCCTATGGGTGTGTTTTGTTGAGCGGCGGCGACAAATGTTTGTGCATGACTATAAGATGGAGAGAGGGGGTAAATCCGGAAAAGGCAGGAAGAAAAAGAGAAAAGAAAAATAAAAAAAGAAGAAGAAATATTAACCATTGATTTAAAACAAAATAAATCCAACAGTCCTAGTAAACTTTCGTACCGTGCAAAAAAAGTTTCACTTTTGCACGATAGAATTCGTCACCTTTTCATCCACAAAAAGGAAACATATGCTAACATTTACCCCACACGTTAGAGAAAATAACACATTTAAAGCAATTTTCATGCGCTTGAGACTTGAGCTTCTTTAAAAAGCTTCACTATAATATATAATGAAATATGGATGGAGTCATTTCACATGCTTTTCCATATAACATGTCAAACTGGCATCTTATCAAAAAGATAGAAAGAATATTGCATTAAGCCTTGAACCATTTCAAGTATTTCATCCACATTCAGAAATTCATTCAAGAGTGAACAATAGTCATTCCTACAATTTATTCCCATCATATCAACTAAGTTAATGCCATAAACACCAAGCTCTCAAAATTTTACATAAAAAGAATCTGGCAAATTTCAAAACCCCTCATGCATCAATGATGTAAACAAGGTTTTAAATATCGCTCCATATCGATAATATCGTACGTGACAACACGGTATCAGAGCTAAACGATACCGATACAGACTGAAATCACGGTGAGGTTGAAAATCACAAATAACTGCCGCAACAGAGCGGTATTGCGGTCGCAACAGGCCGCAACGAACTGCAACAGACCACAACGGACCGCAACATGTTGTGAGGCATTCATGTCGTAACGACCGCAATCCGCATCGCAGAATCCGCAATACCCATAATCGCGAAAACCTTAACGCGACCGCGACCACAATTTAAAACCTTGGATGAAAATGAAGTATAGAGCAACCTCTCTAAGGAGTAAGAACCAAGTTGTTTAATAAAAGGAGAGGAATTTTGAGTATGGGGCATTCAGAATGAACATGATAGAAATCCCTAATGGGGGAGAAAAGGTTGGTATAATAAAGAAAAGAACATTATTGTAAACAAAACTATAGGTTGTGTTATGAACCTCGTGAAGGATCGAGTCTAGACACAAAATAATCCTTGTGACCTATGGTTAAAGCAAGTAGTCAACTCATCTTCCACATAGATCCTCCTAAACTAATACTAGTTTTTCTGAAAATATTTTCTTATTAATGACCCTGTTTAAACTTCTTGTAGAAAAGGGAAATAGTATTGAAAGAAAAAAAAATAAAAACATAAATAAGCATGAAAAGACTATTTCAACATGAGAAACCATTAATTTGGTCTATGAAATATTACCATCTCTCCTAAAGAGTCCTTAAACTAATAAAATTATATAAGTAGTCATTAAAGTGTTAGAAATCATGTTATAAGTCTCTCAAGTATTGAATTTTTTATCTTCAAATTAGTCCATCAATATTAGTAAAATATATCAACCTAGAGACTAAATTAATGGATATTCAATACTTTAGGTGTATAATTTCATTAGTTTAAGGACTATTTAAAAGAGAGGGTGATACATCAAAGACTAAATTGATAGTGTATTCATTTTCCTTGTAATAAGATAAGTTAAAAAGGGGTTCTTTTTGCAAGTAAACAAAAATTAAAACACAACAGTTGTGCTAGTTAGTACGAAAATATCCCGAGAAATTATATTCCTATATATAGGATAATTCATACAATCAAAAGGAGAAATTGAAAGAAAAGAAAAAGTAATATCAAATAAAAAGTTAATATGATTGAGAAACAAAGAGAAAAAAAGTTATATAAATTAGTATTCTTTTTATTATATAAATATGATATCTCAATAACTAATGATACGACCATTTGTTATTGACCAAACAATGATACACAAAACAACTGAAAAGCAAGAAAGGAATAGAAAATAGGGTGGGTCTTGTAACACCCCAGGCGAATCACACCGGAATGAGAGGGATCCAAAGGCTATATAGGTATAGGACTATACAGTTGAGGATGACTTAAAGGAATTAATTAGTACTACCTATACCAACAAGATGCGTCTACTTTTCGGTAGCCTATCACTTAAGAACTCCATAGTTAAGCGTGCTTAGCTTAGAGCAATTATGGGATGGGTGACCTCCTAGGAAGTTTCTCAGGAAGTGTGCGAGTGAGGACAAAGCACGTTGAGAAGTCTCATCTTGGTTTATGGGGACAGTCAACGATCCTAAAAGCAGTTGGTTATCAATGTCTCGGAAAGGGCTACCTACGGAGGGTTCTGATCGGTGGAGGGTTCTAACCAACAAGGATGTTGAGTGAAGTGTCACCGTGTGAAGTGTCGTAGAGTGTGAACCATCAAGATGTCGACTACCAGGGGCATTACAGGTCTCAATCTCCAAATCGTTCTCCAAAAAACTTTTGGAACTATTAATCAATCTCCATAAAATAAAAAGGCACAGAAATGTTTCAGAAATTTCATAAGATTGTAGCAATAGATGACTACTTTTAATACTATTAAATACTGAATCTATGTTATCTACATAATAAACCCACAAAATTGGAATATTAGCATCACAACACAAGCATAAGCATCTAGATTTACATCAATTACTTCAAAAATTTAACCTATTGATTAAACTATAATAAAATAAATAACACCAGAAACAAAAACAAAAGAAGAAAGGGTTAAAAAAATGGTTATGCACAAAGAAGGAGAAAGATAGGCAAGGAAACAACCAAAGACTAAAACTCGAGGACCCACCTTGGCCACATGTCAGGAAAATAACTAATGATTTATCATTTTTCAGAGCAATGGAAATAAATAACAGAAAAAAATATATATGAAAGGGAGAGTGAGCACTGGATGTAGAGGTTTATCGATCGATTCATGGTTGTGATGTTAAACAACAATTCAGGAAGAGATTGATGAATCGCTGCATCCAGTGACTTCACCAATCCTCTTCATACATACGCCTCTAAACTAAATACCCAACATTTTTGCAACAAAGATGAAAACGTATAAATAGATGGATCTGAGGGGCAAAGGCTAGATAAAGATGAACATGGAAAACATATTAGTAATTTGATAGAGAAAGCGATTGAGAGATGAGGAAAAAATAAATAAATTATTATATGCTATGATGGAGTGAACCGGAATCCAAAAATTTGTCATTCCAATGTCGTGGATGTTGTTTGTTTCTCTCTGTCCTCTCTCTGTTATGTTGGCGTGGTTACATAGGCACCTTTTTTAGATAAGGCAGTTCAAAAAGGGTGAAAATTGTTTTTCGGTTTTATAGGAGACTATAATTACGGTTTACCCTTGCTTTTCACCAAGTAGGGCTAGCCATAGGTTGGGTTTGGTCAGATTCAGATCCAAAACACCCAATTTGAATCAAAACTGACACCTTCAATTTCTAGCTTGTATCCATCTTATTGGACCTTTAAGTTAGGCAGGTCATGGGTTGGGCAGGTCACAAATAGGTTAGATAGTTTAATGCGGGTTGAGCTTAAAAGACCTTGCCTTCTTTATTTCGATCACTTTTTGTGCCATTATCACTTCGATGTCGTCGTTAAATAGTGAAACAAACAACGAAAGCACATATTACGATCAAAATCGAGGCAACAATAGTATTGACCTTGTTTGCACGAAGCAAAAACAAATGTGTCGAGGCAACGATAGTATCAACCTTGTTTGCAGGAAGCAAAAGCGAAAGCAAAAAAGGAAGGAGGAACACTCACTCATTGTGTATGTCTTCTCATTTTGAAAAGGAAAATAGATCTTTAAATTAAAAGGAAATAAGGAGTATAGGGTTTGAGAAGAAGAAGAAGAGGAACCAAAAGGATGTGGCGTGGTTCGGTGCTGAGTGTGCTAGGGTTTCAATTGAAGCCAACAATTAACATTAGCTTTTATAGGTAGTTTTTTTATAGAATAATATTAAACATGGTTGGGTTCGGGTTCAACGGGTGAAAAAAACTCAAATCAGCACCCGACCATTGTAACATGCTTCAACCCGTTTCTTTAACTTGAAAATTTGTCAAGTCCATTAAACTTGTCTGCCTTATTCAAATTTCTCTTCGGATGGCTTGATTTCAGATGGGTTAGTCCTTTTTGTTTTTTTTATAAGCCATTGCAATGGGATGTACCTTTATTTAAATTTGATAAAAAGAAATTTCAAAAAAAAAGTTGAAATGTTAAAATTTTAATTGTCCCAAATACTCACTAAGTGATTGTTTAATATTCTTACTTGGCTTAATCAACATTTTGGTCCCCATAAAATACACGTTTTTTTTAGTGCCAATAAGTCTTTTTATTCGATTTAGTCCTTTTAATATCTTTTTTTTTTGTCCTTATCGTTAGACACCTATTAAGTGTTGACATGATTGACAAAATGTCATGTCAGCATGCCACATAGAATTGCACGTCAACACTTAACAATAACATACTAAAGTTAGGGACTAAAACTAAAAAAAATATATTATGGGGATCATTTCTATAAAATATATTATAGGAACTATTTCAAATATATATATATATATATATATATATATATATATATATGTGTGTGTGTGTGTGTGTGTGTGTGTGTGTGTGTGTATTACGGGGTTTCATTTAAGCTTTAGTGTTCTCAATTCTTCCAAAAGGAATCCTCTTTCCTGGCCAACAAAGTACATGGATAAACTCCTTAGGGAACTTAACTTCCCTATCTAAGGAGGCAAGCTTGATAGTGAGTTGTAGCCATTCAAAGATAGTTGTTGTAGAGTATTTAAGCATGTTAAACTGTTAGGTAACTTTTGCAAATGTTTACAATATTCTAAGTTCAATGTCTTAGGTTTGCATGAATTTGATAGATTGGAAGAGAATACGGTTATATTGGGGTATAACAATTCTATGAAACTTTTTGCTAAAAGGGTGGATACATCTACGCTTAGAGTGATAAAAAAAATCATTAGACAAGTATGCTTTGTCAATGGAATTGATTAGCATAAATAATATTTGTTATTAATTGGTGCAGATTGCAGAATATTTGTTATTAATTGGCACATATTACAGAATATTTGTTATTATTGGCACAGATTTGTTGACCACAGATCTTGCATGATTGTACAACTATAATTATGTAATTATCTCCATAATTAGTTAGCCCAGCTGTAGGATAGCATTTATTACATATTAGCCAGTTTCAAGGCTAGAAATCATATTGTATCGTCATTATTTAATGGAGAATTCTCCAGAGGAGAACATATGATTTTGATATGCATTTTTCTAAGTCTAATATGGTATCAGAGCCTATAGCCTATCTTGATAAATCGCTTATTTTAGTAGGCTCTCTTAGGATGCAGCTTATATATTTGTTGGGAAACTTAACTTAATGCTAATTAGTTTTAAGATGAAATCTGACATGCTTAACCACCATAAGGTAGAACTTAGAACCATTAAATAAGCAAATCATCAAGCAGTTGGTGTGCATGAGAAGCCATGGAAGGAAATCACCAAACTAATAAAATGAGCACCAAAAAGAGCATAACAAGTTTCCTACAGCGAACCAAGCTAAGATTGATCCAACTCATAGAAACCAAAGTCGCAACTATAGTACCATGAGTCCAGACCAAATGCACAAAACTTGAACACCAAACAATCAATGGAAAACTGAGAAACAACAAGAAAGAACCAAACTCAGTAACAGAGCTACTATCTTCAAAGAGGATAAATCTCAAACACCTTAGGAGCATGGTAGAAACCACAACTCCAATTCACCAAACTGGGAATTCTACAACAATTCCAAACACAGTACCTCAAATCAAGATCAAAACAAAGCTAACCACCATTCATAAACAAAGTGGAACATCCACAATCTCCATCATTCGAGCACTCATCAAGAAGCTTACAAGTTCCATTAGAACACACAACAACAACATTGTGAAGTAGCGGAAGAATAACCACAAGCAAGCACAAAAGGGAACTCGTGTGGATAATGATTAAAGAAAAGAACACCGTCAACTTCTTGAAATTGAAAAGAACACACTAGAATCTGATCTGGAAGAGGTTAGAAAACAAACCTTCTCTTGAACATTGTCTATCCCTTGCCACTGAAAATAACGACTCTCGCAATTGAAAATCTCTATAATCACAATCTAAAATTGAAAATTGACACTGCAATTGGATATCGCCGTAACACCAAATAACAACTCGAAGCCATAAAAATGGTGGTGAACTTTGGAATGCATAGCACACACATAAGTGTCAATCTATTTGGATTTTCTTTTATTTTATTCAAGAAAATGATAAGGAAAGTGAACAATTTGAATATAGAGAGAAAGATGCAGTGGAACGAAACTAGAATGAAAGAAAAGGAAAGATGAAGAAGCAAAGCTATGATAAAAAAAATTGAATCAATGTGACATTTACCTATATGACATCTAGATTTTGAGCGGAAAAAAAATTTCCAACCTCAATTACTTTAAGTAATGAGAGATTTGATATAGACTAATCAAGTAATTTGTGTAAAACATTCAACTAATTAAATAAAATGTTATTTAACTGGTGTTATTTTGGATTAATTGGTGGAATATATGATTTCTAATCATGCTACTATATAAGAATATTGGGTGGTCACTGGTAGTGCTAAAGTAATGAATGGTTATTAATTACTAATTAGTGAGGTTTTAACAATTTTAATTTTATGAGTGTTTACCATTAATACCAAACATTTTTTCCATTCATTATTTTAATTTAATATGTTTAAAGAATGTGCTTGATTAATTAAATTAAAAATTTGAAATTTTCAGAAAAAAATAATGATAAATATTTTAAATTTTAAATTTTCATTTTTCTCTTATTCATTTGATAGAATTAAATTGTCCGATAAAATAATTTTTCTAAAAAATTCAAATAATCAATTAAGATGTTGTAAAAAAAGATCAATTAAGATGTTATTTAACTGGTGTTATTTTGGGTTAATTGGTGGAATATGTAACACCCATTGTTACTATTAAAGATTTTCTTATTAATTAAGAAATTTGAGAAGTGATTTGGTATCCAATTATTGAAAATAGCCTTTAAAATATGGGAAAATTTATTTTTCCTTTAAAACGTTGTTACTTAAAATCCCAAACGACAATCATCCATAATAACTTATTAACATATCAAAATCCCTTTTAATGAAATATCGGTCTTAATAAATCAAACTCATTTTATAAGACATTAACTTCGTTGCAAACAATGAAACATAACAAAATTTTCTTTAATTAAGAACATCATCAGATCCATCATTATACTATTCTATTACACTGAATATACTCATGCATTTACATTCTTAGAATTTAACACATTATACATTTGAGTCACATATAAAGAATTGGTACATCATAATATTAAAACCTAGTCTACCCCTTTTTTATACAAAAAAGTACTGAGACTCAGAGCAATGACTCAATGAAAATTTCAAAATACCCAATTAACCCAAGTAGCGTCTTAGAAGGATCCTCTTCTTTCTCTTAAAACATCCACTCGTGTTCACAGTGCTAGTTGTAGTCTTTCATTCCATCTTCGTTGTTTGCACAAGATCATTCGTCTAAATCTGAAAAATAAAGGTGTACGGATTGAGTCTCTTTCCTCCTTTAAACCAACAACCAAACGACCTTCCAGTCACAAACAGTCACAAGCACACAACATCAACCACCTTGATCTGGTACTCTCACGGGTCTCACTCGTAACCCTAAACACATTTCGGACTAGTCCTTAACTCATCATATCTCGGGCCCACTGCCACTGGATCTTCCAGAACTCAGTGGACTTACACAATTTAAGTTGGATGACTTGCTGGAAGTACACCCTTCACCACGGTACAATGGTAGGGCTCTTACCAACACGGTTATGCCTCGCATTTGTCTGGATTGCCAAGTCGGTACTGTGGAAAAACGACCACAAACTCGGTGCCAGATCCCCAAGAAATAGCAAGTCAGTGAACATACCTCAGGTACCACTCTGTGTGGTCATCCAATCTCTGAGGACTGACTCCTCAACCACTCTCCCTATCAGGATTCATCTTTTACAGGTCCGTGTGGGCTTTTCTACCAAAGGTACTCGACGGCAGTCCTCAATCAACATATGCCTCAGGCATACAACACGGAGATCCAACTCCCCCACTATCACAGTGGTTAAACATTATGACCCAGTCATCTCACAAGCATAATGCTCACTGTAGATAAAGCCTTCACATAACCTCTCAACACTTGCCCATATGGCTTCCGATCACGTAAGGTTATCCTTCTCGATCGACGTGTAACATTTATCCACGAACAAATTCCATTTCAACAGTCACGCACGACCCAATGGTAGAGGTTCTTCCTCCTCTTTTCGTTTCTCACAACGTCTGGAAGCAAACAATAACTTATCAACCACAAAACACACGTGCGTAATGCACATCACCCAATCATGACCCGATTCATGATTTTCTCTATCTTATTACATCTTATTGAATCCTTGCTCACTCTCAAGTTTTATGCTTGATTTAATTATCGAGTCTCAAGGTCCATGCAAGGGTCCTAAATTTCCTTCTAAGTCCAAATATCCGGCATCCTACACGTGCAAAGGTACTGATTAATTACCAATCCATAATATTATTATATTCACACTCTTTAATTACAATTTATTCACTATTGTTCATAGTGAATTAGTTACTAGAATTTCATCCTAGTATTCACAAATGCGCTTCATTTGGAGTTCATTTGCTCCCATCCACAAGAATGCAATATTCTTGTTCCCACAATCAACAAACCATCACAAACATTAATATGCACAAACAATATTCCAGCACTCATTGCCCTAGGATCACATTCCTCTCGGTCTCCAATTTACAGTTATAAACAAGATAAATAGTAATAGTCAATAAATCACAATTCAAACACAAAAATCATTAATAATTAATACACTAACATTTATGGGAAGATCCCCCTTTTTAGGTGGAATATTTCGTCATTAACACAGATAAGCCAAACAACATCACTTAGGCAATTATTCCAAGTACATTACAATTAAACGCATAGAGCTGAAATCATCAATCATAAATTATTTGACAAAGTAAATCAACTTAGAATTTCACCAAATATTGCAGAAACACTTATCAGGATGCATATATTAACACATAAAATTAGCTCCCATAAATTCAACCAACAAGTAATATTTTTGGAATTAAAAACAGTGGCTGGATGCTCTCTGCAAAACACACTTTAAGAATTTTAGAAAGTACTAATTCAACTCTTTTTTCATTAAATTTTACATAGAACATCCCTAGCATGTTTATTATTACATATAATTTTCCAGCATGGTTCAACCACGAAAAATTCCCTTTTTGTATTTCAACATCAATATTGTTCCAGAACAAAGTTTACAATGAGAAAATGTACTTAAATATAAAAAGCGCTTACAAAATTTTGGAAAACATTCATGGACACTCCACATAGTCCAAAATGTGTCATACAATTTTCTCAGAGCAAATTTTCCATAAAAAGTTATTTTTTTCATTTTATCTCTCAGTTATCCAACTTTTGGGTTTTTCAAAGCTCTGATGCACGGATACGCAAAAACTGCTCCCGTATCCATATCGGATATGTATTCGATACGGATATGTACGGATATGTTGTGGATACATATCCATCAAGTATCCATAACCAAGATATTTAAAAAATAAAAAATAAATCACCTGATACGTATTGGATACGTTGCGATACGTAATTTTTGGAGATAAGATACGTTTTCGAAGATAACATACGTTTCTGGAGATAAGATAGTCGATTCGATCTTGATTTACGAATTTTGGATCCAACTTAAGCCATCTTAAATTATCTATATAAATCGACACCATAGACACTTCAAAAACACACAAAAGGGGCAGATAGTCGTGACTCGTGGACGGTGTTGGACCTGCTGGTGCATTTGTTGGGCTGCATTATCGAAATTCTCTCATTCTCCTGCGCTGCATCTCTTTAGTCTCTAATTACTCAGTAATTAGGTACAGTGCATCTGTTCCCTTCTCTTTTGTTTACTCTCTTCTTGCTATGTAACGAAGTGAAAGTGTGTAAAGTAGCTTTTCTTTCTCAGTCTAAGTTAACTTGAAATTTTGTCTTCTTGTGCCTTTCTTTTTCGATTCTCCCCCTTTACATCAAGTCATCAATGTTACTTTTACAGCTGTATTCCAATTTTCATCAAACTTTTATCTTAAATTTTTAATGTTTTAATATTTACTATCTTTTGTCACTTTGTGACTTTCTACGATTTACAACCACTAAATTGTACTCCCTCTTGTTCTTTTTATAAGAAACAAAATTATGTTATTTTTTTATCCTAATTATAAGAAACATAGACCCATTTTAAGATGTATTAATTGCTAGTTTTCTTTTTTACTTTTCATATTGTGAAATCCATTAATGAGATACCTATTCATTTCTCATGCATTTATTGGTCAATTAACAATACAAGTTACACTTATTGGTGGAGGTGCAGTATCATTAATGTAACCACTACTTAAACCAATCAATTTAAGGGGTACTTTTGGAATAAAATTAAAATTTATGACATTATTAATTATAACTAACTAACTTAACTATATTGATCTTGACGATTTAGTTATTTGTTTCTTATATAAAGGACCGGAGGGAGTAATAAACTTTTTTGAATATAAAAATATGTATTATAAATTTATAATTTATAATTTATTTTATTAATATTCATTCTAATTTGATTGTACTCTAATTTTAATATGTATTAGTTTTTCATTTTTATAAGCATTTTGTACTTTTCTGTTATATATTATTATAATAATTATTATTATTATTATTAATTTAATTTTTTTTATTTATTTGCAGAAGCATTAAATTTTATATTCACAATGTCAACGTCAAACCCAAGTTGTCATTTATTTATTCTCATTTAGTTTTTATTTTATTTTTATATTTTAAAAGTAAGAAGTATGTTCTTAATTTGAATTTTTGGATTTGCAATTTCTAATATACTTTTTATTAATGTTTGATAAATATATTCTTAATTTTAATTTTTTTAATACGTATCTTAAACATATCGTATCCTATATTTTTAAGAATTGGTGTATCGCCGTATCAGATACGTATCGTATCCGATACTCGTATCATATCTGTGCATCATAGTTTCAAAGAGAAAATGGGTAAAAATACTTCCCAAGTTTTTCTTACTTTACAAAAATTCAGGGATGACCCTCATGGTATATAAAACGAACCCATTGTTCCAGTTTTCCAAAATCACGTCCCAAAATTTTTATAAAAATCAAAGCAGTCCCATTCTCAGAATCAACAGTTTTCAAAAATTAATCTGGTAAAAATAGTTACAGTGCTCAAAAAAATCTGAAAAAAATACCATTACATCCAGAGGAATCAAAACATAGAAAAATGCATTTGCATCCTCAAAATCATGCACGAAAACCAATACAAAAAATCAAACACAGTTACAGAGCAAAAATAACAACTAGCTCATTTCAAGTTTTTCAGAAGTTCTTGTGACACCCATGCTGTCTATAGACTATCAACAATAGCCACAATCAATATTAAATAAGAAAACAAGAAAATAGCTTAGGAAAAAAAGAAACCCCTCCATACCTAGTGTGGTTCTCTTGAAGATTGAGTTGGAAATTGAGAAATCAAGCCTTTAGAGTGTGGTTCTCACCACTACCTGCATATTTCCCCAAAAATGGAAAGAAAAGAGTAACAGAGAGAGACCCATGGAAGAAAACAAGAAGAAGAGGGTGAGAAATGGTTGATGGAAGGTTCCCCTCACCTTGAATCAAGTGGAAATGGTTTTAATGTGCCTTGCGACCTTGAGAAATGGCCTCCAATGGCTTCCCCAAAGCTTGGAAGAAAGCAAAAATGAGTTTGAGAGAGAGGGAGAGAGTGACAGCTGAGCATGAGGGAAGAGGAGAGGGTTTTCATCTTATTTATAGAGTGTCTCGTGTAATTAGGGTTATGACATATTTTCTATTTCCCAAAACGCCCTTCATTAACTCTATCTATCATTAATTATATCAAAGCTTATAGTTAATGACTCTATAAGTTAATTTTAGTTCTTCTAACACTTAAACATGATTAAATTAATTATTGTCAAGCCCAAATATTTTTATCTCATAAATTTCTATTTTTAACAATTATTTCCACAATAATATCACTAATTCTATGTTTATTTCTATCCAGTCCTTTCTAGACTTGAATTAATAAAATTGGGCTTAATTAAGTTTAATTACCTTAATTAGAATTTCTAAATCACTAATATCCCTAGAAAATTTAATTTCATTAATTAAAATTATTACCAACTTATTAGTAAGTCATTTGTGTCATTAAAACTCTAATTTTCCATTCTAGACAAAAGTTCCACATATTTACCATAATGCCATTAATGAATTGACCAAATCCTTTCCCTTTGACTTTTGACCAAGATGAGTCTATCTTTGACTTTTCAAATTTTGAACTTCCCTCCACAAATTTTTAATGTCTCTACTTAATCATTTTTAAGTAATACTTATTTTATTTATTTTCCATTATTTTTCTTAATTACTTAATTAATCACTAATTATATTTAATCACTTAAAACATATTTTTCTTATTTGAAATAAATAAATTCCAATTAAATCATAATTCAATCACACAAATACATATTTATTGAGCTGTAATATTTAGGGTGTTACAAAATAATGATTTCTGATCATGCTACTATATAAGAATATTGGGTGGTCACTGGTAGTGCTAAAGTAATGAATGGTTATTAATTACTAATTAGTGAGGTTTTAACATTTTAATTTTATGAGTGTTTACCATTAATACCAAACATTTTTTCGATTCATTATTTTAATTTAATCTGTTTAAAGAATGTGCTTGATTAATTAAATTAAAATTTTGTAATTTTCAGAAAAAAAAAATAATGATAAATATTTTTAATTTTCATTTTTCTCTTATTCATTTGACAGAATTAAATTGTCCAATAAAATAATTTTTCTAAAAAATTCAAATAATCAATTAAGATGTTGTAAAAAAAATCAATTAAGATGTTATTTATAAAGAGATTCTTTTGGAATTCTACCATATATTTTGAATTAATTAGTGAGATACAGTTACTATTTTATAGAACATTATTAGGTGATCATAAATTGGTTTAGTTTTAGTAATTGGTGACCATTAATGGGCATTAGGTGACAATGATGTTTAAATATTTTTTATTCAATATTTATATTTCTTTTTAAAGAGAATATTTTATAACATATTCGTATTAATTATTATATAAAATTTCGTGGATCACTTACATAGATAATTGAAAAAATATAAAATAAAATTTTCACAATTCTATGTAGTAAGAAAACAAAACTTTTAACAGGAACGACATAATTATCATTGATAGGATTTTTTTTTAAGGGGTATTTTCCTCGTGGATGTTACTTTAATTACTTTGAGTAATAAATTAATAAAAAAAATAAAGGATAAAGGATTTGTAGAATTTCAAAATATGGACAGTTTTTGTTAACAAATCAGTAGGTTTTTAAAATTTAAAAAATGAGCAATTTTAATTAACAAATTGGTAGGTTTTTAAAATTAAAAAGTGGGAAATTTTAAAGCTTTGTAAATGAAAACAATAAGTAAAAAGAAGTAAAATTAAAATTAGTTATCTTTGTTACTCTTTTATTTTTTTTAAATGGAAACAAAATAATTAAAACTGAACTCCCTTTATTTTTTTAAAGGTAGACAAATAATCAAAAAAGTTGTTGAAAAAACTGAAAAAAAAAAATTAGTAAGTTGAAAACAATTATTTGTAAAGTAATGGAGTTTAATAAAACAAAAGTTTAAAAAAATAAGAAGCCTTTCAATTTTAAATAAAATATGTGCATTCACTTGAAAGCATGTATTCTATCACTTTCGAAAACGGAAGAAATTTACATAAAATCATAAATAGCAATGGTAATAGGAAATAACACTACAATTCAAAAATATACACCGGCCTACAACAACTCCTACAAAATCATCTCTACATTTCACTGTCTCTCATTTAACTCCTATATTTGATACATCCACAAACTACAATGAAAAAGGAGGATTTTGGCTTTAACTTACATGTAAAATAAATGTTTAAATATGTTTTTAGCTCCTTAAATTAGGCGAATGCTTTTTTAGTCTCCTAATTTAAAATTTATTTTTTTCAGTCTCTCAATTTCAAGAAATGCTTCTTTTAGTCCCTTTTCGCATATATCATTAATGTTTGTCAAACAAGAAATATTGATTTCATAATTTATGATTGTTTTTTATCGTCAAAATTTAATTTTGTAATTTAAATTTTAAAAAATGACTTCTGACGATTTTAAACTGTTACAAATTAAAAAAAAAAAAAAATGAAATCTACGAAGATGTGTCCTGGAGCACCCCGACCCCAAACGCCACCACCCCGCGAAGCACCCCAAACCAGGAATCCCGAGACGCACAGTAAATGAATGAACATGTACATATTAAAGTAAGTGAAAATCAAAATCCTTTTCTCCTGTGTCCTTTCCCTTTCCCAATCTTAACAATTGCATTGAAATGACTACAAGGTGACTAAAAAAATCAACTTTTAATTTGGAAGATTAAAACAGGAAAAGTCTTATGTTTTTTAGGGACTAAAAATATATTTAAGTCTAAAATAAAATCTCAAAGCATGGGTCACCACTTCATTCTTGCTTGAAGTGCAGATTCTTTCGCCATATGAAAATTGCTTGAAGCAAATTAATAAGGTTCTTTCACTATTAAAATGATTTCCTTTGCTACTTTCTTCTTGGTTGAAGCTTTTCGTATGTTATATTATCCATTGCAAAGTCTATATATATAAAAGAAGAAGAAATACGTGTGATATAAAATGATTAACGATATTACTTACATAGACAGAAATTGCTAACATAATGTTTAACTGCAAGCGTTCATGGAAGGTGGAGTGTACTGAATCAGAGCATTCACGTCTGCATATACAAAATGCTTTGGAATCGTCGTATTGAGTTACTGAATAGAAACTTTATCTTTTAAAGAGTGTTGCCTTTATATAATGGTAGATACAATTTCTTTTTATTTCATTTTTAATGGATGGATATGTAATAATATCAATCAATCAATCAAATAAAACGGCTCAAAATTTTGCTATAATTATTTCATTAACAACTGCACATAATTACTTTTATTTTAGTGCATATAAATTAAATCGTGATTCAAATTTAAATAACATACAATTTACTTTAATAAAATTCAAATTCAAATTTTAAATTTTTTGATACATTTATTTGATTTTAATTTTAATTATTGTGACCTTATTTTTAGGATAGAAAATTACATGATTATCCTAGAAATTTTTAGGGAAAAAATCTTTATGCTAGGTGTATATTTCTTTAAGTAATAAAGGATTATTATTTTATTTGATCAAGTTTTTTTTACGGTTACAAACTACCAAAATTTATGTTTTTCAAAGGATTTAAATAAAAAGCCACCACAAATTACTTTATCTTGAATAATTAAAAATTGAATGCTTCCCTGAGCACAACAACACAATAAAAAAAATTCAATAGCCCAAAACATCATAAATAAAGATCCATCTAATTAGTAATTACCCATTTAAATTGTTATTTGCTTTTTAAATCACAACCAATCACTTGCCTGATGTTCACAACTAACCTCACCTCTACACGGCCCACAATTAAACACCAACTTGCGGTAATCATATTGAAATTAAAGCTTGCACCATGATTAATTTGCCATTGCCCAAAGGAGTAGTTAAAGCCCATCGTTCCAACATCCAGGATTAAACACCCACTCCACCAACACAATCTCTGGTTCCTGTGAACAAGGTTCCTATGGTTGAGATTTCCAACACGAACTCTTGCATACCTTGTTTTGATTCGTGCAAGACCCCTTTGTAGACGTGACCGAACCCGAGGAGGTTCTTGTCTTTGAAGCCTTTTGTGGCTTTGTGTAGCTCTTTGCATGGGAATCTATGTGCACCAACGCTGGGTTGAGGATTTGCTTTTCATTAGTGTGGTCTGGGAAGTGAAGATAGAATTTGAAATTTCACAAACCAAAATCTGTTTAACAAAATATAATTTCATAATTTCTAGCAGTTTTTAACCAAATAGCAAGAAAACATAATCAAATAATAATAATAAAATTAATGTCACATCATCATTTAACGAATAAGATAGACGAAAAGGACTAAAATATTAGACAAAAAAAAGTTCGATGGCTTTAACCGGTCGTAAAAAAGTTTAAGGATCAAAATCATAAATGTCGAAAAGTTCAGGGACGAAAAATATAATTTACCCAATAATGAATCTAAACAAAAAAAAACATAGCAACTATTTATTATTGAGGAGTGTTAGCCTGCCTGGAACATTCTCTCTAATACACTCTTTTAAACACACACTCTCTAGTAAAAATTTATTGAAAAATATAAAAATAGAAGATAATCATTAAATATGATGTGAAACCAATCAAATTTTATCATTTTCAATAAATTTCAACCAAATAAAAAAAAATATGTTCCTAAAATTTCTCATTTATTATTTTACCTTCATCATAAAAAAAATAATTGATTATTTTTCACAATAAAACCAATCCAAACACACTATAATTAATTACTTACACTTTAGGGAAGGGAAGTTCTGTGTGAACTGTGGAGTGTTAAAGTGCACAAAAATATTCAAATATCAAATTATGGTGATCAGGACCGATCTTATCCCCCGCAAAAAAGAATAAAGAAAAGCGTTGACCCAATGTCAAACTTGGACATTCAGGTAATCAGGTTGAACTCGAATCCAAACATCTCAATTAGTTGAGTTATATTATTAATCTAATATTTTTTTATAACATACACTTTTATTTTTTTTATCACATCAATTATTTTATTCTAATTTTTTTATACAGATACAATTGAGAAAATTTGGGTTCACTAAACTATAAAAAAAATATATGAATAACAGATTAATAATATAGAAAAATTACAATATTAGAAAAAAAAATTAGTGAATAACAGATTAATAATATAGAAAAATTAGAATAAAATTTGTGTTAAATAAAATAAGAATATTTTGTAACAGATTATTATAGTTAAATAAATTTTGTAATTTTCTCTTATTTGGGTTAAATAAATCACCTTTTATTTAATAAATTTCTCTTATGATTTTGTAATTTTCTATAAATTTTAATAAATAAAGAAATGTGTGTTAGTTAAATAAAATAATCTAATATTGTGGTAAAAAATTAACTAACACATATTTTATTTAATAACAGGTTATTTTGTTTAACTAACACAAATTAGTGAACCCAAATTTAATAATAGGTTATTTTATTTAACCAACACAAATATTATAAAAAAATATTGAATAACAGATTAATAATATACAAAAATTAGTGAACCCAAATAACAGATTATTTTATTTAACTAACACACATTTTCTTATTTATTAAAATTTATAAAAAAAATTACAAAATCATAAGAGAAATTTATTAAATAACAGGTGAGATCCACAAAATTTTATAATTTTTAATACATTTTAATCAATAAAAAAGAGTGTGTTCAAAAGACCATTTTTTGCACCTTCTTTTTTTCTTGTTATTTTAAAAAAAAAAAACCTAAAATACGGCGATGTCTACAGTGAACCATTAAAAATATGATTCACTAGTGGACCATGAATTTATCAGCGTTGGATATAAGTTAAAATAAATGGACGGATAAGATTTGACACCGGTTACTTTTATTATAATTAATGAATATATTTGATTAAAATTAATATATAAGATGCATTGTCCTTTTTACCCTATTATAACAGTTTGTTTTCACAACTTTTTTGTTTTGATAGCAATGCAATTTGTCCAATATTTTATATATTATATTGGACACATTGCATTGCTATCAAAACAATATTGTCATAATAGGGTAAAAACAAAAAGTTGTCCAATAGAATGGCACCTTTATTTTTTTTCCAAGTTCATACAGCAAGTGGCTACCGCACTACATATGGAACAACAATACATTCACGCAAGTAGTACTCAGCACTACAACGAAAATAGAGATGGAGATTAATTAGGTACATGAGAGAGCACGAAGTTGTTGTGCAGCACCAAGCACAAATGGAGATTAGGGTTCTCATTCCCATCTTCTTTGTATAATCAGAAGGAAAAGAATTATATTCGAATTGAAAGGAAGAATTGCATGATTTAATTTTTCTTTTTTTAAATGGAGGTATAAATGTCATTTACTTAATAAGATTATTTTACAATTACCCAGATAAAAAAAATTACCTACTATTCCCGGTATTTCACATTCACCATCGATGAACCATTTGACGCACATCTTCACTGTAGCCTTCGCCTTCTATGCCTCTCTTTTTCTTCTATCTCAATATTTCTCTCCCTTCCCTTGTAATCTTCTCCTTGTCATTTTCTTTGGGATAAATAGCTACTTAGGTTCATGAAAGTGTAATTCTTATATCCCTAAAAGTATTAAAATTTCAAAAAGACCTTTGAAAGTGTAATTTGTTTGTCATTTTAGTCCTGCCGTTAAAAGACTTTCGTTAATGTTAATGTTTGCGCTTACGTGGCATGCTATATGCTTACGTGACAATTAACAATACACACATGGATGACATGTGGCAATCCAGTGCATACGTGACAGCTGATGATATACACGTGGCAGTCCAGTCAGGGATCAAAATGACAGTAACTAGACCATCATCTGTCATCCATGTGTACACCGTCAACTGTCACATACGCACCAAATTGCCACGTTTCATCCACGTATGCACTGTCAACTATCACAGAGGCAAATAACGTGTCACTTAGGCACAAGTGTTAACTTTAACAAAAGTCTTCTAGCGGCAAGACTAAAGTGACAAACATCACTTTCAGCAACCTTTTTAAAATTTTAATACTTTCATATACATGAGTAATAGTGAATTACACTTTTGGATACCAAAGTGAAGATTCACCCCTTTTCTTCATTGACATCATAGGTCACGGATGTACCAAAAACTAGTTTTTGAGATGTATAACAACATTATGGAAATTCCCAAAACCAATTTTCAGAATGTTACTTAAAGATTTTCATAAATTAATTTTCGGAAACTTTTAAGTGATATTTCAAAAACTATACATTTCATAAATTAATTTTCATGAAGAGTATTTTTGTAAAAAAAGAAAAACAAAACGTGGACAAGAGTACAAAGAAAAAAAAAAAAGGAGTCTAAATAGAATCTCTCAAATCAAAATTACCAGTTGCACAGTTGTGAACATCACATTAATTCCCTTTGCGATACCAGATTTGAGCACAATTATTCGCATCATATATATCCGACCAAATTAATCAGGCCTCAGATAAAAAAATTAATTAATTTTAAACTATGAGTTAAATGGTGATATATTAGATCATGTTTCTGGTCCTAACATTGTGTGGGAATTACTTCCTGTCCCTCTTTTTTGCTTCCTGCACCTTCCAAAAAGACCTTAATAGACAAAAATATTCTTGTCTCTCCCAAGCCAGCCCCACCTGCACCCAACTATCCAATACCACTGCCACACCCACCATTGCAACCACCCAACACCACCACTACAACCACCAAACACCACACAAACAACACCGTGCAAACACCCAACATCATGCAAACAAAACTCTTTCCAGAAATGCTTTTCTGGAAACAGAAAAGCCTTTCCAGAATTATGTAACATAATCATAATTCTGGAAAAGTTTTTCCGGAATAGTTTTGTTTTCCGGAAATATTTTTCCAGAATTATGTTAGCATAATTCTAGAAAAGCATTTCCAGAAAACAAAACTATTCCAAAAATGATTTTTCTGGACTGAGGTATTTGTGTGACAGATCTGAAACGGGTTGCATGTTTGCGTGGTGTTGTTTCATGGTGTTAGGTGGTTGCAGTGGTGATGTTTGCGTGGTGTTGGATGGTTGCGGCGATGGTGTTGAGTGGTTGCGGTGGTGATATTTGGGTCGGTGGTGAGGCTCCTTGGGAGAGGCAAGGGTATTTTTGTTAGTTGGGGTCTTTTTGGGGTTGCAGGAAGTAATTGCCACATTGTGTAGTTTTTGTTTTTGTGGGCCTTAGGCCCTCCTTCAAATGAAAAAAGAAAAATTGAGGGGAAAAAAAAATACATTTGAAAACAAGCATTGTCTTTCTTGTGTTTGGTATAAAAATCAAAGGTACAATGCCTAACATTGTTACCTAATGGTCCAAAAATTGTGAGAACGCCGTGACAAAAAGAGCATCAATATGATGACAATGACGTCAATAGTCCTAGTAGGCATATTAATGATATGGGAATGAAGCTTAGGAAACCTCATAGGTAATAGTACAATCTTAGCATGTTCCATCGTTACGTGAAGCCAACTATGCTCTCTTTGTTCCTAGCCTGTCTCCTAAAACAAAGAAAATTAAAATTAAATAAACGTAACCTCTTACCGAAACAAACCAAGGACCATGGTACTAAATTAAGCACCTCTGTCTTTTCCTCCTTCTTAACAACTCCACAATTCTGTTGGCGTTGAATTTTATTTGCCTCTGGTGCAACAACATATCGAATTCATGTGTGTTTGGTTTCACGTTAGAGAGTGTTGTTGGATTCGCGTCAATCCAAACAACTTGTTGTGTTCGTTTGCGGGGCTCATTAACATTATATCCATGTACTGCACGTCCCTCTTGCATTGTTGTTTTGTGGATTACATCGAGAACAAGATGTCAAAACTTCAGGTGAACCAACTGAATCAATTGAGAGAAATCTTTGCGAGATTCGACATGGATTCGGACGGGAGCCTAACGATCTTGGAACTCGCCGCGCTCCTCCGGTCGTTGGGGCTAAAGCCATCAGGGGATCAAATCCATGTGTTGTTGGCCAACATGGACTCAAATGGCAATGGCTTTGTGGAGTTTGATGAGTTGGTGGATGCAATATTGCATGACATAAGTGCAGAGATATTGTTGAACCAAGAAATGCTCTTGGGGGTGTTCAAATGTTTTGACCGTGATGGGAATGGTTACATAACAGCAGCAGAGTTAGCAGGGGCAATGGCCAAAATGGGTCAACCCCTTACGTATAGAGAACTCAGAGAGATGATCACAGAGGCTGACACGGATGGTGATGGGGTCATTAGTTTCAATGAGTTTGCCACTGTTATGGGTAGGTCAGCCTCTGACTTCTTAGGCTTTGCATTGTTGTAACCAGAAGAGAGGTTCCTCTTTGTAAACTCAATTTTGAGGCATTGGAACATGTTTCTGTCCTTGATGATGTTGTGCTATAATGGCTTCACACAAAAAGGAGAGGAATGATTCCTTCACTAACATGTAGATTCTTTTTCTTTAATTTTTCATATTTTGGGGTTGTATGTGTAGCATTTGTTTAGAGGGTTGTTGGGGATATATTATGTGAAAGAGAATTTGAGGGGAATGATCTTGAGTTGAGTAAGAAATGAATTAGAGGAATCAAATATTGATATTTGGTTTTTTTTCCTTACAATACGTGTCCAGAAGATATATTCTTACTTCAGGTACCTTATTAGAGAACTCTTCTTTTCCCCTTGTGGAACATTGGAGGTGTGGAGTTTCAAGTTTCAGAGGAAGAATTTTTCCATTCCACAAAACATAACATTTGTTGAAAATATGCCTAAATATTTAGGGTTTTGAAATCTTATTTTCAAAATAAAACGTTTTCGGATAAAATAGTTTCGAAACCATTTTAACTCTCTATATAGAATTCAATAATAAAAGTTTATGTGATCTTCATAACCTTTCTCTTATTTTAATTTTTTTTTTCTGTCAAAAACCCAACATAAACCAATATTTCTTTATTTATTGGGACTAAAATCATATTTAATTCTATAAAAAAAAAAAAAAAGGCGCATAGATGCACCTTACTTTCGAGAACATATTAGACAAATTCCTAAGACAGTTCATATAATAATCCACTATTGTCTATAACTTTTTATCTGATGTTGATGCAGCCAATTTTTTTTTTTTTTTTTCATTATCTTCTGAACAAATGTCCAGGGCACTGATTACTATAGTTTCCCAAGTTGACATTTCTTGTCAACAACCATCTCTACCTTAAATATATACAATCCGAAGTATGTTTTTGATTTTACCTATACCAAACTTACGCCTATGTTCAGACCAAAGAACTTTAAATACAACAAAGAAACATAAAAGCATTGCTTGTAAGTTTGTAACGGTTTTCAAACTTGAATACTTTTGGATGCTCCTGAACTATGAGATGCTTCAAAACGAGCTGTGAAGCCAACTGTTGTGTGCTTTATTGATCTCTGTCTAACAATATTAACATATTCTGGGTCAGATGTTTGGCCATCATTTCTTATCCACTGTATCATTTGATGGAACATGGGGAAGAACCGCATTTGGATCGAAGCGTAGGCGAAGTATGGAAGGAGTGAAGCAACAAGCACAAGCAAAGTGATGAGCCAGTAGGATGGTGCTGGTGCACAGGCTTCAATCAAGACCTTGTAGGCAGTGGTTGATAGAGAGGGGTCCATGGTTCCATACACCAAGAGGAATATGTACCAAAAGATAATGCCACCCCATATGAATAGATGTTGTATGTAAGTGAAGTAGCTGATGGATAATGCCATTTGGGAATTCACCACCCACACAACACAAGTGTACATGGTGGCACCAAGAACTTCAAGATCAGCAACTTCCCCGGCTTTTCGGAATGCTTGATTCTCCATCGCGTTGATGCAGAAGAAGAAGATTATGGTGGCACTCAAGACTCCGTTGAACGACCAACCGAGGATCCGTTTCCAGCTAAATAGGACATTTTGTACACCTTCTTGGTATAGTAATGGGAACTGAAAAATGAATTCATGAAGAAAGATGTCATGGATGAAAGTAATGGTGTGGTTTGTGTATATAAGGAAACAAATTTCATCAAACAGATTCACAGAATGATGGCATTGAAGAGAAATTGAATATAAAGGGGTGTACCTTGAGGCATAGTCTAGCAGAGACATCCTGATCAAACACTCCCAAGGCAATTACAGGAAGGGAAGTGAAGAATACATTATATAGTGAGAGGTACCAATCATTGTATGCAGCTTGCCCTGAGAACGAGGCATAGATCTCGTAGAAGAAGAGGGTGAAGCCGAAGGCAATGTTCTTGTAAAAGAAGTAGCAGATCTGCCAAATTAAAAAAAGAGGTTAACATATTTCTATTAATTTAAGGAATGTGCAGTAAGGGTAAGAGAAGTATCATAGTTTAAATTTTGGTGATTGTCACAGGAAAATATTTGTCTAGATACAGACAGGGTTGTCTATGAAGTTGAGTGCTAACACCATGCAACACTTTTGCTTCACAAAATATTCATTCCAACCAAGATAGAACCTATGTTTGAAGTGCTGATGTCAATGCAAGATTTCTTGTAACTGAATTGAGCATTGAAATAAGGACAGATTTTGTGTGAATATATATCAAATGAAGTAGCCTATTCCTTAATGTAATGTTTTTAAAGACAAGTTTGTTACCATTGATGAGATTCTTCTGTAACACCAATGTCCATGCACAAGAAGTAAACGCTCTAGAAACCGAAATTGGGCAATGGCAACATCACTTGACATAACTGCCTGAAAAATTTATAGATGCGAAGGAGAAATAAGAATTCAAGATCTAAAAAGAACAAAAAAAAATTATGGGTCGTGATTATAGGAAGGTAAATAAAAAGAAAATTTGTTGTAAGAAGGACATTTCAGACTTACCTGCATTCCTTCAACACCACTGATACCAATCCCAATGTCTGCTTCTTGAAGCATTCCAACATCATTTGCTCCATCACCAATTGCTAGAGTTGTACTACCAGTTTTAATCTTTACTAGTCTAGTAACCTGAAGTATTATAATAGAAATACCTTAACAGATTGAACACAAGAATATCACCATAGGAGGAGATAAGCATATTCACCCTTATTAGTATATTATTTTGCAGTAAATGTTTCTTTGCAACATTGGCTAATAATAAACTTCAAGATAAAATAAAGTTGATTTATTTCAAGTAAGAATATACTTCAATAAATGAAGGGCAACTAGAAAGACTATAAAGTACATGGAAAACTTACAAGTGCTTTCTGCTTGGGAGATGAACGACAGCATATGACAGATGCACAGCCAACAGCAAGTTCAAGAAATAAGTCCTTTACATCATCTTCTAGTGCATAAGTGAGAGACTTCCCATCAATGACAAGAGCTAATGCCTCAGAGTTTTCATCAGATTCAGCAAGTAATTCCTTTCCTTTCGTTAATTGATGAATAACACTTGCCTTAATTGCCTAAAGAACCATAAAGCTTCCATCAAAATCATACATCTAATACCCTTATGTTCATTGGTTAAAAGACTCATTTATTGTATGGTGATATGCCTTTGTGCTCCATTACAATACACATCGCAAAAATATAGTCTTGAAATAAAATAAAATAAAAAGGCTTAAATATATTTTTGGTCCCTGATAAATAACAGAATTTTTGTTTTGGTCCCCAATAAAAAAAATAACTTTTTGGTCCCTAATAAATTTTTATTTTGTTTTTGGTCCCTCAAGCACTATCTAGACAAGAACTGCTATATGTTCTGCTTTCTTTAATCATATCACATGCAGAAATTATTAGAGTTGGGGTTTACCGCTGCAACAGCAGACTTGTCCTCCCCTTTCTCCAGTGATTTGGTTTCTGGAGTGTCTGAACTAATTATAATTTGCTTCATTCCTTGTCTGAGCAAACTACAAGCAAACCTGCAGTCACTTAAAATTATTCAATCAGTGATGTCATATTATAATCTCAAAGGATGTCAAAATATATTGATATACTTTGAACTTACCCAATATTGATTGCTGTCTCCATTTTATCACCCGTCAGAACCCATAGCTTAATTCCTGCCTGTGCTAGCTTGTCAATGCATTCAGGAACCTATATGACACAGACCCATAAGAACACAACATAAAGAACACTTACAAGTTGTTATGACTGATGACAGCATAGAACATGGCTAATTTCAAAGTATACACATATTAACTTGAAAAATGGAAAAGCCACTAGCTCTATTGAATACTCAAGCAGTTTCACTGTGGCATTGAAAGAAAAGAAAGTGGGCCATTGCTTCCCTCTAATGTCTGAAAGAGAAACATTGTTTAACATACCCCATTTTGAAGTTTGTCTTCAACTGCAGTAGCACCTAGAAGAATTAAATCCTTCTCAATCTTTTCTGATATTTCCTCCACAATTTGCTCCCGATCTGCACTCACTAAGTTCTTGGCCTCCATAAATTCTTTATTGAATAGATTGTACTCCTCTTCATCAAGTTCACGATAGGCAAGTATCAAGGTCCTCAAACCAGCATCAGCATATTCATCAATGTGCTGCTTAGTCTTCTCTTCAAACTCCCTTCCATTCCTCGCAAGTCGTTCAAACATGACACTGATAGTAAAAGTCACAAACAAAAGAAACTTATTAATTTGAGCATCTGAAACAGAAAGGAAATGATACTCAGTACTCACATAGTGTATTTAAGATAGCCATGCACTATACTGTATTCACACTTACAAAAGAAAGTAGGTAATGCTTTGTTTCAAAAAGTAGGTAATCAACTAACCATATACCAAGTGTGAACTTCTCCTTAGAAAAGTGTCTTTAGGATTTCAAAGTAATGAACAAGATTACAAACCTGTCTGCTCCTTTGCTAAAGAGTAGCAGTTTCCCCTCCTCATCTCTTACAATTACAGACATTCGCTTTCTTGTACTACTAAACTCTAATATATTCAAAAGTTTGTATGACCTGCAAAAGTGAAATTATATTCTTGTTTTATGCATAACCAACTCTTCAAGTTTCAAATTGCAGATAAATGTAAGATATAGAAAATCAAGCTTACAAATACAAGAACAAAACCTCACCTTTCTGTTGTCTTGCCTGATCTGGGATTGAATTCACGCAGTGAAATAGTTGTCTGTGTCCTTTCATAAAACTCAAACCCGAGTTCTCTGGCTGCAACCACAAAAGCTGCCTCATCAGGTGACTCAGCTTCGTATGAAACTTTACCAATTTCTTCATCAACTTCAGGTAATGCAGTATGGCATACTGCCAACAAGCGCAGAAAGCTCTGGATTACATTGGCGTGAGGTTCATTGATCCAATTTCCATTCATGATCCTTTCATCCATAAAGTTAAAACCTTTAATGGAAGACTTTGGAACATTGCCATCTTCTGTCAACTCTTGATCTATAGGTACTCCTTTTCTCCTGGCTAGAGCTCTCTCAACTTCTGTAACTCCTTGGCCATAGGCAATCCCAGCAATAGAACACTTGATGAATTCCATAGAGTTGCAAGTCAAAGTTCCTGTTTTATCTGAAAGTATAGTATCAACTTGCCCAAGTTCTTCATTCAAATTTGAGGTACGAGCACGTGCTGGCCTGTCAGTTTCCTCATAATACATGTGCAAATCCTGGTTGATGAAAATGCTTTGAAGAACTTTCACAATTTCAATGGAAACATACAAAGAAATCGGAATCAAGTAACTATACAACATAAGTGCAGTCAAGAATTGCAGCATTGCTGCAACTGGTGCTTTCTTTGGATCAAAGTAAATTGTGGTATCATCTGGTCTGAGGTACCATCGCTTCATAACTCCATTTTCAAGGTCCTCCCTGGTTGCAATCCCGAAGAAAATTGAACCAATGAAAGAAATTAAAAATAAGACAAAGAACAGAAAGTAGATGATCTTATCCATCCGTTTCTCAACTGTGCTTCTCTTGGATGGAGGTTCTGTTGAATTCTGCATAACCTTTGTATCATGGCCTGTAAAGATTACCACACCATAGATAAACTCGGTGTTCCTTAGCTTTGAGTCCCTAAGCAGTAGCTGCTGTGGTGAAAGAGGATACAATTGATCTTCAAGCTCCAAACTGCCTACAAACGAGTACAAATTTGCATTTGGATCTTCACATTTGATGATAGCCTTGAAATTTTGATAGTTCGAGTCTTCTTGCAGTTTTGATGTTTCTTCCAGTGCTTGTTTAACTTTTAGATTTGTTTCTCCATCAAGATTCATGGTCTCAACGTAGCAAATTGCATCATCATAGCTTGATGAAAGTAAGATGAGATCGGCAGGGAAAAATTCATCCTTTTCAACCTTTACTATGTCTCCAACTTTCAAATCCTTCCATTTAAAATAGTCAAAAACACCTTCTCCATGATGTACTTTAACCCTTCTGTTATTCATATCTATATCCTGATGAAATCATAATACATTACAGACCCAAGAATAATTAACAGGTGCATCAAAAAAGCAACCAAAAGGATTTTCCAGAAAGAAAAAGTTGACAAAAACCAACACTACACTAGTAGTGTCCCTGCTCTCCGTCACAAAATGAGAAATGCAAACAACACATTTTCTAATAAACTTTTTCTAACACACTTGTTCACCAAAATATATTAGGATTCACAAAATTATGCAAGTCCCACTTCCTATTTAACGATTGTCACACATGATTTCTTGAGTCCCAATAAATTTCAGCCAAAATAAAGAGTGTATTGCTAGCATTACTCATCACAGAATTTCAGTGTATCCTAAGATAAAAAGTATGTACATATTTGAAAAACAAGAGAATCAAAACTATCACCCCCCCCCCCCCCCCCCCCAAATTCCCTCATAACCCTCACCAGAATTTTCCAAAACCAATTCTTAAAATAATACAAAAAATATCTGTGGGGAAAACTGCAGAAGTAATGCATATTCAAAACTTTCAATCAACCATATTAGAGAACAGAACTGCAACTTAACCACAAAATTGAAGCAAAATCAGACACAATCATCACAGAACATTACCTGCTTTTTCCTCCTCCAATCCTCAACAGCCTCTTTCCCCATTGTAGCAGCTACCACAACCACAAGAGGAACAACATTGCTAACAGCCGAGTAAGGAGACACCGGGAAAAAAGACAGAATTGCACAGATAAGGAAGTAAAAATTGGCAACCCTCCTGAATTGCTCAAACAAGGACTTTGGCAGGAAAGTGGCCACTGTATACTTAGTAGTACTCACATAATTGTCACCATAACTCACAAGACTCGCCTCGCAGCGTTCTGCTTCGTTGCAGTACACTATCCTTGAGAATCCAGGACCCCCTATGAGTGAATGCTCCCCTTTGAATGAAGCTTTCCCACAAGAGAATGCATGGATTCTGCTGAAGTGGCGCCTCTTCCTTCTATTACCACCCATAATTGCAACAACTTTGCTACTCCAAAAGCTTACAACAACTTAAAGTACAAAATTACAAATTACAATACATTACAACCTTGCATAATTGCATAATTCTCCTCTTAAATAAGCTCCACAAACTAGAAAATCCTCCAAAAAGACCAGATTTGCAAGGATCAACTAGTTTTGTTCACTTGATCCCAAGGCAGCACCAACACAGTCACTGTAGATAGTAAGGCCAGGAAAGAAAGAAAACATGGCATTATTGAACCAATAAAATTAAAAGAAAAGGGCAATTTTTGTTAGAAAAGAAGTTGATTATGTACAAGGTAAGAGATATATGTAAGTTGTTGAACCAAAAATGCACCTGTCCTATAATGATTGAAGCAGAAAAGGACAAGCTGAAATCCATGTCAAGATATTATGGAGGCCAGAAAGAATATATCACTGTGCAGTGTTTGTTCAGAATTGAAAAGAAGAACTTTCTAGTGAAACTATAACAGAAGCAGCATGGAAAATGTTGTTTGTTTCATTGGGTTGGTAGAAGCTGAAATCAGACACTGGTATCTCAGTTTGACTTGTAGCTAAGAACGAAGAAAAGACTTAAAACGTGCACATGGTGTTATTGGGTCTTCCCTGGTAATGAGTTCAAAGTTCAAACACTCAACGACTTCGATAAATATAATGCGGGTCTTGCAAATTAATTAAAAAGAATTAAATTATTTCTGAAAAAAAAAATTAAATTATTTATTAAATAAATTTTTATATTTCACAAATTAAATATTAAAATCTTTTAACACTTTTGATACTATAAATATTTTTTTAATACTTTTTTTAATTTTATTTGTTTGACTAATGTCACTATTTAGTATTTTTCATATGTTATTATCTATTTTTTCCTGTAACTTTCTTTAATATTATGTTTGGAAGAAATAAAAAAAATAAGGGGAATATAAATAAAAAAAAATAGAGTAAAAAAAAAAGATCTATCGTTTGGATGAATAAAAATAAGAAAAAAAAATGTCTTCAACTGTCTAAATGAATAGAAGAAAGAGTGAAAAAAAATTATATAAAAAAAAAAGTGTTATATATTAATTAAAATATTAAATTTAATTTAAAAAGTAGCTTTGGTTTGGTGGTAGTTTCCCTTGCAGTAAAAAAAAAAATTAACCCCAAAAATTTAAAAATTTTATTCTATTTTTTTTTCTTAACATAAATTTATTTATTATTTTCTATTTTAAGTTACAACAAATTTAATTAATTTTTTAAAAATACTAAGAAAATAAGTAAGAGGCTTTCCGCTCACTTTCACACTAATTTAGAGAAAAGTTTTCTTTTTTTAATTACCCAAAAAAAATTCATTCTTCTCATTTTTTTTTCCTTTCAAATAGAGAACAAAGAAATGATATTTTTATCTTATTTTTTTTATTTCCTTTCCTTCTATTTTTTCGAGTGGAATAATAAGTACATATTTTTATGACAGGGCTTTATAAAAGTATTCTTTTTAAAGCTTTTTCGTAAAGTTGTCAAAAGCTTGAGGAAAAAACGCACTAAAATATGAAATAAAATGGCTGAGAAATTCATTACAGAACCAATAGCAACTGGAAGTCTGGAACATCGTCTTGAAAAAATTCTAAACCAAATTAAATGCTGACCAGAAAGTTTGTTAGAACATTACCACTCTCCGAATGTAACCAAGGCTTCTAGAAATTCGGTTGCCTAAAATAAAAAAAACATGGCATAAAAGTACTTCATGAAAAATATGTAAAAGTAGGAGTATTTGACAATTGCACCCAATCAAAACCATTCTTAACTATTAAATACATTAAAATTAATATTAAATAAAAATAAAAAGATACATTTTTTTATTTAATTGTGTTTGACTTTTAATTATCATGTTTAAAATCAAACCAAATTAAATTAAATTACAAATATATTAAACTTATATTAATTTCTCCATAAGAAATACTAGTAATATATTCTTTTGAACACACTCTACTATTAGTTAAAATTTATCGAAAAATATAAAATTTGGTAGGTCTCACTTCTTATTTAATAAGTTTTACTTATAATTTCATAGTTTTTAATAAATTTTAATCGATAATAAAGAGTTATTAGAAAAAGTATATTTAGGAGTACGTTGTGTTTTTTTTTTTTTTTTGACATAAATGTTGGAAGTACGTTGTTAACACTCCTATTTTTGTATTTCATTTTAAATGAACATTAATCTAAAAGTCATTGTATTGTTCAATTTATTATGAACATGTATTTGTACTTTTGAAATTTTATTTTCAAATGAACATTAATCTAAAAGTCATTGTATTTTTCAATTTATTATGAACATGTATTTGTACTTTTGAAAATTTATTTTCAAATGAACATTAATCTAAAAGTCATTGTATTGTTCAATTTATTATGAACACGTATTTGTACTTTTGAAAATTAAATTATTTTGACTTGTAATTTCTAATTTAAACCATGTTCTAATTTATGATAAGATTTAATACTTTGAACAGTTTTTTTGCATTTATTATTTATTTGACTTTTTATTTCATAAATGTTGTATTTTCAATGAAAAAATAGTCACCTTATGTATATTCAGCAAAAAAAAATAGTCACCTTATGTATTGGTTTAAGACTTTACTCTTATTGCAGTTAAAAAAAAAAAAGAATTTACTCTTATTCTAATTAATTAAACTTCATTTGTTTTATTGATTAAAAATCGAAGTGTTGTTCTCCAAAAAATTGAAAAAAAAAATAAAATCAAATAAAATTAATCGATTTAATCCAAACTATAATTATAAAAGATATTGATTTTAGTTTCAATTGAAGTTAGGTAACAAACAAAGACAAACTAAAGAAGGTCTAAATCTAAATATAGCAGAAGTCCAAGAAAATAATGAAGAGGTAAATGCCCCGAGGAAAAAGGGTCAAAGAGGGCCCTTCACATGCTCGATTATTAAGCTATTGTGATTGTATTTTAGGTTGGTAGAATGATCTTTGATTATATTTTTCATTATTAAATAAAATTTATATGAACTTCATTAAATAATTTATACTTAATCAACATAAAATTTTATCTAATAAAAAAAATCAAAGAATACGTTAATAATATTTTCTTTTCGTAGTTTATTCAATTAGATTCTATTTCTAATCAACCCAAAGGTTGGCGCAGTGAAGTAAGGTCTCGTTGCGTTCACATGTTGGGGAACGATCCATTTAACGGAAGAACTGGTGTTCGATTTTCTCCGTGTGTAAAATTCTCTTGGGCCAGCGACAGCCACACATCGCAAGCAAGATTAGTCTCTGACCCTGCGTTCACATGTTGGGGAACAATCCATTTAGCGGGAGAATCTATGTTTGATTCCCTCCGTGTGCAAAATTCTCTTAGGCTAGCGGCAGCTACACACCACAAGCGGGATTAGTTTCTGACCCAGTGGGTTGGGGGACACTCATGGTCTATGACCCAGGATCAAAAAAATTCTATTTCTAATCTTTTTTTATACAAAAATACTATTTTTTAATATTAAATTCAAATTTGATATACTCAATACAAATTCCTACACCAACACCTATGAATGAATCAGTAATTAGGGTTATTCAAGAACACCAATGAGTAGCCTGTTATTAGCAATAAGGGACCCTGATCTAACACCTAATTAATTATAAGCATATTATTAAGATATTTAAACCTTTAATTATGAGAAAAGGTAACGGTAACTTTTTAATGATTTAATAAAAAAATTAAAATAAAAATAATAATTGTGCATCCATTGGTATAGTGCAAGAGGTATGTCTATTGATAATATGATTATTTCATTTGAAGTCACTGATTGATTCCGAAAATCATTCAGAATCATCAAATAACAAATGTTTTTGTCAACCGCAAAATTGGAGCCTATTTTATTATTATTATCGATAAAATAGCCGTCCTCGTCCGGGCATAGCGACAGTAAATTAGAAAGTTTAAAGTTAAAAAAAAATCATAATAGTAATGCTATTTTTTTTTTTATAAATTACATATATTTTTTATAAAAATAATCCTACTCGAATCAAATAAAATTATTATAGTAATGAACGACAATATTCTCCGTCAACTCGTTTAAAAACTATCTAAATAAATTCTTAAAATAATGCTTTTTTTTTTTTACTGCAAAATAATGTTTACTCGATCTGTCATGTTAACAATTTCTTCTTCGATTTATGATTATATATATTTTTCTGAAACCAATTACGTAAAACGTGTCGATTCACTTGATGTGCATGTAGCTTTTCTCCTCTCTCTCTCATACACACACACATCTTTTATTTTACTTTTTTACTTTGTAACACGAATTATGCTAATTCATATATAACAGTGTTCTGTAATTTTCTTTTCGATGAGTGTTAGCAACACACTTTCTAACCAGGAGCGGAGTCAGACTTGGCTTTTAGGGGGCTAATGAAAAAAAGATATTTGATAAATATATACATTATTTTTATAGAAATTATTTATAATTTAATAATTCAAAACGTTAATTGTTTTTATAGAAAACATGATTTAAGTCTTAAGATAGGAAACATACAAATTAAACTAAAAAAAATACTTGTTAATTATTTTATTACTATTTCCTTAAAAAACATTTTATTATTATTGTTTAAGGATTTTCAATTCACAAATCATAACCTACTGAATATAGTTCTGTCAAAAAAAAAAATACTACTAAATATAATTTATTTCCATATTTAATTAATATACATGTAAACATATAAAAAAATTAATATACTAATTAATCAAGAATGGTATATATATGTGTGTGGGTTGCATTTTTATGACTATTGAATAGAATAATATAGAATATTAGGAGCTACAGGATATTAGGATTTAATTTTATTATTTTTTTAATATGATGAAGTTAACAAAGAAAGAGTCAGGCTGAGAAAAAGATCCACAACAATCAACCGGCGTTTAAGAAAATCTGAAATAGAAAACGCAAGCTCATTATTCAATAATGAAAAATTGACAAAATATAATACTTAATAACTAAAAACTATATATTATTTTTATAATTTTTAAAAAGTCAGGGGGCGCCAAAGGCCCCCTAAGCTCTCAAATAGTTTCGTCCCTATTTATAACATACTCCTTCCAACACACATTCTATCATTGATTAAAATTTATTAAAAACTACATAATCAGGAGAGAGAGAGTCATTAAATAAACTCATAAAAATTTATGATTTCCAATAAATTTTAATCGAGAGTGTGTTCAAAAAAGTGTGATAGAGAGAGTGTATTGCTAATATTTCTCTTTTCATGAATTATATAAATCATAGAGAAAACTCTAATTTTTTTTCATATATGATAGACTTTAAAGATCAAAACGCAACTTTGCATGGTTCTAGCAATGGCAAATGGCAAATGGCAAATGGCAGGCAATTTTGTAAAGAAAAATGTCCCCATCTGCGGCTCTCGCCTTGCGTTCGTTGCCTTAGATGATAAGGAAATTTTAAAATAAACGATAAGAGTGAATGGTACAAAATTGTCTATAATAGATATTAGTCTGGTTTGATTACCATTACCTTGTCACTTTCACGACATGACGATGAGCAATACTAAAAAGAGGGGTAAGAAAACACATTTAATCGATGGATACGTATTACGTAGATGGCTTTAAAAAAGAACAATTGAAGCAAGACTATCCCACTTTCATTCCCCACTTATTTCAGTGCCATGCCAACTACATTGACACTTCCATCGTCTTTTGCAAAGTTTGAATCGGCCAAGAAGCTTAACACAATGGAAAAATGGATTTGTGGAAAAAGAAATGTCAAAATGGGATTTTAAGAGAAGTGTGAGATAAAAGAGATGATGTGCTGAAAAACAAAATAGAGAAAATGAATTATAAAAAGATATTACATAAAAAAATGTGTAAATATAACTCTTTTACTTAAATTAGCATAATGCTATGCTACCTCAAAATAGGATTTGGATCCTCTCCTGTTTACTGTTAACAGGAGAGGTCCTGTTTGATAAATTTTAGCTATTTATTAGTTTAAAACTTAATCTACGGCTGAAATAAAAATCAACTAAAACTCATCCTATCACTTTTTTTGCTTATGAAATCTGAATTGCAATTGCATGATTCAATAACATCCAAAGGTACATCGTATTGTAGTGCTATGTTGGCAAACTACAAATGTGGGGGCATAGAATATGGATAAATGGGTTTGCCAAAAGATCATCCAATCTCCACACTGCACATTTTCATCGATGTTTCTCTTCAAAAAAATGAGAAAAAGATGGCTGAAATTTTATCAAACAGGACCTCTTCTGTTAACCTAAACAGGAAAGGATCCAAATCCCTCAAAATAGAAGTGGGATAAAAGAGTGGTACACGGGAACAGAAATGATAGAATTCCATTGTTTCTCGGTGAATGACATAACATTTTAAATCTTTGAATACTTTTTTTTTCTTGAATGCTTTCTGAATTCTAACTTTATGCAAACCGTAAACGGGTTTGGCTAAAGTGGAGTTGGGTTTGGTGAGGCACAGGTGAAAATGTGTGTTTTTACCTGCTGCAGCAGGTTAGTCACCAATTTTTAACCTGCTGTAGCAGGTTAGCCATTAGGAGAAAAAAAAATATTTTATTTAAAAAATGAAATTATATAAAATTATTATAATAAAAATTTTCTCTTTTTTTAAAAAAGTGAAAACCACCGGTGGTACTTAAACAAATTACCTACTATGTAAAATTATTATAATAAAAATTAGAATAAAAATTTTCTCTTTTTTTTTTTTTTAAAAAGTGAGAACTACCAGTGGTACTTGAACAAATTACCTACTATAATAGGTTGGTTAACCGGGAGAAAAAAATCATTTTTTTATTGAATGAAATTATATAAAAATTATTAAAAAATATATTTTTCAGGTGGAGCATAAGAGAAATAAAAAAATGATTTTTTTCTTCCGGTTAACCAACCTATTATAGTAGGTAATTTGTTCAAGCACCACTGGTGGTTCCCACTTTTTTCCGGATGTTCCCAATTTTTTAAAAAAAGAGAAAATTTTTATTATAATAATTTTATATAATTTCATTTTTTAAATAAAATATTTGTTTTTCTCCTAATGGCTAACCTGCTACAGCAGGTTAAAAATTGGTGACTAACCTGCTGCAACAGGTAAAGACACACATTTCCACCGGTGCCTCACCAAACCCAACTCCACTTTAGCCAAACCCAACCGTAAACTATGACACGAGTCTTTTTAGATGACCCTTCCTAATGTAATTTTTTTTTGTCCTGTGTCAGAGACCACGGGTATTCCTCAATTAATTGGGTCAAAGATTAATCCCCCTTATATTGTGTGGCTGTCGCTGGCTTAAGAAAATTATACACAAGGAGGAAATAGAACATAGGTTCTTCTTCTTCTTCTTCTTGATCACAATAGTCTGAATCAATATTTTAAAATTCAGTCTTGATTTCTCAGTATTAAATTACTAATAAAAAGAAAATAGACATAAATAAAAACAAGGGTGTTGCAATTTATCGTTACACACTGTAAATGTTGATCTTTTATATTTGTTAGGTAAAAAGCAGTAGATACATTAAAATAAATAAACTCTTTTTAATGGATTCTAATCATAAAAGGTAAATTTTGTAATTTTTTTATCCATAATTTATATAAAGATATCTAAACATTCTATTTACCTAAATCAAATTAAATTTCATGTACTGAATGTAAAACAACTTTTTTCCAAATTAGTAATTTTTAGGAAAAATATAAAAATAGGTTATTAACGAGTGATGTACAATTAATTGTTAAAAAATGAACCCATAAGATCAACCATAGAACTAAAAAAGGAAAGTCATATTTAGCTAATAGTTGTTTACCACGTTCATGGTCTTCAAGCCTTGCTACTCCAATATATATGGGATCCAACCATACTCTGAAATCAATTCATTCAAGAGAAGTGCAAGAAATAGTGTGCGATAAACAAAAATAAAAGAATAATATGAAGTTCACAATAATCACTATATTTTTCTCTTTATTTCTAGCTGACTTTGGTTTTGCTCAACCAGGGAATCTTGACATATCAAGATTTGGAGGAAAACCAAATGCAGATATAGCCCAGGTATCAACATGTGACATTGAACAAGAAAAGGAATTGATTTCACCATTTGACAAAGAAGTTTAGGCGTAGTGTCAAAGGGTAGAAACTTTTTAATTATTATTACTTCTTAGGTTTTAACTGATTTGTGATTTGCACATTTTGAAGGCTTTGTTAAGCGCTTGGACTGAAGCATGTGCATCAACAACTGCTGTCAAAATTGTTATTCCAGCTGGCACATACCAGATGGGCGCAGTAGACGTCAAGGGTCCTTGCAAGGCTCCTATTGAAATACAAGTTGATGGCACAATTCAAGCACCTGCAAACCCAGCTGACCTTAAGGGGGCTGATCAATGGTTCAAGATTCAACATGTTAATTCTTTGACCCTGTCAGGTCAAGGAGTTTTTGATGGTCAAGGTCCAAATGCTTGGAAACTAAATAATTGTCATCAAACCAAGGACTGCAAGATGCATTGCATGGTAAATAAATATTAATATTGAAATTAAAAAAAAAGGTAACATATTTTGTTCCTTTATCAAACATAAATTAATTGCCTTTTATTTTTTTCTTCAAATGCCAACAGAATTTCGGTTTTAATTTCCTCAATAATACAATTGTTCGTGACCTTACCTCCAAGGATAGCAAAAACTTTCATGTCAATGTTTTGGGGTGCAACAATTTCACATTTGACGGGTTTAAAGTTAATGCCCCACACGACAGCCCCAACACCGATGGGATCCACATTGGAAGATCCACTGATGTGAAGATTCTTAATACAAACATTGCTACGGGAGATGACTGTGTCTCATTGGGTGACGGTTGCAAAAATATAACTGTGCAAAATGTGAATTGTGGACCTGGTCATGGCATTAGTGTTGGAAGCCTTGGAAGGTATGAAATTGAAGAACCTGTTGCAGGTCTTCTAGTTAAGAATTGCACAATAACTGGAACTAGCAATGGTGTTAGGATTAAGACTTGGCCTGACACACCAATAACAATTACAATTACTGATATGCATTTTGAAGATCTTACCATGGATAATGTTACAAACCCTATCCTCATAGACCAAGAGTATTGTCCATGGAACCAGTGCTCCAAGAAGGTATTTAATTCCTTATCCATTAATGTATAGGCTAATGATATTATTTGACTGACTAAATAGTCCATCTACTAAGGATATTTAAAAGACTGATTTTTATTCCATTTCTTGTTCTTCTGATGACTTAGAATCCGTCAAAAATCAAGATAAGTAATGTTTCCTTCAAGAACATTAAGGGCACTTCTGGAAGTCAAGAAGGAGTGATTCTTTTTTGTAGCAGTGGTGTCCCATGTGAAGGTGTAGAGCTGGCTGATATTGATCTCACATTCAATGGAGCTCCAGCAACGGCTAATTGTACAAATGTGAAGCCTGTCATAACAGGAAAAGCTCCTACTTGCGCAGCTTAGAATGAGAAACTACAACAATGCCCACTTTTTTTCTTTCATAATATGCTTGTACTTTAATTCCTTTCAAGAGTAGGCAAGCCATCCCAATTAAATGAGGAGATGTTTAGTAGTTGTAGTCCCTTCTGAATAAATACTTCAACATCATTATGGTATAACAATGATCATATATGTAATGCTTATTGAATAACAAAGGATATTTTCTTTATTCTTATCATTAATGACCTTGTAATATGTTCCAAATTCATACAAAAGTCTGGAATTTTAGAAAGTTCCATGGAATGATACAAAATATAGGTGCAAAACACGTAAATGCTATGACTATTTCTTCTTATTGATGCATTACATTTACCATTAGTATCAGAATAAGACTAGATGACCATTTTTTCACCAGTGAATCAATTCAAGTAACCTACTAGATTGGTTACACAACTAAACTTGTGTGAACTTAAAGTAAATAAGCTTTAACCAATGTGAAATATTTATTTAAAATCTATGAGTGAGAATCTTACCTAAGACTTAATCTCTAATTAAATTAATACATTATACTCATTTTGTGGTTATGTTACGATAATGATGGTGGCTAGAAGATGTTAACACCAATACTATAATGGAAGGAATTATTTAAAACTAAGTTTTTTTAGTTTGGGCAAAATTAGAAAATAAATTGTTAAACTTTGATAATGCGTAATAAGGAAGCTACAAGATTTAAAATGATTAAAAAAAATTACAATAAAAAAGTGTTGCATTCTTTATCTAATTATGTACTTCATTTCGGAAAATTTTTATGAGCACTCCGTATCATATTGAGAAATCATCACTCCTTTATATCTTCTAATAAAATGTCAAGAGATTGCACAGTACTTGTAAAAATAACATTGTTTTTTATAAAAAGATATAAAAAAGGTGTTTTTTTTCTTTTTACAGATTTTAATAAAGTTCAACGATATTTTTAGACACTTCAAGAAACTCAGGGACTAACTCACATCAACCAAATCTAAGGACAAAGTTTTGCGAACACAATCACTACATTAATATATATGTACTTTTATTAACCCAATTGGGTTTCGAGTGTTCGAAAAGCACTAGACCAAATGGATTTGACTTTCAAGTTATTGAAGTTTTTTTATCAATTATTGATGGGAATTTCTTCAAATTAGTATCAAGTTTCATTGCAATGGAAATCTTGTAAAAGGTTAACGCAACTACTGTGTTATGCTAATTTCATAGGTTTACTATGTACACAATAATGTTGAATTCAAATCCATTTATCTGATTAGTTGCATGTATAGTTATCTAAGCTTTTAGTGAATAGGTTACGAAAAATCATGAAAGAGATTATATTGGAATCTCAATTTTCATTTATTGAAGAAATGCGTTTTCTTCATTATTACTTGTTGCTAATGAATTTATCAAGAAAGCCAAAAGAGAGAAGATGTGCATGTTATATAAAGTAGATTTCGAGAATGCATAAGACATGGCTAGCTAGAAATGTCTAGATTACTACATGGAAAGAGTGGATGAAGAAGTGTCAAAACCTAACTAAAATATTAATATCGATTGATGGAAACTCTATAGAAGAACTCAAGTCTAGTATAAGATTGTTATAGGGTAGTGTTTTTATACTTGGGTAGTCCTAGTACACCTTAGACACCCATCTCCCAAAGAGTGGTTCCCGACTCAACGCGGGAAATTGTAATGCTAAAAAAGGGAAACTTGCAAGAGATATATAAGATATACAATAATCACAGAAGATATGGCACAATATCACCTTGTCTTAGATCCTCTCCCTAAACCCACTCTAGAAGATTAGGTAACCTACTATTTCCCTAAATAAGATATGCTCACTTGTGCTATATAAGTGGGCAAAACAGTAACCTAATTTTAATACTCATATACACTTACTTCCTTGAGCACCTCCTTGACTTGAGCGTCAAATTTGTCTTTGTTGGTGCTCCCTGCTATCAACAGAGCAAGAAAGAAGATATGCATCCAAAGCTTTTGTAGAACTTAGCCTCCAAGACACTTTTAAAAAGTTTTGTTCAACGGATTTCATAGAAAACTAGCATCCATTGGTTTTTACACATAACTAAAGCTTTTTATCGTCCAATTTGATCACGCGTTTAAGCTCTTTGTTCTATACGTTTGTTTGTTAAGGTTTCATGCTTTAAGTTCTATTCTTGTATAAGCTTACTTGATATTCTCTTTGCATTGAAAATGCTCTAACGTTTAAATATCTTATCATTTAATGAAAAATAGGATATTCTAAGTATAAGTACAACCATCGATCAAAAGCAAAATGGATGTCAGGGCATAGTACTAGGTGAGTGAACAAAAGAAGGAATGGTCAGAAAAGCAACTCTGCTCGTCAGAAGTTGGTAGCCCCTTTTTGGAGAAGTAACATGAAAGAGCTCTCCATACATTAAATGAAGAATCAAAATGGAAGAAGATAAAGCTCATTTGCTCTCAACGTTCATCTCATGAAGAGCAAACCAGAGCAAGACTTGAAGAGAAGAAAACAAGTTATGCTGAACGAACTCTTGAATCTTTCTCTTTGCTCTGAATATTGCTTTCGTTGGATGAAAGTTCCTACAAGTTCTTAAATAGTTTTACTCTATGCTTTGTAAAGTTATTTATACCTAATCCAAATTAAACATTTTTAAAAAGACCAAACTGAATCATTTTAAAAATTAAGGGATCAAATTGAATTGTTTATTATTAGTGAGATGAAATCAAATAAAATAATAAATAGCAGGATCAAATCAGTAATTAAGCAAAGATTTATCGTGTAGAATATCATATTATCTCTACTATCAAAAAAGTCTGTAAAAATACAAAAAGTTTCTCATTCTAGGTACACCTAATTTCTTAGTCACCCTATGTCAGACTGATATTGACTTGAGTAATGAAATCTATGTAAGCAGCCCCTCCATTGCCTTCCCAACTAGAAGCCAAGGCATTGCAATATTCAGGATAGATCTAGTGGATTTAGATAACATTATGAAGGACATGTATATATATATATATATATATATATATATATATATATATATATATATATATATATATATATATATATATTGAAAATATTTTAAAATTGATTTTCTTTTTTGCAAAATATAATGGGTTAATTAAGTTTTTAGTCCCTAAACTTTTTCAAAATTCGGTTTTTAGTTCCTAAACTTTAGTTTGACTGGTCAAGGTCCCTAAACTTTTTAAAAATTCAGTTTTTAGTCCTTGAGCAAAATTTTGACAGGTCAAAGTCCTTAAACTTTTTAAAAATTCGATTTTTAGTCCCTAAACTTTTTAAAAATTCAATTTTTAGTCCCTGAATAAATGAGATTTCAGGGACTAAAAACCGAATTTTTAAAAAGTTTAGGGACTAAAAACTGAATTTTTAAAAAGTTTAGGGACCTTGACCGGTCAAACTAAAGTTTAGGGACTAAAAACCGAATTTTTAAAAAGTTTGGAACCTTGACCTGTTAAACTAAAGTTTAGGGACTAAAAACTTAGTTAACCCAAATATAATATGTACTAAAATATGAGGAGGACATACATTGAAAATTTCTAGTTTTAAAAGCATTAAAAGATAATATGATTAATTACATATTATTTTATTAATGTCTTGACCTAATGTTGATAAATTACAAATATATTGATGCAAACTTTAAAAAAAATGATTTATTGTATAAAATTTGAAAAATTTAAATTTAATATGATGAAATTAACAATAATTGATCATTACACATTCTAAATGTTGATATTTTATATTTGTTAGGTAACAAGCGAGTAGGTACCTTAAAATAAATAAACTCTTTTTAATGGATTTTAATCATAAAAGGTAAATTTTGTATATTTTTTTATCCATAATTTATATAAAGATATCTAAACATTCTATTTTGCTAAATCAAATTAAATTTCATGTACTGAATGTAAAACAACTTTTTTCCAAATTAGTAATTTTTAGGAAAAATATAAAAATAGGTTATTAACGAGTGATGTACAATTAATTGTTAAAAAATGAACCCATAAGATCAACCATAGAACTAAAAAAGGAAAGTCATATTTAGCTAATAGTTGTTTACCACGTTCATGGTCTTCAAGCCTTGCTACTCCAATATATATGGGATCCAACCATACTCTGAAATCAATTCATTCAAGAGAAGTGCAAGAAATAGTGTGCGATAAACAAAAATAAAAGAATAATATGAAGTTCACAATAATCACTATATTTTTCTCTTTATTTCTAGCTGACTTTGGTTTTGCTCAACCAGGGAATCTTGACATATCAAGATTTGGAGGAAAACCAAATGCAGATATAGCCCAGGTATCAACATGTGACATTGAACAAGAAAAGGAATTGATTTCACCATTTGACAAAGAAGTTTAGGCGTAGTGTCAAAGGGTAGAAACTTTTTAATTATTATTACTTCTTAGGTTTTAACTGATTTGTGATTTGCACATTTTGAAGGCTTTGTTAAGCGCTTGGACTGAAGCATGTGCATCAACAACTGCTGTCAAAATTGTTATTCCAGCTGGCACATACCAGATGGGCGCAGTAGACGTCAAGGGTCCTTGCAAGGCTCCTATTGAAATACAAGTTGATGGCACAATTCAAGCACCTGCAAACCCAGCTGACCTTAAGGGGGCTGATCAATGGTTCAAGATTCAACATGTTAATTCTTTGACCCTGTCAGGTCAAGGAGTTTTTGATGGTCAAGGTCCAAATGCTTGGAAACTAAATAATTGTCATCAAACCAAGGACTGCAAGATGCATTGCATGGTAAATAAATATTAATATTGAAATTAAAAAAAAAGGTAACATATTTTGTTCCTTTATCAAACATAAATTAATTGCCTTTTATTTTTTTCTTCAAATGCCAACAGAATTTCGGTTTTAATTTCCTCAATAATACAATTGTTCGTGACCTTACCTCCAAGGATAGCAAAAACTTTCATGTCAATGTTTTGGGGTGCAACAATTTCACATTTGACGGGTTTAAAGTTAATGCCCCACACGACAGCCCCAACACCGATGGGATCCACATTGGAAGATCCACTGATGTGAAGATTCTTAATACAAACATTGCTACGGGAGATGACTGTGTCTCATTGGGTGACGGTTGCAAAAATATAACTGTGCAAAATGTGAATTGTGGACCTGGTCATGGCATTAGTGTTGGAAGCCTTGGAAGGTATGAAATTGAAGAACCTGTTGCAGGTCTTCTAGTTAAGAATTGCACAATAACTGGAACTAGCAATGGTGTTAGGATTAAGACTTGGCCTGACACACCAATAACAATTACAATTACTGATATGCATTTTGAAGATCTTACCATGGATAATGTTACAAACCCTATCCTCATAGACCAAGAGTATTGTCCATGGAACCAGTGCTCCAAGAAGGTATTTAATTCCTTATCCATTAATGTATAGGCTAATGATATTATTTGACTGACTAAATAGTCCATCTACTAAGGATATTTAAAAGACTGATTTTTATTCCATTTCTTGTTCTTCTGATGACTTAGAATCCGTCAAAAATCAAGATAAGTAATGTTTCCTTCAAGAACATTAAGGGCACTTCTGGAAGTCAAGAAGGAGTGATTCTTTTTTGTAGCAGTGGTGTCCCATGTGAAGGTGTAGAGCTGGCTGATATTGATCTCACATTCAATGGAGCTCCAGCAACGGCTAATTGTACAAATGTGAAGCCTGTCATAACAGGAAAAGCTCCTACTTGCGCAGCTTAGAATGAGAAACTACAACAATGCCCACTTTTTTTCTTTCATAATATGCTTGTACTTTAATTCCTTTCAAGAGTAGGCAAGCCATCCCAATTAAATGAGGAGATGTTTAGTAGTTGTAGTCCCTTCTGAATAAATACTTCAACATCATTATGGTATAACAATGATCATATATGTAATGCTTATTGAATAACAAAGGATATTTTCTTTATTCTTATCATTAATGACCTTGTAATATGTTCCAAATTCATACAAAAGTCTGGAATTTTAGAAAGTTCCTTGGAATGATATAAAATATAGGTGCAAATCATGTAAATGCTATTCCATCCATATACATACAAAACGTCTTACTGAAGACAAGTTAATCCTTCTAAGGAAAAAGACTTAGAATGGACTCTGTAAAGGAGTGATTAATGTCTAAGTGTGGCATCCAAGATGACTTAAGCATCCAATGGACATATCATCCAAAGGATACTTAGTCACTGCATGTGCATGTCATGTGTTGTATAGCGTCCAACATATGGACAATTACCCAATTAGAGATCCTCTAACATCGCATCTTTTTTGGTACAGTCTAATACTGAGTGTAGGGTACAGAGATGACTGCTCTGAGTCGTAGGTTTTTCCCTTTTATGTATTTAATATGGGTAGGCCTAGGATTCAGAAATTTTGTACTTAGTCAATTGTCTATTTTACATTTGATGTTTTTACTATTTATGTACTTGGGGTTGTACATGACATCTAATCATTTATGACACTTCTAAACTATTTACTCTTAGATACTTATTTATATATTTTGGTGGCCACGGAGGCACACCTTATTTATATTCTCGTTATGTTTTATTTTAAGACATATGGTTTATTTCGAGATGAATGAATGCCTGATGTTTAAACGTTGTTGTATGCGAAAATGAAGTACTAAGGACCTTAAAAAAAGTTTTAAATTTTCTACCAATTTTACTTAAACATTTATCTTCTTATTATAGAGTTTACAAAATTGAATGAATTAACATGTTTTATTAAATTAAAATGAGTTAAATGTCATTTACATGTAAATCCAAATTTAGGGTGTTACAATTTTTAAACATTATTATCATAAACTGCATATGAAAGTTCTGATACTAATGAATGATTAAACGAAATTACAATATATTATATTATGAGGTATTGACTATTGAGATTTGGTATTAGAATTTGAAGAAAGATATATAATAAATGGGGATGAATACTTTTTTTTTGGATAAAAAGAGAGGCATGCTAAGGCATAACAATAAGAGTTAGAATTCCAACTCTGTTGGCACTCCAACTACTACTAATGACTACAACACACCCCAAAATTTTATTAAATGGGGATGAACATTTTATTTTAGTGAATTTTCAGTTTATATCTATATATAAATATGAATTTATTAATATAGAAAATATGAATAAAATATAACAAATGAAATTGTACACTTCACTCATTGGATGAAAAAAAAAAACCTTGAAATCATGTTAACACCTTAGAAAAATTATACTATATTATAATTTTAAAACATTTTAAATTTATTTTATAATAATTTAATATAAATATATTTACTATTTCTTAATATCTCCTACTTAATTAATTTATTGAAAGTTTTCTTTTATCTACTAAAATTTGAATTCTCTTTTTAATAATTAATTTAGATTTAATTATAATATCAAAAATCAATTTTGAATTAATTATTTGTTTTAATCTTTGATATGATATTTAAAATTTAAAATATTACATAATATAGGCAACTCGTTATTTTTTCTTCTTATTTTTACACATTAGTATCTATATCTAAATTGATTAATATAAAAAATGAATATGAATAAAATGTAATACACAAGAATGGAAAATTTCACAAAATCACCTTAATATATCAATTACTATAAAAATTATATTTTGTTAAAATATTAGTATCTTTTTATATATAATTCATTGTTTTAGTATTTTTAGTATGAATGTATTTTTTTCTCACCCAACTAATTTATTGAAGACTTTTATTCAAACAAATATAAATTTTTTACATAATTATTTTATATTTAGTGACATATAAGAAAAAAATCAAATTGGGCTTAAATATATTTTTAGTCCATGTAATATACTCGTTTTATGCTCTTGGTCCCTATAATATACTCATTTTATGCTTTTAGTCACTATAAAAAAAAATTTAGTCCTTATAAAATTATAAACTTTTGATATTGGTCCCTATAAAATTGTAAACTTTTGATATTGGTCTCTCTTATATTAGAATATATTTATTTTAGTCTCTATTATTTAAGAAATTCAAGTATATTCTCCAATATATTGCTGACACGTCATTAGTGAATAGTTACAAGAACTAAAACCATTAAATAAAATCTTGCCTCTTTTCGTGTTCTTTTTTTTAAGCATTTAGAAATTTATATAATTGATCTAATTTATTATGTTGTGGTTGAAGAAATGGGATAGTGGAGCAAGGGGAATGAAAGTGGCAAATTCCTTGGAGAAGGAATTGGTTTGAGTGGGAAAGGCCACTGACAGAATCTTTGAGGCAAGAAATAGAGGCTGTTAACCTAAGTGAATCTAAGGAGGATAAATTAATTTGGAAAGGAGACATTTCAAGTTTGTTTTTAGTTAGATCAGCATACAGTTTTCTGTCAAAGAATTTGCAAGGTGTGGATCAAGAGGCGAAACGACTTTTTAGTGAGTTGTGGTCAGTTCCAGCAACTCCCTCGGCTTTGCATTTAGTGTGGAAAGTGACGTTGAATATAGTTCCAACTAAAACAAACTTGGTGAGGAGAAATGTACGGCTAGAGAATGTTATTTTCCCTTTTTGTAGCAATCACAAAGAAAATGCTATTCATCTCTTTTTCCATTGTGGAATGACTGATTTGGTTTGGAAAAAGGTGCTACTTGTGGATAGGCATCCAATTAGCTCTCTCAAATGATCCAAAGATGCATTTTCTGCAACATGATTTGAGCAACAAAAGTAACAGATGTAATAGAGCTTGGTTGGTGATGTGGTGCGCCATTATTTGGTCTTTGTGGAGGCATATAAACAATGTGGTGTTCAGAGAATAAGAGGTAAGTTGGGAAACAATCCTAGACTTGGCTAAATTGAAGGCTTGGTGTTGGATGAATGCTAGAGTCAAGGGTAATAAGTTTTCGTTTTATGACTGGAATTTCAATCTTGCGATGTGTCTGAATCAGGTCAATTTTTAGATTTATCAATATAGGGGGAGATGGGGAATAAATGATTTATACCAACTAGGTGAATAGAAGGATAAATGATTTATCAATGGAATAATTTTGAATACTGATAGGAGGAGGAATGGACAACACTAGTGCAAGTATTATTTGGAAGTGGGAAATTTTTTTCAATGAGATAAAATAGTTCAACAAAAGTATGTTTTTGGTTTTCAGATAAAGCTGTAGGAATATGGGGAAAGATTAATTTGGCAAGGAAGTTGGAAGGAACACAAAGGTATGACTCAGGTATAATATATCAGATCTTTTTGGCAGAGTTTGGAAAATAGGAAATATGATTCACCAAGTCTACAATGTGCATAAAGAACAACATGAATGTTATGAAGGGTACTTAGTTCCAGTTGCCATAAAGAGAAAGAGTTTTATCACTGATGGATTTTTGTTAAAGGGGTCATGTTAGTGGAAAACCATTATCAACACTCTTTTTGGGTGCTGGTATGTGTTTTAGTATGCTTTCAAGTTGAAATTTCATGAGAATTTTTGGAGGATAATATGTTATGGGGTGTCAATGTGAAGGGTTGTACATTTGTTGGGTTATGTTGTTTATAGTTTGGGATCAAGTAGCATGGTTGAATTTTTGAGAATGACCAAGTGGTGGGCATTAGGATTACATGGGAGGATAAATGTGTTGTTTTGCTATGTAGAAGTTATCTTTTGTACTTATGTTTTTAAGCTCTGATCACTTCTTGTGAACCAGAGTCTTTTTTATTAATAACACTTTCGTTTGCCAATAAAAAAAAATAAATATTAATAACTTCCAATTAATCAATCGGGGTTTCAAGGACACAAGTGCTTCACTGTGAAACTGTCATGCACATCTTTAAGATTAGAAAAGTTTCACTGGAAATAGACATCCTTTAATGTTTTAGTAATAGTGTAGTTACCGTTTGATTAATTATTCGATGCATTTACGATTGTTACTTTGGGTTTAAAGTTTAAACTTCCTTTTTGAGCTCACATTCAATCCATATATTTGTATTTAAAGAGATAGATAGATCGAGGATGGTACAATGCCTTTAGACATGAGTAAAGTTTATTTACATACAAAAAAGAAAATCTCCAGATTTCCTCACACCCCAGTGATACAACTGGACGAATGACCCACATGTGCTAAGTGCAACTTCCTTCTCATATTTATCCTAGACTTTGTCATCTTTATTATCTAATTGTTTCTTATATAGCTTTGACAAATTTTAGATAAAATATATTAAAGTTTTGCATGTTCTCTTAAAGTTAAGGCAACAAAAGTTATTAGAGAAATCTAACATTTTAATTGCATTAATTGACAAACCTGAAATACGTTTGTGTCTAAGTTATTGACAAAGGTTAAAGATGAGTAGAAAATCACTTAAAAAATATTAACTTTGTCAAATTTAAATTAATAGATAAAAATTAAAAGAATAAAAAAGTAAAAGGCAAGGATTATGTATTAGATTCATTCAAAACTCTTAAAAAAATTAATATAAAGCATAAACATATATGATAAAATAATATTAAATTCTAATGCAAAATATTTTAAATAACTGTAAAATTAAATATTTTAACAATAACGATTATATTATATAAAATTATTTTTAATTTTAGATTTATATTTTTTAGATTTTGAAAATTAAAATTTTCTTTTATTTGTCTTTTTTCTTCTGATATTTTAATCTTCTTATGATCTTATATAGTATTTTAACTGTCTTAATTGGTCATATTTATTATGTAATTTTTTTTATCATATTTTGAGTCAAGAAATTAATGAGATATATAATGATAATTATAGAATTAATTAAATATTAATTATGAGAAATATTTAGTCATTAAATAACAAGAAACATTTTTACCTTACATTAATATAAAATTATTTTTATATAAAATAGACAAAAACTAGAACAATATAATTTTTTTTTATCATAACCCGATGTTAATCGGATTGGTTCAGTTTGGATTCACCATAAACATTTTAAAACTTGAACCAAACCAAATCAATCAGATATTATCAATTTGGGTTTGATTTTTATCCTAAATCCGAACTAATCCAACCAGTAAACAATCATAAGATTACCTCCAATAGAGAATATAAAATAACTTTAACCCTATTAAGTAGTCTTTGTTTGCTTGTGCTAATTGTCATTATTGTTATGTAGATCTTAATCCTATAACAAAAAATGGTATAACTTTATGTAACATGATAAGAAATAAGATAAACAATTCAGGCAAGTTAAGTTATATGTTACAACTTCATGAGTGAAAAGCAAATAAAATTTAAAAATTGTGAAAAAAAATTAAAGAAGTTCAACTTCTAAAAATCTTATATAAAAAAAGCTTTAAAAGATATACATATATTTATTCTTTTAAATTTTATTTAATTTTCCATATAGATTTTTTGTATATTTTAAAAATAAAGACGAAAACAGCCCAGGCATCGCCGGGACAGAACACTGGTTTTAATTATTGATAGGGAAAATGTGTTTTTCACCTCACACAAAATATATTGTTTGCTTTGTACAAAATGTGAGGTGCAATTTCATAATCTTGAACTCAATCTAAATTATAGAAGCTATCATAAACTTATTTAATATTTATTTTTATTTTTATTCATTTATATAAACTTTATACATTAAATAAAGTTCTTTCTTTTTCATTTCATTCTAATTGCTAATCTAAACAAAGAATAAATTTTTTGAACTAACATATCATTTAGCCCTTGTTTGGTAAAAGGGAGAGAAATATGATGGATGGAAATAGGGAAGAGACAATTAGAGATGAGAGAAATAGAGAATAAATAAGGTAAATTTTTAGGTTGTTTGGTTTGAAAGCAATAGAAGGGAAATTGAAAAAAATAATAATATTGGAATTTCTTATGAGGTTGTTTGGTTTAGGATGGAAGGAAAGAAGAAAAATGATATTAGAGATAAAAAAAATACTATATTACCCCCATTGTTAGGCTTAAACACAATCTCACATTATAGCTCATGAAAAGTCGATTGCCTAGTAAATACAATAGGATAAAAAAAAACTACAACAATCGATTTTCATAGAAACAATCAATTTTCCATGTGTGCTCGGATGCAAAAATTGACTATAATCAATTTTCTAGTATGGACTATCAATTATCATTTTGGAATGTAGGAATCAAAGAAAAAATTGATTTCCCATTATAGACAATCAATTATTGCAAACAAACAACAAAGAACATGTTATGAAATGTGCAAAAAATGATTGTTTGTTGCTGGTAATCCATTATCGTACAAAACAACTTCAATAATTGATTTTCCATCATGCACAATTAGTGAAAAAAAAATCAATTTTGTAGTATGAACAATTGATTATTTGAAATGAATAGGTACACAAATGTTGTAAAAATTGATTATCGATGTTGTTAGCAAAACGAAGAACCACGACATGCTTCAATAAGCAAAATGAATAACAACATGAGTAAGTGACTTGTGTGAGTAAACGAGAGAAAAAAATAAGGTTATTTTTGGTAATACCCTTGTGTCTTAGCATTTTATTGCTATTTCTCACCACTTCAACCTATAAGTATTTTTAAGTGAGACCCACCACTTCTTAATTTCTTTTTTATGTAATTTATCTCTACCAAACAATCTTATTTTTTAAACCTCTATTCTATTTTCACTCCCCCTCTCTCAATGTCTATCCTATTTCTTCTTTACAAAATAGTGCTTGATAAAATAGTTAACATAATGGGCTTTTGTGCCAAATTTGATTATAATTTCTTTTTGAACCTAATTAAGTTACTAAACCCATGACCTTTACTTGGGTTTGATCACAAGCAATTTATGTTTACACCTTTCCTTTTTACTAATGTACTTTATTTCTATGTGTTTTTCCTTCAAAACTATCATTTTCCCCAAGAGGACAATCTCTCTATATTCTAGTGCTACTTATCAACAAGAATTGTTTGACACCTAAATGATTTTCATGAACCTGTGTTGAGATGGAAACATGTTGAAGAAATTGAATTTGGTAAATAATTTCAATTTTGATTTGAGTAAGGAGAAAAAAGAAGTGAGAATGAGGGAAGAGGAAGCATTGAAGGCATAGGAGATTGAGAACGATCTCCATCTGGTCCTACGCTTGAAGTTGAATCTCATGGTGTGCCCTTCCACACTAATCACTCCTACCTACCCAATCAACAAATGGAAGATGAAGCACGCGTTTAATGACTTCCCCCACTCCCTTTCCCTCCTTGAAGAAGAATTCCAAATCATGCACCTTAAACACCTCAAAAAGCGCAAACACAATGACCTTGTCACCACCAAAACCCTTTGCGCTAGGACCTTTATTTCCTCCAAACCAAGAATCATTTCCTTGAGTGGCACAATTGCCTAACAAAGAACATGAACGAAATTGAACTCAACTTAAAAATTGTTAAGTTCAAACTTGTTGTTCTTATTTCAAACAATTCCCAAAGCATGACGAAAGATTAGGAAAAGCATTTTGCGTTTTAAAGTCATAGCAAACCTGAAACCATTATTCTTGAGGGTGTGCCCTCACTCTAGTTTGTTGAGCCTAGATTCTAAACACTTCTTGCTTATCATTCACACAGTCTTTTCCACATTCAGAAAAATAATGTTTGTTTGGTGTATACTTTTATGCAAATGATTTTGAATCGTTTCCTACTTAGTCACACAATTTAGTTGTTCGTAATCATTTTTCTATTTCAATAGGAATCTTAATGTTGTCGAGGATGATGATTTTGGTAAGGTTATGAATGAGGATAATGAAGACCAAGTTTTGAGCCTTTATAAATGCGGATGTTGACGATATTGACTTCTAGAAATTAGTTTTTCAAAGTTTTAATACTTTAGAAATTCATTTATAGAAATGTTATACTTTTGGAAAATAGTTTTCGAAAAGAAGATAGTTTTGAAAAAAAAAAGTAGAAAAACATCAAATGGGGGTACATTAGTAAAATGAGAGGTGTACACAACAATCCCCATAATTACATTATGTTAGCCAAAATATCCTACATTGGTCCTAATTAGGCCTAGTTTCACTTTTAGCTTATACAATTTCAGTCTACATTTAGTTTAACTCAAATTCAAAGGCTTAATTCGTATTGGACTTTATATTTTTTTCTTCTCATTCCAACATTCAAAAAAGGCTTTTACTATATCTACTTCCCATTTTTGCTAAGTATACTCCCTTTTATTTTTTTTAAAATTTTTATTATCATGTATGTCATTTATACTCATAACATTGATACAAAATTATTATTCTGGAATGTACTTTCCAAAACAATATTTTGCTTTCAACATTGTGGAAAGTACTTTTAAAACACAATTTTATTTTTTAACATTTTGGAAAGTACTTTCCAGAATATTGTTTTTGTGTTTCGGAAAGTACTTTTTGGAATGTTATGAAAAGCATCCGAAAAAATTCAAGCATAACACTAAAACCATTAAAAACCCATATAAAAGAAATTTTTTACAATAATGAAGCAATTGAAGTGGAGAAAACATATAATGGATATTAGTCCTTCAATCTGGGCAACTCTAAGAAGTGCTCCGCTGCAACATCTTGAACAAATTTAAGATCTAGTCGTACGTTGTGCACATATAAAATAAGAGACATCAAGGGTGTTGTGTGGGTGAACAAAAATAAAACAAGGAAAGTAGTTGGGAGCGTAAACATACTGCATTGGAGTTTGGAGGATAAAAAATCCTAATGCTAGAACAAGAGATTAAGCAAGGGAGGACTAAAGGGAGACAAGAGCAAAAGATCAAATGGGGATGAAGGGAGTGAAAGAGATGATGGAGTATGATGAAAGAGAGGGAGAATGTGTTGTTAGTTGTTACTATGAAAAAGGAAGTGTATTGTTATGCTGAAAAGAGGAGTGTGCGAGAGAGATAAGGTTTGAAAGGAAAATATTATTTAAGTAATTTAATCTAAGAAAAAAAAAGAGAAGAAAGTATACTTAGAAAAATAAAAAATAATGAATATAACAAAAGCCTAAATAAAAAAGTAGCTAAATATTGGGCTTGGATTCTATTCCTTTATTAAGGTTTTGGAGTTTCGCTGTCTTATAGGCAAAAAAAAAAGAAGCTACAATCACGGCTTGGATTCTTCCTTTACTAGTCAGATACCCGTGCGGATGCATGGGTTGTGCTCGTCTTTATGTATGTTTTAAAATAACTTATATATTTTAATTATTGGTTTAAAAATAAATAATAAAACATGAAAAAACTAAACATTAAAATAGTATAAGTGAAATCTACATATATTTACAAACATCAAGATTAATGTCCTTGTCCCCGTGATGTCGGGAATTTTTTTGTATTCCAAATTTTAAAATATAAAAAAAATAATGTGAAACTAAATGAAACTAAATTTTAAAGTAAAATATTTTAAATCACAGTAAAATTACACATGTTAAAATAATTATGATATGATATAAAATTATCTCAATTTTAAATTTGGATAATAATATTGTAGATTTATTTCAATAACTCTTTATTGAGTAAATTCTTTTTTATGCATTTTTACTCTTTTAATTTTTTTTGAAGAATATTCTTTTAAATTAATTCAAAATATTTAAAATTATGTCTACAAATAAAAATTTATAAAATTTAATTATAAAAGTAATACATTGAAAATTAAAAAAATCAGAGCTAAATAAAATTAAATAAAAAATTAATTATTAATGCATAAAAATATGCACTAATTTTATAACATATTACTTGTTTATATGCAAGTAATTAAGTAACTTTTTTCTTATCTATTGAATAATTTTTTATATCCAAATCAGTTAAGTATCTTAGTCCGCAATACAAAGGCTTAATATGATACAAAAAGAAATCAAATTTTAAAAAAAAATATTTTAAATTATAGTAAAGTTACATATTTTAAGAAATACACATAAAATATAAAATTATACTTCACTTGCATTAATCAACTTATTTAATATTTTTCTCTTGTTATTAATATTTTTGGTATGCTTATTAAACATTTATTAGTTATTAAAAATTTTAGATAATGAATGTAAGTATATTTTAGGCTTAATTACCAAATTGGTCCCCAAATTATTTAAAATACTTCAATTTGGTTTCCAAATTTTAAAACGCGTCAATTTGGTATCCAAATTTTAAAAAAAAAAACATCTATTTGATCCTTTCCGTTCAATTAGAGTTGATGCTGTTAATAATTTGGGACCAAATTGACAAGACTTGTCTAGTCTTCTTGCTTATTGGGATAATTTAGCCTTTAACGGCGTCAACTCCAATTGGACGAAAATGACCAAATTGATGCAATTTTAAAAATTTGGGGACCAAATTGACGAGTTTTAAAATTTGGAGACCAAATTGAAGTATTTTAAATAATTTGGGGACCAATTTGGTAATTGAGCCTATATTTTATAATAACTAAAATATATTTTTTTTATAATTGAAGTAAAAGTAATGTAATACAATCCTAAGATCATTCCTGAAACATATGTTTTAAACACACTCACGCACACGTGCGCGCACACACAAATATATATCAATAATTTTCTTATCAGTGACTTTAGAACAAAATAATAATTTAACATTATTAAATTTTATTTAGATTAATTATTTTTTATTTTCTAATCTAAAAATATTATTGTACAATAATATAGAACTTTATAAATTAAATTATAGTAATGTTACATATTTTAAGAAACACACATAAAATATAAAATTATACTTCACTTGTATTAATTAACTTATTTTATATATCTCTATTATCTTTTTTATAATTTTATATAAAATATTGAAACTAATACAATTTGTCATCTAATACAATTTATCTGTTACCCATGCATGCATTTGCACAAACCGCGTTCGTCTCTACTCGTATTTTAAAATGAATAATTACATACTTAATTAGAAACAAACAATAGTTCAAACCTTCTTTTATTTGAAACCTTCTTTGTTTAGAATTAATTAACAAAATTATTAAATTAACTCAAAATGAATAAAAAATTATTTTTTCTTTTTTAAACCTTAATATCACATCTTATGAAATACTTTAATTCTTATAAATATTTAAAAAAAATACATCCAAAATCCCTAAATATTTGACAACAAATTAATTTAGAATTTTCTATGAAAATATTAATGTCTAAATATTTTAATTACTTATATGTTATTTATGTATTTTTTTTACTTTAAAATATCATATTTTACATCTTACATATTTTGTTCCTTAAGTTTTCATGTTAAATTAATCAATTGATTCCTAAATTATTTGGAAATTTTAAAGAAGATCCATAAATTAAAAAAATAATTAAATGTGCCCCTAAAATAGAATAAAAAGTCACCGAAGTTAGTTCATAGAAGCTTGAAATTGAAAAAAAATGACAATTTATGACAATTTTAAAAATCTGGGTTACTCAATTAACAAAAAAAAATGATTAAGGATCCAATTAAAAATTAATTTAGGAATCTATTTGAAAATTTCCAAATAATTCAGTGACCAACTGGGTAATTTAGCCTAATTTTTACAATATGATAGTTTATATTTTTGAGTTTTTACTGTAAAACAATTGTAGTAAGAAAATAATGATATTATTTTAACATTCACATAAAATATAATAAATTTACAAAATAATTGTTTCATTACATTATTTTAATATATGATTTACTACTTAAAATATAACTAATACAAAAAACAAATTTTAGGTTTTGTCTTAACCTAGCATTAATCCAACACTTCAACTTTAAAATTTTATATATCACATTTTTAGGCCATAACCTAAATTGTAAATGAATTTATTTTAAAAATTATAAATATAATGCTAATAAATATGAATATTATTAAAAAATAATTAATATTTCCTTAATTAAAAAACGTACATAATTAAAAAAAACTCATGAAATTCAATTCAACTTTAATATACATGTAATAGATTACACTTACAGAGAATAAAGTTATAGAATAGAAAAAAATTTAACTGTTGTCAACTCTACATATGCATCAATCCTAGAATATGGCTTATAGATTTTGTGTATTACAATAATTGTTATACTTAATTAAAATAATAACTATAAAAATAAAAGTACTAATATTTTTAATTGAAACATATATTTATATATACTTAAAATATAATTATATTCTGATAAGAATACAATTTTTTTTTATTATCTTTTTATATGCTTACTAAACATTTTTATTAGGTATTAAAAATATGACATTGATAATTGAAGTAAAAGTAATGTAATATAATCCTAGTACCATTATATATATTTATATAAAAAATTAACATTATTATATATATGTTAATCAATGTATTAGTTTGTAAGAAATATATTAATTAATTATATTTATAGTTAACATTATTATATTTATAAAAAAAATTAGCTTGTAAGAAATATATTAACTAATTAGATTTAAATTAATTTTTAATACAAAAATTTCAACATCATAATATAAATATTTATATTTATAATATTATTATAAATAGATAAATTTATGTATCATTAATATAAATAAATAAAATTAATATTAAGTTCAGAAAATCTTAATATATTCATTACATATAAATAGTCGTATAAGTTTAAATATGAAGAAAGAAAAAACATAAAATGAAAAAAAAGTAAAAATCTTAAAAGAAAAAACACATAAAAATAAAAAAGAAAGAAAAATATAAAAAGAATGAAAAAAAAATAAAAAGCAAAAATAAAAGTATTATTTTGTAAAGTTGTTGCATTAGTTTTATTCAACAATATATTCATGTTAGTAGTTTCTTTATTAGTGACTTTTAAACAAAATAATAATTTAACGATATTTCTTTTATTTAAATAAATTATCTTTTATCTTGTAAATAATAATATTGAATATTAATATTATATTTTATTAATTAAATAATGTTTGACATGTTATATAATAAGAAGAAAAAGAAAGAAGAAGAAAATAAATCAAAAAAAGATTGAAAGAGAGAGAGAGAGAGAAAAAATGTTGGAAAAGAAACAATCTCAAATAGTGACACGTGTAAAGATAAGGGCATAAAAGTAAATTTGCTAGCCTTTCCCATTCTTATATAGTAATAAAAGTAAATTTGCTAGCTTTTCTAGTAATAGATTAAGTCTGGGTTGTTGTACAAAGGAAAAAAAGTTAATGTTACTTTTAACACTTGTAAAATTTTTGAATTTTAGTTTGTCTCTAATTTTAACTTTTGTACACAAGCAAAAACATTAATTCTAAAGACAAAAATTTGGATATTTTAGAAAACATTGAGATGGAAACTATTAATTAAAGTCTAAAAAAAATCCAAAATTTAAGAATTATTTTTCCCCTCTCTCTCTCAAAAAAACTCCTGAACAAAAGACAAATGTAGCAAAAAAAAAAAGTCAATCCTTGTTTCTTGTAATGAATAAACAAGGTTATTTTTTTTTATCCGTAGGAATCGAAAATAGGTACCGTAGAATTTGCAATAACTCACGTACCTGTTCAATCAATTGAGCTAGACCCCATCAGTATAAACAAGGTTAAATTGGGAAATCAAATTCAACCTCCATCAAATGCACACTGAAAATCATAATTTATTTTAAGGGTAAATGACCATTTTAATTTTTGAATGTGTAAAATAATTTAGTTCCTGAAAGAACAAATTTTTTTATTTAGCTTCTGAATGTGTAGAAAATGTGACAATTACGTCTTACCGTTATTTTTGTGGGACCATTTTGTCATTAAGTTGTAATGTTCAATAATCAATTTGATATTAAGCTGTACTTTTTGAGGATCAATTTGACATTAAGTTGTAAATTTTAGAAACTAATTTATCATTAAATTATAGAGCTGTCAAAACGGGTCAGCCCGGCCCACTGGGCCCGGTCCACCTCGACCCACCTAATAGGTGGGTCAACCCAACCCGGCTCACTTCTTGGTGAGCCATAAAAATGCTGGCCCGGCCCGGCCCACCACGGGTTGGTGGGTAAACGGGTTGGCCCACCTAAAATTAAAAAAAATTAAAAAAAAATCAATTTTTTTTAAAAAAAAATAGCTTTTATTTTCTTTTGTCATGTAAAAATAGCAACCAGAAGTTGCCAAAATACACTGAAAATAACAAATTTTCAAATTTATTAACATTTTTAAATTCAGATTCATATATTCATTAACATCATACATCTCCTAACAAATTTGGATCTATCAAACATTATATATTCACTAACATTTTCAAATTCAAATTAATATATCATCAACCTCAAGGAAACTAAGACAATGTAAAATTTCCTAAGTGGTCTAGTGAGGCTTGTGATGTATGTGAGGGAGGGTAGTTTTTTTTTTTTTTTTTTTTTTTTTTTTTTTTTTTTATAAATAAGTGGGCAACTCGCGGGCCAACCCGGCCCACCACGGGTTGACCCGTGGTGGGCCGGATTGTAGGTGGGCCGGGTCAAAATTTTCAAATAATTGGAAGGCACAAAATTTTTTTGACCCGGCCCGGCCCAAACCCGTGGTGGGCCGAGTTAGCCCGCGGGTCATAGCCCATTTTGACAGCTCTATTAAATTATACGTAGCACGTAATTATCGAACTTTTTACACAGTTAAAGACTAAATCAGAATTTTTGTTCATTCAATGATTAAATTATCATTATCATTGATTTATATATTTAGAAACAAAATGGTTATTTACTATTATTTTAATTATTATTACCAAAAGAGAGAAAAATATAGTGGTAGTAGTATTATTATTATTTTGGAGAAGGAAGAAAACAAAAGGTGTTACGTGGGGAGGAAGTAAGATATTGGTTACGTGACAACAGAAAGTTTGTTGTGGGGTTCCGCAAGCAGTGGGGACGCGCCCTCAGGGCGCGTGAGGGAGGTTGACGTCAACGCGCTTTTGCGTTTGCCCTAACGCAAGGGAGGGCATGACGGAAGAACTCTCTCTCTCTCTCTCTCTCTCTCTCTATCTCTTTGTTCTTATCCATCGCATTGAAAAGCAGCACCCATCACCACCCCCACACCTCTTTCCCTTCTTTCATAAATATGCGTCTCTGCTGTGCCATGTTCACCACCACCTTCTTCTTCTTCTTCCCCTCAGCATCATCTTCAATCAGTTGAGTTGACTCTCTCCCTCTATTCATTCGGTGCGTGTCTCTCTTCTTTTATTATTTCTCTCTCTCTCTCTCTCTTTTTCTTTCTTTCTCAGATCTGCCTTCTACGTCGTCGTTTTGTTCATTTTTTTTCGATCTCAGGATGGAGCCCATGGACATCGTTGGGAAGGCCAAGGAAGACGCTTCTCTTCCGAAAGGTCTGTATTCCTTTTTCAGATTTGTGATTTTTTTTTCAATGTTTAATTAAAAAAATTAGGGAATTTTGATAAATAGTTTTTTTTTTTTAAAAAAAAAAATTGTCTTTCCTGCAGCGACAATGACGAAAATTATTAAAGAGATGTTGCCCCCGGACGTGCGTGTCGCCAGAGATGCACAGGATTTGTTGATCGAGTGTTGTGTCGGTGAGGCTTCGAAAATTGAAAAACCTTTTCTCATTTTTTTTAATAATTTATTGTTCACTGAAATTCTGATTGTTCCAGTGCTTTTTTTTTTTTTTTTTTGCGTGTTCCTCTTTTCGTTTATTTTATTTTATTTTAATTTTTAAGTTTAGTGGTCACTTGTGTATTTTTTTTTTCTGTACTAAAATGATGCCTGTGTGAATACACTGTTGTGTTATTTCTGACAACTGTTTGTGATTAAATGGTATTTGATTATGATTTCTCCTTGGGTGCATAATTTGTTAATGACATACTGGTCTTGGTTGAAAATTTGACAAAAGGAAGGGAAGACTTAACTGGATCATATGGTTTGTGTTGTAAATGATGTGGAATGTGAAGTCAGATAATATCTTTGCTGGTAAATGGTTTTATATTTTTTGTTTTGAGGAATGCTAGTGATACACACTCTTTCTATGATTGACTGAAATTTATTGGAAATCATCAATTTTGGTGGGTCTCACTTTTAAATGATCTGAGAGAATCATTGGTGATTTTCAATAAATTTAAGTCAATCATAGAGAGTGTTAGAAAGAGAGTGTCAGAAAGAGTGTCGTTAGTATTCCTCTTTTGTTTTTATTTCTAAACTTGTTGTTATTGCGTTGTATTTTTGCTTGTGTATCACTATGGTATGTATGCGCATGCAATAAATGTTTTTTGTTGGATTCATTTCTGGTGGCTGTTTCCATTTTTTGTTGCTCTTTCTGAATGAGATTTTGTTGTTTGATCTGTATGATTGTAGAGTTTATAAACCTTGTCTCATCCGAGTCCAATGAAGTCTGTAACAAGGAGGAAAGAAGGACAATTGCACCGGAGCACGTATTGAAGGCTTTAGGGGTATTTCTCAAATGATTAAATTGTTGTATTGCTAAAGTTTTCATGTGGATTCTTTCCAATTTATAGATTGTTTATGTGATCTCTTCTTTGAAGTGCTGCATTTTTGTATTTTGAATTTCCATTTCTATCTTACAAGTGCTTATGTGATCTTTCTATATGTGAAGTGCCTGTTATTCTTGATTTTTCTTTGTATTGTATTGTACTTTGATCACCAATGGTAGTGTAGTGGCAGGTTATTTTAGTCTTGATTTTTATAGTATTTGGAATTTTAGATAGTGGGTAAGTTTTGTAGCTGTTGGAGGCAGCACATGCTTATACGATTTTATAGATTTGGTATATAGGTTTACAATGTTTGTAGCACAATACAATTTTATATTGGGTGGTGGTTCATTTGACTGGTAAGCCATTGGATAAAGATTCTTGATGTTATGGAATATGCTTTTGAAAAGATTTAGAATAAATATTAATTGTACCAATTCTGTCTTTCTTATTCCTATAGACCCTGACGTGCAAGAAAGTATTTTTGCTTTATAGTCAATATTAAAACCACGAAGAATTCACTCCTTTCATATCTGCACTGAGATGATGAGATTTGACTACAAAATGAATTTCTCAGTTTTTTCTCATTAGCCTAGCCTTTCCTTGGTTGCTCTCTGTTTCTCTTGTCCATCCTAGATGTTGTCATGTGCTTTCTGCTTCCCAGGCATTGAAATGTGTTAACTCATTGATAGTCTCTAATTCTGAAGCCAAAATTATTGATGGCCTTCTTTTATGAAAACAAAGTTGATAATTGATTATAGCAATATGTATCTTTGTCAAAATATATATGTATGTTGTATTTTATTTTTATTGCATTTAAGATTGTGTTTGGAATCTCATAAATAAAATTTATTTTTCAAATGATTTATTTCCAATCCTAAGTGTTCCAAACAAAGCATTATATTGTTTCCTATTGAGATTGTAAACAATATAAAGCATACAATTGTATTCTTTCTTAATGAGTAAATTGTATGCTTTCAAGTGTATGGGTTGGTTATTGATTTGCATATGTTTCTATCAGGTTCTTGGATTTGGCGAGTACATCGAGGAAGTTTATGCAGCATATGAACAACACAAGTTGGAGACAATGGTGATTGTTTAATGTTAATGACCAATGTGCATGATATATTACAACTTAGCAGCAGAATTTTTTTTGTCTTGTATTTATCCCTCAATTGTTCATTGGGTGATCAATATTATAAGAATCCATGAAAATTTTAGAAGTGCCCTTGAACCCTCCTTGAGCTTTTATCTGATCAACCATACTAGTGGAGCTGCCAGCCTGTCTAAAGGTCCTCTGTCACAGGGGAGCACCTGCAGGGCTCCCTGATGATCCTCTAAAGAGGCCCAAGTTGGTCATGGTTCTCTTATAATCATGCTGGTAGCTTGTTAGTGTGACCCATGGAATGTAAATATGGTATACTATAGGGGTATGTGTTGGAGAGATATTAATGAGCTGATAACTTGATTTTACTCCCCTGCTCCTCTACACTACATTGTTTATAGTGTGCTCTTCTCTTTGGGAGCATGGCCTGTGTGGTTTGACTGTGACAGTCTGGGCTCCCATATAATTTGTAGAGGGACCCACTAAAATGGTATTCTGTAGGCAAAAGCACTGGAAAGACACTAATGGGTTGATAACCTGACTACGGTCCCCTCCTCTCTCGTTTCCTTTAGGTGTTTTAAATATGCTGTTTGAGAGCTCAGCCTATAATTTTTCTGGCTGGTGAAATAGAAATTACCTATGATTTATGAATCACCAGTTATGTGTATGGTCCATTCTCTGTTTGTGGAGTGGTTGAGTATTCCATTAAACTTTGAAGTAAATTACAGAGTGTTCTGTGATTGTGACTCATGATGTAAGAATGAAGTTGTGGTCAGGCAAAGTGATAATCCATCTGGCTATTGAGTTGATGAAAATGGCCTGGATTTTTTTTCTTGGTATAGGTTCTGGATTTTTTGTACTAATGCTCATTGTGGCCACATAGGAGGGCATGTATTATTGATCAATTTGACTGGAAAAGTGAATTTTGAATCATTAAATTACTATTGTTTATAGATTGACTTCAGCAAAGAACTATTTTCTGATTTTTTTTTGTTTAAACCTTCCAGCAAGACTCTTTAAAAGGTGCCAAGTGGAGCAACAGAGCTGAGATGACCGAGGAAGAAGCATTGGCTGAACAGCAAAGGATGTTTGCAGAGGCACGTGCTAGAATGAATGGAGGAGCCATCACTTCCAAGCAGCCAGACGCAGACCAAAGTTTAGAGAGCTAACTTTAGGACCCTTTTATTTTCTTTTGAAGCATATAGGCAAGCAAGCATCTCCTCTGACTCTTCCCTATGCCTTAATTTTAGCTCGATTTTGCACAAATCCCCCATTCACTAGTTTGCTGGCCTACGTGAATGTGCTCGCCATTTGTGTTCTTTTAGTAGTAATAGTAATCCACATTTGTAAGTTAATGTAATTATTGGAGTTCATCTAAACCCTCGTCTATTTAGAATTACATGTAAATTATTTCATTTTCCTGTTGTATCTCCTACACTTAACAGCTCTTGGCTTAATTTTGACAATAGTGGCTATATTAGATTGTAACAATCTATTATAGTTACAATCTATTATAATCTGTTATAATTATATAAGTATAATCCTCATTTTTTTTTGTGTGAAATATTATAGTGGTAAAATGTGTAAAAATTGAAAATTTAGGTGATAAAATTTGCAAAAATAAAATCTGGGTGGTAAAATTCGTAAAATTATGAAAGTTGGGTGATAAAATTTGTACTTAAACCAAAAATTTATAACAATTTATGTATCATGTTCAACTAACTAAGTCAAACTTCATTGGTAAAGAAGTATGTTTTATTATTCAACAATGTGAGTTGAGAATTTATACCCTTTTTACTCATGATGCCTCTTTCTTTAATAAGGAGCTCTAGTGTGATATTTTTTTTTATCCGTAAGAATCGAAGATAGATATTAGAGAAATTATAATAATTTATACATCCTGTTCAATCAACTGAGCTAGATCTTTTTGATCTCCGATGATGATTTTGGGTTAAATTACACAAAATTATTGTGAACAAATTAAGAGTAATAGGATAGAGTACTTTTTGTGGGGGCCAAATGGGGAGGTGTCAGTTTGTAGGTTGGTGTAGTGTAGTGTTTGGAGCCAACATGAGCCACGAGAATTCAGTAATTCTCTCAACCAATGCCTGATGTCACCACCGTGAACCGTTGCACTACAAGACATACATGGGATGCAGAAGAAGAAGGGAGTGGCGTGGCATGGCATGGCATGTCGAGATTCAACAGTGATAGCTTAGCTTTGGGGTTTGTTTGTTTTGGCTTTATTTTTTATCCTTTTCTACCGTTCTTGGGGGGGTCCTCAAGTCAAAAGAGTTAGTCAAGCACAATCCCCTCACCCTGCCCCACAAGAAAGTGAAATTACAAACACGTTGTCTCCTTAGATTCCTTTCTTATCATCTCTGTTTGATTTCCTACATCAAACTGGTGGGGACTGCCCATGTTTCTTTTGTCAGGATTCTCTTTTCACAAAGGAGAGGCCTGGAATTGCAAAGAACAATTTAGTAATTAAATTTAAAGGCCTCAGAGTCTCTCACATACATACATATCCATCACCACACCAGGAATAAAAAAGAAGAAACCAGATTCTCTCTCTCTCTGTCTCTCTGTTTCTCCCATCATCTATTCTTCTTTTAAGCAGCAGCAGCAGCAGCAGCCACCAACCCTTTTGGTTTTTACTTACTTTCTCAGATGAACACAGTCACGGCCAGAAGCTCTCAAGAAATGTCCTCCAAGAGGCACCACTTCCACTGGACAAACAAGGTCGCCACCACCGAGGATGGTGGTGAAGTTCCCAATTCTGAATCATTCAAAACACTCACTAAGGATGAGAAGAAAGAGGAAGACAAGGTTGCTGCTGCTGTTGCTGCTCCTGGAGCAGCAACAGCAGCAGCAGCAGCCACAGCATATACAGCAACAAGGAAGAAGCTGCAAGCAGTGGCGGTCTCTAGGATCCGCTCTGTGCTCACCGTGTTCAACAAGAACCGTTTGAACTCGTCTTTAGGCCTTGGCTCTCGTGTGGTAGGAACCCTCTTCGGCTACAGACGCGGCCACGTACATTTTGCATTCCAGAAGGACCCCACTTCGCAGCCAGCCTTCCTGATCGAGCTCGCGACGCCAATCAGCGGCTTGGTCCGCGAAATGGCGTCCGGGCTGGTCAGGATTGCCCTGGAGTGTGACAAGGAGAAAGGAGCAGAGAAGAAGACTCTGAGGAGGTTGCTTGAAGAACCTGTGTGGAGGACTTACTGCAATGGCAAGAAGTGTGGCTTTGCCACCAGAAGAGAGTGTGCACCAAAGGACTGGGATATCCTCAAAGCAGTGGAGCCAATTTCAATGGGTGCAGGTGTTCTGCCAGCAAATAATAATAATAATAATAATAGTGGAGCTGAAGCAACAGCAGCAGGGTCAGAGGGTGAAATCATGTACATGAGGGCCAAGTTTGAGAGAATTGTTGGGTCCAGAGACTCTGAAGCTTTCTACATGATGAATCCTGATAGCAATGGAGCTCCTGAACTCAGTGTCTACTTGCTTAGAGTCTAGCAACCTTGCAAGATCTGTCTATTTTTATACTTTGTTTTCCTCTTTTGTTTTGGGTTATTGGTATACTATTTGCTTAGCTCTTCAATCATGGAAATGGTGATCTAGTCTTCTCCAGATTTTTTTTTTCTTGTAGTATATAAGAAGTGGGTTTACTTTTTTTTTTTTCCTTCTTTTTTTTGTTAGAATAGGTGAGTAGGCTAAGTGAGGAAGAGGGGGAGATAGTGGGTAACCAATACTTTACAGCATGTTGGTGTGAGGTGGGTCATGAAAGGTGTATATGTGTAATTTTTCCTTTCCAATCCTTTAATTAATGATGAGGCATTGAGGTTACTGCAAATCATCATTGTCTTAGCATTTTTAGTTGGTTGAATAACTTTTGATAATCTCATCATGCCATCTTATTGTGGATTGCCCCTCTTCGCCGTTATATACTAATTGCTTGTCGATTAATCAATTAATTCCCTATAATTGAAGTGCTGCAATTTTTTTTTGGTTCAGGTGATCTTCCACTTAAGTGGATGTATCACTCTTCAAATTTTTAAAGTACACCCACAAAAGAAGAAAATTAAAACATCGTGTTCACATCTTGTGTCCCTATTGTTAGGGTTTAATATGTTTTTTAGTGCCCTTAATTTGTATTCTAATGCCTTCTTTCCCTGTTTAGTTAGGACACTTTATCGGTATCCTCGCCAATCCCACAAAAATTCAGTATTTTGGTCTAAAAGTTACGATTGTTCCAATCATTTTTTTTCTATGCACAATTTTGTGTGAAATGATCCCAATAAATTTTTATTGAACCCCAATCATAGAAGTCATAAAAAAACAATGTGTATATTTGTTAAAGGAAATTCATATCCGAATACTGACAGCAGACCCCATCTTTTCTTCCTTTTTCCTTTTGTTTATACATTGGCCATTAGCTTTACCTCTTGTTGACTGCTTTTCTTTTGTTTGTCGAATTCAAATGTGTGACATTTTCATCAGTTTATGGCACATAGTAGTTTGTGCAGCATGAGTTGAAACTTGTACACTAGCCCAGTTCCCACCACCATGGATGAAAGAAGATGGGAGTTACTTTTTGCACCATTTATTTTTATAGTTTCACCACCATTTTTTGCATCAATTATGGAAATTTAATTGCAAAATAAAAATATTAAATACTCTTCCAAAATTAAATTTACGATGGAAAAAAAAAGGGTGGTGCGACTAAACACAAAAGAGTGATGTAAAAAGTAATTCCCAAAACAAAGATCTTTTATGTGGCTCTAGCTGGCTCACAGTAGTGAAACCCTTTTCCTTGTTTTCAGGCTTTCAATTTTCTACTATTTCGTTGCAACTCGAGAGAACATAGTGAAAGTGAGAATATATGGCTTACAGCGAGGTCAAAACCAAATTCCTAAGATTTCTTTCACCAAAACCAAAGTTGTTTGTTCATCATCTAGTCATCATTCTTCTAAACAAAAGCCAATTGCTGCACATAAAGTCTGGCCAATGCTTTATAACCATTATGGCCCCAATTAGTGCACCAAAATCCCCTAACCCACCACTGAGGAAAGAGATAGAAGAAGAATTTGGAGGAAGAGAGCATTAAGGTTCACAAACCATTACAAAGTTCATTTTGTTGCCACTTTTTCATTTTTAATTGTAGGGTCTATTTGGTGCCAACTACTAGTTTTTTTGGTAACCATGTTATAGGTGGGAAATATTTATCGGCTTTGCTAATGACTACTAATCTTTATCGGAGAATTTGAAGAATTTGGTTGGTCACTTTTAGTGGGATCTCTCTCTCCTAACCACTTTTTTTCGTCGAAAAGTTCGAATCAAGGACTTTACTGAAGGGATTGGAGCCTAATACCACTTGAACTAACAACTTGATAGCCAAAACTACTAGATTAGTAGACAACTAAATGATTTCAACAAGAGAAAAAAAGAAAAACCTATTGAAGTACTGACCACCCTGGTGGGCTACATGTCATTATGAGTTATGTTATAATTGAAGAAGCACATCAGGTTGTTGTTTGATTTAGGACAGTTTTGTGTATATTTTCATAAGACGGCTACCCCATATAAGGACTTCAAGGCACCACCACCACTTGTCCCTTCTCTGGGATATGTGCTGTCTTGGGGCCTACTTGAATGACTGGATCAGATATTTGATTTCATTAAAAGATTCCAATTTCAGATGGAATGCAATGCAAGGTCAGAAAATTTCAGGGTAGGCCTTGGTAAATTTATTGGTAGGTCTACTAGACCAAGGGAATAATATTTGCTTGGATTTGTTTGTTATGCCTACAGGATGAACATATATGCTTGTGTTGTGTCTTAATCCAATCGTATATAGCACTAGCAATAGTTCCATAGTTAATGTTGTGAATAGGAAATGTGTTATATTGTCTATAATGTAATGATCAAGGTTTTAAATTATGGTCCAAAACAGCAATTGTGACCGTAACATCAAAGTTTTTGGAGTTTCCGAAATCGCATAGCAATTACAATTGTAACCACATCGGCCACATTTATATACAGTATCAAGGTTTTTGAACACTCTTTAGCAACAATGACCACAATTTGAAACCTTGATTGTGGTGGTTTGACTGGGAACTTTTGGAATGTAATTCTTAAAAGAATACAACATTAATAGAACAATGACTACAATTTGGAATGTTATTCTTAAATTGCATGGTCATGTTCAGTTCTATTGCAAAAAGCGGGAGTGTAGAGATAAATGGAATTCGTAATAGAAGTTTTCTTCATTCTATACTATTATTCCATAAAAAGCTTAGCAAAAAAACAATTTCATTACAGACCAACAAAAAGTTTTCGACTTTGTTGGTTAAGATAGGGACTGAATCTTTGAATATTATTTTATCTAACAACGGAGCTTCGCTATTACAACAGAGGAAAATCCTCTGTAAAGCATAAAAGTATTAGAAAGAGATGAAAAGTAAAAAAGATACTAGAGACCATGTTTACCCCGAAATCCTTCTCACACCCTATAAACGTTCAGTTCTCTCCTTCGGCCTTTCCAACCATAGAATACACACCAACCAAATTATTAGAAACCTCAAATTACAAAGTTTAGAATTTGGCATAATTGATTTAAGAAGAATAATTAAAAAATATTCTCTGATTTTATTTCCTATTTTCACTTTATTTTTTTTCTCAATAGATCATTCATTGAAAATGTTTAATAGCACTTACACAAGCACATAGAATGTTAAAAAGAGTGTTACAACAGTGCACTACATGTCAACAATGGCAGATCAAGCACGCACATTCAAAACTAACTAACTAGCAATCTTGAACTTACAAACACAGACAAAAAATAAAAGAATAGAAATCACATCCTCTTGTTACAAAGAGCCATGAGCTTTTCATTTTTTTTCTTCTTTTTTTAGTTATTCTTTTTGGATTACCACGTGCTCAACAGAAACTCGAACTAAGACGATCTAAAATCAACCTCTGGTGGTTATAGTACTATTGCAAAAAAAAAGGGGGGGGGCTCTAACAAGCTCTTGTTGGAAGGGATAAATGTGATGGAAACGGGTAGAAATAGAGAAAATGATAACATAGGCAAAAAAGAGAAACTAGATAGTTAGCAATTCTGTTTTTATTTTCTGTTTTCACTTTTTAATTACAAAATTGCCACATTGTTTTCATTTTGTTTCCTGTTTTCAAAGATTTGTACAGGAAACAGAGAAAACAAAAAAAAAGTTGTTTTCAGTGTTTTCTGTACAAATCTTAGAAAACAGAAAACAAAATGAAAATAAGATGACAGTTTTGTAATTAAAAAGTGAAAACAGAAAACAGAATTGCAAGTAAATGCGAATAAAAAAAATTGAACTGTTTTAAATAAAAATTGAACTGAACCTCTTTTTCAGTTCAGTTTTTAAAAACTGAATTGCACTGAATTGGCAGTTAACTGAACCAAAATGAATTAAAGAAATTGAACTGTTTTAAATAAAAATTGAACTGAACCTCTTTTCAGTTCAGTTTTTAAAAACTGAACTGCTACAAGAACAGTTCAGTGCACTGCCAAACTGCATCCCAATTACAAACCCAATAGTTCAGCACTGATGGTAGTAGCTTCCGCCCCACCCCAACATTCCCCTGTACCCTCCCATTACACTAAAAAAGGCAAGAACCTCCAACCAGGAGAATGAAACCGTGCCTGCACATTTGTTTCTTCATACTTTCAAGTTTTAATATTAGCATCTAAATGTGGCAATTAGGTGGTCAAATAAGATGCAGCACATAAAAGTAAATACTCCCAGTTGTCACGTATGGCTTGAGAATTTTTAGACGACATAAATAGTCTGCATCTACATCATTAGTGAGCATCATCCACAACATGTTGGATATTAATGGCATCAAATTCAGTAGATAATTTTTCTCTTTTATAATCCTTTTATGCTTACAATTTCTTATATATTTTTTCTACAATTTGTTACAGTTCAGTTCATTAGTAAAGTCTGAGTATCAGTTCCGTTCAAAGCAAAAAAAAAAAAAAAACCAGTTCAGTTTGGGTTTAGAGCACAGTTCAGTTCGAACTTTTAGCATACAGCTAACCAAACCAACGAACAATTAGGTTCAATTCGCTTGAACCATTTTGCAGTTCAGTTCGGTTTAGGTGAACTATTTTTCCAATTCGATTTAATTCACTACTAGTTCAGTTCAGTTTAGTAATTTTGGCCACCCCTAGTGGCAGGAAAAGGAGGAGAGGAAGGTGGGAATAGAGGTGATGGGCGGAGGGGGAGGCAGGGGTGGTGAGGAAGAAAAAGAGAGGTGGACGAGAGAAAACTTCTCACTATGAAGAGGGAAAGTTCCCCTAGAGTGGGGGCAGGGGTGGGAGACCTCCCATGGAAGTAAAAGACCCTCCCATAAAGGAAAAGGCCCCTCCGAGGGGACATTGCTATTCACTTTGAGGGGTGTTGTTCACTTCGTTTGTACTAGGTCCAATTATAAACACTTTATTTTCTTTTTTCTATTTGCATAGTAAATATTAGAGGTGATGAAATCGGCTACCCAATCTATTGTGGGCCACACCGATGCAAGTTGTCGGCTACATTGGTCTAGACTAAAAAGTCCCACATTCAATTTGGGGGAATTACGTCCTGCACCCCATAGAAAACTTGAATGGACAAATATGTCCTTCCCTTCCCTTTCCCTTGCGTCATAGCTTCGAACCCCTTTCTTGTTTGTGCGCCACATCAGTACCAACAAGATCTCCACCCCCTAGCGGCCTAGCCTCCTTTCTTCTTGGTTTTCTTCGCATCATAAATCCATTTCCTGCATCAGCATGTTGTTATGGAATGACAAATCCGTAAGGTTGAGGAGGTACACTAGTTTTCAGATAATGTAATCCGGAACTATTGATTTTGTTGTCCCGAATACCTGATCCAGAAAACTATAGGCTAATTCAGAATGTATTCCGAAATGATTGTTCTGGAATATTAAAAATATATTCCATAACAAGCATTCCGGATTAGGTATTCCGGAAAGCCTAAAAATTTAATCCGGATCGTGTAATCCGAAAAGCTAGTAACTTTTCCGGATTAGATATTCCGGAAGCCTAAAATTTTAATCCGGATCATGCAATCGGAAATTGTTGAAGGCGCACACTTTTTCTCAGGATCTCTCTCACGTCTTAAAAGTTGGCACTTGGTTTTCAGGTGCGCCTTCATTGGCTACAAACATTTTGCATCATGTGGGAAATGGATTTATGATGGTTGGGGTAATGTGATTGTTGGAAAATGTGAGTGGGATTTTGGCATCAATGAGACAAGACCACATGGTTTTTTGAAATGGAGGTGGTGCATGATTGAATTTCTTTGCTAAAAGTGAATAATGCATGTCTTATAATTGGGGGTGGATGGTTATAGTATTGAAGGCTTAAATGGGTCTTGCCTTCGTCGCTTTTTCAAAACCAAAAAAATAGTGGAGTTGGAGGCGGTCGTTCAAAGCTGGGGTTCGGAGTTGCAGCACAAGAGAAAGGGAAGGGAAGGCAGTGCAAGGGGAAGAGAAGGATATATTTGTCCATTCAAGTTTCCTATGGGGTGCAGGAAGCAAAAAATGGGGTGCAGGAAGTAATTGCCTCAATTTGGTTTGGCAATTGTTATTTTTACCTCCTCTTTTTTATTGGTATACTCCCTTTTTAATTTTTTTCCCTAAATTATCCCTCTCTCTTATAGTTCTCCATCAGTTTTTGTTCTCCATCAAAAAGCATACCCCCTCTCTAGTCTCTACTATTTCTTGCCCACTAGCAGCAGACTTATATATTTACAAAGCAAGCATATTTTGGAAAGTAGTGATGATCTCGTTGTCGAAATGTGGTTCATCAATCTCTAGACCATTTGATTATAACTCTCAGTGAATGTTATTGAATCTTTTCACCTAATGGGATCAATGATGTTTTAAAGGAGTATGTTTGGGTTTAGGAATAGTTATGTGCGGTGCCTGTGTTTTTCTTTCTATAACTCTAGTTTTGGATTCTGTTTTATTTTTTCCCCTTTTGTTTTCTTTTTGCCTTGGCTTCTATTTTTGACAAAAAAAAAATCTCTCACAAACAGTATGCCAATGTGAAGCAAGGTTGATTTGATGATTGTCCAGTATCGTATTTGCGCAATCTCTCTCTCTTTCACATAGTGATCAAAAAATTAATCAAAATTTCAATTTTTCTCTTTGATCGCTACAACTACTGTTCTCGCACAAGCAATTGCACTAAAAAAACAATGTTGTGATGAGATTTGGATTCAAGGTTTGATGGGGGTGTATTTAAAAAATGAGGGTAGTTTGGGTTTAAAAAAAAGAAAGGAGGTATACAAGCAATAAAGAAAGGAGGTACTTTGATGGGGGTGTAATAAAAAAAAAAAGATCAACTGCCTTTGGTTTTCTAAATTAATGCTCAAGATCGGCCATATGCAGTTGCTGGCTTTTTGGGCCAACCTAACTTCTTTTCTTTTTTTTACTTTTCTCCAAAAACTAAAAAATAATACTACCTCTATTCCTAAACTCTTGATATTTTAACTTTTTGTTTTTATTTCAAAACTTGATATTTTACATATTTCAAGTCTCATTAATTGTTTTCTTTCACATGTACCCCTATTTAACATAGTCTAAATTTTCACAACTTCTTCCATCATAGATATTAAATGAGGGTATTTTAGACTAAATGTATTATTTGTAAGTAATGTTAAATATTTCTTAAGTCGTGTGCATTAACCTTAAATACAAAGAGTTTAGGAACAAAGTTAGTAATTACTATGATCATTATTTTTATTATCATATTTATTTCAATATAATAAATAAAATACAGATAGTTATGTTATTTTATCATTACATTTAGAAAAGGAGTGAAAGGGGATCACACTCTCAAACACTCTCTCTTAAACACACTCTATCCTATTGGTCTACATCACGTAAGTTTTTAAACTGCTTACTTGGTCACCGATTGTGCAGGTTCAACCATCTTTTTATTTTTTATTTTATTATTATTATTATTATTAATTATTGATTAATGGGACCGAAACCCTCGTCTTCTACTTACCCCACTTTTCCATCTCTGGCTATCACAAAGAAATAAAAAAATTGTAAGTTTTGTTGAAAATTAGAACCCAAACTGCCGTTCTCTACAAGGGTGCACGCTGCAAGTTTTTTTCTTCATCGCATGCCGAAGGTTTTGCTCTCATATTTGCAATTGTAAGCTCTATTGCAAATTGGGGTGATCTTGGGGCGAACTTCGTTGCCTCTTTGATTCTATACTCTGGTGCAGTGTTGCTTTTAATGCTTTCCACCTCATTTGTTTATGTGCAATAAAGGTGGTTGGGTATGGACAAAACTTTGACTATGTATTCTCTGAACATGGTTTCTGTGTTGAAATCTAGTGCAATTTTTTGTTGTTGTAAAGCTTGTTGCGTGAGAGGAATGGAAGACAACGATTTGGGTCCTAATAATAATAATAAAATAAAAAATTAAAAAATAACTGAACCTGCATACTCGATAAGCAAGTAACCAGTTTAAAAACTTAAGTGACGTGGACTAATAGGATGGAGTGTGTTTAAAAGAGAGTGTTTGAGAGTGTGAACCTAGCATTTCTCATATTATAATATGAATAAGCTTCAGTGTGATTATAAATCTCTCTATATTATTTTTTTACTTTTTATTTTTGGATGATTATTTTCATTTTTTTTCTCAAAACTCGAGACTAATAATATTTGATACTAGTCGAAATTTGTGATATTTAAAAAAAATTTCGAACAATGCATACATAAAAATAAATTATCAACATAATTTAAGCAAGACGTATTACACATAAATTCTGAAATGACATCGCAATCATAAGTTTAAATAGTCATAAGTGTCAGATAGTGGAGGTCATTACAACTGCTATACAACCATAGACATATAGTAAGAGTATTTCAAAAATTGAATAATAAATGACTAAATATGCAACCAAAATTTCTAACATAAGCTACCCTCCCACAAATACATCCAAAATGATAACCTAAATCAGAGTAGTCAAAACTATTTTCCCAAAATGCCTCGCTGTACGCTCAACTCACTCCCATCCTATCTAAGAGGTATCCAAAGAAGGATCCTTCTCCTCCTCTTCGTCGTCTACATCCTCAACGGCCATCAAGGTCTTTAGGTCCATTGTAAGAGCATGTCCGGACAAAAGGAATCCACAATAAGTGAATGGATCATACGGAGGGAACATCGAGTTAGGGAGTACGTCTTATGGGGACAGGGAGTTGTACAACCTCACGACGCTCTCAATATTAGCATCTGGTAGGGTGGAACTCGAAGAAAGAGATGAGTAGGTCGGGGACTCTAGCATGCGTACATACCCAGGAGCCTAGACTGTGTCAAGATTAAGGTGAGGTCAACATGAACAGGTCTAGTGTGTGGCCCCTCCATTATAGGCAAAAAGGAAAAGTGAACGTTACCACTAAAAGTGTCCTCCTCAAAAAAGTGGTCATGCTTCCAAATACCCTCGAGGGTTTGGATCGTTAAGCGAAAGACTGGATCCCCAGTGAACGTCATCATCCTTTGAAAAATATAAATGTATGGGCGAGTCTTCTGTCCTTGTCATGCCACAACCAAAAGAACCAAACAGTTTTACAATCATAAAGTAAAACAACCACCACTGGTGGTTAGGCGCGGGCATACTCACAGGGTTATCTTATCCTCCAACTAGGTTTTTATTTACATTTGGGCCCACACTGCCTCTAAACCTCCTAGGTCACAGAGGTCTTATGTGATAATTATTTGTGTGACAATATAGGAGTACATGTCCTATTGGTAAAACACAAAACATTCTCAACCATAATATGGATAATCTCGATTTAGTCTAAGACGCCAAGCTGGCTACGTGATTCCCTCATGCCCTAAGGTCTCACAACTCAACACCTTATAAACCCCCAAGGAACTGGTCCATCGAGATCAACTCTTAGGTACCATCTGTAGTCAACTCAATCCTCTTACTCTTGGTTACTCATCTCACTGCGTCGCTCCTCACTAGGGTTTATATCTTCCATTCAGCATAGCTTATCTTTGTTGGTACCATCCACGACGAATCAAAAAGCATAATTTGGACAATAGTTATCCATTTACCAGTACAACTCAAACACGATCACCGCTTCTACATAACAACTTCAAGGGCCTAAACTAACCTCAAGAGCTAATAATTGCAATTGCTCTTACTGTTTCCACCATTATTAACTCATCTCGCCTATAGGCAATTATCCTTATAACTTGCCATTCTGGCTAACCTCATCCTCAAGAAATTGCCACTAGGGCGGCTAATCATCCAAGAATCCTCATCTCACTACATGAGATAAGAGTTACACTCATAGGTTCACATACCCATTTCAAGAGAGAAAGAAGCATCTTTCCTTCTTCTCCATTCGAAGCCAATTCTTGGCAAAACACATTCTCAATCAACAATTCAAAACAATTGAACACGTCCTTAAAATGTTTCTTGAATCAATATAAAAGTTAGGGATATTAACTATTTAATTTAGGTAATCATCTTGAATTAATTAGAGAGGTAAAAGTGTGTTTATGAGCACATTTTAATGAGAAAATTGAATTAATATGGCTATTGGACATTTGTTCATTAAAATGATTCTTTAGGAGCTTAAAAAGTAAGAAACTTGATTGACAAAAGGTTTGACCTTGTTAGTGCTAAATTATGATAGCAATTGGACTTGAATTGCACATGTTTTTGGCTCGAAATATGACTTTGACTTACGAAATATGAAATGTATTAGTGGCTGCCATATTTCATTAAAATATGTATAAGGATGAATTATTTTTTGGGCATACTAAAACATCATTTAATCACTCTCAAATGTCCCAAAATTTTATTTTGAAAAGTTAATCCTGTAACTCCAAAAAATGCCACAAAAAGTGTTAAAGAGCTCATTTTTTTTACTTCCTAAAGAATACCCTATGAGTGGATTGGAAGAGTTCTCTTCCAGTGTTAATTGCTTGGCTAGTTGCTTAGCCTTCCTAGTTTGACCACTAATACACTGAGTGGTCTTTTCAATTTCAGGAATACACAATGGTGGTATCTGGCATACACAAAATCAAAGACAACTAGAGCAAACAAGTTAGCACCAAGTGGGGGAATTAAAATTAAAATAAAAATGCAAAAGAATAAAAGAATGTTTAAAGTCCACAAAAGATAGTAAAAATTGCCTAAGTATCGAGACACAAGTCTCGACAACAAGGCCAGAAACTTGTTGAGATATTGACAAGAGTACAAAATCGCTCAAATAACAATAGTAATGAGTAAAATCATCTCCACAAGGATTGGATAATCAAAAGTATGATTTCTAGACTACGAATATTGAGAATTTAGAATAACCAGAAAAAGACAATTGCATAAAATTAAGAGTAAAGTAAGAGAATTTGGATTTTTGGATTTTATCGAACACTTGGCGTTAGGTTCGCGGTGCAGTTTGGTTTGGTTTTTAGGAAAAAAGACATCCGAACCAAACATAAAATAAAGCGGGTCTATTTGGTTACACTTATCCAGAAGCACTTCTATGATAAGAAAATAAGAAGAAAAACATAAAATGAGCTTCTCTATAACACCCTAAAAATTTACACTCGTTATGTATGTCATGTGTGAAGTGGTATGATTTTGATTAAGTATCTATGGAATTATTTTCATTAAATGAAAATAATTAAAATTTGTGTTAATTAGAGTCAAGTACATAATTTATAGCTTTAATTAATTATTTCTTTGTTAAATCAATTCTCAGTGTTTGAATAATTAAATAAATACAATTACTGATGAAAATAAATTTAGTGAAGATTTAATTAATTAATTAATTAAATATGCTTTAGAAAAATATTAAATAGAATGAGAGTGAATTAAAAATCCTTTTTCTCGTTGATTAAAGACCAGATGACCAAATTTCGCAGAGACCCAAAACCCTAAACTGGAAAATACCCTAACCCTAGACCTAGTGGGCCCATATGGGCCCAACACAAACAAAACCCTAGCTAAGGACATAGGGGAATTTTTTAAAAGTTTCACTTTTCTCTCTCTTCCTTTTTAGGGTTTGCAAGATAGGTTTTCTCTCATTTCACCTTTTCTTCTTCCCTAAGTTTCTTATTTTCTCCTCCTTCTCTCTAAGATTCAAGTACTCAAATCAAAGTTTCCACCGATTAAATTCGGATATATTGTTGAGGAGGGCAAGGACTACCCAACAACACCATTTTTGTTTCTTTTGAGTGAAGAACCAAAGAGGTATGGAGGGGTTTCTATTTTTCCTAAGCTATTTCTTGTTTCTCTTGATGTTTTTGGGTTGTTCATGTGATTGTGAGTCTCTTGACACCATGGGTGTCTCAAGAGTATGTGAAACACGTTGAAATGTGTTATTTGTCAATTGTGCACTGCAGCTGTTTTCATTTTTTTTTGAAAATATTTTCGTGCATTATTTTGCAATGTAAAGATGTTTTCCTATGTTTTGGCACCTCTGGATATCATGGTATTTTTTTTTTCAAAATTTTATGAATAGTGGAACTATTTTTTTTTGGAATTATTTTCATTTTTGTATGGAAAACTCTGTTATGAAACAATAATGTTTTAGAAATATAAAAAGGGCATTTTCGATAGGAATTTGGTGCTGAGAAAATTCCATGTGTTTTTCCACATGTTGGGGACATTCCCTGTGAAGTGGCACAGAAAACAAAGTTGATTTGCTATTTACCAAAAATGTAGAAGTGCACTTTACAGAGCCTGTCCAGCAACCATAAGTAATTCAAAAATAATATTTATGGTGAATTTTTGGGAGAAAAATTTATATAATGAAATATATGTGATGTATTATGTCTTTGTAAAATCTCACGAAATTCTAAGTTAATTTGCTAAGTTAAATAAGTTTTGGTGTGTGTACACAACTATAGGTATATGCATGAAATTTAATTGTGTGATTGTGTAATTGTGCCTAATGTCATTCGTTGGATTTGCTAATGGACATTTCACCTCAAAAGGGAAATTTCTATTGAAAATGTGTGTGCAATGTTGTTTAATGGATTATGTTGAATTATTGAATTATTGTTTGTTAACGATTATTATGTTATTAACTATAAATTAGAGACCGGGAGGAGCGTGATCCTCGGGCAAATAGTGCTGAAATTTTATTGTGCATGTGACTTATTTGCAATGTTTTGTGGTTGTGGGGACAAGAATGATTCATTCTTGTGTGGGAGCAAGTGAACTCCAAATGGAGTACACTTGTAGATACTAGAAAGTACTCTAGTGATTAATGACATTCACTATGTGCAATAGTGAATTAATTATAATTAAAGAGTGAGAACTTAATAGCATTACGAGTTAATAACTATGAATTTCCTATGCACATGGAGGACATCGGATAATGGACTTAGAAAGAAATCTAGGACCCTTGCATGGATTTGGACAAAATGACTTAAGTAAGCATAAAACGTGAGAGTGGGTGAGGATTTCAATAAAACAAAGTAAGACAGTTAAGATCATGATGTGGGTCATGATTGGGTAACGTGCAATATGCACATATGATTGAAAGTTTATAAATTGTGATTGCCCGAATCGTGGTAAGAATCGAAAGGAGGAAGGAACCTCTAGCGCTAAGTCGTGTGAGACGGTTGAACGAATTGTTCGTGGACAAAGCTTGAATGGACAACTGTGGAAGAGGTTGTGCGGGGGCTTCACCTGCGGTGAGCAATATGCTCGTGAGGAATGGGGTCGGAATGTGTGACCACTGTCGTGGTGGAGAGTGGATCTCCGTATGGTATGTCGGGGACATAAGTTGTGGAAGACCGTCGTTCGGTATTTTTGGCAGAGAAGCCACACCAACCTATAAGATATGAACCCGACGAGAGGGAGTGGTTGAGGAGTCAGTCCTCAGATATTGGATGACCTCACAGAGTGGTATCTGAGGTGTGCTCGTTGACTTGCTGTTTCTTGGGGATCTGGCGCCGAATTTGTGATCGTATTTCCACAGTGCCGACTTGGCAATCCCGACAAATGCGAGGCACAACCATGTTGGTGAGAGCCCTGCCATTGTACCGTGGTAAAGGGTGTACTCCCAGCAAGTCATCTGACTTAAATTGTGTAAGTCCACTAAGTTCAGGGAGTTCCAGTGGCAGCGCGCCCGAGTTATGTTAAGATGGTATGATCTAGAGAAATAGTATAATAGATCAGGAACTTCGAGTGGGACTCGTGAGAGCATCTTTGCAATGTAGTTGATTGTTGTATGTTGCTTGAGACCGTCGGTCATTTGTTTGTTAGTTTAGTGGAGGAGAGGGACTCATTCCATACATTTATTTTTCCAAATATTGATGGCGCAGCAGAGGCCCTCCACGAGGGTAGGTTTAGAGATGACTGCTCTGAGTCATAGGTTTTTTCCCTTCTTTTGTATTTTGATATAAGTAGGCTTAGATTAAGAAATTTTGTATGTTGTTTCAGTCATCTATTTTCTTATTTTGGTGTATTTAATACTTTAGACTTGGGTTGTACATGATATTAATCCTGTGCATGAGACAATTCTAACCCTTATTCTCATAAACTTATATATATATATATATATATATATATATATATATATATATATATATATATATATATATATATATATTGGTGGCCACAGAGGTACGCCTCGTTATATCTATTTTACGTTTTTATTTTGATGAATGTTTATTTTCGATATAATGGTCATGTGAAGTTTATATAATGCGATTTTGCGCTAAATTATTTTACGACGAGTTGAGTTTGAAAACGTTTTATAATCTATTGCTATTTTCGTTTAAATTCTTGTGTCTTTCATGTTCCAACGATTGCGAACTTAAATAGATTAATCACATTTTATTAAAATAAAATAAAATAAATGAAGTATAAGTAAACCCAGATTTAGGGGGTTACATTCTCCGTAAGCTAAAATTAGAAGATGTGAGACATTTTATAAGCTAAGTTGTAGAAGCTCTCTCATATAACTTTTCTAGAAGATGTGAGACTTCTTACAAATTAGCTTATGTAAAAGCTAATTTTAGCTTATGGAGAATCCCATTTCTTTTTTTTTTCCTTCTTATTTTCTTTTTCTAGAAGTGTTTTTGGATAAGCTAACCTAAACAGGCCCATATGCAGTTCGGTTTGGTTCGATTTAAATGCAACACTAAATTCAAACCAAACCAAACCAATCTTTTGCGGTTTGATGGTTTTTTAATTTTTTTTAATCTATTATCATAATGTAAAATCTGTTAACTAAACTTAAATAATTATTATGCTATATTATTTTAAAAGTAATTTTTTTTTATTAAAGCTCGATAGTCTACGTAAAATTTCCATGAACCATCCTTCTCACAAACTAATGAAACTGAGGATGAGAAGGAGCTTATGCTAAGGAAATAATGCCTTCATTGAGCATCTCTTGAATGAAGACATAATTTCCTTGTGAGCATAAAGGTAATGATAAGGCTTAATGTTGACTAGGGTGGCACTAGGAACCAAGTGTATGTGATGGTTATGGCGGTCTATTAGGTGGTAGACCATGAGGTGTCTTGAAAACCTCATAGAATTCAATGAATGGACAAGGGTGGGGGGCAAAAGAAGGTGTGGGGATTGAGATGGTGGGTAGCATAATCCGTAGGTGGAGTCTGGCCATTGAATCGGTGTTGAATGTATTGGCAGAATTGGGCAAAGGTGGTAAGGTGAATAGGGCAAGAATTAGTACCCTTATGTGTAATTTTGGACCCATCATGATCAAAGGTAAAGGATGGAATAGCAAAATTGGCTTGAATTAGGCCTAAGGTATGCAACCATTACAACCCTAAGACAACATTGACACCCTCTATAGGTAGCAAAAAATAGGGTATGGTAAAGGTGTGGTTTTGGATGTGAAGTTTATTAAAAAGGTAGTGGTGAGTGCGAGTAAGACATTCCCCATTACCAACCATGACAAAAAAGGAAGGGTTGGTCTTAATTGGTAAATGAAGGTGTGTAGTGATTCATGGTTGAATAATTTTATGGGTACTACTAGTGTCAACCAGAATCAAAACAGGTAAACCAGAAATATGACCCAAAAACAAAAGAGCATTTGGGGAGACAAAGCTTAATAGGGCTTGAAAGGACTGAAAAAGAGTGCCATTTAGTTCAGGTGAAGGGTCAAGAGGTGGTTATAAGGATGTTGGTAAGGGTAGGTCATCAGTCAAAAAGAAGAGGAATTTGGTGGAGGTACATTTATGTTCTGAGTAATTTTTCATCACAATTGTAACATAGGTTGACAACACGTCATTCCTGAAGTTGGGAAGCAAATAAGCGCCTTATGGGTAAGGTTGAAGAGGCCAAAGGGCAAAGGGGTAGGGGTAACGGGGGTGGGGCTTTAGGAGGTGGAAGTAAGTGAGGTGAAGGTTGTGGTAGTGTAATGGATGATAAAAAAGTGGAGGAATTTGGCATAGGGCAATAATACCTTTAGAATCCTTAAACTTAGCTTCAAGAAGTTTGGCCATATTAGGGCTTAAGAGATGGTTTGGAGTTGAAGGATGACTATTTTGCATCTGATTTCCAAGTTAAGTCCTAAGATGAAGCAATTTGGGATAGCTTCATGGTTGAGACCATTAACTCTGTTACAGAGTTTTTCATAGGTTGAAGGCCCAAAACGCAACTTAAGGGCCCTAGTAAAAGAAAACTAATTAGAGAGTTGTTGGTTGTGAAACACCCATTTAAATCAACTGAAGGCCTCGCCACACATAAAGAAGGCAATCATGTAAGCAATTTTCCGATGGAATCTAGTAAAAGTGAAAATATTGCTCGGCTTGGAAAACCTAATCTAGAGGTTTAGGACCATCAAAGGTAGCAAGTAAGTTGGATTTTAGGGTTAGGTATAGGGTTAGGGAAGGGGAAAACATGGGGGTAGATAAATGAGTAGTGAATAAGGCGATGGACAAAGGGGAAGTAGTGATGGTAAAATTGGATGGTGGAAGAGGGATGGTAAATGGTGGTATAGTGGTAGGAAAGGTAATAACAACACTCAAAGAGGGGCCGTAAGTGGTGATGTGTAGTTTCCAAAGGTGGAGGTGGGCTGAAGTCGGTCAAGAAGGCCAACTAGGGTTTTAGTGATGGATTCATGGTGTGAATCTTGAAGGTCACATTGGTTGTCTGGCTGAGTCTGGAGAATGTTGAGCTTTTCAACAATGGGGTGGAGGGTGTCTTGGAGGTCTTTATTGGGGGAGTGGGAGGCATGGTGTAGGGTTCAATAAGCACCAAAGTGATACGATGCTATCTAGGGCTACAGGAAAATCTAAGAGAATATCTAAGAAAATAACTACTAAAGAAATTACATTTTCATTCATATTTGAATTTCATTACATAGCTTCATTAAATAGACACATAGTAACGACCAAATAATCTAAGCCAAACACGTGGCAAGATCATGAGCCTTTAGGAAAAAGAAATGCACAAAACTTGAAAATAAGCTTAGAAAAATAGTAAGGCTAAATATAATCCTTGAATCATATGGGCTTGCTAGTCCTTCTAGTGGGCTTGGCCGTAATTGGACTTGCTAACACACTTCTACAACAAAGGTCTTCAACAATTGAACCACATTAAAAAACATTAACGAAGAGGGGTGTTGGTGAAGGGATAGGGAGGGGGGAAAGGGTGGGTGGCAACTGGCAACTGGGACGGGAAGATGTATGGATTTATTTTTTATCATTAGTCAAGTTTTAGCTAACTTCAAAAGTAAGGTACCATATAACTCATCCTGTTGTTTGGACAAATTTTTGAAAAGCGTTTTGTCAATCCAAATAGCCCCTGGGTGTCATTATTTCCTAATTTTCCATTTGAATCTCAATTGTCCATCTACAATAGATTTATTTCCTAATTTTCCAAATTTTTAATTCAATGTCCATAAATTCTAAAATGCTCTAGTACACCATTTAAAGTGGTGACTTAAATGCCTCATAGAAAATAATGAAAACATCATTAATTTTATTGTTTTTCTCTTTTCATTTCTTGTTTATATTTTTTCTATATAAATTTCAAATAATAAAAAATAAAGTAAAAACAGGAAATAAAAATAAAAATTATTTCCTCAAACCAAAGTCATTTAATTTTGAACTATTGAATGTAATTAAGATGTATAGTTAAATTAATCTGAACCATATATTTACATTAGAATATGTATTTTTTATTGGAAAATATGAAAATTGGTTTTGTAACTTTAGGACTTATTCTTAGACAACAATAATAGTACATAAAGTTGTATAGGAGTAACTTATGCTAGTCATTTAAAGGCAGGCAAACATTTATCTAGGCTTAAAGCAAACTTTAAACTAATAAAACAATTTATTAATTTATTAATATCATTATAATTTCATTCAAAATTTATTTTTGAAACTTCTCATTATATAAAATTATTTCTTAAATTTTACAGTAATTAATTTTGTTTAAAAATTTTAATTATAATTTTATTCGAAATTTATTTTTTAAACTTCTCATTATATAAAAATTATTTCTTAAATTTTACAGTAATTAATTTTGTTTAAATTTTTTAATCCTAAATAGTACAATGTAAGTTTTTTGGCCAATGAAAAGAAAAAACAAATGCAAATGTCTAGTGATGAACAATGCAAACTGAGGAAAAAGAAAATGAGAGAATGAAAGGTTAGAATGTTACCTTTTATATAACGAGAGGGTCGTAGTGAACTTATTTCTATCTTTACAGTAATGGAAGGTCATATATATAAATATAAAGGTCGGGCTATTATTGTTATAACATTAGTTACAAATAAAATTTAATAATCTAATTTTGTCCTGGTCTTATTTAGTTATGACACCATGAACTTATTTTTATCTTTCAACAATCATAAACCGCAGGGACGGATTTAAGGGTGGCAGGCGTGGGGTTTAGCCCCCCACCCCATGACTTAATATATATTTTCAGTAACTCATTCTCATGTGATAATTGAAGGGTGTAACTGAAAGAAGTTTTTTAAATTCAACTTAGTTATTCTTACAATTCTTTGCACAAGGTATTTTATGGGTTGATAACTGGTGCTTTGCGTATGGGCTGTGAGCTTAGTAAACTTTTGGACCAAGTCTAAATTGCTAAAGTCTTGAACAGAACATGAATCAATTATGAATAAATTCAAAGTAAATTAGTGATATGAATTACAGTGAAAAATAGAATATTTGAGAAGTCTAGTAGTAAGCATTTGAAAAGTAAAAGTAAAAAATAAAAATAGTTCCTTAGTTAGCATTATTTGTGCAAGAATACAATACCTTGTAAATGCTATTAAGTCCCTAAAGCTTAATTATTTTTCAATTTTTTATCTCTTGATTCATTTAAAATTAACATTATTAATTTCTAATTTAACTCATCAACTTATACAATTATCCATACAAGTTACTAAAAAATCTAGTACATCTACATTGAGCGGTTATTACATTACTATACAAAATTTTTAAGAAATAATTAATACAATTTCTTAACTATTTTAAATAATTGATATCTTATGAAATATATAATTATTTATCATTTGAAATAGAATTTTTTTATCATGTTTCTCTATTTTTATTGTTTGAAATAAAAAATAATTTTAATTTAATGTGCAAAACTAGTAAATATCTTTATAGAAGTCATTATATATTAAATAATTATTTTAGAAGTTAGATATTTAAATAAATTGTAAAGAAGGAAAAAAAATTTCAGCCCCCCCCTTCACTAGATTTCTGGATCCGTCCCTGCATAAACCTTGTTTGAATATTGGTGAGCTGGGGCGTTAATTTGCCAACTCAAGTTAAAAAAACTAAAAAATGAATGTACAAGTATAATAATGATTTTGGACTTTTCTCCAAAAGCTTCAATGAAGCATGTAAAACATCACCTTGGTCTGCCGCAGACTAGGCCTAAAGAAACTATCATCCTAATTCCTATGACTGATTTACAGGCCTAAAGAAACTATCATCCTAATTCCTATGACTGAATTACACGAGAAGATATGAGATGGAAGGAGGAGCACACCAACCTGCAATGATCTCTTTTATATTGGGACACCAGTTCAAGCCCAGAGAGAATTTGAGGACGTATCAGGGTCTTGAAAAAAAAAAACAGACCATCTATACTTGGGCTTCTGTCCTTAAACTTCCTCTTGTAACTCCTTCCTAGAAGATCACGTTTATATATCTCCCTTTTTTCGAGCAAATCCGGGCTGAATAGTGTAATCCACAAGCTGGATCAGTAACACAACATAGGAAAAAAAGTATGTCTATGACGTTTATTAAAAGGGTAAAAAGAGATTTCAACAATGCAATTAAAATCATGAAATATTAGTTATTTAGTTAACTTCTTTTCTTTGAGATAAACATAAGGAAAAAGAGCCACATTATGAGTATTGAGTACTAACTGTTAAAAGAGTAGATATTATAGGAAACCTTACATGAGAGATTTAATTGTGTTAATATGTTGATGCTGATGTACATGCAGGTGAAGAGTATAAGGAGTAAGGAGAAAAGAAACATTAGACCTGAAGAAGCATAGATGGCTGTGCAGTAGGTTCAGAAATGACATGACTTCTAGTTTTTCTCCCATTCAATGTGGTAACTGATGGGCTGTTAGCAGTAGTTATGTCCCAAAAGCTTCGTTTCTTTGCAGTTTGTACTGGTGACCGAAAACGATGGCTTGGACTCTTCAATTCTCCAGGGTTTGCCTCCTTTGCCCGTAGACTAGCCCTTGTTGCTACCACTTTTTTCCCACCCTTTTGTGAAAGCTCACGAATGATGTCATCTTTCTGCTTTAGCTGCAAGCAGTGATCCTTTTTAACTCTCTCTAGCTCTGCCTCCAAGGCTTTTACTCTTTGTTGAAGTGTTCTGATTGTGACAGCTACCTCATCTCCCTTGTTCTTAATCTCTGGAGTAAAATGAGTTGCAGCTAAGAAAGAGAGTCTGGTCCTTCGTTTTTCATTTGTTGGGGCAGAAGTTGGAGGAGTGGAAAGAAGAGATGTAGCTGAAGGTGGTGTTGGGGGAGCCAAGGACTGTGCTTGGAGGGTCATAATCTTCTGATGCTGTCGTGCTAGCTGCATTCGCAATTCACGATTCTCCTTTTGCAGCTCAAGTACTAGCTTGGCCTGGTCTGTTTCTGTCTCAGGCACTGGCAATAGGTCCTCATTTGCATTAGTTGCCTGCATACACATAAAACAGGTTAAAAAAAGGTTGAACCCTTGTACTTGCAGAAGTGATAAACTGAAAAAACAGAAAATTGCTTGTTATCTCTTTTGATGATCCAAATATTAATGTGTACGTTGATTTATGGCAACATTTGGAAGATACTCTGTGTATATGATGAAAAGCTTTAACCTTTGTTCGAATCTCCTTAGCTCTGTCAGCCCAATGAAGGGTGTTCTGAGTTTCACCAAATGAGAGGTTACTTGGGCTTATATTTGCAATCATGACAGTGTTGCAAGTCCCTCCTAATGAGTCCTTGAGAAGTTGAGTGAGTTTTGAATTTCGGTATGGTATGTGCTTCTTGCCTTCTACAAGAGCATTAATGCAGCTGCTTAGTGCAAGAAGAGATCGGTTTATATTGGCACCCTCAAGAGATCTAACTGTTCTTTGATCTGTGGCAAGAGCTCTCTCTGACCCTGCAAGATCAATCAGTGAGAGCTTGCCCATTTTGTTAATAATATTCATTGCAGCATCTCTTACTCGGTACTCAACCACAACCTAGATGTAACAAATTAAGCATGTCACAATCACAACATTTAAGGGATTGCTCATTTTTGTCCCTCAAAAAACATTCAAACTTTACCTGCAAAATAGCATGGGAGCGTGAAGATGTTTCGTTTGCACGAGTTGGTTCTGTGGTTCTGTTCTGATTTCCTTGTTGAAGCAATGTCATCACCTGAAGCAACAAAGAAAAGAATAAACAAAACTCTCTATGAGAGTTCAAGCAGCTGTCTAAACTTCTAAATCTACCACAAATGGATCAGAATATTACTTCATCAGTGGAATAAGCTCGGTATTGTGTAAGACCTGCTGCAACAATCCCCTATAACATAATTGGACAATGTACAATCAGATATCTTTCACTTTAAAGTTAAAATTTAAAGGATACAATTGAAACAGGAGAGTCTATTGAACAATTGACAGGATGGCATAAGTAGCTAATCTCTCAACCAGGTGGTAAAACAGGTGGCCTGTGAGGGTATGGAAATAGGAAATCCAGCTGATACTTGGTGCATTTTTTTATTCTCAATGTGTTTCTCCTAATAGGTGAGGAAATGAATTAGTAGGAATAAAGAGGAAATCCAGCTGGTACTTGGTGCATTGTAAAGTAAACTAAATACTTTCTCATTAAGATGAATGACCTGCAGGAGAAAGTCCTTAGTTTCACCTAGTATAGAGGGTCACTATACATATACATGTAAATGTGAGCTTTATCAAAACTTTGTCATATGTTTGCAAATTTGACTGTGAACCAAACACTGGCATCAAGCAATACCATAAATAAACCATTCAATTTCTCTCAAGAACAAGCATTAATTACAGACAATCAAGGCACAAGAGTGTGTAATCACATACACTATAATATGTCTGTCACTCAGCAGGTATAAATAATGCTCAGTAGCTTCTCTCTTGAATCTTTCTGAGGATTTTACATTATTTATAAGATAAGAAAGTGGACCTGTTTATCTTCTCTGAGAACTAGAGGTCTTCCAGGTGAAAGCAAATCCCTGACAGTTTCATTATAAACCTCAAGATAGGACAGATGAACTGCATGGTTTCCATCACAACTTCTCATCCTGATTTTACTGAACAAATCCTTAATTGCCAACACCATTACACCAGGACTCTTCACTGTACCAAGCATTGTGTAAGTCTTTCCAGCTCCAGTGGCACCATAACAGAAAACTGACCCATTCCTCCCTTGCAGAACTGCTTCCACAAGTTCTGAGGTTCTGAAAATGTAAAAGTCAATGTATACCTTCCATCAAACATAAATGAGTGCCTAAGCTATAAGATTTTGAATGCATGCTGAATATTAAGCATGGAAAGATTCCATAATGCTGTCAAAACCTTTTCTCTTTAAGGTTTTAGTTTCCAAGTAAATATAAAAGTCAAATGAACTCCAAAGGCCAACAAGCTTGAAACTCAATTAGTAATATTGACATAACAAGTTCAATCCTCCTCAAGACCTTATAATTTTCCTGTTGAACTGTTATCAAGCAAAGCAACTAAGCATGTAATGAAGAATGCGCATACAAAAATTGTCATAACAAGCCCCACTTACGAAAATAGAAGAGGAGATAAAAAAACACATCTCTGATATCAAAACAATCAAAATTTCAATTTAATGTTACATATATTTTTTTTTTATCCATTTTAATGTAACATATATTTAACCCTGAATAACTCACGAATGCCATGCACAATATTCATTTATATTAACATAAAACCAACATGATTCTTTTTTGTAACACTGCATCTGCCATTAGTGCTTGTTCGTGTAGTGACTAGTGAGTGAAACCTTTTGAAGGCCAAGGACATTTCCCAAATTCTAATGCATTTCCAACGTAGTTTCATCTAACCAAAAAAAAGCAAAAAGTAAAAACAAACGAAGCCTAGTCTCTCTTAAACATAAAAATTACCACATAACATAAGCATGTTCGTGTATATATATATTTTTAAAATATAATAATCTCTTTTCAATTCCTTTAAAAAACAGAAGGAAAAATCTTCAAAATAAGCTCAATCAAATATACCCGCATTCCTTAATTTCTCAAAAATGTTAAATTAAACAAGTAACCATTGAAATGGGAACTCTTGTGATAATTTCCTTATTTCCTATGCTATATCCATTTTCAGCTTACTAATAGCATGCAATAACATGGGTACTTTCCGTACAGTTATTAGAACAATAAAAAATACCTAAATTATTGGACCTAAATGTTGTTCTTTCTCAAAATCTCTTTCAAGAAGCTGATGAATTTAGTTTTAAAGAAAAAAAAATTGAAAATGAAACTCACGTGGTGGAATAAACCTCTTGCTGAGTAGCCGAATCGGGAAACGAAGCATCGAAGGCAAAGTGGCGTCCCCTGAGCCTCTTCAACCTGAGGTAATCTTTTTCAGACGCAAACTCCGTTAGGTAAACGTCACGGCGATCGACGATTCTGACGCAGCACCGTGAACCCGCCTCCTTTTCCTTCTTCGCCAGAGGCCTAACCCTAACGAATACGAGAATGCGGGTCCCACTTTTCTCCCTCTTTTCCGGCGGCAAGATTTTTTGGTTCCGAAAAAAAGAAGGGTTCTTGGGAGGAGCTGCTGCTGCGGCGCCGTGAAGGTGATTCTGCTTGTGCTGGTCGTATAGCGCGAGAAGCGATTTCATCTTCTCCTTTAAGGCATCGTGAGGGTGGTGCAGGTGCTCCTCCGAGTTTGACTCGTTCGTTGTGTGGGACCGAGTTGACACTGGCATTGTAACGTTCCTTTGGACCGAGTTAGAATTTTAAGCTTCGGTTAGGTTTGGGAAAGAATGGATCGGTGAGTGATTGTGAGATTAAGCGGTGGGAATGTGGTGTTGAAGCTCCGTTTTCCGCTCATTACGCCGCACAATCTCGAAGCCTTCTTCTTCTTCTTCCTTTCACGGTTGAAAAATGATTTTTTTTTTTTTACCTAGTTTCGGTCAAAAAACAAAATGGGTGTGTTTGTAGAAGGAGAGGAGAGAAGAGAATAGTGGACTGGAGAGTGAGAGTCCATAGTTTTTGAATTTTTTTATTGTAAATTAATTTTGAATTGAATTTGGTTGTAACGGTCCAATTGTAGCCCAAACGGTTCATCCTTGGGTCCCTTTCATATTTTTTTCTTTCGTTATTATTATTATTATTTTATTTTTTGTAGTTGAACCCAATCTCAGCTTCAAAGTAAAATTTGCATTTTGGCCATTGTTCTCATGGATGGCAATGGGTAGGGTCTGGGTAGGGTCCTATAGTACCCGTCCCCATACCCGCGTTTAAAAAAAATATCCGTACCCGATCCCATACCCGCACGGATAGCAACTTTAATCCTCATCCCCGTACCCGCTGGGTACCTATATACCCATTCCCGCACCCGCTACCCGCACTTTACTTATGTATGAAGTTAATAAATCAATAAAAAAATAGACTTAAATGTAATTTTGATCCCCCTATTTTGCACAATCCGTAATTTTAGTCATCCTATTTTAAAATAGAGACATTTAGTCCTCCTATTTTGCACAATCAGTCATCTTGGTCCCTCTATAGAGACATTTAGTCTCCCAATTTTGTAAAATCCGTAATTTTGGTCTTTTCATCAAATTGAAAGCATTGACAGTTAAGAGATTAATGTTGACCTTGACGTGACCCAAATATAGTGATGTGACACGAGATTATTTATTTATTTTTTAATTATTTTAAATAATGAGTACTAATTATTTGTTTATCTACGTCATTAAAACAGATGTCACGTCGATTTTAATGGTTGGGTTAATCGTAAGTCCTAAAATATAAATCACAAGTCTTAATCATTTATTTTAAATTAGTTCTACATTGTTGAAATACATGGCACATCGTAGTCAAATAAATGATATTACCTTTTTATAAAATATATTTTTCATCAATTATTCTACTCAGTATTTAAAATAATTAAACACTAAATAAATAATCTCGTGTTACGTCATTATATTTGGACCACGTTAAGGTTAACGTTAATCTCTTAACGGCAACGCTTTCAATTTGATGGAAGAACCAAAATTACATATTTTAGAAAATTGGGAGACTAAACGTCTCTATTTTAAAATAGGGGACAAAAATTACGGATTATGCAAAATAGATGAACCATAATTGCATTTAAGCTATAAAAATATTAATTAAAAAATTATTACAAATAAATTAAAAATTCACGCTTAAATAATTCAAACTTAACATTAAAAGCATTCATACATAATATTAAAAATATAAAATATAAAATTATTGTAAGTTATAACATAAATATTTTACTATTAGTGTTAGTTTATGGAAAATATAAAATTATTTTTTTACAAAAAAGTATATATATAACATAATTATTTATTTAAGTTATTTTAATTATATATATATGATAGGTGCGGGGCGGGACGGGGCTGGTACTATAGTACCCGTACCCGCACCCGCAAAAAATTGCGGGTAAATACCCGGCCCCGGCCCCAGCCCCAATAAGCGGGTATTTACCCGACCCGCTTGCGGATATTTTTGCGGATACCCGTAGGGTCTGGGTACATTTTGCCATCCTTAATTGTTCTGGTGGATCAGTTATTCAAATGGTTCATAATGGACCATGAGGTATAACCGATTATGATAGGTTTTGCTAGTAAGTTATTCATTTTATATTCTTTTGGAATGAATATTTTATCAAGTGTGAAATTATCGTTTGACCCTTAGTTAATAAAAGTTCAACAGTTGGTGAAAGAAAGAGAGTATGTGCGTGAGAGTGTAAGGTAGGGATTACTAAGGTGACTCCGGCAACCGCACAACTCCCAGATCTTGTTCGATAGAGTATTTTCGGATCGTTGTTGTGGTTCTCGATATTGGTAGGTTCGTAAGTTGTTTTTAGGATTCTGTTGGTTATCAATATAGTTGGGTGAAAGAAATCTGGAATTTATTCTATTGGTCTTTTAATGTAATTTGATGGGATGGGAGAGTTTTTCCGTGATTGTTGTTAGTTCCCCCGTCGTATGGGTTATTTTTGGCGTAAAGGGTGGTACGTGGGGGGGAGGGGGTGGTTTACTTTGTCAAAATTTAATTTTTGTTAATGCTGGTTTGGGGGACCAATCGAATACGTGAAATTTAGTTTGTACACAAATTTTAAATTTACAGTTTACATATGAAGAAAAATACAAGCATGGTTGCAGATTGAAAAAAATGAATGTATAAATATCTTTTTGATCCTTGTAATTTAGTATTTTTTTATTTTTTGTCCTTGTAAATTTTTTTTTTGTTTCAGTCCTTGCAAATTATGTTTATTTTATTTTTCGTCTTTATAGTAGTTTAGATATAAGGACGAAAAACAAAACAAACATAATTTGTAAGGACTGAAACAAAAAAAAAAATTACAAGGATGAAAAGCAAAAAAATACTAAATTGCAAGAACCAAAAAGATATTTAAGCCAAAAATGAATGGTGGAGTTAGTTTAACGGGTTTGGCTAAAGTAGAGTTTGGATTTGGTGAGGCACCGGTGAGAATGTGCTTCTTACCTGCTGCAGCAGGTTAGTCATCCATTTTTAACTTGCTACAGCAGGTTAGCCATTAGGAGAAAAAAAATTAAAAAAAATATTTTTTTATTTAAAAAATGAAATTATATAAAATTATTATAATAAAAATTAGAATAAAAATTTTCTCTTTTTTTTGAAAAAGTGGGAACCACCAGTAGTACTTGAATAAATTACCTACTATATAAAATTATTATAATAAAAATTAGAATAAAAATTTTCTTTTTTTTAAAAAAAGTGGAAACCACTGGTGGTACTTGAATAAATTACCTACTATAATAGGTTGGTTAAAAGGGAGAAAAATCATTTTTTTATTAAATAAAATTATATAAAAATTATTAAAAATATTTTTTTTATTTTTTTCTCCCAGTGGAGCATAAGAGAAATAAAAAAATGATTTTTTTTCTTCCGGTTAACCAACCTATTATAGTCGGTAATTTGTTCAAGCACCACTGGTGGTTCCCACTTTTTCTCCGGTGGTTCCCACTTTTTTTAAAAAAAGAAAATTTTTATTATAATAATTTTATATAATTTCATTTTTTAAATAATTTTTTTTTCTCTTGATGACTCACCTGCTACAACATGTTAAAAATGAGTGACTAACCTGCTGCAACAGATAAGAAAAATATTTTTATTTAAAAAATAAAATTATATAAAATTATTATAATAAAAAATTTTACTTTTTTTAAAAAAGTGGGAACCACCGGAAAAAAGTGGGAACCACCAGTAGTGCTTGAACGAATAAATTACCTATTATAATAGATTGGTTAACCGGGAGAAAAAAAATCAATTTTTTATTTCTTTTATGCTCCACCGGGAGAAAAAAAATGTTACGGTTATATAATTTCATTTAATAAAAAAATGATTTTTTTCTTCCGGTTAACCAACCTATTATAATAGATAATTTGTTCAAGTATCACCGGCGGTTTCCATTTTTTTAAAAAAAAGAGAAAATTTTTATTCTAATTTTTATCCACCAGTAGTGCTTGAACGAATAAATTACCTATTATAATAGATTGGTTAACCGGGAGAAAAAAAAATCAATTTTTTATTTCTTTTATGCTCCATCGGGAGAAAAAAAATGTTACGGTTATATAATTTCATTTAATAAAAAAATAATTTTTTTCTTCCGGTTAACCAACCTATTATAATAGGTAATTTGTTCAAGTATCACCGGTGGTTTCCATTTTTTTAAAAAAAAGAGAAAATTTTTATTCTAATTTTTATTATAATAATTTTATATAATAGGTAATTTGCTCAAGTACCACCGATGGTTCCCCCTTTTTCAAAAAAAAATAAAATTTTTTATTATAATAATTTTATATAATTTTATTTTTTAAATAAAAAATATTTTTTTTATTTTTTTTTTCTCCTAATTACCTGCTACAGCAGGTTAAAAATGGATAACTAACCTGCTGCAGTAGGTAAAAAACAAATTCTCACCGGTGCCTCACGTTTTCGAAGTCCACTTTAGCCTGTCCCCCATAAACGAGCCAGGCGCCACTACCTACAAATTGAATCATAATTCACCCAAACACTAAAAGTACTTAAATGACTAATCTAACAAAAGGGCAATAGAGTAAAATTCATCAAATTCATATAAAAATAAATCATTATTAACTAAAATTACTTTTGACTACTATAGACTGTTGTCGGTGCAAAATCTTTATTGTTGAATATTATAGTATTAAATCCGACGGACATTAAAACCTGGTCTAAAGTGGACCACCTAACTCAATGGTCCACGGTAGAAAATTGCCTAGATTTTTGGTCTGTACTTTGTAAGATTAATTTTGCGATCAATATAGTTAGTTAGACACTCAGAGTTTAAAATAGTTTTACATAGTCATTTAATCATAATTTATCATGTATGATAAGTTTTTTTTGCTTTTACAATAATTAACTTAAAAAGTCATACAAATCGTGATTTGTGATTAAATAACTATATAAAAGTGTTTTACACTATTAGTACTTATCCTTTAAACTCCAAAATTATTTCTAAACTTTTTTTCATAAAAATTGATTTTAGTGGTATTAACCAAAAAAAATGTTCAACTAGTTGACAAGATTGCAGTACCTACAAAATTCATGAATACTGCTTTGAGGATATCTATATCACTATATGCTAATGAATATCAAGAGAGAAAAACAAATAGAGTAGAGAGAAATGTAAACATAGTAGATTATAAGATGTGATTAAAAAAAACAAAAAAGAGATAACGAATAAATATTTATACTATCAAGTGGTTCATGGATCATTATTGAGAATTCATAATTGCATATTGTTGGTATTTGATCTAATCCATTTATTTATTTTTATTAATTTATTCAATTGGCCTATATTGAGTGGCACGTGATGGACTACTTAATCGAATCGTGTTACGGACCTCTCCAATTAAAAAAGACCTGACCTGCACAAAAAGATATGACTATGCAATAATGCAACTAACTATGACATGTGAAGCATAAAAAATTAGCACTAGATGTAGGAAGTGTCTCTAGGGTGAAGTAGTACAAAATTGATCCACCGGTGAAGCACTATAGAATATACTATTAGATAAATTAATAAAATAATCAACGAATGAGATTGTTTACCTGCTACCTGTTAGTGTAATTTTAGAGATTTTGCATTTTAGTCCCGATATAAAATCGGCATCTAGGGTCTATGTATTTGCAAATCATTCCTTTAGAGATTGGGAAAGTTGAAAATCTAACGGAGATGATCATCCTGAAACCCCACCGATGAGAAGACAAGTTTACCTCCTCCAATCCTCCACAATCTCGCACCATCATCGTCCTCCCTCTCCCCTTTTCTCCTCTTTCCTTGCTCTTTTTTTTGTTGTTAAATCTTGGTTTTATTTTCTCAAATATAGGTTTTATTGTCAAATTTGGGTTTTCCGCTAAAGGCGTTGTGACACCAACAACCACTTCCAGTGCCTCCCAATCAAAATCCTTAACAAGCAGCAACAAACCACCTCCCACCGAAAAAGCTCTACTAGGGTTCACCTTTGCGGTGAACATGTGAGCTGCATTCATGTGTGCCAAGTAAGAGGCGAAACCTTAAAGTGAGGCGGCAGGTGGATCATTATGTTGACGACATTGCAGGTCGTGGCGCTTAGATTCAGGTTCAGATCGTACACAACATGGAAGGCTATGGTGGAGCTGATAGCAGAGCCTATACACCGATCAAGGTCCATCCAATTTGCTTTCCTTTTTTACTGTTGTAGTCGTTGATATTCTATTATGGAAGATTTGGCATGTTTTCTTTATAACTAGAATTCAGTTGATGTTTGCTTGAAACTTTGGGGCACTTAAAAAAATTGCTTTTTGTGTTGTTCCACCCAGCACAATTTTCATGCCATAAATATAAATCTTCGAACCAAAGATAATTTTTTATATTATTTTTTTTCTTTTGATCTCTTTTCAGGTTCTGGGTTCTTAGTATCTGGGGAGCCCAACATCATCTCTTAGGGAAGGTAACAAGTAACAACTCTCTAGTAGTGCATATATCTATGTGATTTTGTTAATGCATTTGAATTTGTTTAGGTTTATTATGGCATGGTTTTCATGCTTTTGTCTATCAGCTGTTACATTTTTTGCGGGGATAATTTTTATTGGCCACCTATAATTCCATTTGCATGTGATTTTTTATTTTTCCTTTTTGTGGTTCCTTTGGTTAATTTTTTTTGTGGCAATTTTTTGCATATGTGAAACTGACATGTCTGAGAAGTGATGAATTCTCTTTGGGATGGAGGCTAGCGTGAGCCATTTATACAAGTGGTCTTTGGGGGACCACTTTTATCTATTGTAGGATTCACCTCATCCACACAAGGATATGGTGCACCCACTGCATTTATTTTTTTTTTCTCTTTTCCTCTTTCCATCGTTTCTCTCCTCCACTCACCTTCCTCTCCCACTTTTCTACCTTTCCTCTGTCTGCATCAACAAAGCAAGTGTTACAGCGGCACCTCAAGATATCGAAACCCTATATGTTAATAGTGTTTGTGTTCACAACAACAAATGGAAAGCTCCGTAACATCGACATATTTGTATTGGAAAGTTGTTACGTGCTTCCTTTCTCTATTTTTTTGTCATAAGCTTTTTGTTTGTTTGCCTCTAACTTAAGAAATTGGGTACACAAAATAAGCACAATGAGGACAACAATGAACACAATATTGAAAAGAAAAATGATGGAACAACAGTGAAGAACGAGAGAAAGAGAATGGTGTGTGACATTGTTGCTACCCACTCGATTAATTGTTGATCTGTAAGCTGTCCAAAAAAATGTGTTGACCTGTAACCGATGCACGATTGAATCTAATAGAACAAAGCAGGGTGTCGTCAACGAGGATGACAACAAAGTCAAGAGGGTCCTCGCCGCCGCCCCCGAAAATCACTTCCAGCAGCAATGAGTGGCAACGAGTTCCTTTTTAGTGGTGGGAGAACGGAGAGAGGAAACAAATGAGAAAGAGGAAGAGAAAAAAAATAATTGAATGCAGTAGGTGCACCATATGCCTGTGTGGAGAAGATGAATCCTACAGTGGATGAACATGGTCCACAAAGACCACTTGTATAAGTGACTCACGCTAGCCTCCATCTCTCTTTGGAGGCATATGAAGCTTCTTAAATGGAAAGCATTTTTTTCTTTAGGTATGTGAGAGATTACTCAGAAAAAAAAAACATTTATTTTTTGGAATTTTGTTTTTTAGGGAAAGGGATTTATTGCTTTTATTCCCTATTAGATTCTATTTCCAAGCAAGGATTTGCCAAGAGGATTGAGTGCTTTAAAGCTTTTATGCATATTTTAGGAAAATTGTTGCAAAGAGAACTGATGCAAGGATTGTTGGTTTGCCAAGCATTGCTCAAACAGCTTGTGCTCATGATGCAACATTGATCAGGGCATTATTCAATCATCAATAACAACAACACAAGATTCATCAATAGCTCCAACAATTTTAGTCAAACCAATACCAAGAACCACAAATTTCCCTTGGCAAGGATGAAGAAGATTATGAAGAATTGCAATCCTGGCAGCATTGTTTAGTTTACATTTAATCAGGGGCGAACTCACATTAAAGGCCCCCCAATTTTTTTTTTGTTTCTTTCAAAGTATATATATATATATATATATTCTGGGATAACCGATTAAAAGGAAAAAATATTAGAATAATTATTTCTATTTTAGAATTAGATAATAATATTTTATTTTTTATAAAATATTTTATTCTCTTGTTATAATTTTTATTATAAAGATAATATATGACATTCTTTTATTTTTTTAGATAGATATTTTATTTCTTTTTTATAGTTTTTATATTACAGAGATAATAATATTCTTTCTCTTTTTAGATAAAATATTCAAATATTATTTATTTTTCTTTTTAATAGTATTTTCATCTATCATTCATGATTGCTATTTTAAAGATTATAAACAACCACATTTACAAAACTCTATTAGTCTTTTTATATTGATTTGTTATAAATGATTTGAGAATTAAATATAATTTATTAACCTTTGCGAATGTGGTAAGCTAAATTACGAACATTATATAAGAGTTTGGCGGTTTAAGGTTTGAGATAGGCTAACAATTATTCTCTCTTAATTTTCTATATTCCTTTTGTGGTGATTGGTTTAATTTACAGGTCAAATGATAATTTTTCATGGTTTAAACTTATCACTCGAAATATATCTATTCTTTTCATTCACTTCACGAGTTTCCTTATTGATTATGCAGTATTATTATTATTATTATTATTATTATTATTGTTACAATGCAGTATTATGTTTGTTTCTGCATGATGCTCAGGGTAAAATTACTTATGCAGTAATATCATTAATAAAGTCGTATTTTTGTATAGCATTAAGTTTAAAAATTAAATAGTGAAATGGTTTTTTTTATTCTAATCACTAAAAAAATATAAATGTAAGTAATTATCTGGAAACATGGTCTCCTGGATTTGGGTAATGTGTCATTATTTTGCAATTAGTTTTAAATAAAATATAATTTGTTTGTATTAAGGTAGATATAATTTTTAAACCCAAACATATTTTAGATGGTGGATATTAGAACGAGCAAAATTAACTTGTTTTGAGGAAAAAAGTATATGTATTATTTAAATTTGAAACTATAAAAATTTTATTACAATTTTTAGAAAATTAATAAACTAAAAGTTTTTGAAACATGAAATAGAATACTGAGAGGGAGACTAATTGGTGTAACTGAATATTTATGACTAAGAAAAAGGGTTTTGTCTACCGTAAACTATGTAAAAACTGTGACACCAATGCACCATCTCGCTGGACCATTAGACTTATTATTAAATTAATCGACATTTGTGATTCATTGCTGGTTACCTGAAGTGGTTTGCTTGGTTTTATGCAATAAAATGCAAAAAGAAGTTTTGTAAATTGCTATATAGCCCCTAAATGTGGTGGGGTAAATAAGTTAAATAATTTACAATTTAGGGCTTCTCTAAATTGAGGGTTGCACGGGTACGATTAGGTTTTCGTTATTGTGCAAGAGCCATAGACGACATTGAGTGTGATTTTGGAAGTTGGAAAACAAATGAGCAGTAAGCAAATAGGATTAATTCAAAACATTTTACGGAACTTCTATGAATGAATTAGTAAAGTACTATTTCAATTAGGTTTTAGGTTAAATTAGTTTTTTTGTCCTCTAGTTTATTTTTTATGTTCAATTTGGTCCTCTAGTTTTTTTCGGGTTCAATTAGGTCCTCTAATTTTTAAAATTGGTTCAATTTAGTCCTATCGTTTAATTAAAATAACGGTGTTAGGGATATGCTACCGTCATTGCACTCTGTGACGGTTTAAAACCGCCACTAAATGCACATTTCTTTAGCACTGTTAACATAATTTAGACGACCGGACCAAATTGAATGAATTTTTAAAATTAAAGGACTAAATTGAATCCGAAAAAAATTAGAGGACCAAATCAAACATAAAAAATAAACTAGCGGACCAAAAAACTAATTTAACCTAGGTTTTAATGAAGGTGGTGAATGTTGCCAACAAGGTTTGTGGAAGAGGCAAATACGACATTGGGGTGATATCGAAGGATAGAAAGTAGATGAGGATTAAGCAAGTAGGATTGGAAACATTGGATTCTGCTAATCATGATTGGTGTTGTATTTTTGTTTTGCTCATATAATTGGTTGTGGTTGTTTCTGCTTATTTCTTTTTAATTACACCATAGTGAGTTATTTGGTTATATCTCATAGTTTTTAGGTTGATTTGGTTACTGGTGGTGTTGAACTTTGGTTCAAGTGTGGTTTCGTTTTCAAAGCCAAGTTTAATATATTTTTAGAGCCAAGGAAGGAACTGATACAATGTCTATTTTATAGATTTTTATGTTAGTTTTATTCATGGGTTTGCCTTTCTATTGAAATGATAATTAAATTGTTTCTCATATTGTTGGTGATGTTAATTTGGAAGAGTAATTGATTATATTCTAGTTTCCTGAATTCATGGGTTTGCTTTTTGTGTTAAAATGAAAATAATATTCAGTTGACATGATATATTGTAGCTAAAATGCAACATATACCGCCCTTACATATGGGTGGTTTAGTGGTAGTTGATATATTCTTCCTAAAGTGTTGGTTGTAGTAGTTTGTGATTTATAGTTTTATATTTTTGTTTTGGTTAGCTATTGTTTACTGTCCAGATGGGGTAGTTTGTATGTGAAACATTAATTTATCTATTAATGTAATATTTTTCCCCCTTATTCCATCACGAAAATGTGGCTTGCTTCATTGGTAGTCTGTGTGTTATGTGTACTTATAAGAGTTTTGGTTGATGCTTCCATTATGGTTGGTCAGTGTGATTTGATGACAAACCAAATCATAGTAGTTTGAAAAGGCTTTTCTATGACGTTTTCATTTGCCAAGGTTAGATGCATTCTGTTTTGGTAGTGATATTTGACTTTTTCCCCATTCCATTCCTCCATTCCAGTTTGGTTTGCTATTGATATTTCACTTTCATCCCATTGTGTGTCATTTGGTTGTTTTCGTTTTTCTTAATAATATTTGGAGTGCTTCTAGTGTGTTTGCAAAAGGGTGTGAACATAGTTGGGTTGTTTTTGCATACTAGCTGCTGCACACTAATTTTATAGAAAAAAAAGTAAAATAAAAAGTATTTCCCTTTTGAATATGATGTAGTCTTTGTCTTTGATAACTAGAGGGCAAAGTTTTAAATTTGAATATGTCATTTATGCCTTTTGGTTGTTGTTCTGTTGTTTTTCGTGAATTTCTGTTTGATTTTGCGTTTGATTGGATTGGACCATTTTGAAATTATCACCGATCTCTAATTGACACACCTACAACTGGTGCTATTGTAAGTGATGGTATGCTATACAGTGGCATTAGTTTTGTTGAAATGTTGTTGATATGGTAGTTGTTTAACTTAAAGTAATTCGTTGAAGGTCTAGCTGGTGGACCAAGTAGTGGGTTGCCATAAGTTGTTGTAAATGGTGATAAACAGTATGGTAGAAACTAGTATCTACACTTATCCAGTCCCTCAAACAAGATACACTTGAAGCCTTGTTCGAACCCTGGAACTCTACCCAAATGATAAAGTACAGGTATCCTATAATAAATTTATTAGTTGATTTTTTGAAAATCATGATCATGGCAATTTGTAAATTTTATTTTTGGATAGCAATTTTATTTCATACTTTTATGTACTCAATTGTTTACGTATACAGTTTTTTGTTGTATTATATAGCAAGTAATGAAATTGCATAACGCAATCTTGAAGTAGGACTTGATCGATTACGTGTTAATTGACATACAATATGAATGATCGTATCTTCCAAATATTTTACTTATATTATTGATGTTTGTGCATCTTTGAAGGATGTAATTTTTATCAAGTTATTATTTTTTTTTGTTAATATATTACTTAGATTGTTGATGAAAAGAGTATGAGTTAGGTAGGCCATAGTTGAAGTACTAATTTACAATTATAAAAAGACAAATTAATATTTTGGTTTGCAATGTGAGATACATTTGTCAGTTGGTGTGATTTACATTTGGCTTTTTTTTAAAGCCAAATGATGAATTATATTAAATATAATATAGGATATACAAAAACCTATACAAGGTGTACAGTATACTAAATACGATGTCAAAGCTAGCTAATATAGCAGTAAAATCTTCAAGGATAAAAAAATAGCCTTGAATAAAAAATCCTCCAAGTAAATTCCCCTGCTCATGACAGAATACAAGCTAGTGTATTAGTGCACCAAGAAGAGTAGAAAATGTCTGACTTTAAACCTTTATAGTATATCATCCATTGCCAGGAAATTGATTTAATATGAGGAAGACAACCCATGAATTCTGCTACACTGTTTCTAAAAATGATTTTGTTTCGCAAATTCTATATGCACCAGCACATGACATGCAAAAATTGATATCTCAACCTTTTTTTAGCTTTCCTTCCCCTAATGCATTCTCCCAATTGAGCATATGGGAGTGTGATGTCTTGGGGAAAAGTTGTATGTACACCTAACCAAGCAAAAATAACGTACCATAGTTGAAAAATAAATCTGCAAGTGACAAAAAGATGATTGTAGTCCTCAACAAATTCTCTGCATATAACACAAGATTGTCCAATATTGTTCAATAATACATTTGGATTGTTGAATGAGGCTAAAATAATGGTTGGTGATGGGAAAAGGTTTTGTGGCTTTGGAGTTATAGTCATGGCTTCGAATGAGGCTCAATGATTTATATGACGTTATATGAATAATGTGGTTAATGGCTAAGGCAATTGTAAGACAACTTGTTAGGACATTGTAAGTGGTATAACAATTACAATGAGGTGGTCAGATGTGATGTATTTTTTTTTTTTTTGATATATCCACATTAATGGATTGTAATCCAAATAGTCTAACCATTTGGTCAACAGTGACTTGTAATGGTAACATTTTTTAATATGAACATTAATAAGGTATCAAATGCACAAAAGTCCTGCAAAAAATGGAATAGTATGCACTTATTTGTTTTGATCACACATAAGCATATCGAGAGGAGCAAAATTATTAACATTACGTATATGAATTGATGTAATATAAATAAAATAAAAAATTGGACCCAGAATTTACAAATTATATGCCATTGTAAATGCGACATTAACAATTGTAAACTATGAAATAACATTTGTCATGTAGAAACCAACATGGCACTACGATTGATTGCCAAACTGTCTAACCAGCGTGTCAATATAATGTAAACATCATTCAATGTTAGCCAAATGATAGCAACAAAATGAGATGTGATTTACATCCCAGTATAGACTCAAACCCATATAGTTGAAAAATAAAACCTCAGATTTGGTCCACAAAGTCAGTCTTGTATAGATAGGTAAACTATGTACATTTAGATTACATCTAGTGAAGCTGAACAATTGTATTGAACCCCTTTAATATGGAATGCAACAAAAAAACAGGCCATATATAACAAAAAAATATGCATGTTAATGTCATGGTTTACCATCACTAATGGTCGTAGTTATGGCCTACCATCACATTGCAAAAGTATGGTTGGATATGATGTATGCTTCAACAAAAAATCAACAAGACAATAGGTACATATATATGCCACCACAACTTTAGACTAACGTAGACCAATTATAATGAGGAAAAGGAAATTGTTCGCTAGAAGAGTTCTGCCTTTTCCTTCATTTCTTTGATTTTCATTTGCAGAGTCAGTTATCAGAGTCATGACTATCTTCATCTTGATGACCCTCTCCTCTAGCTGCAATCAACGTTTGTTGTAATAGTCACCCCGATTTTAATTGAAATTTTACCCAAATTGAATGGCAGTAAGTAGCTTACTAGTGGTGCTACAGTTGGAGTGAATTCATTCTCCATGTCAAGCCATTTCATAATCCACACAGTTGAGTTTTGATTGCAAAACAAAAAGTTAGGGGTAGTGGTTTCATAAAGTTTATCTTACATTATACTAATACACAAATATGAAAAACTAACTTTAAATTTAATGTTACCTATGTCCACTTTTGGGTAGACCCCTTGATTGAGAAATGTCCCAACCACTAGTTGAGAAGTATCCATTTAAATAGTTTTTGGGATAAACATATGTCTCCACCATCTGGGCTATCACTGTAAACTATTTGTGGAAGATATAATGGTTATTGTTTGTTGACAAATAAGGTATGAAACAGAAAATGAATTGTCTTATGAAGTGATGATACCTAGCATATTAATCATGGTTTCTTTTCATCCTTCAACCTTATCCATTTTAATATGAGAATCAAAATGAAATATGAATAAGTCCTCAATGGAGATGACTATCAAATACCCATGGTCGTTTGATTCCTCATGAATTTCAACATATATTTATGGGATTCAAAATGCACAAAGTCAATACACCAGAATCAATTATAAATATGTATGTATTATGAGTACTTCATACATGTGTGAGATCTGAATATGGCTGCATCCACTCAAGTTCTCAATGGGAAGTCCACAGTTCACTTCAACCTAGTAATGAAAAGATGAAAAATTGGTCTAATATGTACTAGTGAAGAAGTAAGTAGTTGTGTAATGTTTTTGATAGTAACGAGTACCACAAAGGAAGGGGGAGACTCTAAATTGTGTGATGTGTTATCCATTTTTGCCACCAGGTAGTCTTTGTGATCATCCATGTTATGATCTAATAAATAATGTATACCGTATCAATACAATTAGTTGGGTATAGATAATTTTTTTTCAAATAAAACGGACTTATTCATGATATGATGAATATAGTAGTAGTTGTTCTCATCCACTAAAAAATCAGCATAGCAAGATATATGAAATTGTGAGAATTGAAAAGGTTATAAAAATAATGACAACAAAGTTAGCGTTATCATGCAATATATAATTAAATAGGTGATGTAAATCAGTTACCCACAAAAAAACACATAAAGGAAATACATTAATGGTTTTAGACTAACAATATTAATGTTCAATATAAAATACACCTTGGGATCAATTGTTTTTCCTGGACATAAGCACTGAAAATCTTGTGTAGTTCCAAATGTTTGATCCATAATGAGTAAAACTTCATTGTTAAGAGAAAGGAAATGATCTTAGATTTTTTTAACTTTAAAATACAAAACCCATAATGTACATAAGATTTTCAACATGACCTTGGGTCTTGCTCCGGATGCCAGATGTAAGCACAAATTTTAAGTTATTTTGGAAATAGTTGCATTGCTACAGTTGGCCTGAATTAGCATTTAAGTCTCTGTAACAAAGAATGTAGCAGTAAATGAGTTATTAGTTAATTTGAGGTTAACGGGTCTGAAATAGAAATGTTTTGGTGCTACAAACATCTGGCAATGTACTCCATGTTTTGTATGTGTACAGTTCAATGTCACTGTCGTCATATGTTTCATCCAATGGTTTCTCAGCTTCTTTGGATGGTTTTTTTGTTTTCTGTGTGACCTCAACTTGTGTTGAAGAAGTGAATGCTTTCCTTCCCCTTTTTTGGCCAAGTGTTGCTTTCGAACTTGCTTCAACCTTCGATATTTTTGTATGTTTGCCAAAAACGTTTGGGGACAATGACAATCTTTTGGCAACGTTTATAGTTGGTGTTGATGCACGGATAGTTGCTTGCGAAAACTCAGGTTTTGATCAAATGAATTCCAAATAAACTATATAAGCATGATGAGAGGAGCACAATGTCAACTTTAGGGTTTAGAGTGTACATGTTAAAACATATTTCTTGTACATTTAAATTAGCAAACTGAAAACTAAAATGGAAAAACATGTTTTCAAACCTTTCTTTTTAAAGATTCACTAGGTTTTGTTGCAGAAGGTTCTGACTCATTAGATTCAATGTTAGTGTCAACCTTGTAGTCGAGAAATTGTCTACGGGTGTTAAGTTTTGAGTGTACATTTGCAAAACTCTTATGCCTTTTGAAGCCTTGCAAGTTGTCCACCTAAGATTCCATGTCATTTTCGTCATCTGATAACCTAACTACTGGAATGTCGGGGGTTCTGCCCAAACTGTGGAGTCCAATAAGCGGAAAGTGACTAATTGTTACTTTCTTCGAGGATGGGTTCAAACTGAATGACAGATTGAACATGTCATCTTCCAAGTTATGTTTGGTGACATTTAGGATAGTGGTTAACTTGGCATCAATGTTGGACAATGTATTATTGATGTCGATGACCTTTTTGTGCACCTTTTGTATGTTGTCCCTTGATTCCTATAATGAAACGATGTGGATTAAAATCAAATGTACATGTTTAATTGAAAATGGATGTGTGCAATAATTACTACCTTAATCCATTCATCGTGACGGGTAAGGGTGATACATATTTCCTTAAATTTGGCTTGCCAGTTGATGGTTGTTTCCTCCTGACAATAATGGTCACATATTAACATAACAACATACCTCGAAAGTAAAGCATAATTGATTATGTTACCTTAACAATTCGTGGGTCATTAGCATCCTTAGATTCGTTGGTGCTTGGAGTTGGTATGACATCGCAAGATGGTCTGTTGCGCGTTTTCAGAAGAAGCTTGTCAGTTATAAGCGTTCAAATATGGTCAATTTATTACGTATAGGTTATAAACTGTTAACTAAGTTGTTGTCATATAATCTTACCGCTCCACATTCTAAGGTTGAATGTCGTCGAAAGGTTTATTTTCAGGTGTGAATGGCGCTCCCGTCATTGGCTTTTTCGTTTCAGTTGAGACCAGGAGCTGAGGCCAAAGTTTATTTAAGGTTTAATCGTTCAGGCCTTAGATGGAAAAACCTGTCCAAAATATCAAAGGGAGTAGTGTGGACTAAGTGTGTCAATGAAAATGTAGGAGTGTGGTAAAAGACACTTACTGTCTTGTCCTAAATATAAAGTCCTCGTTTGAGATGCTGCAAATTTGTTTAATTGATTTATTTTTAATTAATTAATATTTAACACTTTATGTGCCATTAGTAATACATGGCCTTGAACATTTGTTAATAGTGTGGAAAATCATTGTTATTGTCTTAATTTTATTGTGTTAAATTTATAATTAATGGGCAAAATTACTTTTGTCTACATTTTCAATATGACCCCAACAATAACCTTGGTGGGAATATGATTACATGTCCTCGATATAGGTGACTGGGGTTTTCTAATTGATTGTTCACAATTGCAATTGGACATGACAACACACCCAATCCCCATGATTTATGTGTCACCCAATGCGTGTGGTGTAGTAAAATATTCTTCTTTTGTCGTTATATGCATCAGTGTACGTGGTTGTTTTGAAAAAACACTAAATTTACGTGTGGTAGGAACTTGTTCGGGTGAGCGTGGGATTTGGATCCTCAATATCATTTTAGTATTCATATTTAGACAATAATTATTAAACGGGTAAATACAAATTTTGGTCCCTAAGAATGTGTAACACTGATATAGTGGTACTTTTGAAATTAACATATTTGAATTTAATTCCTAAATGTGCAAAATAATGCTACAAACTAATCCTATTATTAACTCAAGTCCGTTAACGTTAATGCTTGTGCCTAAGTAACACCTCTAGCAATGAAGTGGCAGCTAACCATTGTCGTGTATTATCCACCTAATTGTCACTTGTCTAAAAAGTTTACTTTTCCCTTTGGTCTATTAACTAAAGAGATTTGTCTCATCTTAGTCCTTAAACTTAAACACAACGAAATATTTAGGAACTAAAAAGATAAAAGTAAAGTTACATATATTGATGAAAAAAAAAGTAGCTTTGAAGAGAATAAAATTGAAAAAAATAAAAAACAAAATTGAATGATAGATGTTGTAGCTTATTTTTAATAATATTGTATGAATTAAAATATATTACGAGTATTTTGTAACTTATTTCCAATATGAATTTTGTGATGCTATGCTACTTGGACTAAGTCGATAAGTGATCAATAACTTATGTCATTTTGAGTGACAATCATGGTAAGGGTTTTGTAAATGGTGAGAAGTGTTTTTCATGTTACCTAATGTTTATTTACCCTAAGTTGCTAAGTCAATCCAAGCCAACTTATTTGGCCTAAGTTTTCTAATTGAATAGTAACTTAGGTCATCTTGAGTGACAATCAACCTTAGGGTTTTATAACTTGGTCAAAAGTCTTTGTGTACATTACTTAATGTTTGTGGTACCATGTTATTTGGCCTAAGTTACAAAGTCAATCGTAACCTAAATCATTTGGAATCAGAATGATGCTTAGGGTTTTATAAATGGTGATCCGTGTTTGTGTACATTGTGTAATGTTTCCGATACCATGTTATTAGGCCTAAGTTGCCAAGTCAATCGTAACCAAAATCGTTTGGACTAACAATGATGTTTAGGGTTTTATGAATGGTGATAAATGTTTGTATGTTACTTAGTGTTTCTGATACCACCTTATTTGGCCTAAGTTGCTAAGTGAATTGCAACCTAAATCGTTTTGACTCACAATGATGCTTAGATTTTTATAAATCGTGATAAGTGTTTGTATTTTAAATCACAAGTGTTCAATAAAATTATCTGTTGAAGTAGCTGAAAAATGTAAAATGACATAAATACACATATTTATATGATATTTTTATATAAATTTTAATTTTATTTTATGAATAAAAATATTTTTTAAAGTGTTACAATTTTAATTTTTTAATTATTTTTAAATTCTTGTAATTATTACATTTTTTCATATTAAGAATTCTATTATTAATCTTATTCTACATGTTAAAATATTTTTAATCAAGTTTTAAAATAAAGTAAAAAATACACTTAAATAAATAATATATTTTTATTATGTTAATTAGTATAATAGTTAGTATAAATAATTTAACATAATTTTTTTTCAAAATAATAGATAAATAAACGAGTAACAATAAAAGCATGATAACATTGTACCTTTGATACACATCCAATTAAACATGTAAAAATGATATTGTCATTATTAGGGGTGGCAAAAAAAAAAACTGAATTGCACTGAATTGGCAGTTAATTGAACCAAAATGAATAAAAAAAAATTGAACTATTTTAAATAAAAATTGAACTGAACCTCTTTTTCAATTCAGTTTTTAAAAACTGAACTGCTACAAGAACAGTTCAGTGCACTGCCAAACTGCATCCCAATTACAAACCCAATAGTCCAGCACTGATGTTAGTAGCTTCCACCCCCACCCCAACATATGATATACCCTTGTACCCTCCCATTACACTAAAAAAGGCAAGAACCTCCAACCAGGAGAATGAAACCGTGCCTGCACATTTGTTTCTTCATACTTTCAAGTTTTAATATTAGCATCTAAATGTGGCAATTAGGTGGTCAAATAAGATGCAGCACATAAAAGTAAATACTCCCAGTTGTCACGTATGGCTTGAGAATTTTTAGACGACATAAATAGTCTGCATCTGCTTCATCAATGAGCATCGTCCACAACATGTTGGATATTAATGGCATCAAATCCAGTAGATAATTTTTCTCTTTTATAATCCTTTTATGCTTACAATTTCTTATATATTTTTTCTACAATTTGTTATAGTTCAGTTCATTAGTAAAGTTTGAGTATTAGTTTAGTTCAAAGCAAAAAAAAAAAAAAAACAGTTTCAGTTTGGGTTTAGAGTTCAGTTCGAACTTTTAGCATACAGTTAACCGAACCAACGAACAATTCGGTTCAATTCGCTTGAACCATTTTGCAGTTCAGTTTGATTTAGGTGAACTATTTTTCCAATTCAATTTAATTCACTACTAGTTCAGTTCAGTTTAGTAATTTTGGCCGCCCCTAGTCATTGTCAATTGCGAAAAGTTTGAAAGAATGCCAAGAAACAAACCAATACACCATCAGAAAACCAATACACCAATACAAAAAAAATTCAATAAAGAATAAAAAAATAAAATAAAGAATAATTAAAATAGTTTATCTGGAGAAAAAAAAGGAGAGTGAGCAAAAATGTAGAAAAATAAAAAGAGTAATGAGCATGGTGATATGTGTGAATGAGTGAAAAATAAATAAATAATAAAACCTGTTTTATTTAAAAAGAGTAATAAACAAATTTAATAAATATTTTAAGGATAAAAAGGAAATAAAATATAAAAAAAAAACTAGAAGCTAGAAGCTAGCTTTTTAAAAAAATGCTACTTCAAATAACGTTTTAAAAAATGCTAGAAACTACTAAAAAAGTTTGTTTACCGAACAGGCAAACAATCTTTTCAGCTATTAAAAAAAAACTAGAAGCTAGCTGAAATGGCTTGCCGAACATAACCTTAGTGTTTTTGATACCACCTTATTTGGCCTAAGTTGCTAAGTCAATTGAAACCTAAATCGTTTTGACTCACAATGATGCTTAGTTTTTAATAAATGGTTATAAGTGTTTGTATGTTACTTAGTGTTTCTCATACCATCTTATTTGACGTAAGTTGTTAAGGGAATAGTAATTGTTGTGATTTCGTTGATTAATGTATACAAAAATTAAAGGTTAAATTTTTATAATAAAATGCAATAAAATTGTCCATTATAGATACATACAAAAATATAAGTTGTTTATGTTTATATGAATTCAAAAGCAAATATTATTCAATGTAAAAAAAATTATACATCAAATAAATTATTAATATATTAGGAATTCATTGTTTATCAAATAACGTGCAATGTTGAATGAATTAACTAAAAATTTACATTATTAGTCAAACTTATTTTGATAAATTAAATGCATAATTTATTTGGTAAAAAAAAACTTCAATCGTGATTAATGTTAACTTTTTACTAGACTAATACAATTGTACAATTGTTGTATTACTTGGATAAAAAAATAAGGAATAACATGTATTTACTATACACACACACACACACTAAAATAAAATAAATAATATTCACATAAAATACTAAACAATTAAAATTTTATGCGATATATGCAATGTGCAAAATAATATATTCCTTTAATTATTTAATTATATTATCTAATTTGATACATTGTTATAAATATTTTTTTATATTAAAAAAAAAAGCAGGCGTGTGTGTTGCACATGTATACAAAGTAGCCTTCGAAAAAGTAAGTAAAGTCATGTGAAAATAGTAAATCACCTTTGACCAATGCAGTTACCTTGTGGTAAGACCAGTCAACGTTGTGTGTACATATATTAATAATGGGTTACACCAGCGCATCTGAGTTCGCAATCTACTATGGATTTGTTAGGGTTACGCACACTCAGGATATCACAAACTCAACACTTGGGTTTGTCTACTCCAACAATTGAATAACCACTAATAGGGGAGGTGTTCTTTTTGAATGTCCAAATCCTCAACCTTTTAGGATATCTTATGAATGTTCATTTGGTGATCTAAAGGCAAGACTGGCCGACGTCATATAGGTTAGCGAAAGCCAATCCATAGGAGAAATTTATTACCGTCGGCCTTTGTCCATTGTGAATGGTAGGGTAATGTTTAATACTTTTGAAATTAAAAATGATTGCCATATATCAACGATGAAGGATACTTCAACCAATTTGTCCACTGTGGTCCAATTGAATTATATGCTGAAATAAGAACAAGTGTTGAGGAGATACTAAGGAGGTTGTGTCCACCGCAACCAACCCTACAAATTTCGCCTTGCATGACACCAACGGATGTCATTAACAGAGATGAAGATGAAGTCAACATCAGCTTGTCAAATCCATAACTGCACCGTCGGATGTGTTCATTTTATATGTTTTAATTATGTTAAATCTTAATTATGTTGTAACTTTAGGCAATGCATTCTCATGTTCAATTAATTACATGTTTCATTGGTGTAAGTAGGATTGCCTCAGTCCCCTATCTTGGTATGGCATATGTAAAAACTTATATATATATATATATATATATATATATATATATATATATATATATATATATATATATATATGTATGTGTATGTGTGTGTGTGTTAATTTCTTAAGACATAAACCATGATAACTGCGGAAACAACTTTCATTACCATATTACAAACTAAAAAGAATGAGACATAGATTAAAATGAACACAACATTGGTTAATCAAACTTCAAAATACACTAAAAGCTTTAAACTATAACGACAGAATCATGCAGCCTAAGTGAATACATGGTGTGACTATGTTATCCAACATTCTAACGTAGCACCTCTTTGGAAACCACTAGTCTATGGAGTTCTAAGTTAGAGAAAGATTATACTGAATTCATTCTTCACTGGTAAAGCTGCCATATAGTATCTTCCACCATAGGGTTTCTTCGTAGTATCTATTTTTCTCCTTCATCATCTCTCTCATGATTGCTTCATTTGGGTTTTCATCATCCTGGTTAATAGAGGTTGCAACTTGCAACATTAGGTTGATTTGATGGTTATGCTTCAACATGTGTTAGGGTGGCATACAATTCAATAGACATAATCATCAGGTACTTGTAAAAAAATAGAGAACATCGTATGTATGTCTTCTTCGTCTTTAAGCTTGAATGCCTGATATTGGATGCCCTCAACATCCTTTGATATCAGATAATGAAATTTTAGTGATGTCACTTCCCTGTCACTACTAGGCGCTATCTTACATTGAATTGCCAGCTTTAATGCATCCATAGTGAATGAGGTGTTCACGCGCATTGATTTTGTGTGTTCACTCTCAAAGTTTATCCCCTGTGGTGTTGTAGTAATCTTTCTGTCGTAATAAACAAATAGAAACACAGAGGACAGGCTCATTTTGTACGTGTAGGAGGAGAAGGGATATGGAGAATTATGCTCGGTACGTATACGAGCGTCCCCAACCCTACATATGTAATAACATGGGTCAATAACAGTCAACTTGTAAAAGCTAAAAGACAAAATTAAAAAATCCATAGTTTGATGGGTTCAGTCATGCATGTACTATATACATGTGATTGTATGAACAGATAGTGACACATAAGTAATAAATAAATAGGGATTAATTCCCCTTACAAAAAAATAGAATTAGTCATTATCTGAAAAATTCAACATATGCGAATTGAATGCATGGAATGTATTATAAATACAATGATATTTTTTAATTAATTTGTTATGAAGTTTAGAATATATGTTATAATTAATTTTATTTGCTATTTTTTACTTTTGATACACCTTTCAAACTTGAATGGTTATTTATATTCCTGACAATAGGTAGCCTAAACTGTGGTTTATTTTTTTCACATTAATATTTTTCATTATTTATTCAACTATGACAAGCCTATGTGGGTAAGAATCCCTACATCTGATATAGCCTCTGCAAGTTGTGTCTATCAGATATTTAGACAATCCAATTGATGACTATCCAAAAGATACATATTTGGGTTACAATCTATCACATATGCATTGTTAGCATTTGTTTGACCTAACCAATAGGGTAACTTATTTTATTACTTCATGAATAATATATAAGATGTTTTGACTGGTGTAGTAGGTGTACTATGTTCAAACTTCCAACTGAATCACATATTGCTAAGTGAATAAGATGTATCCCAACCAGAAACCTCTAAATGGTGTTGACGTGGCCAGTTTGTCCGAACTATATGTATTCATTGTTGTTGGGCCCCCTTATCAATATGAATGATGGAAGCCAATAAAGTTAAAAGTTTTTGCATGCAATTGTCAACTAGTTACATTATTTATATGTGTGCAATATGACACAACTATTTGTGAACCTCGACAATCTCCAAAGAAGTCTGCTCATAGACCAACATTCACAGGATTGGTTCATTTAACATTCATCATGGAGGGAATTGGAGGTCACAACAGTGGTCAACGAGGTAATATAATGTATATAATGTACACATATGTAATACACATGATAACCATTATTCTCTTTCATTATACGTTATCGTTTTGCTATGTTTTTCTATGCAGATAATATGGGAGTTAAGTTTGACATTAGACCATGCTATGTGGATGCCAACTTCCAAGTTGTTTGGATAAGAAAGGAGGCAATTGTTTCCTACCTCTTAATACTTATTGAGTTCAACATAGGTTTGCAATTTGTTTTAAGAGGGACTCATTTAAATGGATGTATTTTTTTTTGTAGGATTTACACAAGGTTACCAAAATCATTTTTTGGTAAATGGGGGTTTGAGTTAGATGATAAGGTTAACATAGTAGTGGGTGAAGCAAAACATGTTTGTAGTTGACATAAAAAAAGTGACCTTGGATAACACTAGGAACTTGGTTGCCTTCTTCACATGTGGCCTCGAAGAGATCAGAGAACTGTACAACATACAAGACAACAGGTTGGTGTCTTTGCAATATGTTGGTCATAATACCTTCGTCATGGAAATATGTCGATACAGTGATCTTCCCTCCCAAGGTTAACATACTCAATCATGCATGTATTGATGATGTTCCACTAATGCCTCGATTAAGACTTTTGGTTTGTTTATTGTTGTGTTGTTCAGGTTAAAAGGAACTTTGTTTTATTTTTTATGATTCAAACTTGCCTATCTAATATTAAATTAGACATGTCAAGCCATCCTGCTCTATATGATATCCATTTGCTTATTTTATTACTTCGCATACTTTGTCCTACTTAATTACATATTATAAACCCTAATACGGTTTTAGTGCCTTTTTAATAACTATGCATACTTTCGTTTTACAAAGACTATTACAATTCCTTTTTTCCTATGATGTTCAATCTTACTTTAACATGAATAATTTATTAAAAATAAAAAAATTTGATTTATTAACAAAAATTAAAAGAATAAACTCAAAATTACCTTTTATCAAACAATGGTACACCTTTGGTGATTTTACACTCATTAATGTCACGTTTTTTTTAATAAACAAATATTGACAATTTAAATGACAAGTTAATGATAGTATATTTTATAATTGTTATAAATTCACATACTTTTGTTTACTTACAAAATTTTTAAAATAATAATCAAAATACAAAATCTAATATAGCATCCACTAATTACATTGTTTGACATTTAAAAAAAATTAGCAAAGATAAAATTAAAGTTTTCAAAAAACATAATAATTATGCCATTTATTGTAAGATTATTATAATAAATTAACAGCATTATAATGAAACATAAACAATTTTTAAAATTAAAAGAATATGTTTAAATAAATTTATGAGGATAAAATATTGAATAGAATAAAGCACCTTTGGTTATCAATAACTTTATTTTCATAACGTACTTCAACCAGGTCATCAAAATAGGCTATATTATAGTTAAATAAGTTGGTATTCCATGGTGCATGTAAATTATTAACATTTAGATTACTATATTTCATCACTTCCATTTTTTATCCTTAATATTTTTGACGTTCCTATAACCAATTAAACAAAGTTAGCATTATACTCTAAATAATTTATTAGTTATAACATGTGATGAGACAACAAATTAAGTTTTACAGCCATTTGCTTACATACACGCCAAGTTGGGACAAGTGTATCTAGTGTTGTCCTTATTATGCTTAGGGTTTACAGTTTTCACATCGATGTTGAAGGGTTTTGTATTAGAAGACTTTAGTGGACACGATCCTATGCTGGCAAGACTAAAATGTGAACAAGCTGTTAGGCTTAAAGATTTAAGTCAAAATTGAGGTTAAAGACACGTGGCAACCATGTCGATTACACGTGCTAATCGTTAGCAGTAAAGTCATTATCGAAGGGACCATGCACATAAGTTAATGTAAACGAGAATGAAATTAACATAATGACCTATTTGTCGCACTTTATGGTCAATTGGATAATAAATTTGAATCTTTCATGTTTTAAGCACCAAAGTATTAGCACCAAACACTTTCAAATAATAAAAAAAAGGCAAACAACTATCCAACCCCATTAAACTTTACTCATTTTACAAATAGACACGATACACTTTAATTTTGTCCCAATTGATCCTTAAACGTTATGTCTTTTGCAAATATGCACCTTGACATTTAATTTCTTATAAATCAATCCTTAAACTTTACCTCTTTTGCACATAAACACCTGAATTTGAATTTCACCTCAATTAATTCTTAAAATTGACCCCTTTAATAAATAAAGTCATATATTAAATTTCAATTAAATTACCAACAAAAAAAATGTCAATTGTCTATTTATTTAATGTCAACTATTTTGTAATTTTATTTTTTCAAATCACTTAAGCAAATATTAAAACATAATAAGTTTTTTAATTAAAAATTAAGATAAAAACAATTTTTATTAAATTTGTTATTTTCCCTTTTATATATATTTTGTAAATTCATATTATTTTTTTAATTTTAATATGAAAAAAGAGTGGTAACAAAAAATAAATTAATAAAAACAAAAAGGGTTAAATAATGTTGCTTCGCACTCCTTCTAATGGCATAGTGAGAGTACATATAACAACCAGTATATTTTTTTCCCAGTCGGTGTAGCAGACCTTTTTTTCACATTCAAATGATTACACTAGTCTCGATGGTCACGTGTGCGACTGTGACCCAAAACATTTGTCCAATGGTTAATAATGTGACATAGGAAGCTTAACTTACATGCACAGACAAAAAGGACAAGTCCCTACTTGTTAGGTAATTACTCTGGCTTGCTTCACTTTATTAAACTTGTTCATTGGCTACCTCACACACACACACACATTGGGGGAGGACAACATACACAGCTGGGAAACACAGAAAAAGTTGTGCCTCTTTTGCTCCATCTCCATCGGTGGAGTACTTTGTTTTTTCCATCTTTGGTACGTATGCTTCCGTCTTGGCTTTTGTTGGTTTAATGCGAATGTTTATTACATTATAACAATACTCATGAGTGATTTCATCGTGTAAATGTAGTTGTCATTGCCAACATCGAAAAATGACCTCTTCAAACTCAATTGCTGGAAGAGTTAGCAATCTGCACTACACAAACAAGTTGTGCAAATGCCTTAATATTGCCCAGATCAGGGTTTCGAATACGTCCGCCAACCCCAACAGGTTGTTCTATTGCTGCAGGACCAACACTTGCAACTTCTTCAAATGGTGTAACCCAGTCCCAACTATTGACATTACCTCTAACACAATTGGAAATATTTAAACTAAAGTCAACAGCCACACCAGTCACCTGAGGCACTATGAGGACAACTTAAACATTGTCACTAAAGCAAACATGGCACTACAGTGCACCATTAGAGAGCTAAGACTTATCATGTTAGTATTTGTGGTGTTCAACCTACTAGCCTGTTATCTTGTGTTACTTAAGTAAGTTGATTGGGTAGATATGGTGTGTTTGCCTTTTTTTGAAATTAACACATTTTTTGGACCAGCTTATATGTAAGGTAAAGGCAAAAATTAGCTGCCAAGTAAGTCAGAAGACAACAAATGTATTTTGCTTAAAGTTACAACTTTGTTTCATTTCTAATTACGACTTTATTGCAATTGAATGTCAATGTGTTTTGGTGTGGCAATGTACATATGTATCATCATATATTATTGTTAATTTATGTTAATTTCTTTTTTTTTCCACCATCATGGTAATGTCGATAAGTCTCATTCCTCTGCTAAAAAAGAGTGTCTCCATTTGTGTCACAAGAACGTCATACATGCGTTATCTGTATCTAACATCATTAACCAAAACACTTGCTCTAAATACTTTGTCTCTCCCCCAATAAATTACCTTCTTCACAAAGCATTCATACTCCTGAATTCTCATCCACAATAATTCGTCAATGGCAACATTGATTATGTACAAAATATGACACTGGAAATTTTGCACAACTATTATAAATACTGATATACCACAATTGAATTCTTTAACTTTATATAATACCTATAGGAATAATAACCTATAAACACACACACACACACACACACACACACACACACACACACACACATATATATATATATATATATATTATATGTTAATTTAATTTAAAAACCTATTTATATATATACTTATATACAACTTGTGTAACTTTATATGATACACCAAATACTTTTTTAGAATACCAAAACAAATTATAATGTATAAAATAAAAATATTTTAATTTAAATACCTATTTTTATATACATATATGTTATGTATAACTTGTACCTCTATATAATACACCAAATATTGTTTTCATTAAGATCAATTATAATTATGGACAATGAAATACCCAAGTGTTAAACCAACCGGCCTATAATGAACAAAGACAGAATAGGACCAGCCCAACTAAAGACACATTCACACATTGACACATTATAAATGAAAGGATCCATTGTTCATGTTGGGCCAACAAATATAATTAGCCCAACCTCATATTTGCAATTCTTATTGCTCGACCAACACCCCATCACGACATACTAAGTTCGAATACATATTGATAGGGATTAAGTCCATGTCCAACCGACATATAAGTTTATTTGATGTGTATCATTAACCAACTAAAATTGGTAACAACAAATACTAGCTACCAAAAGCCACGACCAATCCCATACATTTTGTCAAATGTTATTTGCTTACTCAACTAAACAGAATAATGGCAACCTAACATACTATCTAACACAAACCCACATTAATGATAGCGGAGAGGGCACATTCCTGAAGCCACCTAACACCAGTGATGAACGAAAACAATACCTCAGAATGGCAATAAGGTTAAGTAGTAACTACCATGCCCATCACACCTTAATCCCATGAAATTGTCAGTAATGAAAATAAAGTTAACTTTTATGACATAACTAACAACACACCACAATAACAATTCCATAATGGGTTACCCTATATGTATGCTTTCACACCACATAATGTATTTAATTACAAAACAGTCTTAAACAAGGTTCAAATAATTGTCTAACCAACACAATAATAAATGGTTGTGTCACATGTTCAATACACATAATAACACACATAATATCACGACATTGTGACGAGGTGGAACATTTCTTTTAGCTTTTTTTTGCCAACACACATTAAGTACCATGAAACACTAAACCACAACTTGGAAACACTTAGAAGGATGAAAACTCAACCTCAACTTTAACTCCCCAAACCATCACCTGCATTTGTCCTTCAAAACCATTAAAAAAAAAAAAATCAACAAGACTTAGTGTTTACGATACCAGACATGTATTACTTCAGCAATACACAATTAAGAATCACAAAAATCAACCATACAGATATACAAGTACCATGTACAACTTTGTCATCACTGCTACCGTGACTACCAACAAACAACACACTAACCTACACTTTGCAAATAACAGTAGTTAATTGCATACTCCAGGATATCGAAATTAATTGTTTGCAGATAAAAATCACACAATAGACACCCCAAAAACACATCTGACAAGTTAACATTCTCATTCTCCTGAAAAGCAATGTCTAACTCATGATCATCATCTTCTTCTGTTGAAAGGCTTCCAGGCGCATTGTCATCAACATCATACCTGCATGTAACCAATGGGCAGGTCAACTTATTATGGCCAATGACCTTACAAATCCCACACTTTGTAGTCCTTTTAGTTCTAAGTGTTTTTTATGATGATTTTCCTTGCCTCGACCCTTTGATCTGGCATAAGCAGGGTTTTTCAACCCAGGAACAACAACTTGAACTCTATTTGTAGTTGCAACCTTTCCAATTTTCTCAATCAGAAACCTCACTTCCTTAGCAATTTTCCCTCTTGCATAAACAAAATCTTCAGCACTTTGATATGCCAAAGTGTAGAACTCCCTGCATGCATTTACTAACCACACATATCTTGCAATCACATATGAGTCCCAAAAAGTAGCATCTTGATTTTTCAACCCAACAAAAATATCTTTTACAGCATTACTCCATCTATCTAACACAAGAGACTTTGTAAATCATCTATGTTAAGATGTATCAAAACAACCATTATGTGAATGCATAGTATACCACATGACTCCATCTTTTGGCACGAGCATCTGAGTTGGTCATTCGATTGGTAGTGAGCCATACACCACACCTTCCTTCAACACTCTGTACTTGATAACTTTATAAATAACATGGTCAACCATATCTCTACAATCAATAACCCTTGTAAGGGATGAACAACGCACATACGGTAATCTTTAAATACCTCCCTTGTAAAGTACTTCGCACCAGACCTCTCAAGGCCACACAATTTAGTTTCTAGCGATGGATCACCATTTATGGAGTGAAATTCAGCATCCACTTCCTTATGCCTCATGTAATCTAGGAGGCATTGGTAATGCTCCACAAACTTTTTCAAATCATACCCAGACTTCACAAATTTTCCAAGCAAGGATGCAACCCTTCACATCGAGAAGTTGTTCTGAAACCACCAAAGAATGTTCCCTTAATGTAAGCAGTAGCCCACATTTGCCTCTTGTCATACATCTCATTAACCTAATTATTATCCTCTAGCCTATGTTTAGAAACAATTCTATTCCATTTCCTTTTGAATTCTCCAATAGTATAACATCCGACCATACAATTTTCAAACTCAGCTACAAATTTAGTACTTTTAACATTGCTGGATACATTCCACATCAAGTGCCATGCACATAAGCGATGATGAGCATTGGGCAACACTCTTTTAATGGCATTCGTCATAGCCATGTCTCCATTTGTAATAACAGCAACAGGTGTCTTTCCTTTCATTACCTCCATAAACTGTTGAAGCAACCACACATAGGTTTCTTCGATTTCATTGGCAATGACTAGAGTTGCAAAGATAATGGTCTGTTTGTGATTGTTGACACCTAAAAATATAACAACAGGACAACAATACTTTTTTTACCATGCGTGGCATCGAATGCAAGAACATCGCCAAAAAACTTGATAATCCAATTGACTCTTCCCATCACACCAAAAAACATGCTCTAGTCTTTCCTTTAAATCCACTGTGTGCCTCATAAACATTTGCAGGTCATTGAATGTCAACCAACACAAATAATCAACTGCACTAGCACCATCTGACTCATGTAACCGCCTTTGTCTACTAATTTCATTATACATGTTTTTTTTCACCAAAACCAACATGTATGTAACCTCCACACTGACTTGCAAATGAATTAAATATATTCGGTGGACGAATCCCTGCCTTCCTAAAGCAGTTCATTTGCATTATGTCACAATCTTCCATCTTTCTATGTCTAGCTACCATTCCTGAATGCATTTCATGATACAACTTATGACTATAATCATTATTGAAGACTGTAACAAACCATAGCTGGGAGGTAGAGTCAATATGCAGTCAAAATTTAGCTTTACATCTACATCTTATTTCAAGCCTTCAACGTCGCTTTCACTTATTACCTGTTAGTCCTTTATCATCCTGATAACCTTGCTTATGACATAAAAGCGTTTGTTGCACTGCTTTCCCATAATTATTTTTCAAAATCGTGCTTCTTCGGGCAACAAATCCATTGAATCTCGCAATCCAACTATAAAATGTGTACGTAAGTTCCAAACTTGCAAACCAACATTTCTTTAGTTCTTCAACTCCTAAAGTCTTCAAATCCAAAGAAAAAAATGTCATTTTCATCCTCAATGAGGGCTACCTCCTTACGTTGAAACACATTATCACATTCTACCCCAATTTCATCAGCCTCTTCTTCTAACTGTGTTTCATCATCACCCTTTTCTTCTAAATCCATTTCATCACCCACTTCTAACTCCTCTTCTAAATCTTCCTGTAACTCTTCTTCTCACTCTTGTTGCACATCAGACAATTCTTCATCTGTTTCGTTGTTATTTTGCATATATTCCACTGAGTACGATGATGACTCATCGACAACCTACATGTTACCATATTAAACAAATTCATTACAGTCAATTACAAGTGAAATATAGCAATGTTGAAAACACATCTTATCAATGACAACAACAACAAATTATGAATTGAATAAAAAAAATTCAATTAAATGAGACCTCCATCTGTGCTTCCTCAGCTTCATTCCACATGCTTGACTCTGAATCTTTAGCCATTACACCAACAAACAAGGAAATGATCATACTTCAACATAAACATGATAATCAATTAACCACACCAACAACCACAAAACAACTATACTTGGGTAAATATTCTAACATATTTCACAGGTCAAGCCAAGCCACAAAACAAAACATTGACAAATTTTTTAAAATCCAAAATCCTACCATACCACTACAACGATAACATATACGTATGCATACTAAGTGCGAATAGATAATATACATCGATAACTTACCCTTACAACAACCACTTTTCCAACGAAACCAATATCAATTGCACAAAATGGATTCAAAGTCTTCAAATGCTCAAACAAAGGTACAAACAACGAGTCACCAACTATTAACAATAGACGAATGCACTGCGTACTTCAATGGGCCTTCAATCCTCCACCGCTACAGCCAATGCTCCAACGTCCAAGGTTCCCCTTTGAAGTCACTAGTCCATGCAGAGCCACTGACCACGTCTTGCTACACCGCTAATCACTGCTAATATGTTTATCATAAACACCAATGTCAAACCACACTGACAATACCCTGTCGTAGCCCTAATCTCTTCTTCGCTTCGACACAAACGCTTCACTGCTTTTGATTTTGGTTGTGTAAATGGTGTGGGATTCGGCCTTTTCTGTTACCCTAAAGACCTACTTCAACAATTTTATTTTATTAATAAGGGTCCACTTATATTATTTGCAGACAAGCCCCTCTATCCAATTTAACTTATTTTTTGCTTTTTGTTTTTCAATATATTTTTACACTCAGCCGGTAACATAACCTACTATTGTAGGCAAAAACGCATTGTGCACTGGTGTATAACCTTTAATGTAGTTCACCGTAGCCACATCCGAGACAGAGACCCCTTTCTGCAAATTAACAAACTTATTTTAATTATGTTATTTTATTTTTTATTATAGACATCCGTTCATTTAACCTACTATTGCAGGTAAAAAGAAGTGATTCACAGGTATAACAGTTTTTTTTTGGTACTTCACCCTAGACACTTCCCTAGATGTAATAATAAATAAATAAATAAATAAAATAATCAACTGCATAGTTTGATAAAAATAATAATTAATAATATATATATTACTTGAATTAAGAAGAGTTGTCAAATCAAAAATTGCAATTAACAATAAGGCTTAAATATGTTTCGGGTCCCCCCCTGAAATATTAGCGAATTTTGCGTTGGGTCCCTATTAAATTTTTGTTTTCTATTGAGTCTCCATTAATTTTTTTATTTTGTTTTTGGTCCCTAAAGCACTTTAAATTGCTTTAAAAAGTGATTTAGATAGCGCTTTAGATAATGACAAGGACCTGGATCAAAATTTTTTTTTATTAGGGACTCGGAACAACACAAAATTTTTTTAGGGACTCAGAACAAAAAATGAGATTTTTTAGGGACCTAAAAGTTATTTAAGCCCAACAAAATTTATATATGAAATTCACTTGAACTAATATGAGCCATTGATCAAAAGTTGTAATTAACAATAGCCGTTGATTGAATTTAATCAAATTTAATATTAATGAATAATTAAATTGAATTTAATAAAATTGTGTCTAACATATTTTAAATATATTATTATTATTATCATTATTATTATTAAATAGAAATATAAAAAACTAAAAAATAAGAGATAATGTAGTATTAATTTAAAAATTATTTTTTTAAAATAATTATTTAACTTTAAAATTAATAATTTAATAATTATTTTTTTGTGAATAATTTAATGATTATTTGATATATTAAATTTAATATATGTATATTAATAGTTTATGCACAGATTTAAAATATTTTATAAAATAAAATTCAAACTCTTTTAAAATATGCACATGGTAATTTATATTTTATATAAATATATTAAATGTAATTAAAATTAATTATAAACTATTTATATTTAATAAAAAAACAAACTATTTATACTGAATAAGTTCCGTTTCATAACCTTTCATTTGTAATTTAAACACTTTAATAACAAAATCTTAATTTAATTCAAATAAATTTTATATCAGTTATAAAAACTTTATTAATTTAATTCATATAATTATTGTTAATAAAAGTAAGAATCACTTTTGTTTTCAGCTATCACACCAAGGCTAACGTGCAAATCTCTCTCTAATTTTAATTTCCTTTATATATTACATTTTTACTTTTTTAATTCAACGCTTAACAGAAAAAAACTTTCATGGGATGAGGTTTGGAGACTGTCATTGTCAAATGAGCAATGGTATTCCATATATTTTTTTTGTCGTGAACATTTAACTTTGTCCATTACTTAGCAATTTTTTCCTAGGTTTTACATAGAACATTAAGCAATGAATAAGAGGAAAGCTATGGAAGCAGGGGTGGAAGAGTATCAAAGGACTCTTTGTAAAGCCTTAAGCCCGTAACTGTTTTATTATATCCTATCAATTTTTTGCATCTTATTTATTTGCCATGGGATGGTTATGCTATTTTCTTTTAACAAGAATGATGAGTATTTAAAAGGTGCTATAATTCTTGGCTTGGGTGTAAAGGTTTTTTCTTTTTCTGTTCTCTTATGCAATTTTTATTTTCTTTTCTTCTTTCTCTTCATTGTTATGTTGGGTATAATGGAGTGGTTTTTTTTTTATTTAAAACAAATGTGTGATTTTTTTTTTGTTTCATCTTTGTTGTTTATTAGTGTGTTTATGCTTATCAACTAACCTTGACGTGCATCACACTGAAGCTACAATAGATGTAGAAAATTCATAATATGTGTGTATGTGAATTGGAACCAGGTATGCATATAAGTTTTTTCTTTTTCTATTCTCTTTATCTGCAATTTTTTTTTCTTTCTGCCCTTTCTTTTATTCTTTTGGTGAATGTATGATGCGTGAACATGCATGATGCTTGAGTTGAAAATGATTGGTTTAACCAAAATGGTCAGTTACTCACTTGCACAATTGCAGAACAATCATGATACGTGAACAAGGGCAGTTTTAAATTCACTTTCAGTTGTAAAATTAACAAATATATATCTAAAATAAAAAATGAGTTTTAAAATTTTAAAAAAGCAAGGAAGGGTGAGGGATTTGTTTTCAGAGAAAAAGGGTTGAAAGTTGTACTTAAAATACATTGAGGCTCACCTTCTTCATAGCATATAGACCTTTATACAAAAAAAATTCAAAATAAACTTTTTCATTAGTACTTCAAAAAAATTAGAAAATTAAATTGTCGGTCTGCATCAAATTTACTATCTTTCAAAATAATTGTTATGTTAGTATACACCATAAAAATACATGGGATGTGTCAGTATATTATTACAGCTTAATTATTTATTAAGTAAATTACAGCGACCCCCTTTAGGTATGCCTTAATTACATCCAACACCCCTTTCTTTTTCAAGATTACTTTTAGCCCCTTCTTACAAACAGTGTTAGCTTTCCGTTAAAATTAAATTTAAAATGATAAATAAAATAAATTTCTTTTATGATAAACTAATTTTGATCTTTCCCAACCCATTCCTCCTTCGAACCCTCTCCCTCTTTGATCGTCGCTCCAGCCTCCTCTGTCGGTTCAACAACCTTCGTACACGTTTGTAGCACCAACAATTCTAACCGCCAAAACTTCTACTCTGCCGTGCTCTGGCTACACCGCCACCACCCCAAAACGGAATCCACAGACCCTAAATCCAACACATTTATATAAAAATAGCCAAACACCCAATGGAAACCAAAAACTCATGGGTGGGAATAACAATAACAATAACCCAAAGAGGAACAACAAGGATGCAAACACAACCTCGGCACTGTCAAGTTTCCTTTACATTGGGACCATGGAACCCATGCGAAACTCTACCACATTGAATGACTCACCTACCGCTAAAACTTCTACTCCGACAAAGCGTTTGATTCAATTTTTTTAGTCGATCTCCTTCTCCAACAAAGTGTTTGCCTCCTTGCCACCACCGTTGGCCTCGCCACAATGAGGCACTTCTGATCTAATGGTTGTCTTCGGCCGCCGCCACCGGAACCCTCGTCGGAGTTGCTACAGGTTACCAAAAACCACCATTGCTTGACCTGTCCAGCTTTAGGCATTTTCGGAGGAGTATTGCAGCACTTTCTCTTTTTTTCAATTGATCCATGGCTGGTTCCCAACCACCAAAAGCCTGACCCATCTAATTTACCAACCATGTTATCCTTCTTTGTGTTGATAAATTGGATGCAACAACTATGAGTCTTGGGCATCATATCAAAACTTTGGCTTCGTGGTCAAAATTATAAATCGAAAAGCCTGATTCCATTTTATTTGTTTTTGTAATACTTAATCAATGCAATCATTTTTTATCTTTCCTTTTCTCGGTTATTAACTTTAATGGGATTATGAATGTGTTTTGTGAGTTTGAATTTTGTTCGGTTGAACTATTGAAGCTTTGGACAAAGACTGGTTGAGTGAGTGATAGATGATATGCTATTAATTGTTGATTGGGAGAGAAGGGGTGAGGGCATTTTGGACAAAAAAATATTAAAAAGCATGTGCCACTCACATGACCCTTTTAACACAACATCTTCTAACATTTGATAAATCAAGGGGGGCCAGTGTAACAAGCCCAATTAAGGGATTTTTTGTAGGGATTCCCGGCTGTCATTAAGGCATACCTGAAGGATGTTGTCGTAATTTACTCTTATTTACTTTATGTTTTTTGATAATCACCCACCCTACATGTACGTGTGATATTTGTTGCGCAAAATACTTAACACATGTAATATTTTAGTCGTAAAAATATTAGCTTAATTTGATTAGAGAAAAAAAAACTTTTTTTAATTATAAAATTATTTTATTTTAATTTTAATTTTAATTTTTTAAATGCTTAAAATATTCAAAAAATCATTTTCATTTTAAAAATACAAATCAAATAAAATTAAGGTGATATTTTATGATTAAAATAGAAATAAAAATATATTTTCAGATCCCTATATTTGTTAGCAAATGCAGGGAATAAAACTAAAATCCCAATATATCCAAAATATTTTAAAATTATTTTGTTTTTCTCCTTTCATTTATCAGTTATTATTAAAAAATAGTATTTTTTTTCTCATCCTTATTCATTCAAAATTAGTCCATGATTAAAAATTAAAAAAATAAAACACAAATAAATATACACGTACCTGAACTACTTTGTTATTTTGCTGTAATGCGAATAATTAATTTATCAACTGTATTTTCACTTTTCCTCTATTTTCCTTAATTTTATATTCTGATAAATTAAACTAAAATACAAATTATTCAAAATATTTTAAATTATTTTGTTTTTCTCCTAATAGGTTTCTATTATTATCACAAAAAAATGTGTTTCATATTTTTCTCATTCGTATTCTTTCAAAAATGTGTACCATAATTAAAAACTAAACAGATAAAAACACTCATCTTCTCTTATTATTTGATTGTTATATATAGCGAAATAAAAATACTATAACGAAATAATAATAATAATAATAATAATAATAATAATAATAATAATAATAGTTAAATCTCATTGTATTAAAATAGAATATTCAATTTAGTGACGTTAACAAATTCAAAACTTCAACAATATCACATAATTAAAACTAATATCTTTGAAATAATTAAAAATATCATTTTAAAATAAATGTTAATTTTGATAATAAATATATTTAAAATTTATTAATTATAAACTCACAAAATTCAAGTACATAACTATAAATTTATTAATTAAAATTTATATTTATTATATTTTACTTTTTTTTAGTTTATACATTTTATACAGACATTACATAAATATTACTTGGAGAAATAACAAATCATAATAAATTTCAATGGGCTTAATATTTTTGAAATCAACATCGCTCAATTAAAAATATAATTAGTCATCTTTCTCAATTTTAATGTAATTATATTTAACATGTTATTAATATTTTAAAAATTGATAATTTTATTTATGTATATATAGTTTTTAAAAAATATACTAAATATAAATATAAAAAATATATAATCTAAATGAACCTGTGCATTGCACAAGTTTAAAACCTAGTAATAATAATAATTATCAACTGCATAAACTTATGACCGGTAATTTGTTTTGGAAATCAAGATTTTAAAATGAGAAAAAAGGCTATGTACTGTCACTGTAAAATAGTTTTACATTGTCATCCAATCATAATCTATCATGTATGGTAAGTTTATTTGTAACCCCCTTTTCTTATAAAACATAATTTAACTATTTAATTTATTTTATATATTTATTTCAAAGTTCTGATACGTTCTCTTACAATCCAAAATATGTTCTGTAATTTACATAATTAAAATTTTTATAAACACTGTTACAAAATAATTCTAAGTATTACAAATTATTGTCTACCCAAAATAGTCCCATCCTATATGCTCTGGAATTTCTGCATCTTCATCATTTAACTATATCTTCAGACACCTGCAATTCACACTCCCCTAGAATCTGGGGACAGCATTACCGGATCAGGCATTTAATTTCTCATACAATTAAAACAATTTCAAACAAATTCATATCATAACAAATTAATTAGTTACACACATAATTAAATGCAGTATGATTTATGCAAATGCAGTTTTTTTGACTCAAATTCATTTTTTTGACTCAAAATCATTTTGACCCTGCTCCATGGAGACTTCCCCTTTGAGTGTTTAGTAAGTAACTGGCCTACCATTACGCACTGCAATTCAGCTATCAGCCCCTACTAAACGCGAATAAACTAGACAGAATTAGAAGATCAGGATACCCGGAAGGCCACCACGACCGCAACTCAGTCCAGTTTCCAGCCACATGTGGAATTGCCAATATCCTTCACCCCACAGACTATATAATCACAGACTATACAGTCCTGTCTAACTTACTCTGCTCACCCATTTCTCAGGACTATCATATTCTTTATTCATATTCTCAATCATCTTTTCAAATACATGACTACCGCATTCCGGTCAGTCAACACAGTTCTCTGTTCATAATCTCAATCATCTTTTCAAATACATGACTACCGTAGTCCGGTCAGTCAACACAGTCCTGGAAATCAATTCCCCCAAACATACTCATTTTTCATGACTACCGCAGTCCCGGTTAGTCAACAAAATCATTTCTCATTTAAAAACTCATTTCTCATTTGAAATCTTTGTATTTTCCAAGAACTCAGACTTATGCAATATGATAATGATGCTAATAAACAAATAATTAATATTAATCAATCACATAAAAATTATAAAAATTCACTAATTAACATTATAACATCAATACCTTAATAAAATACTAACTAGTCCTTTACTAGCAAAAATTACTAAACTTTTACTAAAATTACCAATTATTCTTTACTATGGAAATTACTAAAATACCCCTATCTTTTTCTAAAATTCCAATTTTGCCCTCAAAGGGTAAAATTACTAAATTATCCTTACTATTTTCTAAAATTTTCCATTTTGCCCTTGATCTTTTTTATGAAATTCCAAATATGTCCCTAATTGTTCTAGAATCTATGAAATTACCTAATTATCCTCAATCTTTTTATAAAATTCCAATTGTATCCTCTAAATGTGAAATTACCTAATTAATCTCAATCTTTTTATAAAATTCCAATTGTATCCTCTAAATGTGAAATTACCTAATTACCCTTATACTTTTTAATTATTGCCGAAAATGGCCTTAAACTTTTTCTAAAATTCCCAATGGATCCCTACATGTGAAATGACTATTTTACCCTTGGTCATTTGAAAAATTTCCACCTAGCACCCTTTCAATTCCTTCATGGCCGTGAATGATTTTTTTCTCAAAATTTCCAACATCTCAAAATCAACCAAGCAATTTCAATCACAAACAAACCAATCAAAGTTCAATTCAATCATAACACATCATCAATATCAATCAAACATTACATCAAACACCAATTTCACACTTCTAACATCAAATTTATATAAGCCCCAAATTCAATTTCATGGCTCTTGATCAATTCTTGAATTTAAACATCAAGACATGTTTTTCTACATTCCAAGTGGTCTAAATTGAAATTAAATGCCATGATCCTTACCTAGAATCCTTAGTTTGATGTAGGAACCCTTGAATCTCTTTTCTCCCTTCTACCTTGTCTTCTTGAATTTTCTAAGCTTTTCTCCCAATTTCCTTCTATTTGACCGAATATTTGTGGATGTAGGTGAGATTAGGATTGGTTTCTTTCTTGAATTTAGAAGCTAAGATGAAGTGAAATAGATGTTAAGAAGAAGTGAAATGGAGAGGGCTGCAGCTGGTCTTTAAGCTCACGGTTTTGATGTAGAGAAAGCTAGGTTTTTTTATTTTCAATTTTGCTTGATTACTTACGTATTTATAGAAAAATTTTCTTCACCCATTTTAAGAGCAATCTCACGTCCAGCTGCAGCTGCCCAAGGCAGTCCATTTGGCCAAAATCACAGCCCACTTGGACGGCCAAAATAGTTGCCTTAGGAGACTAGCCAACCAAGTGTTCCAAAAGTCAAAAATTGTAGGAAAAATATGGATTTTTCTAGAATATTGTGGAGCTTTTTAATTATTTTACAAACTAATTAGAATTTGAGGAAAATAACACCACCATTGAATTCCTCACTGTCAAAAACCTTGGGGTAGTGTCTTACTGATCTCTGAATCAAGGTCTAATTAGCTTAATTTTATCACTCTAGAAATGTCAATTTGTCACAATTTGATTGGCTAAGAGTTTGTAATTTTATTTTTCTTAGTTAAACAATTTTAATAATTATTCTAAGTATGTTATAATTAATAGAATATTCCATAGATGTCATATAAATTCTATCTTAATTTTCTATCTTAAGATTTTACCGTAATAATTTATCAGAGTTCTAACTCTCAGAAATTTCTAGTAATTCGAAACTAGCATTTTAATCCTTTAACTGTATATATATTAAATCTATATTCAATTACCTTTTTATTGAGGTACAGATTATCCTAAAATTCTACAGTTGAAAACTTATCCTGGACAGCTGCCTGACATAATTGTCCAGTCAACTGTCAATTTAACTCCTCAACTGTATATATTTTAAATCTACATTCAATTGTCTTTTTATTAAGATACAATTTACTCTAAAATTCTACAGTGGAAAATTTATCCTGGACAGCTGCCTAACACAACTGTCCAGTCAACAATCAATTTAAACTAAAATAAAGATATCAAAAGACTCAAAAAAATTTACTGAATAGAAATGTATAATATTTATTATGAAAATATGTACATAAGTTTTCTATAAAATACAGTACATAATTTCCTATAACATTTATAGAAAATTATTTATAAATAGTAAAATAAAAATTTAGGGTGTTACATTATTGACTTTTATAAAATTATCTTAAAAGTCATATCAATGGTAGTTTGTGATTGGATGACAGTGTAAAATTATTTTACATTGTCAATGCATTACCATTAAACTCTTTTAAAATTACAAGTTAATCTCTCCTCGTTTGCATTTAAGTTGCCTCATGACATTGGTTTGGCCATTCTTTTTCAGCTTAGTTGATGGATATATTAACTGTTTATTTTTTTATGACATTATTAATTTAAAAGAAGAAATTTAGAGTATTCTTGCTATTCAAGTAATTGACCCTATTTAAATATTCACAATTTGAAATGATAACATGCTCTTTAAATTTGAATTCACAATCCGGTTTATGTATAAATTTTGAATCCATTTTATAAGAAAAAAATGCCGAGAAAGTAAAGTACAATTGAAGAAATAATGTAACGTGTGACGTGTTTTTCTTATAACACTAGCAATATACTCTCTCTCCGTCTCTTTTAATAAAACTATTTTCATAAAATTGTTTGTCCTTTTTATAAGATTATTTTCTAATTTTTAGATGCATTAATTATTATTTTTTAAATATTTTTAATTAAATAATTTTTTAACAAAAAATTAATAAATGCTAAAAGTTAGTGAATTAGTTGAAAGGGAATGTAAAAATTGACAGAGAGAATATATGAAAACCAAAGTTGAAAAACTACCAAACCATAATTATATGCACTTTTTTTTAAGGGATAATTATAATTACATGTACTTAATTTATAGGATTGGCCTTCCAGCTTATAGATTTTGTTGATTTGGTGGATTTGGTTTGGTCCCCCCACTTTTTCCTTGTTTTTGCTTTGTTCTATCAATAAATTTTAGTTTGGGAGCATGTGAATTCTAGTTCCTTTGGTGCCAACCTAGTTGGGATTAATGGTGTTAGTCTGATGCTTTTCAAGCTTTTTTAAAAAAAAAACATGTACTTAATCTCATCAATAATAGCAAAAGAAAACTTTTGCAACCTGAAAATAATCCAATGTACATCAACTCTAGAATTAAATTTTCTATAGAATACAACATAATATGCAGGTCGCCCAAATTAAAAGCTTTTACCTCACTGGTCATGAAATGAACTATGAAGTACACAAAAACCACAAAATGTAAGCTTAAAATTATCAGAATAGAAATCAACAAAATCAACTTAGAGAATGCACTACATATGTCCATTCTTCATTCAATGACCAATTCCATGTATAAGGAATGCTCAGATTTAGAAGGACATTCCAGAACAAGACCAAAGTTGTTGTAACTATTAATTTAAAAATCAAGGGCAACAACTAAGAAAATGTGGACAAAATAAGGACAATTTCCAAAAGCGTGCTACACAAGGATTGCAATTATTCTACATTTATTAGGGGTGTTATATATTACCATGGAGTTGCGTAAGGTGGAAATGAAGATAGAAAATGCATATAAGGGGGGGTTCATAGGGACACTGTTGAACACGATACAAGCTATTGAAGAACAATTCAAATGTAACAAAACCACATCTATAACTGAACATCTACCGTGGAGCTCGAGGAGGCAAAATTACTGTTCAAATAATAGTGAATTCTAATTCTTGCCTTTAACTATTAACAAAGACATCTTAAGAAAATAAACTTTATTAGGCTTTTAATAAATATAGTTTGTTACTGTGATATGGATTAACTTGAATACGTATGGTTATCTTTAAATACGTTTTTGACTTTATTTTGGACTTATGCTACATGTTGATTTGGTAGTTGTATTTTTTTGGACGTATGTTAGGGATTTAAGGTCATATCCAAGGCAAAAGTTTTGCAGTACCATTATGAAAAAGTTGGTGATGTAACTTTTTTTTGTTGTTTTCTTATGACTGTATAATATAAGATTTGTCTAACGTGACTATATGCCTGTAGACCTATAACACACCTTCAACTAATTTACTATTCACCTATTCATCTATTATCAATTTGTTTCTGTAAAAGTTGTGATATAGACAATGTGAATCATTTTGTTTTGTCTTTCACCATTTTTTCAATTTTTGAAATTTGAATGTTTGAATATTGGAGCCAACATCTATTTGATTGTTTGCTTGTGATAGTTTTTAGCTATAAAAGAGACAAAGATTCATACTTGGTTTGCAAGAGTTCTTAGAGTCACCTGTAGTTGAAAGACTTATTGACTTGAGCTTTCTGAGATGGCCATTTTGTTTGACAAGGTTATGGCCATTTCTCCTTGCAAGTAGACTTGGTGCCTAAAAGTTAAGGTAATCCAGCTTCATATGATTGAAGAGGTGTTCACTTTGTTAATGTCTCTAAATACATGCATTTGATTTATTATTTATTTTTTACGTTTGTTATTTTGGCTTTCACAGGATGGAGTGTTCATTGTGTTGGACACTACTTCAGTTGTTCTTGATAAAGATCAATGGTGATATAAAGCTTGCAAATGCCACAAGGCGGTCACTCACGAGGGTGGAATGAAATATTGTTCTTCTTGTCAAGTTAATGTTGTTGAAATAACTCCTAGGTAAGCATCAACCACTATTGATAGTTACTATTAAATTTAACAAATAATATTATAGGTATAAGCTTAGGTTGGATGTGTTTGATGGAAGTGACATTGTTGCGTTTCTAGCTTTTGACAATGATTGTGTTAGATTACTTAAGCAATCCTATGCATCTTTGTTGAATGATATTAAAGTGGTTTGTATATCGATTAATGTAATATTAGTTTTTTTTAGTGTATTCTTTGTAGTTGTAATTTCATGATATATACAATTTTGATGGCATATGTGTATGTGTGAAAAATGAACAGAGGCTGCCAGCGATGATTTGCAAGGACAAAGCATGGTAAGGTGATCTTCAACTATTTATCTGATGAATTTTGGTTAGAGGATTGATTTACCCACTAAATTGTTTCTATGATTGTTACAATGTTTTAAGTTCAGATAGTGTTGAAAATGAAGCATGCACTTGAGGTGATATTTAAAAAAAAAATCAATTTTGTTGCTCCATTGGACCATTGTTTTTCTTTTCAATTCATTCTTTCATTTTTAAATCAATGCACTTGAGGAAGCACTGTGAATGGGCTCTCAAACCTACCATAACTTAAGGTGTTTTTGCTTTATTTGGTTTTCTATTTTTATCCAATACTATTGCTTTTAATTGTCATCTTTAGAGATTTTTTTCCCTCATAATCTCACTCATTTCAATGTTCTAAAATTGAAAAAATATAAATTTAGTTGCATTGAGCTTTTATTTATGACATTCTTAAATTTTATTACTTATGACATAAATCTCTACTTTGAAGATGTGCAGGAAGTGTTAACAAAAATCTAAGAGAGAATCACTGAATAATGGACAAGTGTTAGCTTCATCTATTGCACTTGGACTCAGTCTATTATGCTCGAGTTTGACAAAGGATTTGCTGGTAAAAATCTGATACGATTCTTTTGCATAGCATGTACATTGTCAGTTGTAACTTGATATGCATGTTTCAGAATTACTTGACAATTGGGGTGCTAATGCCAATGCTAGCTTGATTTTCCATTTACCTTCTGAATTTATATTTGGTGTCATCCTTTCATTCCTGTCTTTATTGTTTTACTTTCCCACTTAAGACTTACATGGATGTGGATATTTAAAGTGAAGAAACTTGATGACATTCACTACTATTTTGTAGGATTTAGATCCTATTTTGCTAAGGTTTACATGATCTCAATTCCCAAGTATTTCTGCATGTAAAAGAAATATGCAGAATCTATTGAATAAAGTATGCAATTTTACTACCAGTCCATAGTTTTAACAAATATGAGGGTGACTGCATATGGCAAAGATTAAGGGAAAAATAAAATAGTGCTTTTGAGAATGCATATTATTATGATGTTGTTTGTTTATTAAATTAATGGAGAGAATTCATTGACTTTGGCTGATCTCACCAACATTTGTCATGAGCATATTTAAAATACAATATAGGTTGAGTTATAAGAAGAAAAATGAGTGATTTCAATTTTTTTGACCGTCTCAATCTCATGATTTCAATTTGTTTTCGAAGTATTTTAGTCAAGAGCGAGTATCACATGATTGAGAGCTGTTGTGGAGTATGTAGTTGGCTTTGGAATCTCTAGGATATTTTTGTGATTGTTGTAATTTGATTGATTTGAGATTGAGATGCACATATGATTGTGTTTTTTTTCTTGAATTTCTTGAATACATATAATGATCTAGGTAAGTAGTGTTGCCTACTATTTAGTGTGCAAGTCTTGATTTCAAATTTTTGTTATGCCAGCATTTAACCGGTTCTAATATAAGTTTATTCAATGGTGAATTGGTTGTTTTTATGTACATGTGAACTATTTTTTTGTCCCTGTAATCAGAGTTATAATTTTCATACAGAGAATAAAAGTTAAGGGAATTGGATATGGTGTATTATTATGTGATTTAAAATAATGGGGAATTATCAACTCATAAATAAGCTTGAGACTTAACATCATGGTTGCTATATGGTGAGTCGGTGAGCATAGGTTGCAACTCCAAACATCCAAAATTGTGTCTTATTTTGGCTGCCAAAGACACCACCAAAGATGTGATGCAATTCTGGCCGTTTGGTGTGTGACCAATCTACTTGGTCCAAAACATTTGCAATTATATTATTACATAAATGATATAATTAAAAGAAAGAGAGAATGCAACCGTGACAAAAAGGAAATGAAATAGCAAAAATACCATGGCCTTTTCACAAAAATACTGAATGTGCAGGAGAGCAAAATGAACCAATTAGTTGAAGGGGATCGTAGGAAGATGCAACAATAGTGGTTTTCAATAAGCAAATAGTCAAAAGTAACAACTAAAGATATGTGCATGAGATGGAGGTTGGGATAAGGCAAGTGAAATTGGTTTCAGGAGTGGTTGTTAGTTCTCATAAGGTTATAGGCATACGGTGTTATTGTAATTTGTACAAATTATCATATCTGTAAACAAGCATGTAGCTTTATGGCGTGGTTGAGCTGGTTTGGTTTCATATTCTTGATTTTTTTCTTTACCGTATGAATGAATGTGAATACAATAAGAAATAACTTACTTTTTAAATAGAATATTATTACTAACAACAAATTTTATTAAAGAAATATATGGAATGTAGAATGTAGTTAAGATTAACAGCACCATTAGTGATGCTTTGTTTTTTGTTTTTGGTATTTTATACAAAATTAAAACATAATGTACTAAAATATTTGTAGATACACAAGCTTTTACACCTATTCAAATAAATTGAGATTCTGTCAAAAAAATTCAAATAAATTGAGAACTTCATTATTTGTATTGAAATACCTATAAACATATTTAAAGGGTATTTAAAAAGTATGATAGCAAATTTATTTTTAATATACTTGTGACATGTAGTGTCATTAGAAATCTTTAATGAAGAACTGGATGAAATATTTAGAAAAAAATATCACTATTTGAAATATTTATGCCATTAACACTATCTCAAGTATTATGGAATGAATACTCCACAAGTAAATGTTGTTTAATAAAATTAAATAATATATTATACATTATTAAATATCAAACTCCTTTTATCTATGGAATAGGTTATTTATAATGCATAATACAGTTTTAATATTTACATAATATGGAAATGTTTCACTAGAAAAAATGGAAATGATAAACTTACATAAAAATATATGAATATCTATATCAGACATAACTAATATCCAACTCGATCATATTTTTATGTTTATTTTATATTGCAAATTATATCTATATCAATTTTTTTTAATTCTAATATATACAGCTTATATACATTGACCCAGGACAAAAAAAAACTTATATACATTTATAAAAAAATAACAAATAAATTATATTAACCCTGTGCATCCACCGTACCATCTTTAGAATGCGTTTTCTCTGAATTCTCGAGGCAATGAAATACTCTTGCACCCAAGTTATTGACATACTTGAAATTTGTTGTCATGTAATTGTCTTGAGTATGCTTTAAGCAATCCTATGTCCTTTGCAAACTAGAAAAAGGTTTGCCCAATCCATCCAATTATAAATGTAAAGTGAAAATCAATTACAAATATAAAGGGAAAATTATAGTGAGAATTTATTGATAATAATTTGATTTTTTGTTTAATTTCTTAACTAACATTCTTAAAATACTGGGTAGCATTTTCATAAAATATTTAATACATTTTTTCACACATTTTTCTAACTTCTCATTAATAAAATGTATATCGATAATATAACAATAGAAGTAAAATATATATCTATATTTCAACAGCCATGAAACACTTTCAAGTGACAAACTATCTAACTGTTCAAATAACAATGAACTAACCAAGCCATGAAACCCTTTGCGATGACAAATTTTTTTTATTGTTCTATTGACAGTGAACTACCCATACGTTCATTCATAAACTGAAAGTCGCTATCCACTGAAATCCTTAAATTAATTTATATTGAATAACATACCCCCTTTTTGCGCTAGAGTAAAAACTTCCTATTCAAATTAGTTATTTGACTGATATTAACCGTTTAATTATTGTGAACCATTACCAACTATGATGCCTATTATATTGAATAACATACCCCTTGTTTGCCGATTGTGTTTCATTAGTATTAGATTATTAATTTCGTATACGAAATTAAAGAAATCTTTAGTTTCAAATTTCTATTTTCTATACAAATCTTTAGTTTCAGATTTTTATATTTTAAATTCATTTTTTAAAGTTTTGCAGGACAATATAAACACTCGTGCATTCATCATTTCAATCTTACATTTTGTTGACAAAAATTTGCCCTTCCATGTTGACATCTTTTTTGTTTATGGTTTGATATTGACCCTTTGTGATGTAACACTTTAACTTATTTGACCTTGTGCATGTAGTGGGCTTCATTCATATGATGTATTACGTGATGTGAAGTTCATGCATTCATTCATTAGATTTCATGCTTATGATATTCAGACACATGTATTCAAATGTATTATGTGTTTGTCATTTTCTTTCAGTATATGAAATTTGATAAATCTTTCAATATATTTTTTTGACAAGTATCATTATGTTCATTTGTTTCATTCATTGAATTTGAATTTTGAAAGTGATATTATGTCCCTCCTCATGTTTTTCCTCATTTTCTTACTATCTTCAATTGTGTATAAATAGGTAGTTTTATGTCCACTGTCATCCACACCCCTCTCATTGCTTTTGATCTTATCTCTTTATAAACCAACTAGAAAAAACCTTCTAATGGCTATTATGTTTGACAGTGTTTGCAATGTATCTAATGCAAAACAAACATGGAGAATCAAGACATCCTCACAAAAAGGGTTTTTCCGTGGGTAGACTAAATTATTATCCTCCAGGCTCTGGTGAGTTATATTATTTGAGGTTGTTATTGAATATTCAAACTTGATGTACGTCATTCGAGGACTTGCGTACGGTAAATGGAGTCACATATGAATCGTTTCAAGATGCTTGCAATGCATTGGGTCTATTAGCTGATGACAGGGAATTTGTTGAATGTTTGAAAGAAGCGTCCACATATGCTTCTGGATATTATCTTCATAGGTTATTTGTCAACCTATTGTGGTCTAATGCTATATCTAATCAATTGCATGTATGGGAAGAAACATGGCATATATTAGCTGATGGAATTTTGTATAAGCGACAAAAAGCCTTGAATTGTCCAGGTAAGAGATGCATTATATAATATCATGAATTCAATATGTTTTCAATTTTCATTATTGCTAACTCACCTTTTTATCTATGATTTTTAGATATGGTCATTACAGATTTCAATTTAAAGAAATTATGCATTATAGAGATTGAGAAGATAATGATTTGTAATAGGAAATCATTGAAATATTTTAAAGGAATGCCATTCCCCAATGATGATGATGTTAATGAATTTGGGAATATGTTATTATTCAATGAGTTAAATTACAACAGTTTTGAAATGCAAGTATTGCATGATAAATGCTATGCAAAGTTGAATATGGAACAAGAAAAGGCATATGACCAAATATGGGAATGTTCTTCTAATTGTAGTGGTAGTTTTTTCTTTGTTTATGGATATGGGGGCACTAGAAAGACATTTATGTGGCAAACATTGTTGTATAAGTTACGTTCTGAAAGAAAAATTGTGTTGAACGTTGCTTCGAGTGGGATTACGTCTTTTTTTGCTCCCTGGTGGGAAAACCACACATTCTCAATTTGCGATTCCTTTATTATTGAATGAGGATTCATGTTGTGGTATTAAACAAGGAAGCCTAAAAGCTTAATTGCTACAACACATGTCTTTAACTATTTGGGATAAAGTGCCTATGGTAAGTAGATGGGCTTTTAAAGCACTTGATAGAACTTTACGTGACATTATGCATTTCAAGGTTCAGAATAGTCATGAAAAACCATTTTTTGGTAAGGTTGTGGTCCTTGGTGGTGATTTTAGACAAATTTTGCCTGTTATTCTTAATGGAGATAGAGCTTCTATAGTTATGGCCACAATCAATTCATCTATATTATGGAAATTTTGCTAGGTTATAAGGTTAACTGAGAACATGCGTTTAAATGCTGCCAATACTGATATTGAGAATGAAGATAGAAAACAATTTTCCCAATGGCTTTTATCTATTGGTGATGGCAAGTTATCTGACATCGATGATTTCGAAGATATTGTTGAAATTCCACAATGTTTATTGGTTCAGGAATATGGTAGCCCAATCAGTGACATTGTCAGTACAATATATGCTGATTTGGTTCATAATTGGCAAAATTTTGAATTTTTTGAAAATAGAGCAATACTTAGACCAACATTAGAAGTTGTCAACTCGGTCAATGAATATGTTATGAATTTATTACCAAGTGATGAGAAGACGCACTTAAGTTGATATTCCATAATAAAATTAGACGAAGACATTGGTATTCAGACAGATTGGTTAACTGTGGAGTTCCTGAATGACATCAAGTGTTCTGGTCTTCTGAATCATCGGTTAGTATTGAAAAAAAGGTGTTCCTGTTATGCTTATGAGAAATCTTGATATGTCCCTCGGTTTGTGCAATGGAACAAGACTTATTGTTAATGATTTAGGTGTCAATATTATTGGAGCTATAATCATTTCTGGGAAAAAAACTGGTGATAAGGTTTTTATTCCACGCATGAATTTACAGCCGTATGATACATTGATGCCAATTAAGTTTCAAAGAAGACAATTTCCTTTAGTTGTTTGTTTTGCAATGACTATAAATAAAAGTCAGGGACAAACGTTATCACATGTTGGAGATTTTCTTCCTAGACCAGTATTTTCGCATGGGCAATTGTATGTCGCCCTTTCAAGGGTTAAATCCAAGTCACGATTAAAAGTGCTTATTCGCGACAAAGACAACCGAAGGTTATCAAAAACCCAAAATGTTTATAAAGAAGTATTCAATAAAATATAGTTATGATATGTTTTTCATATTGTTCCTGATTAATTAGTGATATTGTTGTTTTTTGTTTTGTTTTATTTATCGTTGTTATTTGTAGTAATTCAAAGTATTAGCGAAGAGATTTTCATATTATATTATTTTTCGTTTGTAATCGTGCAGGTTATGGAGTCAGTGACTTCGAAGAGGTAAACATAACCATTATATCATCTGTGGTATGTGTCAAAATGTCCCATGATTTTCTTATTATTATTTAAACATGGCGTATTGTAAGATGTTATGATTTTCTGTTATAATATTTATTTATCTCCATAATTACATATATTATTATTATTATTATTATTATTATTATCATATACATTCAAATATAGACAAAAAGAATGAGATTGCTTTAAATGTTATGTCGGTTCTATTATCTAATATTGACTAATAAATTTTTGTTATTAAATGTATTAAGCATATTAATATTTTAGTTGAATATTGGAAACAAATAAAAATTTTAAATATATGTTTAAAAAAAACCATTCATTAATGTTATGTAAATAATTTATTAGGATAACATATCCCCATGCGTTGCAAGGGTGACTCACTAGTAATTAACATATAAGAAATAAAAACATTTATACAATATTATTTTAGTAGAAAAAACTAATTTAATTATATTTTTTATTTAGTTTAGGTTATATGTATTTTTTATCTCATAAATTTTTTTAAATCGTTAAATTTCTTTATTTAGCGATTTTTTTTACTTCATTTTTAGAATGTTTTTTTACTTCACTTTATTTAGGGATTTGGGATGTAAAAAAATTAACATTTTGAAATAATAAATTTAGTGAAAATTTGATAAATTTTTAAATATTTTGTAAGATGTAATATTAGGTTTTGAAGAGGAAAAACTAATTTTTTTATTGAGTTAAATATAATATTTTAGTTAGTTAATTTTAAACAAAAAAGGGTTTAAAATAATGCAACCTAATCAATTAATCAAGAATATTAGTAAAAAATGAAAATTTAAGAGTTTTAAGTAATTGAAAATTGATGACAAGCACTAAGTTTTCTTGATTTAAAGAAAAAAAGAATAAATTCTGTAAAAAAATTTATAGACGAAAGATAATTCAAATTAAATAGATGAATGTAAAATTAAGACAAAAATATTTATATAATATATAGTATTGACCGTTAACATAAAATTAGTATTTTTTTTGTAAGATTATAAAAGCATAATTCATAATATAAGAATAAATTTGAAATTCCGTCAATCCAAATATATAATAAAATAAATAGTTTATCGCATGGAAATTAACCTTAACTTTCAATGACAATAATTAATAATTAAACTATAATAAAGGATATATTTTAACTAACTTTTAGTTAATAAAAATGAAGAAATTTTATTTCCCTTTATGCTTAGAAACTAAACAATAAATTACTTTCAAATGCTAATAATATCTATAGTCTAAAAAAAGTGATAGTGACAATAATAATAATAATAATAATTGAACTATGATTAAGAAGATATTTTACCTGACCATTAGTCATATAACTATTTTAGTGTATGTATTTCGGTCCCTTTAAATTTAAATAACAGATTTTTTTTTATTCATAAGAATCGAAGACATGTATTAGAAAATTTAGAACAACTCAGACACTCTGTTTAACCTACTTAACTAGACTTCCTTGGTTAAACAACAGATATTGGAATCATTATTTACATTTTCAAATTAATTTAAATTATTAATTTTTTTTTATTTCCAAAGTAAATATAAACATTACCAAAAGAATTATACTACTTAGAACGTTACGCAAAAAAACATGGGTTAGCTAAAATGATGTTGAATTTGTTATTTCTGATTTTGCTCAGACTGAGCTCCACCCAATTAAATAACAAACAAAGCACAAAAAAAAATTACGCAAAATGTTTTCTATTTTAAATTAATTAGTTTGTATATTTTTATATCTTAAACAAATTATTACTTAGTTGGAAAAATCCCGTGCATTGCACGAGTGGGAATCTAGTAATTTTCACGCAACAAACATCACGCAACAAATATGAAATCCTTTTTCTCTCTCGTATCATAATTCCTTGTCCATAACCAGAGTGAACTCCTAGGTTTCCTTCATTCCAGATCTTGTTTCTGCAAATGGCTGAGGCCTTGCTAGAAATTGTGATTCAAAACTTGCGATCTTTTGTCCAAGACGAACTTGCAAGAATTTTGGGAGTTCATCAACTGACTCAGAAGCTTTCCAGCAATCTCACTGCAATCCGTGCTGTCCTAAAAGATGCTGAGAAACAGCAAATAAGAAAAGAAGCCGTGAAGGATTGGCTGCAGAAACTCACAGATGCAGCATATGTGCTGGACGATATCTTGGATGAGTGCTCAATTCAATCCGCAAAGGAGCGCGATGGACAAAATTCATGCTTACCCCGTTTCCATCCAAAGGACATTCTCTTTCGTTCTCGTGTCGGCAAGAGGATGAAAGACATCACCCAAAGATTTCAAGACATTCACGAAGAAAGGAGCATGTTTGAATTACGTGCTGACGTCGAGAAGCAAGGAGAGGATCATGATGAATGGCGCCAAACTAGCTCTGTCATTATTGAACCCATAGTCCACGGTAGAGACCAGGATAGAGAGAAGATTCTGGATTTTCTTCTTGGGCATGCTAGCAACAGTGAAGACCTCTCCATCTATCTCATAGTTGGTATGGGTGGAGTTGGAAAAACAACACTTGTTAAACAGGTCTTCAATGATGTCCGGGTAAGCAAATATTTTGATTTGAAATTTTGGGTTTGTGTTTCTGATGATTTCAATGTGAAGAAAATACTGCAATCCATCATAGAATCTACCACCAGAATAAATCCCAACCTCAGTACTTTAGAAGCAATGCAAAAAAAGGTTCAAGAAATGTTGCAAAATAAGAGGTATTTACTTGTTCTCGATGATGTGTGGCATGAAGACCAACGGAAATGGATGGAGTTGAAAGGGATGTTGCAGTGTGCAAGGGGAACAGATGGTGCTACTATTTTGGTCACTACTCGACTTAAGGAAGTTGCAAACTTCATGGAACAGAGCCATGCTCATCATTTGAAAGAATTGTCTGAAGATGACAGTTGGTCATTGTTCAAACATCATGCATTTGGATTAAATAGAGAAGAGAGCGAAGAGCTTGTAGCAATCGGCAAAGAAATAGTGAGGAAGTGCGTTGGTTCACCACTTGCAATCAAAACACTGGCAAGCCTTTTGCGTGATGAAAATGAGGTAACACAATGGCAGAATGTAAAGGGAAGTGAATTTTGGGATATACAAGAGGAAAGTTCTGTCACAAGTAAGGAAAATTCTGTCATGCGTGCTTTGAAACTAAGTTATTTTAATTTAGAGTTGTCACTGAAGAGATGCTTTTCTTTTTGTGCAATTTTTCCTAAAGATTTTGAAATTGTCAAGGAAGAACTAATTCATCTCTGGATGGCTAATGGATTTATTAAATCTGAAGGAAATGTAGAAGTGGAGATTGTTGGTAATAAAGTGTGGAAAAAATTGTACGATAGATCATTTTTTCAAGAAGCAAAGTCTGATGAGTTTGGTATCATTACAAGTTTCAAGATGCATGATCTTTTTCATGATCTTGCCCAGTCTATTATGGGTGAAGAATGTGTGGTTTATGAGCAATCAAGGTCGAATAATTTGTCAAGTAGAGTTCACCATCTACACTTGTTAAATTCTATTGAGTCTGTCAATATGGCTGCCTTGAAGAAAGTTGAATCCTTGCGGACTTTTCTTGATTTTGATTCATATTTGTTCACTAGAAATTTTCGTCAATGGCCATCAAACAGTTGTCTCCGAGCATTAAGGATAAACTCTTGTCTGTTGTCACGGGTCATGGATTTAACACATTTGAGGTACTTGAATCTGTGTTGGAGTCCGGTCACAAGATTGCCTAATTCAATTTGTGGGTTGCAGAAATTGCAAATAATAAAACTGCAATCTTGTTCCTTCCTTTGTTGCTTGCCCAAAGACCTGACACGACTACAGGATCTAAGACATCTTGTGATTAACCGTTGTTGCTCAATAGTAGAGATGCCTCCCAAAATTGGCAAGTTAAGCCATCTAAGAACATTGAGCACTTTCATTGTGGGTTCAAAGCCAGGACATGGGTTGGCAGAGTTACATGGCTTAAAGTTGGGTGGGAAGCTGCATATCAGATGCCTAGAAAATGTCTGCAGTGAATGGGATGCAAAACAAGCTAATTTGATTAGTAAGAAGGACCTGAATCGCTTATACTTGTCATGGGGTAAAAGTGCTAATTCAGAAGGTACTAATGTCAATGTTGAGCGAGTACTGGAAGCCCTTGAACCGCCCTCAACTCTCAAGAGTTTTGGGATGAAGGGATACTGGGGAATACAGTTACCCAGTTGGATGAGAAAATTTTCAGGTCTCAAAGACTTGGTGGAAGTTATACTCTACGACTGCATGAACTGTGATCAACTTCCTCCACTTGGTAGACTGCCACATTTAAAAAGGTTATTCCTATCTGGAATGAAAGATGTGAAGCACATAGATATTGAGTCATACCATGCTGTGGATAAGGCATTTCCATTATTGGAGAAATTCACTGTGCAGGATTTACCAAATTTAGAGAGAATTTTGAGAGACGAAGGAGTAGAGATGTTTCCTTGTCTCTCCGAACTATTCATTAGTGGTGTTCCTAACCTTAAATTGCCATGCCCGCCAACCGTTGAGCACCTTCATGCCAAGGATATTGAAAACGGGGCTTCCTTCATGGAAGGAGTAGTGGGGAATATGCCTTGTCTTAAAACTCTGAAGATTGAAGATCTTAACAAGCTTAAGGTACTACCGGACCAACTCGCCGGGCTTGGTGCACTACAAGAACTAACTATTATAAGATGTAATGAACTGGAGTCTTTTCCGGAACATGTGTTGCAAGGTCTAACTTCTCTTCGGGTTTTGTTCATTTTAAACTGTAAGAAATTAAAATGGTTATCTCAAGGTGTGAGACATTTAGCTTGTCTTGAGAGGTTTCTTGTCTGGAAGTGTCCAGAGCTGGTTCTTCCGAGCAATATGAATCAACTAACTGCCCTTCAAGTGGTGTCAATCATTGACTGCTCCACAATACCAGAAGGCTTACAATGTTGATGAAAACACCTTTCCGGATCTCAAATTCAGCATCAATGGAAATTACGAAAAATCAAAAGGTGAAGAAAATATAAAACGGAAAGACAAGAAATGAGAAGAACAACGCCACAATCCCTAGGGATTGATAAGTTGAGGAGGATTCGCCACTTTGAATATGGAAATTCAAAGATAAGAATCAAGGGTAGTTCCTAAGAACCTAGAGAGTTTCCTCTCACAAAAGCATCAAAGCTTCATTCCAAATGAGAGTCAAAACTCCTTACAAAGTTAACATTTGGCCTATTTATAATATGAACCTAAAAAGGCTTACCAAGGCCCATTACTAAAAGCCCAAACAACTAAAAAGGCCCAAATTAAAAATAAACATCATTAAAAACATAAAAAGCTCAACAAAAGCCCAATTTAGGCCCAAATTACATAAACTTCTATTCTAAGATTTGGCTCCATTTTAAGCTCTTCATATACCATTCTAGCCCTCTATCATTCCCTCCTTCTTGAAGGAAATTCGACCTCGAATTTAGAGCCAAGGTACCTACATCATAGAAACAATACAAAACAACATGTTTTAGTTTTGAGAAAATATTAAAAAAAGAAAATCCTATTTCTATTGAGACTTGGATTCCTTAAAAAGGAAAATATCTTATTATCTATGTGCTTATATATATCAATCCTCCTGGATCAAATACAAGCCTAAAGAAACCATCAATTAACACTAAAATGAAATGTTTAATCACAAATTTCAAAGACAAGTCAATCCAATGAAAATTATGAGCAAACAATGACATTTTCAAACCAAGAATGGAAAATTTAGATTTATCCATTTTATGCACAATCCATCTATCAAGACACTTGAGTGTACCATACATTACTAAACTCTCACTATGAGTTGCTCCAATTAATGAATCATGAAATGAACATTTAGGCACACAAAATGCAGCATCTTTAAACCTATGCTCTTTATGCCTATAGAAATCATCATTTTCAATTTTCCCATAAACAACAACACACATAGAGGAAGACTCAACATGATCATACAAGTCCAAATGATGTGCATTAATATCAAATTTCAAGAACTTGGCACCATCACCTAAAACAATATCATGCATACCAAAAGTAACATTCAATTCACAAACATTTTGGGTTAACACATGGCACACATCAATTAAATCACAAGGTTTAGAGATGGTGTAAGCCAAAATTTTCTTCTCTCTATGGTTGCATTGGTCCTCATATGTCTCCACTTCTTCTCCAAATTGTCTTGCCCATTGATCCTTGATGTACAATTCTTCTCTAGGCATCAAAACAAAAGAATTATGGTAAGGTGCACAATCAAATTTACAAGAAGAATTAAATTCACAATCCAATTTAAGAGAAGGAATTAGAGTTTTGCACTCCCCCTTTGAGGACTCCTCTTCAATTTCTTTCACAAGAGAGACATCACTTTCAAACAAAGTTTTGCATTCATCCTTTTGAAGCTCTTCAAATTCCTTGAGCAAAGAATCATCACAAACAAGGAAAGGATTAGAATGAAAACAAGAACAATCATATTCCTCTTTATCTTTTGCTCTCTCTTTTTCACTCTTTTTTTCAGTTATTTTCTTTTCTCTCATCTCTTTTTCTTTTAACTCATTTTCTTTTGCTCTCATCTCTTTCTCTTTTATTTCTTTTTCTTTCACCTCTTTTCTCTCTTGTTCTATTTTCTTTCTCAACTTAATTTGATCCTCACTTGCTTCCTTAGGTGAAAGTGATGCAAGTTTGACCTTATGTCCTTCATGTGTAAAAGAAATCTTGTGGGTCTTTCCATGGTGCTTCACATTTCTTTCAATTTGCCAAGGTTTACCTAACAAGATATGACATGTTTCTATGGGAGCTACATCACACAACACAACATCTTTATATGTTCCAATGGTAAAGGCACCAACACTTGTTGGTCTACAACCAACTCACCTTCACATGGCAATTTCAAGCAATAAGGTGTAGGGTGTGGGGTGGTTTGAAAATTAAGTTTGCTAACCAACCTAGTGCTAGCCACATTAATACAACTATCCCCATCAATAATCAAAGAACACACATTCCCTAGAACCAAGCATCTAGTATGAAATATGTTCTCCTTTTGAATTTCATCCCTACCCTCACATTGAATTCCAAACAACCTCTTACACATCATTAATTCTCTATCTAGAGGTTTGGTACCACATGCACTATGATTATCACTAGAGATATTAGATGAACAAGTATAAGATAACTCACTCGTGACAACTTCATTTTCCTTCAAGACCTTGGTTTTCATGTTTGGACAATGCAATGCAATATGGCCTTTACCCAAGCATTTAAAACATTTAATTGTACCACTCTTAGAAGTAGAAGAAGTGCTAGGGTTAGGAACATGTTTACCACTTGGAGAATTTGAAGCTTGTTGCTTAGGTGAGGAAGATCCCTCCTTCTTGGACTTGTCCTTACCACTAGAAGAGTCATAGTGATAGGTCTTCTTGTAGGAATGCTTCCTCTCAAGTTGTCTCTCCACTTTGTTGGCTTGGTGCACTAGATCCTCCAAGCTCTCATAGTGTTGTAACTTCACTATGTATTGAATGTCTCTATTAAGCCCACGTAAGAACCTTGCCATGGCGGTTTTAGGTTCTTGTGCATTGGCTCTCCTCATAGTCATTTTCATCTCTTTGTAGTATTCATCAACACTCTTGCTACCTTGTGTGAGACTTTGTAGCTTATCATAAGCATCTCTCTCATAGGAAGGTGGTAAGAATGTCTTCCTCATCAAATCCTTCATTTCTTGCCAAGTTGCTATCTTAGGCATCCTTATCCTCTCTCTTCCATCCTCCTTATACTTCCACCATGCAAGTGCACTCCCTACAAACTTCAAGGTAACCTTCCTAATTTTCTTCTCCTCACTATAGTCATGGCATGAAAAGACTTGGTCAACTTTCATCTCCCACTCAATGTATGCTTCCGGATCATTCTTCCCTTGAAAACTAGGAATTTTATGTTTCTCCTCTTCCATACTATCCTTTATTTTATTTTCTCCCTCATTATCTCCTCCATGTCTCCTAAGCCTCCTTTCTACTTCATCTTCCCCATAACCTCCATCAATTCTATGGTAAGAAGAACAATACATACCTACACAAAAATGATTAGCACAAATAATAGAAATATGGACCTCACCACTCACTAAGTGTTTCACTCAAATCCACTCGTGTTTCTCTCTTTTGAAGGCTTTTTCTATAATGTGCACACTTGCCTTTTTCCACTCAAACTCCTCTTTAGTCCTTAAGAAGCACTCTCAATCACAAATCAAGAATTTGTATTCAAAGTGAAAGATGTAACAAATCCAAACTCAACTCAAGAGTCCAAAATAAGAAAACTCTAAGACAAAACCAAGGAAATTTAGAAGACAAGCAATAAAAGCTAAAAGAAATGAAAGGACAACTCAAAATAGAATGTCAAGGAAAGACAAGACTAGAAGACACAAGAATAAGAGCAACACAAACTAAGAAACTCAAATTTTCAGCTTTTTGAAGAACTAGTGTATTCAAGAGAGCTAAAATGGCATAAAAGTGTATGAAAAAGAAAGAATTAAGCAATGGTGTAGAAGGACTTCTTATAGGGCGGATTTTTTTCTTTCCAATGGAATTTTTTTTTTTGACTTTTTTTTACACTTTGGCCCCTAAACTTTTCATAATTGCACTTGGGCACCTAAACTTTTTTTTTGCACTTTTGCCCCAATATTTTCTTTTTTTTATCTTTAAGTCCTTTTCTTTTGCTAATAAGTCCTCAAACTTTTAATATTTATGAAAAACACCCAAACTCACTTAATTCAAATTTTTATAGATCAAACATAAGGGTTTTGCCAAAGACTCTCAAGAACACACATGAACACTATGAATGTTCTTCCCCAAATTCAAATTTCAGAATTTCAATCTGCAGATTTTGACTCAAATTAAACACCAGGCAATATCAAAAAATATGGATTGAAACAATAAAAATCACAAATCAATGAACAGTACCGAGTCGATGAACAGCAAAGCGATCGTGAACAGTACCGCAACCATGAACAGCGCCGCGATTGGAACAGTATCGCCGATGAACAGTGCGCGATATGTGAATAGTGTTGTGATGAACAATGCGCGATTGGGGAACAGTGTCGCCGATGAACAGTGCGTCCGCCGATGAACAGTACGCCGCCGATGAACAGTACGAAATTGATGCTAAATCCAGCTCTGATACCAAATGATGAAAACCCCTTTCCGGATCTCAAATTCAGCATCAATGAAAATTACGAAAAATCAAAAGGTGAAGAAAATATAAAACGGAAAGACAAGAAATGAGAAGAACAACGCCACAATCCCTAGGGATTGATAAGTTGAGGAGGATTCGCCACTTTGAATATGGAAATTCAAAGATAAGAATCAAGGTAGTTCCTAAGAACCTAGAGAGTTTCCTCTCACAAAAGCATCAAAGCTTCATTCCAAATGAGAGTCAAAACTCCTTACAAAGTTAACATTTGGCCTATTTATAATATGAACCTAAAAAGGCTTATCAAGGCCCATTACTAAAAGCCCAAACAACTAAAAAGGCCCAAATTAAAAATAAACATCATTAAAAACATAAAAAGCTCAACAAAAGTCCAATTTAGGCCCAAATTACATAAACTTCTATTCTAAGATTTGGCTCCACTTTAAGCTCTTCATATACCATTCTAGTCCTCTATCAAATGTATCCCCTCCCTACAAAGTTTGTTTATATCTGGATGTGAATGTACTTCATTGCCAAACTGGCTGGGAGACATGACTTCTCTTCGAGAATTATTTATCTGGTGATCCCCCAAGTTGAGGTCACTACCAAGTAGGTTTCAACGCCTCACCAACTTGAGAAAATTAAGTATTTGCTGTTGTCCTCAGCTAGAGAAGCGGTGCAAGAAGGAAACAGGGAAAGATCGGCAATACATTGCTCACATTGCACAAGTCACATTCGAACCGCCAGACATGGTTTTTGATGGTGAATTCATGAATTCTTTCTTTTATCCTTAAACTGTCCATGAAAAGTTGCGTCCAATCATTTGCAGTGTGTATGATTCTGTTTGAAATATTGCGTGCAGATCGGATCCAGTCCTACTGGACGGTCTTCAACAAGATTGGAATACAATCTGCTTAGACTTTTGGTTACGTCATCCCACTTGGGAAGATGATTTTGACAGAGTGGCTGAAGCATGAGTCATATCCACGTGGGCAGAACTCGTGTATGTTCCTGGGCTGTCATGGCCTTGTATTTCAAGAATCCCATGCTACATGCCCAACATTGGTGAGCACGTCTTTCTTTTTTTTTTTTTAAACGAACAAAGGACACTAGTCTCTTTTAAGCAGCCAAAAAATAAAGAGTAAAATATATTTTGAGTGTCCGTCTATGCAAAATATTAATTTTATCTTTTAAAATTTTTTTGGGTTAATTTGGTTCCTCTAAAATTATAATCTATTTTTATGTTGGTAACTTCATTGGATGGTTATTGTTATTTACACGTATAAATAAATTATAAATTTTATATTTATCAAATTTTTATGTTTTATTATTGTAAATTTAGAAAATTAAAAAAAGAAAAATTAAGCTATTGGTATTCATGGGACCTACAAAAATAAATTTCAATTTTAAAAGGACCAAATTAATACAAAAATTTTTTGGGAAACAAAATTAATATTTTGTAAATTTTACATGGACCAAAAACATATTTTACTAAAAAATAAATGACACAGCTATTACTTTTATTATTTGTAGTTACTTCGTAAGCTCTCCTTATGTTAGGTCTTTAAGTACGTCTGAAAATACCTGAGCTATAAATTATAAAATTGCAAAGGCTTAAATATGTTTTTTCTATGAAAATATAGTCGTATTTTATTTTTTATTGCTAAAATTTTTTTGCTTAACTTGTAGTCCTGGTAATTTTTTTGTCCTAATTATTTTGTACTAATTCTTCTAATATATATATATATATATATATATATATATATATATATATATATATATATATTAGTCCCTATAATATGTAGATAATTTACTTTTAGTCCCTATCAAATATTTTTAAATGAACTAATTTAAAATGAATAAAACATTATAAGGACTAGAATGAAAAATAACAACGACCAAAACAAAACAAAATTACAAAGATCAAAAGTCAAACAAAATTCTTTTTGGAACAAAAAAAAAAGACTATATTTCATGAACAAAAACATATTTAAGCTAATTACAGATTTCAATTTTCCTTCCATTACTAATGTGATTGACCAACAAGCGTTACGGTTTTCTTCATTTTTTGTTGGTTTCAATCCATAACCTTTTATTCTGTGCAACCATGAGTTATATTAGTAATTTAGAGATAGTATTGATCAAAAGACAAAGTAATTAAGAGATATTATTGTTTCGGTTAGAATATTACTAAATAATTGATCAAAGCCCAAGTCACTAAGAGATATTATTTAGTTGTTTTCTATTCTATTTTATGTTCAAGAACAATAATGTTACGGTCTTGGGGAATTTACTCTCTAATTTTCAGTTATGTTTTGGCTATATATATAAAACTTCCTTGTAATTTGTGAGCTTGAGGTTATAAACACTATTTTTGTGTTTCTTAGTCTTCGTTTTCATATTGTTCTTGACATCTTGTGACTTATTCCTTCCATATAAAATAAATATGTAATCTTCCTGTAGTTTGCGTTTGATGTCTCATTGATGGTCCTTTCAACCCCTTCATTCTTCCTCTCTCACTTTTAGAAAAGTTGAGATCGTGAATCTGGAAAACAGACTCAAGCAACCTAAGTTTATCTTAAAAAACAATCTACTGTGATAGTATTTAGCCATTTACACTTCACACTTCAAATTTGATTATAAAATTTCCACCCTTTGTTATATTTTTCCTTGCGTTCATAGTTTTGCAAATGAAATTATCTGCTCTCTCACACTCTCTCATACTCAAGAATATTTGTCTATATATTCAGTTTAAGGTGTGGGCAACGTTGGCAGTTGGCACGAGTCCTGGCAGTAGAAACTCGTGGATCCAATCTGAAGATCGTGATTTTCCATTTATACCATGATTCCAAACATGACCCAACAATGTATAAGTGCACATATTTGCTCAAAGCATGGAAACACCACAACTGCTTGCTGGGTTTAGCTGGCTCTATCCAAAGGTGCCAATCTAGCTGAAGTGAAATTTCTTGTCAACTTATATAGCCCATTGTAATTTGTAATAGTAAAGTACCGCCTAGATTTAATTATCTTTTGGTCCTTAGAGTTGTAACAACTGTTTTTGGTCCACATGGCCTGAACATGTGGATGGATCACTACAACAAAACCTTATTTTTCATTTTATAGCTAGTAAAAATTGTCAAAATCTCTTTTTAACGATTTTACACTACCATTTTCGGTCTTATAACGGTTTTAAAATATTTAAATGTAACGATGTTAGACAATTTTAGACAATAAAGACAAAAGGGTGAAAAAATTGCAACTTTAAGAATCAAAATGAAATTTTTTAAACTATAAAAACTAAAAGAAAAAATTGTTACACCTACTAAAAAAATAATTAAACCAAAATAATAAAATAACTTACCCGATTTCCTTGGCTAAAAATGAAAGATAGTAATTGATTAAAATTGACATGAAACCAGTAAGAAAGTAAGTTAACGTTGAACCATACTCTGGTCAAATTTATCTAGCGATTCAAAAATTCAAAAATTGAAACAAATGTACTCATGAACTTAATGTTCTAACCTAAATATTTTTGGATCACCATAACATTGATGCGGAATAAGCATTAGCTTTATTAATTATACTTAGACCAACAACATGTTAATTTCTAACCTAAATTAATGCTACTAAATTTAATAATATGAAACACTAAGAAAGAATATTTAATTTTAAAAGGCATAAAAAGATTTAAGTTATTGAAAAGTGTAACACCTACTATATAAACCATATATTTATTATGTTTAATTATTTGTTAATTAAGTTAGTTGAAAAATAATAAGTAAATTTTTCGACTTGAATAAAACTTTGGTAATTGTTTGAAGCATTGGAAGATCTTATATAAAGAACCATGATCGTATAATAAGTGTCAATATGTCATGAATATATATAGATACATAAAGTTTCGAAATATTATAAATACATGCAAAAGAAATACATCAAATAGTCAGCCTAACTACCCGCCCCAACATATATAAACAAAACAATGACCTATGTCAAATTGGTGGACTTTCTATAAAACCCAAAGTTACTCAAAGTCGTCCATAACCCAAAGTTACTCAGCATACAATGCATCAATCGGTGAATGAGCTTATGTCTTTACAAGCTTTTGAGGTTGACTGCCACCTTGCTAAGGCACCAATCATACAACAGGTTAACGGGTACCTCCTTGCATGGTTGGGTTAAATGCAACACAGACAGGGCAGCCAAAGGTTGCGGAAGAGTTGGCTGCGAAGGTATTTTCAAAAACCATCTTGCAGATTGCCTTGGTTGTTTTGCAGTCTATCTTGGTTCACAAAAGTCGCTTTATGCAGAGATTTTGGGGGTTATTTTTGCTATTGAAATTGCATATGAAAAGGGTTGGAAGAAGCTGTGGATATAGTGCGACTCAAAGTTGGTTCTGGAAGCTCTAAAAAATGAGTTTTTAGTTCCTTGAAACATTAGGAACAGATGGAAGAATAGTATCTTTCCAACTAAATCCATGAACTTCTTGATTGGTCACATATACAATGAGGGAAACACTTGTGCAAACAGTTTAGCCTCTCATGGTTCTAGTATAGATGGTTTTTTTTTTTTGTGTGGGATTCGTATCCCAACTTTATACATATGCCTTTTGTACATGATAGAAATGCTTGTTCTAATTTTAGATTGTTTGTTCCCATGGGTTTGGTTTTGTCCCCTATGATTGTTCATTTGTTTCTCTTATATTTAATATATTTCAGGGATCATTGGCTTGGTTAGTTGGTTAATGGGGTGATAAAGGACTAGGATACTACAAGAAGAGCTTAAAGTGGAGCTAAATCTTAAAACAGGATTTTATGTAATTTGGGCCTTTGATTCAACCTTTTATGTTTTTAGTTTATATTTTTAGTGATGTTTCCTTTTATTTAGGTCAATTATGACTTCTGTTGAGTCTTTTTAATTATATGGGCATTTTTATTAGACTTAGTATAAACCGGCTCTTAACACACATTTGTAGAACCTTTTGATGAATTGAATTTAACTTTGTGCTAAGTAAGAGAGTTTTCGTTCTTGGATTAGAACCTTTAGATTCTTTTCAAATAAACATTTTTTTTGTGTGAATTCTCCTACACTTATCAAATGAGCTTTGGTGTCATATTTTATTTTTTGTCTTTTCGTTTTATATTTTTTTCACCTTTTTTGTTTTCATATCTTCGTTAATGTTGAATTTGGGATCCCGAAAAGGGATTTTCATTGTTTGATTTTCAGAGCTGAATTTTAGCATCAATTTCACGTTAAAAATAGTGCTCCAAATGCGGTCTTCAATTCGCATTTCGATCTTGTTCTGGAAATTTTGGGAGCATTATGTGTCAATTCTGAACTGAAGATGCGTCAATTTGGTACAACCAGCTGATTGGTTCGTGATTTCTTTTAGCTGCTGACTGTGTTTCGTATAGGTACCATTGTTTTGATTTCCTATTGGTTGTGCCAATTTCTTGTTACCAAATATTGTTCTGTGTGTTTGCATTAATTATTGGTGGCTAATGGTTCCTACTTGTTTGCGTCATTTCCATTCTACTATAGCAGTACAGGTGTCAATTTCGAATTTATTTGTGCGTGACAAATCTGCATTTGGATTCGAAATTTTTTTGAATTTTAAAATTTGTTCCTTTGATCTGTTGTGCGTTTTGGTGCTTAATCTGTGTTCGTCCAATCTATCTATCTATCTATTTTATCTATCTATTATCTTCTATCTTCTATCCTCTATTCTATCTATTCTATTACTCTTGTTTGTCTATCTATTTATCTATTTCTATTACTCTTGATAAAACAAGGTTTTGGTTGGACATTTATCATCATATGGTGAAAAGTTTTTCCTTCAAAACTTTTCTTTCTTTCTAGCTTTTCTTTCTCTTCCTTTTTAATTTTTTTTCTTTTATATTTTTCCTCTTTTATATTTATACTTACGACAAATCTTTATTATTCTATTAACCAAAAACCTCTATTATTATTATTATTATTATTATTACATACGTAATAATATATTTATAATTTATGATATTATTATAATATTACAAATTATTTATGTACTATATTAAATATTTTTGTTGTGTAATATTATATTATGATTTTTTATTTTTTAAATAATATGAATAAATGATTTATTAATATATATTTTTATTGATTCAACAACATCTTTGATTATTTTATCCTTTTACTATTAAATGTCATTGTTTTAAATGATAAAATCATGTCACTAATTTTTTTTTTTATAATTTATCTTCATATTTAAGTTAAAAAATATAAGTTTACTATTTGAATTAATTAAATCATTTTATTGTTTATCACCGATAAGAATCATGTTCATATTTAGAAGATAGTTTATATTACATTAAAAAATACTATAAAGTTAACAAAATATAAAGAAGAAAAAGTTATTTATATCTATTATACATATTATATTATACAATTAGGAAAAGTTGGTCTTTTATACAACACGTCACAAATTAAGAAAAAAAAATTACTGCTCAATTTTCTCTTATTTCCTCTCTAATTTTTCTTTTCCATTTACTTTTCTTTTGTTTTTTTTAGATTATTTTCTCTTCTATTTTCTAAAAAAACACAACTCATATCCAACTCCTTTTCACTTTTCAGTTTTCCCTCTCTCATTTTCTTTTTCCCTTTCTTTTCCTTTTATTATTTTATACTTACACATTTTTTTTATAATAACTACTCATTTATTTATATTATATAATGGTTTTATGTCCTTTATTTATAAAAATTTATATTCAATAATTTATATTAACATGTATAATCATAAAAATAAAATTTATTATGGTTTTGTTGTAATTATATTTAATTTATTTTAAAATATTTAATATAATAATATGCTCGATATTATATAAAAATATGTTATTATTATATTAATTGAATGATAAATTTAAATAATTACTTATTTCTTATTAAAATTAATTATAATTTAATTAAATAAATTTATTTTTATTTTAAATCTCTGTAAAATTATTTTTACTTAAAAGTTGTATAAAATAAATTTAAATAACTTCAGAAATAAAAATTTTGTTGATTAATATTTATATTATAAGATTGAGATTTTTATACTAAAACTTAATTTAAACCTAATTAATGTTTTATATAAATTTGACTCTATTTTTAGAATTAATTTATTAAATATATTTTTATTATAAAATAATTTTAAATTACTTTATCAATAATATCATAATTTAAATTAGTTTTAATTTTATGGTAGAAATCACAAATATCATTCACGGGAGACAATTATACTCAAGACCATTATGGACGACAAAACTCTCTCTTCAAGTATTTTACATAAGTGTGTGCCAAACATTCAATAATTTTATAAATAAAAATAATTTTTTTATGGTAGAGACCACAAATATCATTCATGGGAAGTAATTCTACTCGAGATCATTGTGGATGGCAAAACTCTTTTTCTCTAAGATTACATATCAAATATTCAACAATATTTTTATGTACTTTTTAAATCCTATAAAATAATTTTTACTTATAAATTGTATAAAATAATTTTAAACAATTTCATAAATAAATATTTTCTTGAATAATATTCATATTATAAGGTTCAAATTTTTATACTAAAAAATAATTTAAATCTAATTAGTTAATATAATTATTACAAAATAAAATTTTGACTCTATGTTTAATAACTTCATATACTAAAATTTTATCGATTAATATTTATATAATAATGTTAATTTTTTTAATAAATATATCAAAATATATTAGAATTAATTTATTAAATATATTTTTGATAAAACATAGTTTAAAATAGTTACTTACTGAATAATATCATAAATTAAATTAATTTTAATTTTAATTATAGTTTATAAACTATATATATCATAAAATTAATATCTTTATTTTAGAGTATAATTATAAAATAATTGAATGCTTTTATTATTTCACATTTGAAAATTACAAAAATATTTAAATTTAACATAAGTTAAATCCTTTTTAAATTTTTCAACATCAATTTCTCATACCATTTTATAAATATTTTAAATAAAATAAGAAATAATTATGCGACCATAATCAAATATATTTTCTTTGTTTAAATACTCCTATTCTTTATGCATTTTTGAAAGTTTAAACAGTTAATTATGTTTTCTCAAAATATATTTAATCTTTTTATGAGACTTGACATTTTTTTTATTGTAATGGATTAAGTTTATGTTACGAATCATTACATTTTTATGGCTTATTCAATTTAGTGACATCTAAAATTAGTTTTAAATTTAAAATTAGACAAAAAAAATCTACAAATATATTGTTTTAAAGCAGTAGCCAGTTTTAGTGGACAAGGATGGGGACAGGATGGATATACCCAAACCCGAATAGGGATAGGAGTGATTACAAAATTTTATCCCCGACAGAGATCAAGGACGGGACAGGAGTGGGGATGGGGATGGAGAACGACATATCCATACCAGCCTTGCCCTGTTGCCATGCCTATTCACAATCATCACTTATACATTTTTTTTATTTTAATTAATTACAAATTTGGATAAGATTAAAATACCTTTTAGTCTTTTAATTATTTTATTTTTTGGTTTTAATTTTGTTTTCTAATAAATTAAAAAAAAAATACTTTGATCCATTCACATGTCTTTATTAGATCAATTTATCATATAACATTATATTATTATATACAAAATAGTCATGTCTGTCTTTTTGTTGTTGTTTGTAATATACTAAATTTGAACTCCATCTATGGTTATTCTTATTTTGCATGGTATCATATTTTTTAATATATAAATTCGCATCGTATTTGCTCCTACTCAAAGGTTTTCATCTTATTGTTATGTTCCTACTTACCACAAAAAATATAGTTTAGACTTTTGTAAACAATATACGTACCACATAAAAATTGATTCCTTTAACAATAATGACCTATGACCTTAATAAATTGAATATATATTACATTATTTACTTGCCTATAAAATGTGAAATCTGAATTTTGTGCTTTTCGTCATTTTGTTAGTGTTTTTATTCATTAATCGTCAATTGTGTTAAAATTCCTATTGGTACCCTATGTTTTTTTTCTTATGTCATTTTTCTTCTTTTTCTTTAAGTTTTGTGCCTTTAATTGAATTTGTCTTTGTGTTTTGATGCTTTTATTAAGTCAAAATTTTGTTGTTAGTGTTCTTGATGTTCATGTGTGTTATTGAAAGCCTTGACAAAACTCTTGTGTTTGATCCATAAAATTTGGGTTAAGTGAGTTATGTGTTTTTTGTAAATATTAAAAAGTTTGAGGACTTATTAGCAAAAGAAAATGACTAAAAGATAAAAAAAGAAAATATTGGGGCAAAAGTGCAAAATGAAAAGGTTTAGTGGCCCAAGTGCAATTATGAAAAATTTTGGGGCCAAAGTGTAAAAAATTAAAAAAAATCACCATTGGAAAGAAATTTTTTTGCCTAATACAAAATCCTTCTACACTATTGCTTAATTCTTTCTTTTTCATACACTTTTATGTCATTTTAGCTCTCTTGAATACACCAGTTCTTACACAAAGTTGAAAATTTTGAGTTTCTTAGTTTGTGTTGCTCATATTCTTGTGTCTTCTAATCTTGTTTTTTCTTGGCATTCTATTTTTGAGTTGTCCTTTCATTTATTTTAGCTTTTATGGCTTGTCTTTTAAATTTCATTGGTTTTGTCTTTGAGTTTTCCTTTCATTTGCCTCTTAAGTCAAGTTTAGATTTGTGACGTCTTTCACATTGAAAATTCTATTTTATTGAAATTTGGAGGTTCTTTTCAAGAACTAAAGAGGAATAAGAGTGGAAAAAAGCAAGTGTGCACATTATAGAAAAAGTCTTAAAAGAGAGAAACATGAGTGGACTTTGAGTGAAACACAAGTTGAGTGGTGAGGTCCATATTTCTATTATTTGTGCTAATCATTTTCTTGTAGGTATGACTTTAACTAGTAATGATGCACTCTTGGTGGAATTGAAGAAACCAATGAAATAGTGTATAATGAGGGGTTGGATAGAGTTCAAAGAAGTTTTCAAAGGAATAATGAGAGGTTGAAAAATGTAGAAAGAAGGGAAACTAAAAGAGAGAAAGGGAGAAAAGAAGCACAAGAAATACAAAGAGACGAAGATTGGAAGCATAGATATAATTCATCTTCACATATGGAGAGAAGGAGTTATGAGGAAAGAATTAAGAGAAGGGGGCGTGAGGAGAGACATGAGAAAAGTAGAGATAAAGAGAGAAAAGATAGAGACAATGAGAGGCATGAAAGGTCAAGTTGGAAGACCATACAAAAAAAGGGAGAGTCCTTATTCAAAGATCAAATCTAGTGATTTTAAATGTTTAATGTGTGAGGAAAGAGGGCACATGAGCTATCAATGCCCAAATTGGGAGATAAGAGAAAAAGAGTTGAAAGAAAAAGAGGTGAAAGAAAAAGAAATAACAGAGAAATAAATGAGAGAAAAAGAAATAATTGAAAAAGAGATAGCAAAAGATGAAGAGAATTATGATTATTCTTGTTTTTATTCTAACTCTTTGATTGATTATGAAGATTCTCTTTGGAAGGAAATTGAAGAATGTAAAATTCCAAATTCTAACCCTTTGTTTGATGATGAAGTCTCTCATGTGAAGGAGATTGAAGATGGGGTTTTAATGGAGGAATGCAAGACTTTAATTCTTTCTCCTAAGTTGGATTATGAATTTAATTCTTCTTTTAAATTTGCTTGTGCATCTAATCATGTAACTTCCTTTGTTTTGATGCCTAAGGAATATTTGTACATATAGGATCAATGGGCAAAGCAATTTGGAGAAGAAGTGGTTGCACATGAGGAACAAGGCAATTGTTGGGAGAAGAAGATCTTGACCGACACCATCTTTCAACCTTGTGATTTAATGGATATGTTCATTCAAGATGCTATTGATGTGCATGTGCCTTATGTTTTGCATAATACTTGTGATTTACATGATGCATTTAATTGGCATAACCTTTATTTTAGTTAATGGTGTGAAGTCTTTGAGACTTGAGATGAATTTAATTTTCATGATATTTGATGGTTTCTTTAGGCTTGTATTTGACCCTGGAGGATTGATATATAAGCACATAAATAATAAAAGAATTGCCTTTTTAAGGGATTCAAGTCTCAATAGAGATAGAATTTTTATGTTTTTAATGTTTTTCTCAAAACTAAAACATGTTGTTTTGTGTTTTTTTGTTGTTGTAGGTACCTTGGCTCCAAATTCGAGGTCAAATTTCCTTCAAGAAGGAGGAGATGATAAAGGACTAGGATGCTACAAGAAGAGCTTAAAGTGGAGTCAAATATTAAAATAGGAGTTTGTGTAATTTAGGCCTAATTTGGGCCTTTGATAAAGCCTTTTATGTTTTTAGTTTATGTTTTTAGTGATGTTTCCTTTTATTTGGGTTAATTATGACTTGTGTTGGGCCTTTTTAATTATATGGGCTTTTTTATTAGAGTTAGTATAAATAGGCCCTTTGCACACATTTGTAGAACCTTTTTGATGAATTGAATTTAACTTTGTGCTAAGTAAGAGAGTTCTCTCTTGGTTCTTGGATTAAAACCTTTAGATTCTTATCAAAGAAAATCAAAGAAACACTTTCTTTGTGGTGAATCCTCCTAGACTTATCAAACGAGCTTTATTTGTGGCGTCATTTTCCATTTCTTGTCTTTCCGCTTTATATTTTCTTCACCTTTTTTGTTTCCGTAATTTTCGTTGATGTTGAATTTGAGATTCGGAAATAGGTTTTCATCGTGGGGTGCCAACATAGTTGGGATGTCATTAGCTATTTAGCCGCAACTTTCCCTCCTTTTGCTTAAAAAAAAAACCCTCGAGAAAAATACTCTGAATTCTTCATTCATACATCCTAAAGAATGGATTTGTCTTCTACTCGTACTATGAACACATACAAAAAGAAACAAAGATAAAGGAGTGAGGTTTTTGCAACCTCATTCATCATCTCAATAGATTCAACACAAGCATCAAACAACAGAGGGTGTAAGATAAAATGATGTACCATAGATTAATCTAAGGGTAAAAAATTGTGGTGCACCATAAACCACATGAGTTAGTGGCTCACCAAAGTCTACACCAAATAAAACAAATCAAATTCTTTTGTTTTTGGACATAAAAAAAAATCTTTTGTAAAACCTTGCGGCTCCCTTTTAAGTATGCTGCTTTCAACAAAGGAAAAAAAAAAAAGAAACCTGATTTCTATTGAATTGCTTTCGTGTTTTGTAAAAACAACAATAAATAAGCCAACAATGGTTTGTCCACCTAGTAGGAACGTGGGTTCGAATCTCACTATTGATGTAATGTTGGTGGGTGATATGTAAACACCTTTGTAAGTGCTCGTTGAACCTTAAGGCATGTTTGACCCTAATGAGTCATAAGACTCAACTCACCTAACCTTTTTGTTTTTGTTTTTAAAAAAAAGGTTTAATTACTCTTCTGTTCCTTACAGTTGCAACAACTTTCTCTTTTAGTCCTATAGTTTAACTGTTTAAAATATCTCATTTTGGTCTTAATAGTTACAATTTTTTTAACCTTTTTGGTCCTCGCTATCTAAAATTGTCTAATGTCGTTATATCCAAATCCTTTAAAATCACTATAAAACTGAAAATTGTCTAAATTTTCTAGTTATAGTTGCAAATTTTTAACCTTTTTGGTCTTCGTAGTCTAAAACTGCCTAATAGTTTTACATTCAAATCCTTTAAAATCATTATAAAACTGAATTTGTCTAAATTTTTTGGTGGCGCTAGTTTTAGTTTTATAATGCTTTTAAAGAAATTGGATGTAATGACGTTAGATGATTTTAGATAGTAAGGACTAGAACGGTTAAAAAAATTACAACTATAGGGACCAAAATGAGATATTTTCAAGGCTTAATTACTAATTTGGTCGTTAAATTATTTAAAATGGCTCAATTTAGTCCATAAATTTTCAAACACTCCAATCAGGTCCTTTAATTTTTTAAAATGCTTCAACCAAATTATTTCTGTCACTATTCATAAGTGAAAACTGTTAAAATTTGACGGAAATGACCTGATTGAAGCATTTTTAAAAATTAAAGGATCTGATTGGAGCATTTGGAAATTTAGGAATCAAATTGAGTTATAATTTAGAGATCAAATTAGTAATTAAGCATATTTTAAACTATAGGGATTAAAAGAGAAAATTTTGTAACTATATGGACAAAAAAGTAATTAAACAAAAATAAATAAATAAGAAAAAAAAAACTAGAAAAGAGAAAACCATAAGCTTTCTATCAAAAAAAAAAAAAAAAAAAGAAAAGAAAACCATAAGCTGTAGTGCGTGCTCGTACTAGGGTTTAACGAACGGCTAAATATTTTCAGAGAGTAGTTTGGTCGTTCGGCTCTCACAAATTCTACAGGGAACAAAAAACCGCGGAACCAGCCATGGCGGAAGCAGAACACACCGATCCCACCTCGCCGGAGCGCGAGGAGGACCAAACCAAAAGCAACAAGAAGAAGCTCCGCAAGAGGAAAAGACCTCACAAGACCGAGCAGAAACAAGAGCAGGAGAAGAAGAACGATGCGAACATCGATAGTGCCCAAACACAAACCGAAGAAGAAGAAGAAGAAAAAGAAGAAGAAGACACAAAAGTGAACAACAACGTCTCATCCGGAATCATGAGCACAGAGTCTTTCACCTCTCTGGGCTTGTCCGAACCCACCTCCAAAGCCATCACGGACATGGGCTTCCACCGTATGACTCAGGTAATGCCGTAACGACAAAGGGGGTCTAGCTCAGTTGGCTGAGCAGGGTGTATGAGTGTTGTAAATTCTCTACTACTGTTTTCGATTCCCACGGATTTAAAAAAATTAAATTCGCGTTTTTGTTTTATTTTAATTTAGATTCAAGCAAGGGCAATTCCGCCGCTGCTGCTTGGGAAGGATGTGCTGGGCGCGGCGAGGACGGGTGCGGGGAAAACCCTAGCGTTTCTGGTTCCGGCGGTGGAGCTGCTGTACAACGTTCAGTTCACGCCGCGGAACGGGACGGGTGTTGTCGTGATATGCCCGACGAGGGAGCTCGCGATTCAGACGCACGCCGTGGCGAAGGAGCTGCTGAAGTATCATTCGCAGACGCTTGGGCTGGTGATTGGGGGCTCCGGGAGGAAGGGAGAGGCTGAGCGCGTTGTTAAAGGGGTGAACTTATTGGTGGCAACGCCCGGAAGGCTTCTTGATCACCTTCAGAATACTAAGGGGTTCATATATAAAAACTTGAAGGTAAGCTGTGGATTGTTAACCTGGTTCGATCGGTATAATATGCTGGCACTGACAATCAATGTTATCATTTGTGTAGATTAGTTATTTAGGTCTTGTTTGGATAAACCTTTTTCCACAAGGACCTAGTTAGATGGAGAAAGAAAATAAGAAGGAAGAATGAAATAAGTTTCTCCCATAAACTATAGCTTATGCAGAAGTTAAAATTAGCTTTTTGAAGAAGCTAAACAAGAAAACCTTCTCAATTTTAGTTTATGGGAGAAGCTTGTTTCATTTTACTCTCCTATTTTCTTCTCTTCTTAGTGCTTATGAAGAAGCTTATCCAAATAAGCCCTTAATCATTTGTGATATGTGTTGATATTAATTCATAGTATGCTTGCTTGTTTGTGAATGGTTAAATTTTGGAAAATGATAGCTTATTTTTCTAGAAAAACTGTAAAATTCTTCAAAATAAAGCTGAATCAAAGATGCACTGCATGAGGCTATTCTCTTATGCACAGTTTGGTTTGGACTTTGGACTGTACATTTTGTTATTTTCCTTGGGATGCATATACATCTGTCTATTCGTTGTATATTTGTGTATTGTGTACTAGGAGTAGCACCTGTTGAGAAGATGACTGAAACTTGCTGAAGGTGATTTGAGAAGGCCAATATAGATTTGAGTGAGAAAATCAGATAAAATGGAAGATGTTCTGATTAAAAGCCGAGAAAATTTTAAGAAAAACCATTAAAAAAGACCTTGCTGTGAATGGTTTTATTGAAAATTTGGTTGATGGAGGTTTCGTTGTTGTTGTGAACTTGCATCTGCTAACATAATTCGGATGTCCTTACTATAGTTGTTTAGCCTTTTTGCCTTCTAAGCTTGTTTGTTGTTTAAGTTGTTGAAGAAACTAGGTATTAGGAAGAAGGGAAGCTGGCTGTTCTTCAAAGCAAGCACAGCATTCAACGCTGAAATATTATAACTTATGGTGTTTGAGATGTTTGTGTTTTTCCCATTTTGGAGTGGTGTCTCTTCTCGTATCTGAAATATTAGTCGATGCATGCATATGTAAGTCTATGTCCTGGTTATCCTTCTTACTCTGAGATGTGAGTTCTTGCTTGATTTGGCAGTGCCTCATGATTGATGAAGCTGACAGGATATTGGAAGCAAACTTTGAGGAGGAGATGAAGCAGATTATTAACATACTTCCAAAGGTATTCAGAACTTTTTCAATGTGTTTCTATTTTCTCTCCTTCCCGTCCCCCCATTTTGTCATGCAGTAAGGTTATGAAATTTTAATACAGTCATGAAATTGCGTTATGTCCAACACTCCAACTGTGTTGCTGCTTTGTGGATGGGATTATTTAACTGTAGAACACCAAACAACAAGTACTAATGCAATAAGTATTACAATATCATTTAAGAGAAAACTAAATTGGACAAATAAGTAACAATAAACCCTAAACCCTAAACAGTAAATAGTTTCTGAGTGATTAATTCAAGTGTCTTTTGAGCTGTTGATGGAAATGAATGACAGTTTATGGTGCAACCAAAAAAATATGTTTTTAGAGGTCTAGAAAGAAAAAAAATAAAGACAGGAGGTGACCTTGTTTAGGAAGGTTCAAATCCCATTTAATATATTTTTAACAAATATATGAATATTTTGTTTTCTCCATCAACAAGATATAAGGTTGTGGAAGGTGGTTTCCAACTTTCCATTCTGCACGAGTGGTCTATTTCTGGTGCTATGGCTTTTAGGTTTTTGATCCTCTGCACCACCGTCTGGGATTAGTTACTTTCATCTAACCAGAATACCTCCTAGTGAGTTTATTGAGACTGAATGCCAGCAGCTGCTTGCAATTGAACTTGTAACAAAGTGAAAATACCAATATTTTTTACCTGACAAAGTACATTTCTTCTGGTAGCTATATGGTTTCAGTATCAATGTCTCTTAGGTTCCAGACATATGTGTGGTCAGTTGACTAGCATGTTTTAGGTTTGGAGCCAATCTTTGAAGGCTGAGATGTAGCTGCTATTTATCCTATTTATTTTTTAACTTCTTTCGCCTCGTGTAAATTAAATGTAGCTTTAAGTCTATATCTAGTTTTTGTTTATACCTAATATTAATATCCGAGTATGGCTAATTAATTTGCATCTCATTTTACAGAAAAGGCAAACAGCTTTGTTTTCAGCTACACAAACAAAAAAGGTTTGTTCTTCATTTCCATCCTTTATCATACTCCTTCCTCTAAATCAAATCTTAATTCCAGTTTTGTTTCCTTTATTCAATTTTACTAATTGTCACATCATATAAATGTGTATTTTCCCCTTGATACACTTGAAGTGAATGCTTGATAATGGATGTTATATTTGAAAATGAGATTCTGGGGGAATGCAGGCATATTTCTTATTGTCTGTGCTTTTGGATAAATTTTCTGTGTTAAATTACAGGTTGAGGATCTTGCGCGCTTATCATTTCAGACAACTCCTATCTATATTGATGTAGATGATGGGAGAAAAAAGGTGATGCCTCTTCACTTCAATCAAAAGCTTGAAATTTGTTTTTCATTATTGTTACGTTAATTGACATGATCCTTGTCAATGTAGGTCACAAATGAAGGCTTGCAGCAGGGCTATGTTGTTGTTCCCTCTGCTAAACGTTTTGTTGTTCTCTATTCATTCTTGAGGAGATACCAGTCAAAAAAGGTGATGGTGTTTTTCTCTTCATGCAACTCTGTCAAATTCCATGCTGATCTTCTCAAGTGCACTGGGTTGGACTGCTTAAATATTCATGGAAAACAAAAGCAACATGCCCGAACTACTACGTTCTTCAACTACTGCAAAGCAGAAAAGGGAATCTTGCTCTGTACTGACGTTGCTGCTCGTGGACTTGACATACCTGATGTGGTATGTTATTTTTTCTGATTAAGTTACATGAATATTTCTGGCCTGTAAATGTGATTAGGTTGTATCATACTTTTAAGGTTTTCACCTAAGACTCTTCAGTTGCAATTTGCAACCATGATCTCACAACTGCCTGCACAGAAATGTTATAAGAAAACAATACAATCTTCGTTTAGAAGAACTTCTGTATAGAAGAGAAAGAAGGGGAATTCTGTAGTACGTACTCTAAAACCTAGTTACCCTGCCTGGTTGGTTGCATCCTTTGTCATTGGATGACTGGATGAATTTGGATATAGAATCCAATGGAAGATGCAGGGGCACCAAATTAGTGGGGTACCTAAGAAACCTCCAACAAAGGAATATGAGCTGGAGATAAGATATCCTACTAAGAGAAATGAAATATTACTAAATTATGAACGTACAGGGAATGCACATCAACTAATCTAAGCTGACCAACTGAGCTACATAACAAGGCTAAGAAGACCACATTATCTCACAATATAGACAATAACAAAACCCCCAATGCGATACTAAATGCAATAAACACTTCCGAAGAGTCTCGACTCTTGACCACTTTACTCTTCTCAAAACCTTGAAATGATGTTTGTGAAAGTGCTCATAACACTTGAGACATCCAACATCCAACATTCCCAAAAAATACCAGAGTTAACTACATGAACAGCTAGCACCTGCTGGACAGTGTAAGAATAAATGGTGACTAGTCCAAAATATTTGGAGGGAAACTTTTATTTGTTCTGCAAACTTAAAGAAGTCATTTGTGTTGGTTCTAAAATGTAATTGCAGTAACAGTTCAACTTTAAGACTTAACAATAGAATAGGCCTGGAAATCATTTCTGTGAATTAGAAATCAATAGCATTTTTTCCTTTTTCTGCTTTGCAGGACTGGATTGTGCAGTATGATCCACCTGATGAACCAAAGGTGCTTCCTGTTCTTTATTGATGTTTACTATCTTTTTCCATTTGTTTCTTTGTAGTCTTATACATCAATACACAAGATAACATGTGATTATACTGCTTCCAGGAATATATCCACAGGGTTGGTAGAACAGCTCGTGGGGAAGGTGGAAAAGGAAATGCTTTACTTTTCCTGATTCCTGAAGAATTGCAATTTCTTCACTATTTGAAGGTCAGTTTCTTTTCCTTTATTTCAGAAGGTAATAATAAAAAAGGCTTCTAATGTATGCTCTTGCTTTATCTTAGAAAGTTCCAATAGATTACTTGAGGAAACTGAGTTTTTCATGCCTTATGCCTATTTATGAGAACGGGAAGGCAGTTTTTATCCCAGTTGAAGTGTATAACACAATACAGGCTTGACAATTATTCTAGGATTATTATCCTGAATCATTAAATTTTAAACTTTTGCTTAATTTCAGGCAGCAAAGGTTCCTGTGAAAGAATATGCATTTGATCATAAGAAGCTTGCAAATGTACAATCTCAATTGGTATATCCCTGCTCTCAAATGTGCTAATTAAAATTTTGTTTAATGTGTTAACCAAAGTTTATCTTATATGTCACCATCTGGATTGTGCAGGAGAAGTTGGTGGCTGGCATTTATCATTTGAACATTATGGCTAAAGATGCATATAGGTCATATATATTAGCATATAATTCACACTCCATGAAAGATATATTCAATGTTCACCGCCTTGATTTACAGGTAGAACTTTCTCATTACAATTTACATTATTGTTATTATCAATATTTGCTGAACTGTTTGAATATTCATGCCCATCAAATAGACACATGCACTATCTGAACTGATTTAGGTCCAAAGTTGTGTGTGGGTGTGCATGCATAAACACCTACATACCTTACCTGACATCATAAATCAACTGCCTCTTGGGGTTCTACTAGTTTACTTTCATTTTAATATCAAACCTCAGAATAGGGGTAGATTGTAAATTGTAATGGTTGAGTTAGTAACAAGATTATAAGAATAAATGACTCAAAACAAAAATAATACACATGGCAACATAAAAAAAGGAGTTTTGGTAGGGCTTTTCATTTTTTTAGACTTCTGCAGTTAAGTGCATCAAATTGTGGATTATAGGATATAGAAAATAGATACAAAGAGGGTAGTGACAAGCTATTGATAACTTTCCCTTGTTCCTTTGTTACCTACCCCACTCCACTATTCTATAGTTTCGTCTTTCTTTCTCATAAACCTGGTCCATTCATCCCCTCCTTACCTAACATCTTGTATCAAATACTGGCAATTGTCAATCTCCTTTCTTTCCTATGGTAACGTGTATTTCTCTTCCCCTTTTTATCCTTGTTTATTGCTAAATAGTTACCTATCTCAGGCCTCGGCCATTATTCTAGCTGCAAGAGTAAAGCTCTGTAAAATGGCATGGCAGAAAATGCTTAAAAGATTTTTAGTTAGTAGCAGGGAGTAATAACTTTCTTAATTTAACAGGAGCAATAGTTAAATCCTTCCCATTCAGGGATTTTATCAAAAAGGTTGTTGTGTTCTTTTGTGCTTATATTAACCATGTTATACCTTGCTCTCGTTGATGGTTGCTGGTAAATCATGTATAATGTAGACTAAAATATGATAGTACAACTCACTGTTCTTTTGCAGGCTGTTGCTGCTTCATTCTGTTTTTCAAACCCACCTAAGGTGAATCTGAACATAGATAGCAGTGCTTCAAAGCATAGGAAGAAAATACGCAAAGTAGAAGGAAAGAGAAGATGATAAAGGGCAATTTGTGAACACACGTCACGGCTGTGCAGTGGTGTGATCCTCACATTCTCCCACCCACACCACCCCATAAAGTTTTGGTAGGAACCCCAATTTTATATGAAGAGATGATGGATTTGTAACTTTATCAAACAAACCTTCGTTATTAGAAGCATCAGAAATTTTAAATTAGAATGTGTTATGCGCATTTTTGAACTGTAATATTCAACATGACTACCGCTGTCCCATCCCATGTTCCAATTTGTAAGCTTATTTTTTTGTTGAAAGTTATAATCATCTATTTTCAAAATCGCTTGTGGAAAGCAATAGTAATACTGAACTGAACTTGAGCTACATCGAACTTTTTTCCGTTTCAGGTTCCAAAGATCTGAAATTGAGTTTATTAGAACGGAGCTTAAAAGAAATTATTACTTCCGTTCTTAAATATAAGATTCATTACAATTTTCTTTATTTTTAAAAAGACTATTTAAGTTGTCTTTTGTATTAATTATCTTTTGACTAAAATGTTTTTAATTATTTTACAATAAATATTATGAATTACTCGAGTTTAATGATGAAGCATTATTTTATACTGTTAATCAATTATAAATTATTAAATTATATTGTTGGTATGATTTTTAAGATCATTATTGTAAAGTCAACAAATTTAAAATACATGGTGGATTTTAATTGGATGACGGTGTAAAATCTTTTTATACTGTTAGTGCATCATTTATTTTCTCATTACTTCATTCGTCCCTTTTTATAAGAATCTTTTAACTAATTTACACTCTTAAAAATAATTTAGTTAATCACATTAAATATTTGTATTAAATATTTGTTTCTCTTCACATTAATGCACAAGACAATTAGAAGAAAGTCTTATAAAAAGAGACAAAAAAAAAAAAGAAGTAAAAAAGGGTTTTATATATAGGGATGGAGGGAGTAAAAAGATAAATGCATTCTCTCTCTTATAAGGATTGGAGAAAAAGACTAATACACATTAATTAATTAATTAGGTAGAAAGTAATTAAGTGAAAAGAGTGAGATGATGAGTTTCAATAATTTTTAAGGGTAATTTTGAAAAAAATAATATAAATTATTAATAAATTTAATGTTATTAGCTGAATTAATCAACTTTTCTTTTAAAGAGTGTGAATTAGTTAAAAGAGTTTTATATTTAGGGATGATGATAATATTTAGAACGGAGAAACGAAAGAACTAGGTTCAAACCTTGCACTGTGTTCCCCACCCTTTTGTAACTTGTAGCCTTGGGTTCTATCCATGGTGAGATCTTTAAACAAATACAACGTTCGTCTGTTGTAGATATTGATAGGAAGGAAATTAATCATTAAGTTGCTTTGACCAAAAAGTTGAATGATTAACTTCCAAATAAAGTGTTTTTTATATTTATAATTAAATGAAAAATAGTTTCTATTTTACCATAAGTTTTTTTTCCTGGGTCAAAGACCACGGGTGTCATCCCAATCTACTGGGTCATAGATTAATTCCACTCGCGGTACGTGACTGCCACTGACCTAAGGAAATTTTGCACATGGAGGAAATTGAATACGGATTCTCCCGCTAAATAGATCGTTTTTCCTCGTGTGAACGCAGCGAGACCTTACACTACTGCGCTAACCCTATGAGTTTACGTGAAGTCTTTAAACTTGATTACTTTTGTATGTAATTTTGAAATTATTTTTAAAAGCATAGAAATCAGGCTAGTCTCTTTTTCATTTGCTTTGAAATGTTTTTGTGGTTGATTTGCCTGACACTTCTAAATACTGTACCAAAAAAAAAATTCTGTACCAAAATAAAAAAGACACTTCTAAATAGTCTCCCGTTTCAAAATAATTGATGTTTAAGGATTTTTTTGACACATATTAAGAAAAATAATTATTCCTAGACAATAGTATTTATTAGGGACAATTTTATTAAAATGTCTTTATTTTCTTTCTTAATTTTAATAAATGTATTATTAAGTCTTTTAAGATAACAATATTTATTAAAGGATAAAATTAGAATAGATATGTTAATATATCATTGAAAATTAAGAATATAAGTCCATATGAATTTTTTTTTCAATACTAAAATATCGGTCAATTTGAGATTGAGGGAGTAGGTTATTGTAGGTCAATGAGTTGAAGTCTTTAAATATACAATTTCAAAATATTTTGATAAACATTTAATATAATCATAACAATAATAATAACTATTGTTATTATTTAAAAAAAAACCATTGAATTGCCTGACTTAACAAATAGGCTTAGCATACTCTGGGCCCAATGTAAAACATTGAATCATGCAGTGTTCTTAATGGTTTGGTTGATGGAAATATTAATCTTTTTCTACCAAGCAATGTTGGATCTGACGAAGGAGATGCTACCAGATTGTTGATCAGTGTTGATCTTCATTTTCAACTTCATTTTTTTGGTTCGATTGCTCAGCAATTTTCTGTTCCAATCTTGCTTAAAATTTGTGGTTCCAATTTTGCTGCGAAGTTCGATTCTTTGTGTTCAATGTGTGGTCTGATTCTTTACCACATTGTGTTAAATTTTTTGTTCCATTCTTTTGTTCTGTAGGTTTGTGTTCCAAATTGTACTAGTCTGGGCCCGCTTTCTGGTTTACCAATGATTGTTTAATTTAGACACCTTTCTTATATCTCCATGCAACATCACAATTCACACCTCCATAATTGTGAACAGGGGCGGATCCAGACTTGAGGTGAGGGGGGGCCAAAATTATAGTTCATCTAATCAATATATATATATATATATATATATATATATATATATATATATATATATATATATATATGTATAAAATTTTATATAAAATATTTGTATTTGTATATTATAAAGCATTAATTATATTAATAATATATCAAAACATATTTTCTGCATACTATGAAAATCATTTATAATTAAATTTACGCTAAATTTTTCAGGAATTTAATTTTCAAAATAAATATTTTTCTAAACAAAAATCAGTATAACAAACATTACTTTAACATATTGAAAATAAACATAACTAAAGAAAAATATGCAAATTGTATATGCTATATTTTTTTATTAAAGTCAATATATTTTTTTCTTTTTTCCTTTATATTAGCATGATTGTAATAAAAGAAGGTCTAATAGAAAATATATTTATACATGAGACAAACTAAATATCTTTATTTTTCATATAGATCTAAAATTACATGTTGATCATCAATTTCACATGTCACAAATAATTTTCATGAAATAAAAAATGGTATGTACATTAGCCATATTTTTTTTAGCAAAATATCCTATTAATTATGTTCTAAATATCTACCAAATCATAAAGAATTATGTCACTCACTAAATTATATTGTGAAATAATAATATCCAATAACCATTGAGGAATAATTTACTTCGGATTGTTAAAATTAAGAGAAAAAAATAATGTGTCAAGGCAATGATCACCCCTTGAAACAAATTTTGACATACCTTTGGCGCAATCCAATATCTAGTTTATTTTCCTAAAGTTTATACACTAACATGTTTAAACTCATACATTCGAGGTCAAAAGCACATTGGAACATTACAAACAATGCCAAAAAGACAAAGACAAGAAGATAAAACAAAGATAATATATTGAGAATTATAATAGAAAAAGAGTGCTTGTTGATGCCTCTTAGAACTCAAGTTGTCAATCCCTTATATATCATTTTTCATAAATTTTTTTATTGACAAAGGTTAATAAATAAATTTTAATTCTCAAATAAATTAAAATTTAATCAATATAAATGAAAAACTAATAAAGTTAATTTTTTTTCGTATTCAAAGTAATAAAGTTATTTGATTACAAATACAATCATTTATAACCTTTAAAATAGCAATAATGTATAATAAAAGAAAGATATTATAAAAAAAATAAATGATACTTGAATATTGTGTCTAAAAAAATACAAAAGAATACAATTATCTCTACTTTAAAGATTATAAAAAAACAAAATATTTATTTAAAAAGAAAAGAAAATATGTCAGTGTTAAAAAATACTTAAATACTATTATCTACAAAATAAAATCTTATTAAATAAAAATATTCTAATATTAAAATATTATTTATATTACAAAAAAAATACAAAAAGTTAGGGGGGGCCACCAACGTGCTTCCGCCCCTGATTGTGAAACGTGGTTTGCTGTGGTACTTTAATTAGGAAAGTAGCTTAAAAAGTGCTGTTTGGAGATACTTGTAATATATTATAGACATATATTCAACTCCATATAGTTGCATATATACAAGGGGCTTTATAAAAGGTTTAATTACTTTGTGAATTATTGAATTTTTATCAAATTTTTAATTAGGTATTTGAAATTTTAATTGAGTTCCTGAACTTATATTTATTTTTAATTAATTCAAAAAATTAGTTCAGATACTTATTTAAAAATAACAAATAGTTCAGGGATTTAATTAATAAATTACTAACCTTTGAAAGAAATGGTGTCTTTGAATTTGTATTTATTTTTTAATTAGATCCCTTAACTATGTCATTTTTAAATAGGTCCTTGAATTTTTTTTTTGTTTATATTGAGCGTCTGAACTTATATTTAATTTTTAATTAGGTCTAAACCTAATTAAAAATTAAATACAAGTTCAAAGATCCAATGAAAACAAAAAAAGAATCAGAAATTTAATTTAAAATATGATAAAAATTTAGGAATTCACATAGTAATTAAACCTTTAACCAAAGAGATCTAGCTTAGTTGGTTAAGTAGGATGCGTGGGTGTTGTAAATCTCTTAGTACTGTCTTCGATTTCTACGGATAAAAAAAAAGAGTAATTAAACCTTTATAAAACATGAATTAGCGTGGCTGAAGATGATGGTGACTTATACAAAGTTTATCATGTGGGACATTTGGAATAGATCAATCTCTATGATCAAAATATGTAGAGCTGGTATTTTCTGTTTACCGTTCCAGTCCTATGTAAAACGTCAATTCCTCTTGCTACTTTTCCCAATTACCAGAGATATGCACATCAGAGTGTTACGTACCCAGCTTTATGTGGCTCACTTTAGACATAAAGGAAGAAACAATCCTACCCACGTAGTTTGAAAGTAATAACGTATATCTTCAGCGTTTTTCCTTAATATTGACATGAAAACGTGTAAATAATGCATTACCAAACACACACTTAATAGGTAAGCAAAAATTAACTTTTGTCTGCACTCATTGATAGAGATCCTACATAGTGATATGAGACTAAAATAAATGTGAGAGGATAATGCTCATTCTATGAGCTAACTTTTGAAGTTGAGTTAGACTTGAATTCAAATTTTTTTTTTGTCAATACTTAAAATCAAATTTTAAGATGATATTTTAGCGACCATTGTTGGGCTTATGGGCCATCTGTTAGACTGTTAATCTAATTTCTTTTAGGAGTGCTAACAACACACTCTTCCCAATATACATTCCATCATTGATTGAAATTTATTGAAAATCACAAAATCAGGAGAGAGAGTCATTAAATAACAAGTGAGATCTATAAAAATTTATGATTTCCAATAAATCTTAACCAATCATGGAGAGTGTGTTCAAAAGAGTATAACAGAGAGTTTGTTGCTAACATTTCTCAATTTTTTTTTGGATGTTGCTATATCCCCCCCCCCCCCCCCCCCCCCCCAAATTACCCCATTAAAATACACTCCCCCATCTCCTTCTCCCTCTCCAGTATACAATTAATGTAAAGATACAAAAGATTCAAAAACGTCCCCCCCCCAAATTACCCCATTAAAATACACTCCCCCATCTCCTTCTCCCTCTCCAGTATACAATTAATGTAAAGATACAAAAGATTCAAAAACGTATCAGACAGGAAATGATCGGATCCTAAAAGGGATGAAAATTGCAGTCTCTGCAATTGGTAAATTATCTTCATTTGTGTCTTTTGATTATAGAAATTTCACAAAAATAATCAATGCCATTCAGAATGTCACATAGAGATCAAGGTACATAGAGATCCCCACATGCATTGTCCATTACATTTGTAGATTATATGACTTACCACAAATCCAAAAACAAATCCAAACTCCATAAAATGCAATAGCCACAATTGAACTGTTCGTGCCCTCTCCCCTTCGCTCCTTTGCCAACACTGAAGTGACACTGCCACTGTTTCTTCGTCATTCTTTCCTTCGTCCTATTTGTCCTCACCATCACTTGCAATTCAAACAAAGTAGTGGTTAATAACTGTGCTGTTAGGAGTGGTTTTCTCTATATACCACATAAATGGGAGAGGGAGAAGGAGATGGGGGAATGTATTTTAATGCAGTAATTTGTTAAAAAAAAAAAAAAGGAGAAGGGTGAGTCGATTAGCATAAAAGGGGAGTGAATATAGCAACATCCTTTTGTTTGGTCCATAACATGGGTTTTCCCCAACCAACAGCATCTGAGATTAATTCCACTCACGATGCATGACTGCCACTGGCTTAAGAAAATTTTGAATCAAATACAGATTCTTCTGCTAAATACATCGTTTTCCATGTGTGAACTAGTAGAGTCTTACATCACTGCATCAATCCAACCCTATAGGTTAGTAGGAGTGTATATAACTTATAAGTAGGAGTGTATATAAGTGGAGAACAACTTTTATCTTATGAGCTAATTTTTGAAGTTAAATCAAACTCAAATCGAAATTTTAAGACTTGTGACAACATTTAAGTTTAACTATAATTAACTAGTCCAAACTTTTATTTCAACAGTTATATGCACACCATTTTGAAGATACGCTCATAATAATTTGTAAAAGAAATTTCCGTGTTATATTAAAAAAAGAAGAAGAAGGAATTTCCGTGTTATTTGTTGTTTCTACTTTTTGACTTTATTGCTTCACGAACTTCGACCAGTCTTGATGTTTGAGGACGTATATCCAGTTTCATGAGATTTATTCCTTTTGTTAAACAAGTTTTTATGCTTTTAAAAATGGGTTCACGAGACTTTAATGCCTATCAATGGGTAAGCTTATTTATCTTATTACTCAACTTAACATCACTTGTGCTCTTAGTCTTGTTAACTAGTTTATGCATGCACTTACATTCTTTCGTTTGGGCAATTGTCAAGTGTATAATGCAATATCTTAAAGGGCCTATTCAGCATGAGATTGTTTTAGCGCACTAAGGATAGTCACACACAAATAATTAGTTATAGTGATTTTGATTGGGTAGGAAATATACTTGATCGAAAATCTACTATTAGTTGTTTTGTATGTTTTATGGTGGAAAACTTATCTTGGTTGGTGTAGCAACATTTGTCTATATGTTTAACCTAACTTTTTATAACTTAAAAACTACTTTAAAGTTAAAGTTCAAAATAAGAATTTTAAAAATAAAATAAAAGCTATTTGACAGTTTTAGTTTAAAAGTTTTTTTAAATCTACTAATTGCTTTGTTTCTTTGTTTCACATGGATTAGTTTAAGATGAGAGCGAGGGACAGGTTAAAGTGTACAACATTTTTTTAGAAGTTATTTAGTTAGGTTTTTTTTAAAAGTTATTTCCCCCTTTTTCTTTTATAAAAAAAGAAAAGCTCTTTAATAACATTTTTTCAAATGTATTTGACTCAACTTTTTCTTTTAAAGAAAAGAAAAACTAGAAGAAAAAAAAATTGAGTTAAACACTACCTAATAATCATGTAATGACATTTGCTACTTGTGAAGTGAAATAACTCATGGCCTTCTCACTTATCTTGGATTTTCAATTAGTCTTCCTATGACAATTTTGTTGTGACAACCAAAAAGCATGCATATTGCAGCCAATCTCGTTTATCAGAATTAACAAAACAAGTTAATTGTCAATTTATTTATCAAGTTCAAGATCAAGTTATTTATATTTGAAGTCATGATCAATTTGATGATGTATTCACTGAGATGTTGCCAAACGCACAATTTCATCATTGACTATCCAAGCTTGGCTCAATCAATCCTCTTGATTTAGCTTGAGCTTGAGGGAAAATATTGAATGAATGTTCTAAAATCAAGGAACGAACTCTGCTATTAGTTCCTATAAGTTAGTTCTGTACCAATTATTGATAGATATCTTTGTTACCTTGTGTGATTAACTTTGTTTTTCTTAGACTTTAAAATTATCATCATGGGAGTGTTTGTTTCACAGATTATTTTTGGAATATAATATGAGAGTGTTATTTCTGGGTATTTTAAAAAAATGTGTGATATATCCTACAATAATTATTTTATTACTTCATAACAAACATGAGAATAAATTTTTCTAATCCCATATTTTCAGAAATAGACAAATAATTCATAAAACATACGCCCTATGTAAATACTCAACATGAATTATGAACAATGCCAAACATATCAAATTGGTGACAATATTACCCTTAAAATGACAAACTAAAGTTTGAGGAACAAAAATAATTCCCTAAATTGAACAACCAATCATGCTCTCACCCATCTAACACTTATTATATGTGAAGACAAGGATCTCATTAACCAAATCATAAGTTAACATAGTTCCTTGGAGGTGGTTACTGCCAATCACGGTAAGTGCAGAATTTTTCCCTTCAGCAAACGATAAGCAAACTGTTCCCTCTTCCACTGAAAACAACAACTGGTTGTTGTCCAACTTGAAAGACACAAAATTTTCACCCTCAATGTTACCATTTTCAAAGTAAAACTCAACGGTTGGATACACATTGGTTGGACCTTCTTTGTAACAAAACTCCAACTCCTCAAACCCTGGCTTCTTCGTAAGGTTAACATCTGTTCTGAGAATCTCTGACCTGAACACACTATATGCATCAAGTGGCAAGTAGGTTAGCACTGTTTTTGTATCTACAACAACCCCACCATCATAGTTCAAGCCATAACCCCAAACCCTAGACTGAATATCTAACATGAACCCGTTAATGCCTATTCCCACAAACTGCACGAAGTAATAGTAAGGGTACCTACTGTTCTCTCTCAAGGGAACCATGATGGAACTGTTGGTGTTACCAAGTTGGTCTGGTTTGGGTGGTGTGTCATAAAACTCAAGAGAAGAGGGTTTCTCCGATCCAAGACTCACTATGCAAAACGAAAAGGCCTTTGCATGAAGCTGGCTTTGCACTGATAGTGGACCACGTCCGAGACCAAAAACTCCCGAAAACTGACTCCTAAAGGGTCCCTCATATGAGTCCCCGCACCCCATTATGAAGTCCCTGACTTGAACGTTGGAGTGCTCGAAATTAAGGGTTTCAGTGACCATCATACCAAAGGAGCGAGATTGAGATTCATTGGCATATTCACATTCATATTCCATGTTGTACCTACAATAGTGACGGATCTAGGACGTTAAGTCAGAAGGATAATCTATTTAAGAAATAAAAATTAATAAGTTAAAAATTAGGGACAAGAGTTTAAATATACAAAATTAGGGAGACAAAATATAAACATTCTAGATATTTATATGTAATTTTTTAAAGACTTAATTATGTATTTAGTCTCTCAAATTTGGAAGTTTGTCTTCTTTAGTCTCCCAAATTAAAATTTACATTTTTTTAGTCATTCAAAATCGCGAAATATTTTTTTTTAGTCCTTCTTGTGGTCAAAAACCGCGTCAAGAGGAAACAAACAAATCATTTTGCAAATTAATAAGTGAAAAATTAGGAACATGAGTTCAAATATACAAAATTAGGGGAGTAAAATATATACATTCTAGATATTTATATGTAATTTTTTAAAGACTTAATTATGTTTTTAGTTCCTTAAATTTAGAGATTTGTCTTTTTTAGTTCCTAAATTGAAATTTACATTTTTTTAATCCTCAAATTTGCAAAAAAAAAAAAAATTTAGTCCCTCTTGACGCGGTTTTTGATCACAAGAGGGACTAAAAAAACATTTTGCGATTTTGAAGGACTAAAAATATGTAAATTTTAATTTAAGAGACTAAAAGAGACATATTTTTAAATTTGAGAGACTAAAAACATGTCTAAGTCTTTTTTAAGAGTGAGGGGGTGGATTGACACCCCTTACTAAAGTATGGATCCGCCACTGACCTACAAGTCCATCCAGTGCAGTTTCCGAAAATGCCCCTCATCATTGGGATGAGGCATGTGTCGGAGTAGCAGCCAAGTTCTCTGAAGGAGATTGATGTGCGTGTGTTGAAGGGAGGGCGCTGCATGGGGTAACAGTTGCTGCAAGGGTCGCATTGGAACCATGTGATGGGGCTCCATGTGTCAATCATAACGAACACAATTTGCACTGGGGTACCCACCCACAAGAACATTGCATAGGCATCATCTGCAGGGTATACATCTGCTGTGGCTTCTGTGTTAGGATAATAATGAACTCTTGCATGGGGCATGAATGTGTCATATTTCAGCATTGAACTGTGGTATAGTGGGATGCTAAGTATGGGGGCAGAGTGGGATAGACTCAATAGAGGAATAATTGTTAATAATGCACACCAAAGTGTTAATAGAATATCCATTTTTGGCTATTAGCTAATGGCAATTAAAATAGCTTAGTTGTTGGATTATTTTGTCCCTTTGAGGAGTTTTTTTCTTAACTCTCTAAGCAATCTGAGATGGCAATTAGCTATTTCACACAAGGAATCTATAGTTTATCTTAAAATGTATTGCTTGGGAATTCAGAGTCATTTGAGATGAGCCTTGGGTTTTGGTAACTCATTTCATTTGCCTGGCTCTCTTGAAACGTTAAAATTTTAGTTAGTAAACATTTGGATAGCATGTTAATGTCACTTCTTTCCCATTACAAACCTACCCACTCTCTGAGGTGTACAAAAAACATAAGTAAACTTTCTGTATTGAGTATAAATTTTTATGAACAAACAAAAATTAATAATACATGTACAGCTGTAGTGAAGTTTAAACGTAAGACCTTATACTAATTAACTTCATATCAGACTAATTCTAATGGGTAATATATATTATGTTTATTAATTTTTATAATAATTATCTTAAAAATTATATAAAAATAAATTGTGATTGGTTGTTAGTATAAAAGTTTTTATATTGAAAATATATGCCAATTAAACTAAATTTTTATACTAACTTTTACCCAATAAACTTTTTTTTAATGTAAAATGTTTCTAACCATAAATTACTTTACTTAAAACGTATTTTAACATTTGTAAAAAAAAAACTTATTTTAACAAAAAATAATAGGGTTGTCTAATTTGAGGTTAAACAACTCCATAATAAATAATTGGTACAATTCTTTATGAACTTAAAGATTAATATAATTTTTTTAATTGCACCATTTATTTATGATGAGATTGTTCAATCCCATTTTTACTTGGGATAAATTAGATAACACAAAAATAATTCTACAAAATCAAGATGACTGAAAATCAAATTTGCAAAATTTGTCCTCAAATATATTAAAATTACTTGTGGATGGAGAAATAAATAAATATTGCTATATATAAAAAAATCATTCTAACAAGGTTAAGCAAAATGACAATGACAGCTAGCGTTAAAACGAAGTGCATTTAACCACTGAACAAAAATGATATAAACGACAAAAACGAAAGTAACAACGACGTAAATCCAGAACGTCCTCTGATGCCTATCCCGACGAGACAACCACTTGGCCATCGGAAAACACTAAACGACAACGTTGTAGTTTGCTAATTCCAACCAGCTGGTGATTGTTTTTTATTATTTTTTGGGGTAATTTTTTTTTTCTTTTTAAACAAATATCAGAAATTAACGTTATCCTCATTCAACGAGGGATTTGTTGTCATTAGTGATGTTTGATCCTCTTTTTGATTCCTAGTGGATATAATAATCACACGGTTCCACACTCCACACCAATGGATCGCATATAACGATTAAAACAAATGAATCATATTACCCAAAAACGCCAAGTTGAATTGCTAAAGAAACTTAGTTACTTAGGAAATTTGTACACTAAGACAAATTCAATAATTAATTTCATGGTTGAAAATTAATTTCACGTCTAAAGGTGGTGTAGAATCAAAAGAATAACAAATTAATATCATTTTTATTTAAAAAGTAATGTAGAAATATTATTATCAATTAAATTTCATTGTAATGCGAACTTTTTTTTTTCAGTAAGTCAAGAGTCTAATTTAAAATGTTAGCTGCTTTCTATGAGTTTAATTTTGGTAAATTATTAGTGTAAAAATTTTTATACTAACAATCAATTTGATAATAACTTTGGTATGATTTTTAAAATAATTATAAATTATAATTATAACATATGTAAATAATTTTTAATGATATGCATTTCATGATTTGTTGGTAGTGTAAAATACAAGATTTAGCTCTTCTAAAATGAACAATATACTCTAGAGAATAAATTGTATATAAAATAAGAGTTTAATGATAATATACTGACAGTATAAAAGTGCATAGTCTTTTTTTTCATAAAATAATTTATTAGAAAATCAATAATTAAAAATTGTGATAAAATTAAATACACATTTAATAAAATCTAAAGTTAACTATAATTTTAACCATTAATTTTTAATTAATGATTATTATTGCACTTTATTATCTAAAATGAAATCCTTCGCCTTAAGCAGACGAATCGTTAATAGTATATTATAATTAAATCTATTTAATATTATTAATTTTACAAAAGCAATTAGTTATTTTATTAGATGTGAAATGAAAACTGTCCTCAAATTATTGAAGTTAATTAGAAACGTACAAAATTATTTATATTTATTTGAATTTTTAAACACATAAATTACATAATAATGTTAAACAAAGTTAAATGTCTTTTTTCTTTTCTAATTTTAGGTTCTCAATATTTAGAAACTATAATGAACTGTAACTAAGTTTAGTCGAATTGGATGGTTTAAAAAGTCAAATGTTTAATATTACCTCTCTTTTTTTTGCTGAATATTTAATATTACCTCTTTTCATAGTATATAAGAAACATAGGATTAAATCGTTAAGATCAAGAAAGTGGTTAAATTAATTATTTTTAATTAATACTAACACAAATTCAAATTTTATTTAAAAATGCTCTTAAGATTAATTGGTTTAAGTGATAATTAGATATAATGACACTACTCATAATTAAAGGAATACTTTTTCAACAAATGAGAATGAGTTATATTGATAATAGTTCATTAAATGCATTCACTTTCATAAAGAATGAGTGATATCTCATTAATAGATTTCGCACTAAATTAAGGGTATAAAAGAAAACTAGTCATTAATACATTTAAAAGTTATCATACGTTTTTTATAATTATGACCATATATATATATATTGGGTTATCATAACATTGGTGAGAAATATCTTTGATGATAGCTAATTTTCACTGGGGAACTTGGTTGACCGCTTTTAGTGGGTCTCCCATTCTAATCACATTTTTTCTATTGACAGAATTCAAACTCGAGACCTTATTTAAGAGGATCGATCTCAGTTTCACTTAGACCAATGACTTGTTTTGTATATTTAATAATTAATATGAATGTTTATATTTTTATCAAAGATTAAATTAGAGTTAGAGTTACATTAACACTTCCTGAGTTTTTTTTTTAAATTACACACAATACCCCTCCTTATTTAATGTTTACAACAACTTCTCAGGGGTGCTAGTGTAACATATAAGAGAGTTTCAATGTAATATTTTCAAACATTAAGGGGGATTAATGTAGAAATAGAAAAACTAGTGATGTTATGTATAATTCGAAAAAAACTCATGGATGCGAGTGTAATTTGTTCATTAAATTATTACTCCTTTTATTACTCTCTCCGCATTAAATATAAGACTATTTTTTAAATTTTGTTTTTTCCTTTTTATAAGATATTTTTAAGTTGTCTATTGCATTAATTTTTTTTTACCAAAATACCCTTATTTACTTTACAATAAATGCTATAGTATAAATTAATAAGATAAATTATTCTCTCTTCTACGAGAATTGAAGAAGATGACTAACACACATTAATTAATTAGATAAAAAGTATTTAAGTGAAAAGAGTAGAATGAAGAGTCCCAATAATTTTAAGGACAATTTTGAAAAAAAATACAAATTGTCAACAAATTTAATGTTACTGGATAAATTAACCAACTTTCTTAAATATTGTGAATTAGTTAAAAGTGTCTTATATTTAAGAATGAAAGTAGTGATAATTATTGGATTTTTTTATTAAATGTATGTTATACATTTGTTTTTCTAAATTGTAATTTTGTACCACCTTTAATTCCTGATTTGCTAGAAAATTCAAAAGTTTGGTCCAATCCTTAACTTTGCATGTGTTTTATTCCCTTTATTTTGGTGTAGTTGAATATTGGACCAAAATCACAAATTTTCTAAAATAGAGACACCAAAATAAAAAAAATTAAAATCACGAATCAAGAATTAAAAGTGACATGAAATTTAGCTTTTTTTTTTCCTATTAAAATACTATGAAACTACATATTGGTAGGAGTCGTAAAGTAATTTTATTTCCGAATTGCCTTTGTAAATTCATTTGAATAGGGAAATTTTTTTTCTTTCGTTTTTTAAGAATACGGATTAACAATTAACAATCTCTCTGACAATACTAATTGCTGTGACTTCATTAACATTTTTTTTTTCTTAATTTAAAAAAGGACAAGTCCAAGTGTCCAACCACGACGCGGCCATTTTCAACGACGTGCCAAGCAACTATACGTCACATACGTAATAACCCTTAACATATTAATTTTGAGTGCATACGTGATCCCAAATACCGCTTACGATTATTATTTAAAACACAACAAACCCACACCTACTTCTGGTCCTATTATTGGCGTTAATTTTATAAAAGAAAGGTTAAATAATACTAATTGAGTGAGGAGAGTCTACTTCAAATAATAAAATCAAGTTATAATTGTAAATTTAAAAATTATTAAGTAAAATTTTAATAATTTTATAATTTATTATTATATACTTTATTATAATTTTAATAATTATTTTCTAAAATATACTTATAATTTACAGGTATCAAATATCAAATCTCGACAGCGTTCTAGTAATAAAAACTTAAAAGTAGAGTAGTGATTTTAATTTTCCAAGTTAGAAGTATAACATATTCTCTCTTTTCCTCTTTTTAATAACATATGTCATAAATCAATTTTATAAAGAACGGATAGTTGATTCAAGTAGTATATATTTAATTATTTTTAAGTTTAGTTCTAAATGTTGAGTCTTGTGTATGAAAACTTTTTACCAGAAAAAGTTGTTCTCATATCATATTGTGGCAATTTGAATAAGATTGTTTCCCAATACAAAGGAACTCAAGGGAAATAGGTTTGCACTTAGATTGGATGTTTCTTTGGGTAGTTGTTAATCTAGGAGTAATGCAAGGCATAGCATAATAAGTATGATAGTGGTATCCACAAAGACTTCAAAGCTCAAGTTAGGAAATAATTTTGATAGAGTAATAGTAAAAAAAGAGAATTTAATCATACTTGTGTAACATATGAAGCCTCATCGTATAAGTGAGGATGGTTGACTAAGGTATGTAACAATTATTAACTCTCCCAAATTCATGGCTGCCCATAGCCATATCTTGGTGCGAAGTTTGGGAAATTGTTGAATGCCTGATATTCTAATTAGATTAGAAGACTAAGGTTATCCAATGGTCTTTTTAGAAGACTTGATATGATAAGACATGATGAGCAGAGTAAAGGTTGTCCAATGATTTTTTTAAAAGACTTGGTGTGACGAGACATGATTGACATAATGAACATAACACATGGCTCTTTCTAAAAGGGCATTATCTCGTAATTACAGTTATTACTTTTCTTCATGACTTGTGTTAGAGTGGATTTATCAAATAATTTGAGTAAGATGTCTACTTAAATTGATAGTTGTTAAGGTTTCATCATGCTATAATTGTCTTGAAGGAGTTTTATCGAGATGTTCTATCTTAACCATTGGGGTATCTCGAGATTGAGCTAAGTTATATATAACAAGTTAGCAAGTTGTTTTTTTAGAATAAATTAACAAGTTACACCTTAAGTATATTTGGAGAAATTTGTAGTTATAGTTTGCTAACTTATTCCTTCTAAAAAACAAGGGGTGTAAGTTAGCAAATGCTATACAAATTTACTAACATACACCCACTTGTTTTTTAGGAGTATGTTAACAAGTTACATCTTGGATATATTTTAAGATAATTATAGTTATAACTTGTTAACTTACTCCTAAAAAATAAGTAGGTGAAGTTAACAAATCCCTATTATTATTATTATTATTATTATTATGGAATTCAAAAGGAATTATTATGAATCACCATAACATAGTTTGTTAGACTGTAACTCAGTAATTACAATTGCAATCACTTTCTTTTCTCTATTTTGATTTTAATATAGCAGCCAGGCAGGCACATGACATGAGGAAGGCAGAGCAGGCAAGAATTTCCATTCATATTGGCTTGTGGACTATTAAATTCAAGGTCAATCAAGATTGAAAGAACAGACACAAACCATGAGAGAGAGAGAGAGAGAGAGAGACAAGACCACTTTGGCCAAGTTAAAGATATATAAATAAAGAGCATAATAGAGAGAGAGAGAAGAGAGGGAGTGTGAGATGGATGTGAAGAAAATTGTGGTGGTTGTAGAAGATGTGGATGCAGCAAGAACTGCTCTACAATGGGCTCTAAGAAACATCATTCGCTATGGTGACATAATCACCCTTCTCCATGTCCACCACTCCACAAGATCAAGAAGCAGAACCAAAGCACGTCTTCTACGCCTTAATGGCTTCAAATTAGCACTTTCTTTTCAAGACATGTGCAATAACTACCCCAACGTATGTACCCTTTTTTGGTTTCTTTTTGTTCTCTTTCAATTATTATGTTGTTGATTTTGCTGTGTTCAAATTAACGGATATGTGTCATAATTAATAGGATTGTGTTACAGACAAAGGTTGAAATTATTGTCACGGAAGGGGACCAAGAAGGAACCAAGATCGCTGCCACGGTGCGAGAGATTGGAGCCTCCATGCTTGTGGTTGGACTCCATGATTGTAGTTTTCTATACAAGTAAGTCCAATTTGAAAACATTTCCAAGTTTTGAGTTCAATTTCAAAAGATAAATGCATATAATTGGAATTATTAGTACTTCTTATTACATAGTTGTGATGGGTGGATGTTGATGATGATGACCCTCCTTAATAATGTCATATGGGTCCTCCCTTTCCCTAGAATTTATGGCTATTTTAGGCAAAATTCTAGTTTTATTTTATTTTATTTTAGTTGAATATCTCTGTTGTCATTGTCATCTTGATCTGGGTGATCAATGAGTTCCTGAAATTCAAGGTTCTTTGGATATGCATTTGGGGGAAAGAGAAAGAGAAAGAGAAAGGTTAGGTTTCTGATTAGAGATCAATTTCAACAACATGATAGGTTATGGGGATTTTTCACTTTATCTATCTTATTCAGCAAGATCCTTGGCCTTCATAAGACAACATCAACATGGATATTAGTGGGACCTGGGTTTATTAATTGTCCAATTTGTGTTGTGTGTTAATTAGTACCTTCTTTCTTTCTGCTGCTTTAAACTAAAAAGGTTTTGTGCTAGTGAGCTTCAAAAATTGGTCACGAAAAGCCTTGGCAATGCACGTGCCCCTTCTTTAATGGTGACAAAGCCTTCCATAAGCTTTTGGGATCCACTTTTTAATCTGCTTTGCCTTTAAAAGAAGCACCCATGTTGGGTTTAGAAAATGACTATGTTCTAACCATGTAATATTAATATCTATCCTCTAACTTAACGGAAACAAATCTGTTGGGAGAGGTTAACCCCTTAAACTGATCTCAATATCTCGGGAGATTAGTTCTTAGCTTTCATTAAAAAAAAAATTAATGGGAACAAATCTTCTTTGTCAAATTTAAACATGATAAAGAGATTGTATAGGTGGCAGGACCATGACAATTGCATTTGACACCTAATCACCTGTTCATTGTATTTTCTTAAGCTCATACCTAATGCATGCATTGATTTCTGTTTTTGTTTCTTTAATTTATTTATTTAATTTTACTTCTGCAACTTTGTAGTATTACTAGGAGAAACTCAAAACAGTGTTTTTATTCATTTGTAATATAGATTGGCAATGCTCCATTCCCATAATAGCATAGCCAGCATTTTCAACTGCAGAGTACTTGCAATCAAGCAGCCTCATCATGCGTCACCAGTGAGGCCCATGATTTCATCTGCAGTGTCTGTGCTGGACAGTTCAACCAACATGGATTTTTCACAAATTGATGTTTCTAGATTACAGTAAGTTTCGTGACAATATAGCTTACCATCAATATTTTCTCAACATATTAAAGACCTGTTTTATGGTTCATCTTCGCTTGTTTTAACCAAAAGGGACTACTTACAAATTTTTGGCGAATAAACCATTAATTGGTTCCTGAACTAAAATATCACTTTCTTCTAAATAGTCCTTAAATTAATGAAATTATATAAATAGTCTTTAAAACATTAAAATTATGCTACATAATCCTTCAAGTATTGAAAATTTCTTTAAATCAGTTCCTCTATATTATTAAAATATATCAATTTAGGGATCAAATTGATGAATATTCAATATTTTAGAATTTATTTATATAATTTTATTAGTTTAAGGACTATTTAAGACAAAAAAAAAAAAAACTAAGTTGATAGTTTATTCAATTTTTAATCATTATAAATGAGCCATTAATTAAGGTTGTTTAATACAACTTTAGTAACCTAGTTTTATAATTGCATTGCAGAGTCCCTGGTACCCCTCCACTAAAAATTCCATACCGAATCTGTCCTAACCCAACTGCAATTATTTGGAGATCAAGGAAGTCTAGGAGAAGGTGAAGGACACAATTTCGTACCGAAAATCTTTTCATTAAAGTAATCCCCAAAAGTAATTTGGGCTCCCTTTTTTTTTTTTTTTTTTCTGCTTTCTAACTTCCTATAATTTATGTTCACCTGCCACACACACATACAAAAGGGTGCAATTGATTGTATCGAGAAAAAAAAAGAAGGGTGCAATTGACATAGTATAGTTTGGTTGTTTATGCCTACATTTTTGTGATTGTATAAAGGATCTGGTGATACAACATTACCTTGCTACAGATTCAAAGAGTGGATTAGAGTATTTTCCGGTTTATTTATTATCTTGTATCCATGTATTCCGAATCTTGCCCCTGCTAGTGCTAGATGACGCGGAAGATGCCAAGACAGTGCCTCACTGACACAGTTTAATTTTTCTCACTTGTTCATGCATGCTCCACAATTTTCAAATGCTCAAGTTCTCTTTCTTAAAAAATATATATTAATATATCTATTGAATTTATGAAAAGGAGTTCATTTCCGGAACAGTTTAGGATTGTATCACTAGCACAACTTTTTATTTTTAATCCAAGTTTTAGACTCTCGGTTTGTAGAAATTTTATTTTAATTTGGCTTATCAATATGTTTTTTCCCCTCAAATTAGGGGGTCTGTTTTTCTTAGTCCTACAAATAAAAATTTTCATCATTTTTTAGTCTCTCAAGTTAAAATAATGTTCTTTTTAGTCCATCTCCTCAAATAAAAATTTGTAATTTTTAGTCTCTTAAATTCTGGTGGAAGAATTAAAAAGAGTATTTTTCAAATTTAAGGAACTAAAAAAATGCAAATTCTTATTTTGAGGACTAAAAAAAACATACCTCTAATTTAAGGGACTAAAAACATAATTATACCTTTTAATTTTTATGAAAAACAAATATCGTGACGTACTAATCAAATACAAGAAAATTCATTGAGTTCCATTATTCACCATTCTTTCACTAAGGGCTTGTAAGAAATTTCGATTTAGTATAGTTCCTAACTACTAGTTAATAAATGTTCAGAGTTGATGGTAGTTATTTATCGCAGGGAAAAATGTTACAAACATATTTTTAACACACTTTTCTTAATATACCTTTTCAGTTTTATGATAATCCTACTAAATAATTTGACAATCGAGTGGTAATTTTACAAAAATGTATTTTAAAAATATGTTGCTAACTTTCTTCTTATGGCAGAAAATAAAAACCTTTCAAAGAAACTATGTGATGATTAAAATTTATCAATATTTCTCTTCTAAAAGTTCAGCTTATCAAATAAGCTGTCCGTTTTAGATTGAGACGCCAATTCTTTTTCTTAAAATCTGTTTACCAGAAACTAACAAACAAACTGTAAAGATTAAAATTTGCCTCTTTTTCATACAACTTCTATGTTACATAAATATTTTCATGACCCTTGAAAAATCACTACAAGAAATTGACATCTCTGAAATCATGACATATGTATAATTATCTTTTCCTATTTTAAAATATTTTTTAAAATAAAAATGAAACAAAACTATCAAATTAATAATAATAACTATTTACAGGATGTTTTGGACAAATTTTAAAGCCTATTTCGTTGGAACCAAAGACTTAGAAGCGTCCAAACCCGATTAAGTGTTTTGATAATAACAAAGACTATTAAAATTTATGGACTACTAACAATGTGTTCTATGACAGACATATATATGTATGTTATGAAAACGACGCTCTTTATTGCGCTTTAAAACATGTGTAGAGGACTTTAAATAAAATGGTTTTATACAAAGCGTCCAATACACAGTTTTTGAACTAAGCATCTAATACGTGTTTTTATAAAAAAAAAAAAAAAAACATCCAAAGTTTGTTATAAAGCAAGCTTGTTTCTTTTTATATACGCTTGGATGATGCTTTTATACACGTTGATATGAACTAAATAGACTTCGAAAAACAACTAAAGTTATTAATGTTATATCAACCTTGCTATTCGAATATTTGATGCATTTATTATAAAGTTATGTTTGTTTGTTTCATGGTAATAGCAGAAGGAAAGTCAACGTTTTAGGGTGTGTTTGGTTTTCCATTGAAATCACGTTCAACGAAGTTTTTCCACTTTTCAAGACGAAAATGCAGAAGAAAGGGGATTATGGATTGGTGTTCAGTTCAACATAACTGAAAACTAAACACACACTTAATTCAAGATGTACCTTATGAAGAAGAAAAGAGAAAAAGCAAAAAGTTCTTTAGTAGAGTCATTAAAACAATTAGACCTTTTGGTATAAACTGTTAATACATAGTTTGTTATACTTTTTCTTTCTCCTCCAAACAAGACAAACAAGTCTCTTTATGTGAAGAATGTGTTCATGCATTTAATGCACAATTAGAATGTGCATTAAGAAGTTTAGAATATGCAATGTGGTGTTTAACTTCATTGACCCCACTAAGCACCCTTTTACTTATTGTGAACCAACACTATGGAAATTCTCTTAATTTTTTTATTTTTGGTGTGCTGGCCCACCAACCTATCCATAAATAAGGTGGGTTGTATCTTCTAGCCCATTCATTTAAGGTGGACCAGCCTACCTTGGCCCTTTTTTGGCGGGATGATGGCGAGGTGGGCCAAAAATAGGCCGTGCTAGCCCATTTTGCCACCCCTAGACCAAGGAAGGGGACTAACCTAATTCTCCAAGTGTTGACTTAAGTCAACGTTGTCACCTAGGTGCATGAACACTACAATACACCTAGAAATAGGGAAGTGTACCTTGGTCGAGAGTAAAATTAATACTCTCTTGTCCTTTTTATAAGACACAAATTAGAAATTGTACTTTTTTTTTAAAAGAATTAGAAATGGTACTTAGTCCTTTTTAAAAAAAAAACCCAATCCATAATGCCTCATGCATTAATTATTTTTCACAAAATACCTTTAATTATGAGTCATTTTTCAAATTTCAATAAATAATAAATGAATTACATTAATGTCTTAGGCTCTTTGGAAGTCTAACTTTGTCTTGTATAAAGAGCATTTTGGGAACTTTACTTTGACTATTCACATGCATAGCCAACAAAAATTAAAGCAATACATATATTAATGATGGGAGATATTAAATGAATTAAAACTAATAATAATATTTGAAAAAAATAATAAAAGTATGCTTCATAAATAGTAGGTCAGTAAAAAAAAAATATTAGGGGTAATTTTAAACATATAACTTAGGATAAATTTAATATTACTAACTAAACTAACTAATTTCTTTAATCTTGGTGAATTAGTTAATTGAGTCCTATAAAAAAGATAAGAGAGAGTATATTGTTGCTATTCTAAAATAGGTTAATATTACCCTTTAGAGGTCTTGAGTCTCGTGCTAAGAAATTCAACTCATCTCGTACCCCTATAAATATACCCAACATTAATAGTATTAGAGCATCCACAATGGCATTCCTACACATTGGTTCTTAAGCTACTTTTGGTGGGTCCCATGTTGCCACATCATCTTTAAGAACTCTACCAACTTTTTACTACAATGGTGAACTTAAATTGGATCCCACATGTTTATAATTTTATATTTATATATTTTTGCTTTAAAATAATAATTGGTTTATAATTTAATTTTGAAATAATAAATATGCCAATATATATATATATATATATATATATATATATATATATATATATATATATATATATATATATATTCTTGAAGCATAATTCATTTCTTCGAAAAATAATAAATTAAAAATAAAATAAATACATTATATTAATTTTGGGTTCACAATAAATTTAAAATTAAGAAAAATACATAACAATAAATATCATCGTAAAATAAATTTTAATTTTCCCAAATGTGTTCCACCAAATCTGCTTGAAGTTGCTTATGAATTTCCTTTTGCCGCATGTGTGCCCTCCTTCTTAGATATGTTTCAAAATTGGAATGAGGACCATTAGATACTTCAGTAGTTAACATGTCATTGTCTAGATGATCATAACAATAATCAAAATTACCATCATATATGTGTCGTTCATCCTCAACAATCATATTATGCCATATGATGCATGCATACATTATATCCTTTATTGTATCCACGTGCTGGGCCACATATAATTGCAAATCGAGATTGGAGCACTCCAAAAGCCCGCTCGACATCCTTTCTAGTTGATTCTTGTCGTTGGGCGAATAACTTTCTCTTATCTCCTAACGACATTGGATATATTCCATCTGCTAGATAATACCCCATATTATATTGGGAAAATTCACCGTATATTGCACCGTTGTAGCTTATCCTTGCAAAACGTTGTTAAACAAATTAGATTGGTTTAAGACGTTTATGTCATTATTTGCACCTGCAACACCAAAAAATGCATGTCAAATCCACAAGTCTTGTGATGCAACTGCTTCAAGCATAATTGTGGCTTTACCATGATCACCTCGAGTAAATTGACCTTTCCAAGCTATAGGACAATTTTTCCATTCCCAGTGCATACAATCAACTAAACCTAACATACCTGGAAAGCCACGTGCCTCCCCTATTTGTAGTAGGTGTTGAATGTCGTTGTTGTTAGGTCTTCTCAAGTACTCAGCCCCAAATATTTGGTTCACACCTCTTACAAATCTCTCTAGGCATTCTAGTGTAGTAGTTTCACCAATTCGAACATAGTCATCAACACTGTCAGCAGGCGATCCGTATGCCAATATACGAATAGCGGCAGTGCATTTCTGCAATGGTGAAAGACCCATTCTGCCAGCTGCATTGAACCTTGTTTGGAAGTACTCATCATGATTGCCCAGGGCATCTACAATTCGAAGGAACAAATGCCTTCGCATTCGAAACCTTCGTCGAAATTGAACCTCTGTGTATACTGGATTTTCAGCAAAGTAGTCAGCGAACAATCAATCATGTCCTTCTTCACGACCTTGATCTATCACCGTTCTTCTACGTCTTTGTCTACTAGAGTTGCTAGCTTCTTGTTGTCTTCGCCGCTCAATTATTTTCCTCATGTATTCTTCTTCACTGTTGTTCATAATTTCTTCTTCCATGAGTTGCCATTCCAGCATATCGTAGTACTTTGAATTGCTTGGATCCATTAGATGTTTAGCACAATTTGGTAAGAAGATAATATTGCACAATTGAATGGGAAGAAAATTTACTTGTATGTTTAGAGTATATGTAGCACACAATTTAACTGCTAGTAGAAAAACGGCTAGTTTGAATAACGACTACTTTGAATAACGGCTAGTTTGAAAAATGGCTACTTTGAATAACGACTAGTTTGAATAATAACTAATTTTAATAAAAATAATACATCATAATATATTTTGAATAACAACTAGTACAACATCAAATTAGTACAACATAACATTTCTTGAATTTAAGGCAACTACTACAACATAAAATTAGTACAAGACAACCAATGGTAGAATCTAAAACTAACTCATGTTATATTTTTCTCTGATCATGTTACATAACATTTCATGATCTTTGAGTTGTCTCTCCGTCATCCTTGATGTGTCCATGAAGAAGATCTTGAACTCCTCCAACTTATTTTGTTCATTTCTAGCCTTTACCAAGTCTACCATCATACCCATTCTTTCCTTATGTTGATTTTGCAATGCAATGAAGTCAGCATCGTTAGAAGGAGTTTTGGCAGCTTTTGTTTTGCTCTTCCTTTTTGCTGCCTTCTTTTCGATTGGGCGAATCGATGGTGTTGTTGAGTCATATTCATAACTTGTTGGCGTGTCAGGGTTGGAAGACGATGAGTATGCCTTAGAAGAAGAAATCTTTGATCTTTTTGAGGAACCTTCATTAAGTATCTCTTTCCATTTAGGATTCTCTTTCAATAAACGCCATGCATGCTCACAATTAAATGCGTCACCGACATCTTGCTGATAAATAGCATATGCTTCACTCATGACGTCGTCATCAGAGCTTCCGCTTTTCCTCCTCTGAATGGCGTGTGTGTAACACCCAACAAACTTCGCAACAGAAGTATGAATTCTATTCTACCGACCTTTTAGTTGTGTGACCTCCCTTGCCGGTAATTGTTCACGGTTGTTGTTGTAATATTTTTCCACTCTTAACCAAAAACTTTCTTCTTTTTGGTCCACGCCTACAATTGAATCATTTGAGATGTTGAGCCATGCTCCAATTAGAAGAATATCCTCTTTCATGGACCATTTGATTTGTTGTTTTTTCTTGTCGATACCCCCTCTTTCATCAAGTGTGATATTTTCTACGCCAATTTGGGTTGAAAATTGTGGAAATTGAGTCGACATGGACTCAATTGGTGATTGAAGGTCTTCATTGGTGGGTTCTACATCACTAGTACCCATTGTAGGCCTATAAAATGGTGGCATAAACATTGGAACAAATGGAGGATTTTGAGAATTTTCGGTAGAAGGAAGTGGATAATTTGGCATAAAATTGAATGTGGAGTTATTTGGTGGTGGTGGAAACATAGGAAAAAATGGGCGATTTTGAGAATTTTCACTAGCAGAGGATTGATAATTTTGCATATAATTGAAGAAAGCATTAAATTGACTTGGATCCATTTCATAAACAATATGAAATAGATAATAAGAATAACAATAAATTGCACAAATGACAGAATAATAAAAACTGAGGATTAGCTGAGAATTATTTTGTAACTGAGATCAGCAGAGTAATTGAATAGCAGATATATTATGCAAGTCACGAAGCATGGAAACACAATTTATAGCATTTTAATTTAAATGTTGAGCAACGGTAAAAAAATTTAGCTTATGAAAAAAATGCAAAGTAGGAAACGGTTTAATATGCAGCTATCAAACTAGAAAACGGTAAATTATAAAAAACAACGTTGCTGCCTGACTTTTTTTTTTTTTTTTTTTTTTTGTGTAAAAGCCAAAAGGGAAAAAGTTCTCCAAAAGTCAACAGTGAAAGCCAAAAAATGGGAAACGCTACTGCCTCTCTTTAATCTGTTACTTTTAAGAAAAAAAATATTTTTTTATTGCTAAGAACTTGTTCGTCGCTACGAATGGTTCTTCCACGCTGGCGATCCGAATACGCACTCCAACGGACGAACCTTAAACAGTACGTTCGACCTTGCTACGAACCCCCGATAAAGGTGCTCTTAGATACAAATTATTAGACATTGCCATTCTGAAAAAATAGCTACTGACTCAAGTGTTGAAGTTGCTTTTGTAGATACCAAACCTCTATTCACGACATCCTAGTCACGCCGGAAAGGGGAACCACCATCTGTATGCTTTAGTCCTCAGTCAATGATAGGTGCACCTTAGTCAAAGCTTTGCTAGACTTTGGTCATACCTTAGACACTACATTGATTTCGTCTGTGGAAATTAAATAAATCCAATTCCCATCTTTCAACAAGTGAATATCTGACGTGAGAGTACTTGAGTTGAGACAACTCTGGCTGGTGACGTGGAGGAAGTTCATTCACCTCATTATCCTCATGTCGACCCAATCCCGCCTAAGCCTCCTTCACTAGTGTTACGATCGTCTTGCAAGGGCATCACAGAAAATGGTCTTATCGTGGATGATGCCAAAGACAATTTCAGGAACAGATAATTGAGCTGCATCTTAAGCCATCTCAACATATAAGCACGAATGTGACAGACCTGGTTCCCCACAATGTGTAGTAATTATAAATCTACTTCATATAACCAAACTAAAAGTAAATCCCTTTATTTCATTCCTTTCTCAATTATGAAAACAACACAATTTTCCATTCAAAATTCACTTCTATTTCTATTTCTTTCTTCTCTATTTCTTTCCTCCTAATTTTAGACAAAGTGTTACAGAAGACCACTGAGTATAAAAAGAAAATGGAACAATTGAAAGAATATGCATCTCCATAATTGTTGAGGGATAAAGCTATAAAATTTCCACTTTGGGAAAACTAAACATCAACTGTATAGTAGAATTCTATTTATCAAAATCGGTTGTGGGCTGTTAAAGCCACTTGCTGACTTCTCTGCATCTCTAGATCAAGTGCTCTCGTCCATACTCCCGCACAATTACGGGCACACTTGTAGGAGGGATCTGCAACAAAAGCAGATAACAGATTGCTTAACTGGAAATTATGTTAAAACAATAATTAAAAAGAAAGGGTATACAAAGATATTCACAACTTTAGCATCGCTCAAGAAGAAAATAATTGGATTTCAGAGTTATGGGCCAAAGGACAGGTAATGTATACGACAAATTAATCATTTAAATTCAATCATAAATCACCTAACAAACAATAATGATCCGTAAGGAATGGAAGAGTGGTTAGAAATTTAAAAATTGAAAGAGACATCACAGAAATCAAGTAACTGGATGTCATCTAATTTAAAAGATAGTATACACAAAGCAATACAGCACCACCATATAACCTTCACAGTATACACTTTATCAACTTACCATTCCATGATCTGTAACAATGGCCGATACATAATCAGAAGGAGTAGCATCATAGCTGTGCATCAAAAAAAAAAAAAAAAGAAAAAAATCAGTCTGTGTTTTGGGGGTGGGGGGCTGTTTATTCAAATGACATATCTAAAGCTTAAAAAGCTTACAACAAATTCAGAAGCTGCAAATTGTCTTGACTAGTCCAATTGTCCAGATAATTGACATCAATTCTTCCAGGTACCATGGCAACGGCATCTGGGTCACCTGCATGCAATTTTAAGTTTATCAAATTCAGTTGCCAACTGTATTTTAAAATATGGCATGTTGATCGTTTGGCAGTGCTGGAATCCAATAAAAGTGGGAGGAAGTTGCCCCATTTTTTCATAATAAATAATACTTAATAGCAATACAATTGGTTCCCATTTATCTCTCTTAATATGTATCAAGCATAAGTTAAAGTGAAAATTCAACACTAACAAACTTAAACTTACCAAGTTCATTAGAACATATTGAATCAAGTTGCACCCTTTCATGAAACTTATAAGCTTCACAACAGATCAATACAGGAACACGAAATGCATGAGCCACCATTGCAACACATGCAGTCCCAACCCTTGAATATACAGTTCCATTACATAGAATGGAAGAAGCTCCCAGAAAAACTCGTGTGACCTCATGCATGACATAAGAAACGGCATTTATATGGGTATATGTACAACTCAGGCCCTTGGCCACCAGCCTACGAAGTAAGGCCTGGCTTTCAAACTTTGGTCGTGAGTCTACCACCACAACACGGAACTGTTTCCCAAGATCATGGGCATATAAGAGAATCATCTCAACAACACATGATGATCCATATGTAAGAAGAACATCTCCATCCCTAACCTTCGAAGCAGCATGTCCAACAATCACCTTATCAGCAAGAATTATTTTTTCATTAATGAATTGATTAATATCTGAACAAAGAGCTGCTTTTGCTTCAGATTCAGTATGACTTAAAGGCAACTTGGCAATACAACTCTTTACAAACCTAATTGCATTTCCCATGCTAATAGAAAGCGGTCTGCATTCAGTAAAAAATGAAACATAACTACCGATTTTTGCAGTTAAATCCCTGACAAGGACTTTTGCAGGTGGTGTGGAGTAGTCTATAATGGCTTCTTGAAATGCTCTAAGCATTTCAATACATCGGGCATTACTCCCTGGTATATCTCCTGCCAGATAACGCAATCCAACCTGACAATTAAATAAGCTTGATGAGCATCACCACAAGATACAAGCAACTTGGGCAAGCAGTTAAAGTTGACATATTTAACATTATCAAGGTCTCTAAAAATATATTAAGCATTGAAAACATGCATATAATAACAACTTAACAGGAAATGAAAACTATAATAATATCAAAGAAATTGGAGATTCGACACCGAAGATTAATAATTAATTTAAGATGGTCCTCGTATTGCAGTTAAATTACAAGTAAGCATAGATTATGGATCTAATGAATGAAAATAATACTTTAATTTTTAGTGTTAATATTCATCTCAGATCACATATTTAATTGACCTTGTCTACAAAAAGATGCTATCCACATTATTTTGAACCAACCTTACAAAATTTCAAAAGAGTACCTTGAACACAGCAGGATGCACTGAATCAAGTTGGAAAAACTTTGATTCAAGTTTAGGAAGCTGAGTCCCACGTTCATATTGAGGCAAATGGCGAAATAATTCAACTCTGTTTCTAGATTCAGTTTGATCAACTACCGCACGCCTTTTTGCTTTTTCCACTCTGTTTTTATCATCAAATTGCATTCGTGGAGGAGGAACATCTTTTTTCCTCTCTTTCTCCAAAGGACGATCTCCTGATTTCTTGTCAGTAGCCACTGATGACTTAACAAGTGGACCATCCTTCTTTTGTGAAGACTGCCTCATACTTTTACCAGGGGCTGCCCTCCCAGATTCAGCAACTGTTGTGTTTCCATCAGCTGGATATAGGACAACTAAAATCATAAGCACAGACTATAGGAACAATACAAAGGGCATAAAATACCTGAATATCAGCAACTAGCAATGAACTCCATATTCTCTTTTTTGAGGCCAAATTTTATGCAGAACTTCATCTCATTTTAACATGGCTTTGAATAAAACAAGAGTGAAAATTTTACAAAAATATAAGCAAACCCAAAGAGCTACCAGCACTGCTCCAAGGAAAAGTTTACCTTCACTTAGAATTCATAAAACTTACTGAAATTATGCCAGGTTCAATTACCCTGCCATGTATGAAAGTTGTTATGGTAAATAAGGAACCAACATTGATTAATTAACGATCTATATTTTCAATATCTAGAACAGTCAAATGTAACAGGAAGTTGTCAATATTTAGAGTGGGAAAAAAGCTAGAATTTAAACTTTATAGGAATGTACATAACAAATATAAGCATCTGAATTCTGAAATACTTATCATATATTGAACCAGCTTGATAAGTTTTATCTTGGTATTTAAAAAAAAAGGGATAAAATGATTTTTAAAAGCTACAACCTTTAGAAGCAGCTTTTGCAGCTCTTTGTGTCTCCTGCAAGGCTCGTCTCTCAGCCTTTGTAGTTTTTTCTTTTAGTGGCTTTGAAATTGATGGTAGATCAGGGCGTACTTCTTTGGCAGACCCTTCCCTCTTTTCTGCAGGATTTTTGCTTGCCATTAATATGTGATAGAATAAGACATGCAAATAATTCTATGTAAAATTATCTATCTATCTATCAGAGGTAACACAGCTTGAAGCCTTTGTAAGTAAAAATCTAAAACCACTTTGGTTGAAGAAAAAAAATTATAATCACAGGTACTATAGCAGCCCTTCCAGTAGCAGGATGTAAAACATAAACTGGTAGATTAAAATGTAAAAATCCTTAGTACCACTACAGCTATACCCTTAGTAAATCAATGATTGGGTTTATACTGCCCACATATTGAACACTATTATCAAGAATTTTATAATGTATTAATGAAATACAAACAGTGATTCCTGTACATGGTGAAAGATATATCAGGTGCAAGATGTTTTTCAAGGAAACCAGTATATTTATCCATCACAAACTAAAACACAAGATTGCAAACATGCTTCATTTTTCTTTTACTTTATCCTTTAATAGAAAACTTACATACACCTATAAGAGGGAATGAGTAAAATAACAGATCCCAAATTACAGTAAATGCATGAACTTTACATAAAATGATTTTTTTAAAAAATAAAAATAAAAATCTAAGCTTAGTGACAATCATATCTAGATAATTTTTGTTGTTGTTGTTGTTAAATTTAAGAGTCCACTTGCGCTATTTAGAATACATCTCACAGAACCTGAGCATAAACACAAAAATAAATGTAAACAACCATGTTCACGAGGCTTTTATTTTTTATACTACAAACTAATCCCAGTAAGAGACAAGATTTATAAAACTCACTACACAGATTTGAACCCCAAACATGCAAACTCAGAGCATATTAGAGATATAAGACTAGCCTTAAAACTCAAGCTAACAGCTTAGGTTGTGTCTGGTTGTCCATTGGAAAGTCATTCTACACACAATACGAAGGAGAAAACGTGAAAGGAAAAACATTTTGCATTGAGCCAAACATCCATCAGGCTCTATTCTAATGGAAAACCAAATACACACTAAAGCTTTTCTTGGAGTTACCCTTTGACATGATATCATAGCCTTTACGACTATGTGATAAGGGTTTCAATTACTGTCGCCTATTCTTCAAAATTAAATTATATTTTAGCGTAAGGCATAATGGACATATGCATTGTCCACATTCTGAGACCAATGGGATTTTGTGTAACTGCATTAGATAGCCAGAGCATGTAGTACTAGTGAAGTGCCAAGCATATCCAAGAAACTACCCCAATGTATGCCTTTTGTAGATGATATTGTTGTAGCGAAAACATTGAAAAAGGGAATAAATGTTAACTAGAGTATTGTCGTCAAGCTTTGGAATCACAAGGTTTCTGGTTAAGTTGAAGTCAAATGAAGCATGTGGAATACATTTTAAGCAAGAAGCGCACTAGCATTGACTTGGAGATCATATTGTGCATAGAATCAGCAGAGGGTAAAGATGTATCTTTATAGAACAAAATCCAATTCAGAGACTGGTAACTCGCAGCATACATTCCATAAAACTTTAATCCAACATCACTCCCAAATAATGACTGGAAAACAATGAATATTCCAGAGCAACCTAATTAACAATTAATGAAATACATATCCTAACTTAAACTTAATCACATCGCAACTATACTTTTATTTGTTCCACGTATCTGTGTACAATACGTATCCATTACTGACACTCTTGGATACTTCACTGATAGTTATATGTGAAAATCTAATCTAATCTAATCTAAATCTAATATAGTCACATATGAGACCTAGAAGCATGCATATATATACAAACATAGAAGCATGTCTCTTGATGAGCCAAAAATAGAAACTCTCCTCTTTATGGATGATCTTTTTTTTTTTATCAGTTCTTTATGGATGATCTAGAAAAAGGAATTAGATTGATAAAATTCCTATTTCTATTTTGTAGAGAATGGGAAGTGGTTTCTAATGACAATGACTTATAATTTTATTTTATTTTTATTAATTAATATCTAAGAAGTATGTTCTTAATTTGAATTTGCAAAACTGCAAATATATATTTATGTTTTATGAACTTTCACACATATCTAGTTATGTATCATACACCTATTGTATCTTTAGAACAATCGTATCACTGTATTGAATTCGTATGATATACGTATAGTATCTATGCATTATAGCATCACTAAACCACAATGTGCAGAAACCCTAAAAACCACAATATTGCGACTACAAGCATGATTGCATACTCCAATTCAAAACACCGAACACAAACAAACAAATTCACGAAATATAACCAGCATACCAGTGCCTCCGGCAAGCTTTTTCGCATTCACCGCCGGCGAATTCTCCGGAGGCTTCACGGCGGGCATGTCAAAACCTAAGCCAGCGAAACTCGAGTCGCTGCGACGGTACCAACCGGCGGCGGAAGAGTCCTCGGAGAACTCCTTGTCGCCGATTCCAGCGAGGCTCGAAGAAGGCGAGGAGGCCGCCGGCGAGGTTCCGAGCAGCGACTCGGCGGGGTTGTAGCTCCCAATCCGCACGAGGTCGCCGGACACCCGGCGCCGAATCCCGGTGTCGGGGACGGGCACGGCGGCGGAGAGGTGACGTGGCGGCGGAATCGCGACGGAGGTGGTAGGAGGGGGAGGGTCCGGGAGACGCGTCGGGTCGGGTTCGGGTTGCGGAGCGAAGAAACCGACGCGCCTTACTTTGGGGTCGGTCACAGAGGCCCGCGAGGCGCGTCGCGGGTCCATGGGAGGAAGGCGCGTGGATGGGTGTGATAACGGAATGTGGTAGTGTTGCTTGAAGAGGAAGATAGATGAAGGAGTTAGGGTTCGTTTTGTATCCTTGTTTCAATTTGAAATTTCAATGGTTTCTGCCAACTGGGTTTTCAGGAAGAGGTGGAGTGGCACTAGCTAGCTACGTACTCTCCAAGTTGGAATCAGATGTCAATAGTAATAATTATAAAGAAATTAAAAAAAAAAATTGCTTAAAAAAATATTAAAAAATATAAGGGTAAATGAACATTTTCATCCTTTAGAGTGTGAGATTTTATCAGTTTAGTCCTAAAAGTTAAAAAAGTATATGAAAGTTCCTATATTGTCACTTTAATTTTAAAATTTAACTATCATTTTAGTACATAAAAGTATACTAAAATTGTCACTTAAGTCACAATCTTTTGAACTTTTGACTAAAATAAGTGACAAATTGCATTTTTACAATACGTTTGGATAGAAAATTTTAATTGGGGAAAGTAGTTTATTAGAGAATTTAAAATTCTTTAATCTATAATTCATTGTTTGGATGTATCGATAAGAAGAATTTAAATTTTTGGAATTTTAAAACAGAATTTTAAACAACCAAAATTGTGGTATTTTAATTTCCTTCTAAAACATTAGGAATTTGAAATTCTCTTCTTCGTCCAGCGACGCTCGCACCGCATCGTAACCCCACACGCTCACGCTCACAACCTCGCACCCTCGCTCTCACACTCGCAACCTTGCGCTCACTCTCATTCACAACCTCTCTCTCTCTCTCTCTCACAACTTCGATCTCTCTCTCTCTCGTATGTCTCTCCCTCCTAGAGTTTGATTAAGGTTTCTTCATAAGGTTTGATTTGGGCTGAAATGGTGAATTAAACCTTTGATTCTAGTGATTTAATACAAAATTATAAAGAAGAGGAAATGGAAAAGGGTGGGTGTTAGTGCAATTTATAAAGTACAAGCCATTTTTGTGTTCTTTGGGTTGTGCGTGTGGTTGTAGTAGAGGTAACTTGTTATTTTCAAGCCTTGTTCGTTCAGAAAGTTATGTGGTTTATACTTTCTTCTAGCTCTTGCATTCCATGTGTTTGTGTTAATGCTCAAGTTGCTAGACTTTCATTTGAGAAATAGAAATTTGTGGCATATCTCTTTATTTGTTATCCAAACAGGGAATTTTAAAAATCCAAGAATTTTAATTGATGCATTTTAATTTCCTTGATCCCCAAACTTTAAAATGCTCCATCCAAACACAGACTTAGGGATCTTTTTATCATTTTTTTTTACTTTCAGAGACTAAGGGCCAGTTTGGTGGCCGAGATATGATAGGATAATTATCCTGTTATAATTTGTTGTTTGTTGCGCCAATAGGATATGATAGTGTTATCCTCTCACTTATCCTATCATGTTACTCTAGTGTATTTCTTAAAAAATATAGGAGATACAAGTGTAATCATAGGCTCCTTAAAAACCAAAAAATGGAGGAGAGGGAGAAACACGACGAGGTGAGAGGGAGGGAGAAACACGGTGAGGTGAGAGGGAAAGGGAAAAAGCGCAGTGTCTAATGAGAAGGGGTATACTCATGTGGTAGAAGGAACATTGGACGATGGTTAGGAAACAGTGAGACATAAGAAATATGTTAAGAAAGACCTCTTCTCTTTCTTCTTCACGAATTTTCCGGATAACTTGGAAAATCTTTGGGAGGTTTGGTGCAGTGAAAGAGGTGTTTATCGCGGCTAAAAGGAATTCTTGGGCAGTAAGTATGGCTTCGTGCGTTTTGTTGGTGTGAAGAATCCTTGACCTCTAAAACATGAGTTGGATAACATTTATATTGGTAAACAGAAAATTCATGTTAATTTACCCAAATAACAAAAGAGTGCTGTGAATACATACCCAAATAGTTCACGTGAAGGTGGAAAGCAAAAGAGGGATATTCTGCAAAAATTAGGAACTAAGCTCATGGCTCGTACAGACAACCTATGTCAAAGGACAATCAAAACATAAACCACGAGTCGTTTGCAATGTCAGCATGGAGACGAAAGGCAGGGAACAATAGAGTTTGGAGACCGAAAAGGGAAAGTAGACAACAAGAGGGGGAGGATGTTTGGAAAGGCATGGCCATTAACTCAACGATGGAAACGAGAAATTGGTTGACTCAGAGCTGGGTTGTATTAGAGTATTATATAGGTAATGTAGTTACTCAACTGCAATCCTCTGTAGTAAACGGTTAGGTAGTTATAGTGAGTTAGTTATGACAGCTGTCATACAGATAGTTGTCTATAAATACCTATGTGTAAGCTTTTGTACATGAGTTGATCATAATATACAACTACTTTTCTTCTTTCAGAATTATCTTTCTATCTTCTTCTCTGAGTTTCTAATATGGTATCTAGGGGTCTGTGAACTCAACCATGGCTAATTTTCCCACTCCTTCCACTCCTCAAACCTTTCTAAACTCCATTTTTGAAAAACTTGATGATTCCAATTTTCTCTTGTGGAGGCAACAAATTGAACCGGTTATCAAATCTCATAGACTCCAGGGATTCATTGTAAATATGTCGATTCCGCCACATTTTCTCACCGAAGCAGATCGTGGAACAGGAAATGAAAATCTTGCTTATTCAACTTGGGAGCAACAAGATCAAGTTCTGATGACATGGCTTCAATCGATGCTTTCTTCATCTTTTCTTTCTTGAGTTCTTGGATCTGTTCATTCGTATCAAGTGTAGGAGAAAATCCATGGCTACTTTCACAAACAAACGCACGCCAAAGCTTGGCAGCTCTGAACTGAGTTACGCACTACGAATCTTGATGATAAGACAATTCGTGAATTTCTCCTTCGAATCAAAACACTTGTTAATTCTCTTGCATCTATTGGAGAACTTGTTTCACTTTAAGAAACATTGATGTGATTCTTAAAGGTCTTCCACGAGATTATAGTTATGTGATTTCTGTTATTGAAGGTTGATTTAAACCTCTTTTAATCAAAGAGATTGAAGCACTGCTACTTGCGCATGAGTCGTGTCTACAGAAGTTTCGCAAGAAACTTCTCTCTGATTCTCCATCAATTAATTTGATGCAAGCCATAACAACGACCCTAATTCTACTCCATCGTCAAATTTTGAGAGTTTTGCAACACCAAACAAGTCATCTCATCCATCTGAATTTGATACTTTTCCGTCCAATCATCGTGGTGGTCGTTGTTGTGGCAGTGGCTTTGGTCATAGCGGCCGATGCGGAGGAGGTTAAGGCCGCGGAGCTCGCTTTTCAAATGTTCAATGCCAAGTATGCCTTATTAAATGCAGGGAACACACTAGAATGAGGGGTTGAATAGTGTGTTAGATAAAACTTGAAAACTTTTTCGCAAAGATGGAGATTTCTTAACTCAGATTTTACAAGGAACTTGTAAAATGTAGGATCACAGAGACCGTCCAACGGTTCAAAATAACAGTTTGATGAAACTGCATCTTCGGGGTATCGTCCAACGATATAAAAAGCTTTTCGCAACCAGGTTTATAAATAAGGACTTATGTGACTAATGTGTAAGAAATAACACAAGAAATAGCAAGTATGCAGAAAGCAATAGAGTAAAAACACTTGGTTTATACTAGTTCACTCAACCTGAGCTATGTTCAGTTCTCCTTCAAAAATAACCTTTTGAAGGGTTCCACTAATCAAAACTTTGATTGCAAACAAGTATTATCTACCCTGCCACTTCTGGCTACAAGTATTCTTTAGGCCACTTCTAGTACACCTTTAATCTCCCCCTGAGATTAAAGAACACCCAAGTATTTTTTGTCACTAAGCCACTTCTAGCTTTCCAAACAAAAGTTGGATTACAAATATCATATCAACTCTCATAGAGAGGATATTACAATATGAAACTGATTACACAGAATAACTTAGCAAAGCTAAGAAGAAAACTCATTTAGCACAAGTGTTGATTGTCCAAGTATTTTGGCAGCGTTTCAGCTCTTTGAGAAAATAACTTCGTTCAAGTTTCTTGTTTCTTCAAAAGCTTCGTCCTCTATATATAGGCCTCTAAGCAAAGGTATCCATTGTGGGATCTGGGCCTTGGTGGAAATCCGTTCTCTGTCTCATGTGGTACACTTTTTGAATATTCAAATGAAATGTCAAATATGAAAAGAGAGGGAATAACAAAGTGTGACAATTCAAAAATAAATCATTCTCAAAAAGCATAAGTGTACTTTCTGACATAGTGGACGCTTTATATAACTGATGATAGAAATAATTTGTGTAACTTATATAAGCAATTGGACAATTCCAAAAGAACATAGTGTTCTCACATTAGTTTTCGCAAAGCATTGGATGCTTGTTTATAACAGCGAGTTAGGCGCTGGTTTTATATTAAGAAAAACAAGTTCCAGTTATGCTTGGATGCTATTTTCACATATCAATATATAGTTTGAGCTTCAAAGATACAATACCATACTACATTGGACAGTGTAGGACTTGTAATACTCAAACGTCAATCATTAGATACTTCAAGATTTAATCTCATTTGTTATCATCAAAACCAAAGTTTAAGGGATTGGACAACGTCCAAAGTTTTAGACTCAAACACCTTAAATTTAGATTTAGACACGCTGCATCTTTTTATTATTATCGGTTTGATCAATATTATCAACCAAATCCATCGTTGACTCTTCAAGAAGCTTCAGGACAACATTTCTCTCAAAATAATCAGTTTCAGATTATCAACCCTATCAATATTCATCTCAACACTTTTGGACAGTATAGTGCATAGTTTTAAAAATCGGACCGACCCGGCTGGTTGGACCGTGACCCAGAGGGTAGACCGGGTTGAGCAGGCTATCGAATCGGCTATGCTTTCTACCCGATCAAACCCAATGCACCCGTGGTTAAACCGGTGACCCAGGTCACGCACTTTTTTTTTAAAATTGCTCGAAACGACGTCATTTGGATAAAAAATCAAAAGAAAGAAAGGTTTTGTGGCTGTAAACGTTTGGCAAAGCATTGCTTGTTGTGTCGTGTTTGTGAGTTCGTGACTCTTTTTCAAACTTCAAAGTGCACACAGATAAACTCTAAGGCCCTCAACTCAACCACATCGGTCCACACCACATGATTCTGTTTAATCCAACTTGAATGTTATTTTTAGTTGATTCTGTTTTATTATTTATGAGTAATGATTCTTAGGTATTTGATACTGTGATTCTGTCACTGTGTTTGTAGAAGTGATGGTACAGTTGATAGTGTGATTCTATTATTTTGAATTCTGTTTAAACTTTAAATAAGTGTAATAAGTAATTTATAATGTGATTTTGTTATTGTGAATGTCAATGGATTTGAACTTGAAAAATGAGCTTGTGGAATTATATTAATTTGTTATGTGATTATTTTTTTTAATTTTTTAAGGTATGTATAAAATTTTCAAATTTTTTAATACAGACGGGTCATGCGGGTCAATTAGTAACCCACTGGTTCGACCAGTGACCCAGTGCCTTGACCGGATCGATCATCGGTTCGGTTTTTAAAACTATGGTATAGTGGTTTTTGCCCTAACAATACTTGGATGCAAAGTTCACTCAGACCAATGAATAACAACCACTATCAAAGTTGTAATTCTATGATGTTGCCTAGTGCTATGCTAACTAACACTGGTACTTAACCTAACACGTCTTCAACCTAGATTCCAGATTCAGAGGCTTCCTATCATGTGACTGGTGAATCTCAGAATATTTAACAACAAGGACCTTTTGAAGGACCTAATCAAATCTTTGTTGGCAATGGCCAAGGTTTGTAAATACACTTTTCTGGTTCATCAAAGTTTTTGCAAATCTTTTTCTCTTAACCATTTGTTGCATGTGCCATCCATAGCAAAGAACTTAATTAGTGTAAGCAAATTTACTAGTGATAATGGTGTATTATTTGAATTTCATCCAAATTCTTGTGTTTTCAAATCACAGGGTACCAATGAGGTCTTACTGCAAGGCTATGTTGGCCATGATGGTCTCTACTGCTTCCCAAATCTCAAGCTATGCAGTGTTCCTACTGGTTTAGCTTCCTGTTATGTTTAGTTCTGAAAATCTAGCATTTTGTGGCATGCTAGGCTTGGTCATCCTAATCACAATGTACTAAAATTGTCATGCAACATTGTAATGTACCAATTTCTAATAAAATTTCTATGGATTTCTGTTCTGCTTGTTGTGCTAAAAAGTCACATAGACTTTCTTCTTCCTTATATGATATTGTTTACAATTTTTCCATTGTAATTAGTGTATAGTGATCTATGGGGCCCCTCGCATATTCCATCCACAAATGGTTTTCTGTACTATATCACCTTTATAGATGCCTACTTAAGGTTTACATGGATCTATCTTCTTAAAAATAAATCATAAACCTTTACTATTTTCAAACAGTTCAAGGCTATGGCTGAACTTCAATTCAATGCTAAAATAAAAAGTTTACAAACTAATTGGGGAGGAGAATTTAGACCTTTAGCCACTTTTTTAGCTAATCTTGGTATTAACCATAGGATCATATGTCCACACACACATCATCAAAATGGTGTTGTTGAAAGAAAACATAGACATGTTGTGGAACTTGGCCTTACTTTACTCAGTCATGCTTCTTTACCTCTTAAACTTTGGGACTCTACCTTTACCATTGTTATGTATCTCATTAATAGACTCCCAATAGCCTCTCTTAATTTTGTTATTCCCTATATTATTTTATTCAAACAAAGTCCTGATTACACATTTCTTAAAACCTTTGGATGTGTATGTTTTCCTTTTCTCAAACCCTACAATACTCACAAATTATATTTCAGATCTCATGAATGTGTTTTCTTAGGATATTCTACATCTCATAAAGGCTATAAATGTTTATCCCTTACAGGCAAGAGTGCAAAACAAGCCAAGACTGATACCAATTGGTCTTCAGCTATGGAACAAGAGTATACAACTCTTATCAAGAATCATACTTGGGATTTAGTCCCTCTACCACATGGCCGAAAAGCAATTGGATGCAATTGGGTTTTTAGAATAAAAGAGAATGTTGATGGTTCCATTAATAGGTATAAAGCCAAGTTGGTTGCAAAAAGATTCCACCAAGTTCATGGGTTTGATTTTACTTTACTAAAACTTTTTCACCAGTGGTGAAACATGTCACCATCAGACTTATACTCACTCTTTCGTTAACTAATAAATGGGATTTGTTTCAGTTAGATGTTAATAATGCTTTCCTCAATGGTTTACTAACTGAAACAGTGTGCATGGCTCAACCTCCTGGTTTTGAAAGTTCAGACTCCTCTCTAGTTTGCAAATTAAATGAAGCTCTTTATGGGCTTAAACAAGCTCCTCGACAATGGTTTGATCGACTTTAAACTACTTGGATTCAATTTGTGTTTAAACCTAGCAAATGCAACCCTTCATTATTTGTTTATAAGGCTAATATGCAGACTGTTTATCTCTTGGTTTATGTTGATGATATTATCATCACTATCAGCTCTAATTAACTGATTCAACAACTTACAGATAAACTTAATTCCAGTTTTTCTCTCAAACAACTTGGAAAACTAGACTATTTTCTGGGAATTGAAGTAAAAACTATGTAGGATGGTTCTCTTCTCCTTACTCAAGGAAAATACATTCGGGATTTACTTCAGAAAACTAAGATGACTGAAGCTCAACTGATTTTTTCTCCTATGACATCGACCTGTAAACTAACTAAAACTAGTTCGGATTTATTTTCTAATCCAACTATGTATCGATCTGTAGTTGGGGTTCTACAGTACATTATAATTACCAGACCGAATATTAGCTCTGCAGTAAATAAAGTTTGTCAGTTTATGGCAAACCCTCTTGAGTTTCACTGGGTAGCTGTCAAAAGAATTTTGAGATATCTTAAAAGGTCATTAATCATCGTTTGCATGTACGACCTGTTATTCCAGATAGATCTTTTACTATACAAGCTCTTTGTGATGTTGACTGGGCATCTGATCTAGATGATCATAGATCATCGTCTAGTGCATCCATATTTTTTGGTCCAAACTAAGTCTCTTGGTGGTCCCGCAAACAACAAGTTGTAGCTCGATCAAGTATAGAAGCAGAGTATAGAAGTTTAGTTGAAGCTACAATTGAGATCTTATGGATTCAGACTCTGTTGACTGAATTGGGTGTGTCATTCACTATTCCCCAAGTCTTTTGTGATAATCAGAGTGCAGTTGCTTTGGCACATAACCATGTCCTTCACGCAAGAACTAAACACATGGAGATTGATGTGTTTTTTGTCCAGGAAAAAGTTCTAGCTAAACAACTTTTGGTTCAGCATATACCTGCACTGGATTAGTGGGCAGATGCACTAACTAAGCCCCTTTCTCCAACATGATTTTTATTTCTTAGAGACAAACTCAATTTGTTTGAAACTTTGTCAAAGTCTCAACCACCTTGAGTTTGAGGAGGGTATTAGAGTATTGTATATTTAATGCAGTTATTCAACTGCAATCCTCTATAGTAAACGATTAGGTAGTTATAGTGAGTTAGTTATGACAGCTGCCATATAAACAATTATCTATAAATACCTATGTGTAAGCTTATGTACATGAGTTGATCATAATATACAACTACTTTTCTTTTTTCAGAATTATCTTTCTATCTTCTTCTATGAGTTTCTAATAAGTTGGAACTCTTGCTGATCTGAAGATGTTTGACAGGCTTAATGATACTTATGTGGTGGATGAGTGGGAAGAGGTCAAGTTGAGATACATGGGTAGGGACTTGGTTCTGATAATTGGACTGAATGAAGAGAGAGTTAATGATTTGGTGAACTAGAGAGACGAGAACTTCTCTCTATCTTCAAATCCGTACAGAAATGAAAAGATGACCTCGTGACGACCAATAGATTACATGGATTAAGTTCTCCGGGATCCCTTTGAGTTCCTAGGGAGACAATTATTTCTCTCAATTGGTGAGCTCTTTTGGTACCTTCATAAATGTAGATGAAGCAACAAGAACGTTGTCTAGCGTGGATACTACTAGAGTGTTAGTTGTCACGGCTTCCCCTTAAATTGTTACGATGTTAGTTCCGGTAAAGATTAATGGAGTGGTATGCCTAGTCAAAATGATGGAGGAGAATTCTCTAATAGTGAATAAATGCAGCTGCAACACATGGGGAGAACAATCGACATAAAAGGAAGAATCATCTTGTGGCAGCGAGTTGGGGTTAGAGGTCAGCTCGTTCATGTTTAAATGCTCTTTGGAGGAGTTAGAGGTTGATGAAGAAGACGATGGCCAATACCAGGGTGTTCGGAGATTGCAAAGGAAAATCCCATCGGAAGAGACGACTGTGCAAAATTCAGCGGGCAATACCCATGCGCATGTGAACACTAGCCCTTCTTCACCTAGGGAGCCGGTTCTTGTCAGAGATAGCCCTCAATTTGAAATTGAAGCAGACAATAATATAGATAGTAGAAGGGGTTAGGAGGGTTGGATTAGTTGTCATAAAAATGGTATGGGTGACACAAAGGAACATGAAAGCAATCCTCAAATTGACATGCTTGGTGTATTGGGGGGTTTTGATCAGAGGAGCACAAAGCTCGAGAAGGAGAAATCTAGAAGCGTCGCTGCGAAGGAGGGGGATTGATTTTATGACCGTTATGAATGGTGATCAGGATGTGGGTAGCTTTAGGCCTGAGGCCCAATCACTAAAAGTCGATAGTAATAAACATAACATATCAGGGGAAAAATTAGGTGGTCCCTATTTGGTGGCGGATGAGACTAATGAGTTTGGGCCCCATGTTAGGCTCACTAAAACTCGCAGTGCAAATCCCATGTGTGTGGATAACAAGTTTAAGGTGCTAATTAGAAACAAACCTACGCTTAAGGCCCGTGATAATAAGTTGGCAAATGCATCCCTTGTAAAGGACTCTAAAGGTGCTAAGACAAGTAAGGAGATCGAGAGCCATCATTCCTTAGTGGTTCACGCTGAGGATAATTCTTTTCATGATATTCTGCAACCAAGGGTTACGAGAGGACCTATAATCTCTATCCCTCCCAACGGTGATTCTTAACCTTCCTCGTTTAGACAGGCAATCCAATAGTGTTAGCAGGAGGAGACGTGCCACTAGGCAAGATAGCTTCCATTTCAGCAACTCTGTCCCTGATTGCAACATTAGAAATTGCAATAAAATCTTTTGGCTAAAGAATGATATTGACGACGCAAAAAGGATGTAGTAAGTGGGGAAGACCTTGGGTGTAACGTTAGAAGGAAAGGATAATGAGATTGTACAAAAACTTATACAACTGGAGTAGAGGGACTCTAAACAAAAAGGTGCAACAGGCAGTCCAAAAAAGGAGGGGAGTTATGACAAGTGCTTATGAAGTTGCTAAGCTATAATACTGTCTTGGGGAGAGGATTAAAGTCAATTTTGTTAGAGATCTAGTTAAAATGGAGGATATTCAACTTTTGTTTCTACAAGAATCCAAAAAAGAAGACATTAGCAATGAATTATGTTCTGCTTTGTGGGGTGATCATGATGTCGGGAGGGAGATGACTCCATTAATAAATTCAGTTGGCGGGATGTTGTGCCTATGGAGCAAAGAAGTGTTTCAATTGGAAAATTCTTTTAGAGGGTCTGGGTTCCTTGGTTTAGAGGGACTGTTGAAGGAAGGGAATAGACACATCACATTGGTTAATGTCTATTCACCATGTGAATTGGAGAGGAAAATGAGGTTATGGATTGAGCTGAAAAATTACAAAGCGACATCTAACAACTCAAGATGGTGTGCTATGGGTGATTTTGATTGCATGAGAAAGAGAAGTGAAAGACAAGGAGAGAATAGAACTTCAAGTGGGGGAAGGGAAGTTGAGGAGTTTAATCAATTCATAGAAGACATGGAGCTTATTGACATCCCATTGGTAGGGAGAAATTTCACTTGGTATATACCTAATGGTAAAGCCAAGAGTAGAATTGATAGAGTGTTAATCTCTAGGGATTGGTTGGATTGTTGGCAAGGATGCACACAATATATCTTGAATAGGAATGTTTTGGATCATTGCCCGATTTTGGTAGGAAATGACATACTTGATTGGGGCCCTAAACCTTTTGGGGTCCTCAATTATTGGTTCCAAGATAAAAGATTCCATGAGGTGGTGAAGGAGGCTTGGAAGAATCTCAAAGTAGAGGGTTGGGGGCATACGTTCTTAAGGAAAAATTGAAAGGGGTTAAGGTGGCTTTGAAGAAATGGAATTTGGAGGAATTTGGTATCATGCATCGTAAGCAACACCAAATTGAAAAGGAGCTAAACAAATTGGATATTTTGGAGGAAAGTGGAGGATTGAGTGTGGAGGAATTTACTAAGCGCCTTCAACTTCAAGAAGATTTTTGGAGAGTGGCAAAGTTCAATGAATCTTTGTTATGTCAAAATTCTAGGGTGAGATGGATTAAAGAGGGGGATTGCAACATAAAAATTTTTCATTCAATTATAAATTGGAGGAGAAGAAAAAACTTGTTGAAAGGTTTGCATGTCGATGGGGTTTGGGTGGAAGAGCCAAACAAGATTAAAGATGAAGTGAAGAATTTCTTTGAAAATAGATTCAAGGAGTTATCATGGAAGGGACCAAAGCTTGATGGGGTAAACTTTAATCACGTCTCTATGGAAGACAACAATATGCTCATTTTGGAGTTTGTTGAAGAAGTGAAGGAAACTATATGGGATTGTTGAAGCTCAAAGAGTGTCGGACCCGATGGGTTCAATTTCCATTTCATCAAGGAGTTTTGGGATTCTTGTCGTTCTAATTATTTAGAATTGAGAATTTTTAGTATTAATTATTTCAAATTCAAATATTACACCGTAATTAAATTAAACACGTACATATTATGTGACAATTGTGATTAATTATACTACCTTTTAAAACTATTATAAATTCAAATACACAATAGTACACCATAATTATTCTAGTTAATTTAAAATTATACCTTATTTTAAAATAATCTTAATTACCTTAATTAAAACATATATATGTTGATAATAATTAATTTAATTATTTCAAATTAAAAGATATATTTGTTCTAATTATCTTAATTATTATATTTATATAATTTTATGAATTAAAAAATAGAAAAAATTCTCTAAAAATTTCCTACTCAATTGTATAAAATTTTCCTCCCAGACTCATTAACTTTTATTATAATAAAGATATATGTAATAGTATATGTATATATAATAACAAAATAAATATATTAAATATAATATATAGTAATATATTAATTATATAACGTATATATATAACAATATTTTTTTATCAGCAATATATATAACAATATATATATATATATATTATATTTTTTAATCAACATATTATCATTTATATATATATATATATAATAATTTTGGCACATAAATTTAAATTATATTATCAATGAAAATATTAAAAATTAAATAATTATTATTAAAATATTTCTTAAAGTAAAATATTTGAATAATAATTATAATTTTAAAAAAATTATATAATTTATTCATAATTTTAGGAAAAGTAATCGCATAAAAAAATATAATTTTGTATAATTTTGTTAATTTTTTTTTAATTTCTCATAATTTAAAAAAATTAAAAGTTAATTTTTAAAAAATTATATGTAATTTTAATAAAATAGTAATGTTTTCATTTGAACATAACTCATATTTTACTGTATCATTATTTGGTGCACATCAAACATTGGATAAGATTAACACTTATCCTGTTTTTATCCTATCTTATTCTTATTTTGTTCTTAGAACTTATCATTTTTTATCCTATCCTGATCACCAAACGAACCTTTATAATTTTAAGTTTACAAAAAATTATCAATAGTATCACTACACTTTATTTTAGATATTTCATGTCAAATGAAATCTCAAAACACATAAATAAAATATATAATTTTGTCTATTAAAAATGTTTAGACATAAGTAGGAACTATTTGAGTAATTTTCTTTTTATTCAAAGGAAACTATTTGAGTAGTGTGTTGGAATTTTATGTTTTAATAATTAACGTGGGCTAATACTGTAAGACAATTATATTAGCCATTTATTATTAGTGGGCTTTATTTTATGTGGTCAAATAATGAGCTTGTTAGACTAATAAATAAAGTGATATGGGCTTAAACGAGTAGATGTCAGTGTTGACCCATTAGGGATGAGAATCTGTTAGGTTAACACACTATAAGAAGGCTATGGTTCCTAATATACTGAGCCGCCACACATAGTTTCTCTTCTTTCCATCTAAAGAGTCACAAAGGTCCCATTGAGGAATAAAGAGGCTCCAGTTGAGGAATAACTATAAAGCCGTCGACTACTGTTCATCGGTTGTTCGTGATTCTGCAAAATTATTCAAGAACGCTTAGATTAGGAACCATCAATGAATTCAGGTATTTTATAATCAAACATGTTGTAGATCCTAGGACTTTTGGATTATTGTTATGGGATTTGTACGTGTCAATTTTGGCTTCCACATAAAGAATAAATAATACTAAAGTAAGGGATAAAGATTAAAATTCCAACATAGTGTTGTCAAATATCGCATTTTTTTTTCCTTTACTACAGTTTTGACCTATTTCCTTCTCCTACCTTCAAAAATGTTAGGAGGCCTAAAGCAAAGCAAGTTAAGCAATTGTTTTCTTTTTCTGGTGGTGGTTTATAATGAGTCCTCTTCTTTTAAACATTGTATTGTCCTCTTCTTTCGAACATTGTATTATATTATTTTTTATATTAAAATTTAGTATTTTTTTATTTTATTTTATAAAATTTTATTTATAACAATAATTATTGATAGAAAGAATATGCCTTTGCTTTAAATCTAGAATGCTTTTGTAACAAAAAAAAAAAATTGGAATGCTTTTAATTGGTTTTATAAATGATCTTATTTATGTTAAAGATATACATTATAGATAATGTGAGACTTAAAACATACTAAAATATTAAAACATGAATTTAATAAAATATTAAAACGTGAAACTTAAAAAAATCACAATTTAAACAATTAAACAATTTTGATATTAATGGTAAATATTACAATTGTTATTGTTGTACAGTTGTATGTTTAGGAGATATGTATATAGCGTTTCTTAATTATTTCGATCAATTACTAAAAAGAATCCCAATTTAAACATTCTGATATTAATTTTAAATATTAAGATTCTATTAGTTTTTAGTAATAAATATTTTATTTATAATTCTATTAGTATTTACTAATAAATATTTTATTCTATTAGCATGTAATAATAACAAATAGAATAAATCTAAATATTCTATGCTCAATTATATTAATATTTAATAATAGATATTTTATTCTATTAACACTTAAATCTTTCCCTAAATATTAATTCATACTATTGCCTCAAATATTATTATAATTTTCATTTTTAAAATATAAATAATAAGCACACATATTCAAACCATGCAATTCCAATTTCAATCCCAATCTTGCAATAACTTTGTAACGTATTGCAAGTGTTAACGTGCAAAACGATCAAAAGATATGAAAATCACAAGTAAGAATTCTTCGTCTTTAGAGATTCCCAAACTTCAAACAACCAGAACAAAGGAATTGTATCAAAATGGTCATCATGGATGACAAGGTATATGTCTCTTAAACTAATATTATTTTGCTGTTTATATATTAATTTTATTTATAACTATTGATTTTCTTTTATGCAGCTTAACAAAATCCAATGTACAATATGGAGTAATTTGCCTGACAAATTTGAGCCACTATTAAGGGAGGAGGCATTACAAAATAAAAAATTTATCTGTGACACTAAACAACTACAAACACAAGGCAACAAATAATCCGTATAGGCTATATTTTAAACTAGTAGCCATTGTAAAGCCGATTGTTGATTCCTCTATTCCTCTTTTTGGGTTTACCTTCACACCATATGCAAATATTTTTTAAGCAAGTATAGAGTACGCATGTTTAGTCAGTAATGTATCCAAACTATTTTTTTTTAATTAGCAATTTTCTTAGATTTTTGTTAAATTTTATATTATACTTTTTATTTTACAGACGTTATTGGAGTGGTTGCTCTTTAAGGGAGAGTTAATTGAATACAAGCACGATAAAAAAAACTACTTATATTGTTGTTGAATTAGACAATCTTGGGTGAATTTTTTATTGTTATAATTTTTTATTTCTTATATGTAATTCAAATGAATGGAAGATATGTTTCATCTTACATATTTTTTCTCTTTCTTTGCAAATCGAATGAAACATTGTTTATATTAATATGAATTACGTAAAGGTAAAAAAATTACTTTTTAAATAAGAAATAAAAAAATTGTAATAAAAAAAAACTCACCCAAGATTGTCTAATTCGACAACAATATAAGTAGTTTTTTTTATCGTGCTTGTATTCAATTAACTCTCCCTTAAAGAGCAACCACTCCAATAACGTCTGTAAAATAAAAAGAATAATATAAAATTTAAAAAAAATCTAAGAAAATTGCTAATTAAAAAAATAGTTTGGATATATTACCGACTAAACATGCGTACTCTATACTTGCTTAAAAAATATTTGTATATGATGTGAAGATAAACAAAAAAAAAAAAAAGAATAGAGGAATTAGCAATTGACTTTACAATAGTCACTAATTTAAAATATAGCCTATACAGATGATTTGTTGGCTTGTATTTGTAGTTGTTTAATGCTATCGATAAATTTCTTATCTCATAACATGTTTCCTCCCTTAACGGTGGGTCTAATTTGTCGGTCAAATTACTCCATATTGTATATTGGATTTTGTCAAGTTACATAAAAGAAAATCAATAGTTATTAATAAAATTTATTATGTAAACAATAATATTAGTTTAAGAGATATATACCTAGTTTAAGAGATATATACCTTATCTTCTATGATGGTCATTTGGATACAATTTCTTTGCTCTGGTTGTTTGAAGTTTGGGAGTCTCCAAAGACAAAAAATTCTTACTTTTAATTTCCATATCTTTCTATCGTTTTGCACATAAAATCAAGGTTTTAGGTTTCCTCTGATACAAAAAATTAATAAAAATACTCAAGGACTCAGGTATTTCCCAAGCACGTGGCACGAAATCATGCCAAGGAATATATATTATCGACTATGACTCTGACCTTTATTAATATCATGGGTCGTAGTACTAAAGCTTGTCTATTGTACTTTGAAGCACGTGCGTGCCCGAAAAAGTGTGTACAATAAATACAAAAAATGGGTTTCATTTTCTTCCAATAGCATTCAATTCCATTTTCTTGACGAAAGCCAACCACTACTTGGTGATGAGCTTCACTAACGTTGATATTTTAACTTGGCTTTGTTATATGAAGTTGATAAGAATGTAGTGATTGCTAAAGGATTTCACTAGGTTCAGTTCAGTGGCATGCACCCAAGTCCCATTTTCAGAATCAAACCGTTCTTAATTGTGTGAAGGACCACATGATAATCAAAGTGAGCTTCATGGTTGTAGCTTCGGTTGCTGCACTCAAGATTTCACAGACAAAAACCAGCTCTTCCACAAAGAGAAATGGTACAACAAAATGTTCAGGTGCCACCATCTTTCATCTACTAATATAAATGCCACTTTTTTTTTTTTTTTTTTTCTGAAAACTTGGATGTTTACTTGCATTTCTGTTTCATGTTTACCAAAAACATTTTTTTTATTTTCTTTGTTTTCTGTACAAATATTTGAAAATAGAAAACAAAATAAAAATAAAATGACATTTTTGTAATTAAAAAATGAAAACAGGATATAAAAGCGCAAGTAAACGCTCCCTTTGTAATTTATGTAATTATAGTATTAAACAAGTTTCAAATTTCAATACCTTATTATAAACTCCTTATTTTACTTCATTCACTTTTGGGTCTTCATTATGTTGATTTATACTACACTTTTGGTATGTTGCTTCTGGGTGCTAAGGAAGTGACGGGTCACACTTGGAACAAGAGTTTGAAGAGAGGGAAAATAGCACTGTTAATGTTAATCATGTGATACAGGTATTCATGTACCCTACATGTATTTTTGTCAAAAATCAATTAAAATGTTAAAAGAAACCAAACTACTGAATTTTTTGCTGCAGGGTGAAGAGAAGGAGATCAACATGCCACAAAATCTGCTAACAGGAGAATTTAAGGACTTGGAGCTGTTAATAGGTGGTGAGAAAATGCATAATGTTACTGAAAAGGAGGTGCTGCAGAATTTGGTACAAAATTACAAGCAGAGAGAAGCAAACCTTGAAAGGAAGCTTCTTGAATTGAATGGTCTGAGGGAAGAGCAATCAGCCATTGCTCAGATGCAAAAACAGTTGGGGCAAAAGACAGAAAAAGTGGACTTTCTTAAAAAGACCATTGCTTCCTTGCAGTCAGAGAGTGAAATTATTCGAGAAAAAGTAAGAGAGGATCAAATGTCAAAAAAGCAGCTAGATATTGCAAAGAAAATGATAAATGAGATGCAAAGGAAGAAGAATGTAAATGCAAGCCCTGTGAGGCAGCAGATATTGATGCTCCAACGGCAAGTAACTGAATTTCGAAAGTATAATAGTTCAGGTGGAAATGCTATGGGAAATAAGAAACTTAAAGATGTTCAAGACATGGAGGTAGAAGTTTTGGAACTGAAGAGGAGAAACAAAGAGCTTGAATTGGAAAAGAGGGAGATGGGAATTAAGTTGGCTACTGCCCAAGCAAGAATCAGAACAGAGGTGAGTAAACTGAACACCCAACCATAAAGAAATAGGGTGCAAATATCATTCATTCATTACTCTAATGCACACTAATATAGGTAAATTTGTGTCTTGTGCGATTTCATGCTTTTAAAACTAGATAGGACTTCTCCTAAATGAGTTTGTCCCTGAAGTAAACAAGGTGTATCCAACCATTTTAGTTAATCTGTGATGCACAATCCAACAAGAAATCATGCTACTTAATATGGTGCACCGACCCCTCTCTTGTTCGAAGTGTCACCGTGTCGGACACATTTCCGACATCAACACTCCCCGACACTTGTTCAACACTTCTAATTAGGTGTCTAATTAAAAAATTATTTTTTGATGGCTTGGACACTTAAGCTGACACTTTTACACAACTCGGACACTTGAAAGGACACTTCCATATAGATGGACACACATTAATATGTTTGAGGTCCTTGATAAATGACAGATTTTTGTTTTTGATCCCTAATAAATTTTTTGTTGCGTTGGATACATGATATTTTTTTGTCATGTGTTGTTATTGTGTTTTACATGTGCAGGAGGAAATAGGGGCCCGGATAAATGAAGAAATTACTGGTTTAAGGCATGTCCATGAAGAACTTTCAGAGCAAGTTGAAACATTGCAGAGAAACAGATTTGACATGGTCCAGGAAGTTGTGTATCAACGGTGGCTTTACACATTGTTGAGGTTTGAAGTGCATGATCATCAAAAACAAAGTAGAAAGGCCTCAAGAAGAGATAGCAACCAGCATTCAAGCAAAGAAAGTAGGAAAATGCATGCATCAACATCTGATCTTGAGCTTGAAAGCATCTCTTCCAATTCAACATTGGATGAGAGTGATGAAATTGAAACTACTACCTTTGAAAGCTCTTCCAGTAGCCAAAGTAGCAATAGCAGTATGAAAATGAAGAGATGGGGGAAAACCAAAGATTACTCTAACAAAATTTGGTCAAAGGGTAGAAATTTTTTCAGCAAACCCGGCCTGATACGTAGGTTTTCCATGTCAATGGTTTCATCAGATGTATCTGATGTGATACATCTGATGCAACCATTGACATCAGATGTATCTGAGTCAAGGAATAGTGGTAATAGTTCAGCTATCAACCTATCCCAGAATGTGAATAGTACTTCTAAATCATTAGAGAGCCCAATAATGACAAAAGTGAAGAGAGTCTCTTTCAGTGATTCGGTTAAACTATCTACATATCAAGACATGCCAGAGACAGTTGAGAATGCAATTGATGACAAAGAAACAAGGTCTGGGAAGATCATGGAGCTGACCTCAAGTGTTGTGAGCTCCACCAACATTGATTCCATTGAAGAGAATGAAGGAGCAAAGCTTGTTGAAGTGTATTCAAGGAATGAACCCATTTCTAGAAAGGATGTCACTCATGTCAGGATCAGAACTATTATACTAGTGCAGCTGGTAGCATTTTTATTCTTTTCACTAATCCTACTAGCATGTTTCAGGATCAAATAACAATAACAATATCCTAAATTATATGAAACTGTGGTGAATTTGTGGTAACTCATTTTGCAATGTGTTACACACACAGCACCTGACTCCTGAGTTCAGTGTCTGGATTGGAGAAATATACCCTTAATTATATTTAGGAGGAGTAAATGTAAACCGTGAGTGAGGTCTTGTGAGGTCTAAGATTTAGAACACACAAACTTTCAAAATGATGCAGCAGTGAATGGCCAAAGCACTTTCAATCTTTAAGTTTTAGTATCTGTATCTATAAACTGCTTATTTTAGTCTTTACTCATACACTTTTTAATTTATTTTAGTGTCTATAATTTTAGACGGCAGAAACTAAAACAAATTAAAAAGTATATGTATAGACACTAAAACAACTAGTATTTAGGTACAAGGTAAAAAATGTAAAGATGTTACAATTTTGTTTCGTTGAATTGGTTTTCTATTTCAACTTTCCTTTTGATTTGTTAAGGTTACCTATATACTGATTTTAATCTTTTGGCTTCAGGTGGCATTTTTTAATCAAAGTCAAAACCATTTCAGGAGGAAAGGAAAAAAGTTCAAAAAAATTAAAGTCATTTGATTCTGTTTGCAAGTTGCACCGATTCCTTCTAAGATACAAACCACGCAAATACAACAGTACAATATGAATTGAAAGATTTCAATTTTCCTTAAAACATTCGTGCTATGCAAAATGATAGGTAGTTCGGAATCGGTGCTCCACAAAAACTATATAACACACAGATTTTCGTCAAGCTTTCCCATTTTTCTTTTATTTAATCTTTTATTCTTTGAAGTAAAAACTGTAAGTTGGGCAAAATTTTCGCAAGCATTCGTGCATTTAGTAGCTCTGTTTGTAGCTCTGTTTGTGCCTTATTATGAAGGATCCGGATCCTCTACAGTCCCTACACACTATGCAGTTGCAAATCTAACCATTAAAACTAATAAAATTTAGGTTTAAATATATTTTTAATCCTTACAATTTAGCAGTTTTTTGTTTTTCATTCTTGCAAAAAAAATTTAGTCATATGTTTGTTTTGTTTTTCGTCCTTAAAGCGATTTAGATAACACTTTAAATAGTGAAAAAAACATTAACTAAACCGCTTTAAGGACGAAAAACAAAACAAATATTATTTGCAAGGACTAAAACCAATTTTTTTGCAAGTACAAAAAGCAAAAAAATACTAAATTGCAAGGACTAACAAAATATTTAAACATAAAATTTAGGTTTAATTACACTTTTGGTCCTTCAAGTATTACAATTATACAATTTTGGTTTCTCATGTTCCAATTATGCCAATTAGATCCATCAGTCATCCAAAATATGCACGATTTTAGTCCCCAAATTTTAATTGTGTCAATTGAGGCTATGTTTGAATACACATTGGCCGGCTCCAAAATTATGTTGGTGGAAGGAACCTATGTCTTACTTCTGCGTTGGAGGTGCATAGGAATGTGTGCTACAGCAATTTCAATGGATTCTCAAACGAGCACTGAATCTCTTAAATATCACAATTGTACAATTTTAGTCCTCGAATTTTATAATTGTGCAATTAAAATTAATTTTTTGAACATAAGAATCGCATAATTACAATACTTAAAGAACTAAAATTGCACAATCACAATACTAAAAGCTCAAATTACAATACTAAAAGAGTCAAATCGCACAATTACTATAACTAAGTGACGAAAACTACAATTAAGTCAAACCTTTAATTTATACTGCGCATGAGAATTTGGTAAGATATAGATATAGAATTATAGATAGCAATGCCCATGAGCATATAACCCCAATAAGGCAAGGCAATAACCCTCCACGTGTACCGTGCATGTCACACTTGTCCCCCTTAAAACACTCCTTTCTCTTATTATCCATCTCCTCTCTTCAATTCACTTCATTCATTCTCTTTCATAACTCTTCAGCAACAACCATGGCTGATCACCACCACCCAAGCCTAGCCCAAACACAAACACCACCACGCCACACCACCACCACCTCATCATCACTGCTCCGAAAACTTCGATACCACGTCGCAAACTCGGACCAGCTCTTCGGCGTCTTGGCCCTTCTCATAACCGGGTCCATCTTGCTCCTCCTAACGGGCCTGACCATTGTGGGAACCGTTTTGGGCCTGATCCTCTTCTTGCCACTCATCATCATCACGAGCCCAATATGGATCCCGCTCTGCACCGTGCTCTTTCTCCTCACCGCAGTGTTCCTGTCCATGTGCGGGTTTGGTCTCGTGGCTTTGGCTGCGCTCACGTGGATGTACCGTTACTTCAAGGGCTTCCACCCTCCCGGTTCGAACCGGGTCAACCTCCCGCTGAACCGGGTCAAAGACCGCGCGGGGCATTTGCATAGTAAGGTGGCGTTGGATGCTGCACCCGGAGCTTGATTTGAATGGATTGCACATTCACTCACTGTTGAGATCCTTTCAATTTACATGCTTTTTTTTTGTAGTTCTATAATAATTATGTCCTGCGTACCACGAACATAAATAATGAAATATTGCATTCTAAATTACAACTAGAGTTGCACCGTGGATAATATAACGTAGTAATTAAATTTAAATTTATTTTTAAATAATTGAAGGATTTGTTTATTTATTTAAATTTAATGCACCGCTGCGTTTACATGTGAAAAACGATCTATTTAGTGAGATTATCTGTGTTCGATTCTCTTCGTGTGCAAAATACGCACTACGAGTGTGATTAGTTTCTAATCTAGTGAGTTAGAGACACCCGTGATCTGATCTCTGATTCAAAAAAAAAATTTGTTTTGTATGATACAATTAATGCCGAAGGAGTGGAAGTGTGTGTTGAAATATGATGGATCCCTTTCGTTAAAATATTTTAGTAACAAAGCAGTAATATTTTCCTCGTTTGTTCTAAATTCTATTTGGATGGGGGTTTCAGATTAAGGTGGGGGTAGCTATGAAAAATTTCTGCCATAAGTTGGTTGTATTCTAACTGTAATAAGTGACATAGAGGAATACATCTGAATTTTTTTTGGGGGATCTTAGTAATTTTTAGAGGAGGGAGCGAAGGTCGTAAATATGGTTACATTTCATGGTTGGCATTTATAGAAGGGATTTATTTATTTATTTATTTATTTTGCAGTGGTCATACATTTAACACGATTTTTAATTACATTTCTTTAATTATTTAGTTACATATACATGTAACGCCATGATTTTTATGTATATGGTGGTTGGATTATCATACAATGTTAAACAATGAGGGGCAAGTATAATTTTAATAATTTCTGAATTTGACAGAAAGAGAATGGTGGATAGTGTGGTTTGGGCTATATGGGAAGCAATGAATGTTATGGTGTTTGAGAACAAACAAATACAGATTGTGGATTGTAGAATCAGTAAAACTCAAGTCTTAAAGTTAGAGGTAGAATAAGAGGGTACGACTATTCATTGGGTTTCTTGATTCGTAAATCCTGTGACATGCTTGGTAGGCACAAGTTAACAAGGACAAGATGCAAAATGAAAACAGATACATGCTGGTAGCGTGTCAGTAGCAAGTCTTTCAAGAGCTGTATTTTAAAGAAAAATTATAAGATTTGGCAACTACTTTTAAAGTTGAAAACAAAAGCTACAGACTAAAAACTAAAAATTGGTTTTAGTTTTTACAAATTTAAAAACTTAAAACCAAAAATCACCCCAAAAGGATCGAGCCTTAAATTTTAATACCAATATTAACTACAATTTCTTCATCTCACTAATTTCCAATTCAGGACCTGAGATTATATCTACCTTTGAGTGAGGCAACATTGTTGTCACCATTACCAATTCAGGACCTGAGATTATATCCACCTTTGAGTGAGGCAGCATTGTTGTCACCATTAACCACATTCCAATGCCTTTTTAGACACTACCCAGTTGATTTCTTCTAGCAATTTGAGAAATGCACTCTCCACATAGTCACCACTGATAGCTGAAGTCTTAAAGAAGAAGAGGCCCTGGTCCTCAGCATCTCCACTGCATCTTCTGTTGGCACCATTCTCAGGTCACTGAATTGTTACTGTGCAACCACGACCAAGCCAGGAATTTAACCTCCTCCAACATATTTTTCCATTCCACCGAAACATGATTGAAAAGATAATTATTCCTAGTTTTCCAGCTACAGAAGAGGACCGCACACCAAATCACCTGCCATATAATTCCTTCCTTTCTACTCCTGCCAATTCCCAAGTTTAGCCAAAAATGTCCCTCCAACGAATTGGGAAAAGCAGTAGCGAAGTGAGGTGAGATCCAGGAATAGCAGTTGTACCATATTTTAGAAGCAACCTCACGTGACAGGAAAAGATGATAAACAGATTCCCTGTACTTTTGACACAACGGGCAGAACAAATCACTTTGATCTTGAATAATGCTTCTTCTAAATAAATTCTCCTTGGTTGGCAACCTATCTCGCTGAGATCTCCAAATAAGAAAAGAAACCTTTGTAGGGACTTTGATACGCCACATGTTATAAAAAATATCATTCTCAACTCCCGGCACAGCAACTTTGGAACGCATAACATATGCAGATTTGGTTGTATATGAGCCCGAGGAGTCTCCCAACCAGAGCCATGAATCCAGTGTTAAAATATGTACCTGCACATTATTCAGAATAACAAGCAGATGTTTTATGAGCTTATTTTCTCATTGAAAAGTTGTTCTCCTCCACTTGAGATCCCAAAACCACTTATCACCCTCCCAATATCCCATATTCCTTATAACATCTTCCTTTTGCTCGGTGATAAGGTATAACTTGGAAATAAATTTGCCAAGCATAGTCCCTCCACCCAAACATCAATCCAAAATCTAGCCTTATCTCCCACACCTATTTTTCACTGGACCTCCTTGTCATACCATTTTTCACAATTCTTTCCCCCACATAATAACTCTAAGTCCCTCCACCATATTGATTCTTTAGAGAAATCTTCATCCCTTAGTAATCCTTGCTACCCCTCATATTTTGCTTTTAGCACCTTACACTATAAACCGTTTTGTGAATGGAATAAATTCCATCTCCGTTTGCCTAAGAGTGTTTCATTAAACAACATAATATTTTTGACCCCTAAGCCACCCTCCTTTTACAAATGTCTTCCCAACATACCGAAGCTACTTTGTTATTCTCCTCATTGCCACCCCACAAAAACCTCCTTTGAATCCCCTCAAGCTTATTGCATATCACCCTAGGAATTTTAAAAAAAGAGAGACAAAAGAGAGGGAGAGAAGATAACACCGAGTTTATCAAGCAAACCTGACCACCAAAGGACAAATGTTTATTTTTCCAAAAGACCAACTTTTTCTTAACTTTTGAGATGATAGGTTGTCACATGACCTCTTTTCTTGGGTTTGTCCCAATTGGTAGTCCAAGATAGACAAAAGGTAAGGAGAGAGTTTTTCAATTTAACATGTCGACATATCTATCCATCACCAAATTATCCACACCAATAGTCCCAAAACTACTCTTTGAAAAGTTTACCCTCAAACCAGAAATTAATTCAAACAATCTTAAAATGGATTTGATAGTAAAGACATTCTTCACATTTACCTCACTAACAAAGATTTTGTCATCGGCGTATTGTAATAAGGAAACCTCAATCATTGGCGCCCACCAAATATCCATCAAAAAAATTCTTTATCTTCGCTTCTCTCATCATTCCAAAACACAGATTAAATGATATTACAAATATGACATAAATGAAACATTATTACAACACATCTCATGCAATCTCGAAGGTACTGCAGTAGCAAAAAGGATCCGAATTAACTGAATCTAAAGGGGGAGGCCACTAATCGCCATGACAAATGAATAATCGACTATTATGATGGAGAATGGTTCATTGGAATTGTGATATCTCAGCTTGTTACGCGTGTTGGGCAGATAGCTTGGTTTTTATTTTTTTCTTTTCGTAATTTGTGACGATTTTAAACTATTAGATATTGTACTTTAAAATTTAAATTATAAAATCAAATTATGGCAATATAAAACTATTACAAATTGTGAATCCTTACTGCCCTATTTGAACGCATTGACAAGAGGTACTAAAAAGAGTAATTTTCAAAATTCAGGGATTAAAAAAAAATTTAAATTTGAAGGACGACCAAAAATAAAAGTGACCCAAATTTGAAGGACCAAAATTATATTTCAACCAATTTTTTTTTCACTATTGTCTTCTAATCTCAAACCATTATGTATGGTAAGCTTGTTAATTTTGACAATAACTACTTTAAAAGTCATATAAATAATTACTTTTAATTGGTTGACGGTGTAAAATCTTTTACATTGACAATGCATGCTTATTAAACTCTTTAATTCTTACCAATATTACTATGATATTCGTTTGAAATCATATATATATGTTTATGTTTTTCTTCTTTTACTAGTATCATTATTACCATCTAAAGGCTTAAGTCGACTAATGTACAGATTTAGGTCTTGTTTAGATAAATTTTTCTATAAGTATTTATAAGAGAATAAAATAAAAGATAAAGTATATTGAACTCTTTTCATAAGTTAAAATTAACCTATGCACCCTAGTTTTTAGAGAAGTTAAATGAAATTTTATATAAAAGTTAGATGCATATATTGATTTTAACTTACAAGAAAAACTCAAATTATTTTACCTTCTTATTTTTTTTTATAAATACTTATAGAAAAGTTTATCTGTATAGAACTTTAGTTCCATTAACTTATGATTCTCTTTAAATGTAAAGTATTGCTACTTTTGAGAAATAGGAAGAAAAAGAGAGGAAAATATTAAATAAAATAGATAATATGATACATAGAGATAGAGAAAAAAAAATGAATTATAAAATTATTATAAGAATTTCTTAGAAATATACATCATTAGTCAATATTTTTAGACTTGTCCTAATAAATGGTCAGACCTAGAACAGGGATGGGCAATAATAGCCAATAGGTTGCCTAACTTATTCCAAATTCTACTCATACTTAGACTACCAAAAAAAAGGCAAAAATTCAAAATAACCAATTGAACAGGAATTATAATTTCTGAATGCTGAATGCGAAATGGTCTAACACAAACCATTCTTGGTCTATGATTCATGCTCATGGGTCAGGTCAAGTAGACAATTATAACAGTCCAAGTCAACCACTGAACAATTAACTTGGCCAATCCTCAATTCTCAATCCACATCTTTTGTCAAAGTCAATAATACTATTCTCCTTTCAATTTGTCCCCTTGAATAAATAATGTGTACAGAAACAATTACTACTAGATAATTTATCAAGACACAATGCTGAACAGAAATAACACACCATTCGAACAAATTGCTATTAGTTCTACGTATTACTAACACAGAAATTTCATACAGTTTTTTTTTCTTTTACATTTTGACTCATTTTGTTGATAACATCCTTTAACCATTACTTGTTAGGCTATGTTTGACAAGTCATTTCAGCTAGTTTCTAACTTTTTTTACTAGCTGAAAAACTCGTTTGACTGTTCAATAAACAAGTTTTTTTTAGTAGCTTCTAACGTTTTTTGAAACGTTACTTGAAGTAGCGTTTTCTAAAACACTAGTATCTAATTTCTAACTTTTTATATTTTATTCCCTTTTTATCCTTAAAGTGTTTATTAAATTTCATTATTACCCTTTTTAAGTAAAAAAAAGGTTTTTGAATAATTTTATATTAGACGATTTATTTTAACTATTATGCTAATTAACATAATAAAAGTATAAATGTCTACTTAAGTATATGTTTTTTATTTTACTTTATTTTAAACTTGATTCAAAATATTTTAAGAAATAGAATAAGTTTAATAGTAGAATACTTAATATGAAAAAAATGCAATAATTGAAACTAAAAATGCAATGAAAATAATTTATCTATAAATAAAAAATTATAAGAGTTTAAAATTAATTAAAAAACTAAAATTATAACACCTCAAAATATATTTTTATCCATAAAATTAAATTAAAATTTATATAAAAATATCATATAAATATGTTCATTTAAATCATTTTACATTTTTCAGCTACTTCAACCGCTAGTTTTTACCAAACACCTATAATTTAATAAGCTAGCTTAACAGTTTTTAGCTACCGGCTTTCAGCTTTCAGCTGCCAGTTAGCTTTTCAACTTCCAGCTAGCTTTTCAGCTTTCAGCTAACTTTTCAACTAGTTTTGCCGAATATAACCTTAGACAACATTTCGACTCTTTTGTTAAAGTCATAAACAATATGTTCGAATTGGACTTGATGCATGTCATGTCTAATCCGTGAGATAAATCATCTCGGTTCAAAAGTAACGGCTAGTCCAAATTGTTAAGTTGAAATGTTAATTGAAGTTAACATTTATATAACTTTAAGTACAAGACCATTTTAATGCTCCTAGACATAGAGGAACTCATTAAGAATTATTTCTATTTGAATAACTAAATTCAAAACTTTCATTATAGTAATGTTTTCAATTTTGGCTGTAAGTTGTATGTCTAATTGAAAAAGCATTACTCACACATAGAATAATTTTCAATTTATGAGGAACTTAAAACATATTTAAGCATATATTCATAAAGTGATCGAAAATTATATGCTTAAATATGTTTGATAGAAAATTATATGCTTAAATATGTTTTAGGTTCCTAATCAATTAATAAATTTTGTTTTGGATCCCTAATAAATTTTTCTTTGCGTTGAGTCTTTTATAAAACAAAAATTTTGTTTTTGATCCTTATTATTTTGTTTTATTCCTTCTAATATATCTATTTTCTTTTTGTTTTTGTCCCTAAAATATGTAAATCATTTGTTTATGAGTCCCTTTCAAATATTTTTCAAAGGAACTAATACAAAATGAACAAAATATTATAAGGATTCAATGAAAAAATAGATACATTAGAAGGGCTAAAACAAAATAACAAGGACCAAAAACAAATTTTTTATTTTATTAGGGACTCAATGCCAAAAAAAATTATTTGATAAATTAACGAATTTTGTTTTGGGTCCCTAATAAATTTTTTATTTGCATTCAGTCTCTAATAAAACAAAAAGTTTGTTTTGGATCCTCGTTATTATTTTATCTTAGTCCTTCTAATATATTTGTTTTTTCATTTGAGTCTTTATAATATTTTGTTCATTTTGTATTAGTCCCCTTGAAAAATATTTGATAGGGACTAATAACAAATTATCTACATATTTTAGGTACAAAAACGAAAAATAGATATACTAGAAGGACTAAGACAAAATAACAAGGATCCAAATTTTTTTTTTTAATTTATTAGGAACTCAATGCAAAGAAAAAATTTATTAGGAACCCAAAACAAAATTCGCTAATTTATCAAGAACCCAAAACATATTTAAGCCTACTTCTTAAAATAAAAATAAAAAAGACTTTTATTTTTTATAATAAATTTATAAAATAAGTGTATTGTGATATAAAAAGTAAATAATAAATAATATAAGTACTATTTTAAAATTTTTTATTTTAATTGTTATTGTCTTAATATTTTTTATATTTAAAAGGACCCAACATCGCAAGGTGGGATACTAGTTACTAACATGAGAAGAAATTTTATACAATTTTTTTTTACCTTTTGATAAACATCTTTTAACCATTACATGTTATATAATATATTTGCTCCTTTTTTATATAAAATCAAGTTGGCACCCAACCTTTATCTATCTTTTGGAACACACCCTAATATCATTAAATAAAAGAGAATACAAAAAATAGGGGGAACATAGACCAAACCCATAAAAAATATTTAAATCTAAAATTCAGAAGAGCAAATTTATTCCGAAAGAATTCCTTCCTAAAGAAACTAGGAGTTGAATTCAACCAAACCACTCCCTGTATACTAGTACCATGTAGGCAAGCTTATATGGACAATTGTTGCCCTCGCAATATATATGAGAATATTTAAAGTTCATTCTATGTGTGAGCTATATACAATTTATCCATCTATTTCTAATCCTCCAAGGGATTAAATGAGGGGAAGTGAAAGCCTTAATGATAAGAAGAGAATCGCATTCTAGCCAAAGACTAAACTATCCTTTTTGAAATGCTATCTCAACCGATATCATAGCACCCATTAGTTTAGCATATAGAGCAAAATTATTACCAAGATTAAAAAAAAAGCATCCCAAAACTACAACACTACGATCCTTGAATATCCCACCACAAGCAGCAAGTCTTGGTGCACCCTTTGGTAGCCCAATTAGTGTTACATTTCACCCAATTTCACCCAATTCGGAAAAGCAAATTTATTCTGAAAGAAATCCTTCCTAAATAATCTAGGAGTTGAATTTGACCAAACCATTCCCTGTATACTAGTACCATGTAGGCAAACTTATTTGCACAATTGTTGCCCTCACAGTATATATGAGAATATTTAAAGTTCATTCTACGTGTGAGCTTTATACAATTTATCCATCTATTTCTAATCCTCTAAGGGACTAAATGAGGGGAAATGAAAGCCTTAATAAAAGAAGAGAATTGCATTCTAGCCAAAGAATAAAATATCCTTTTTAAAGGCTATCTCAACTGCTATCATAACACCCATTAGTTTAACACATAGAGCAAAATTGTTACCAATATTAAATAAAAAAAGCATTCCAAAATTGTAACACTACGATCCCTGAATATCCCACCACAAGTAGCAAGTCCTGGTGCACCTTTGGTAGCCCAATCAATGTTACATTTCACCCAATTACACCTTAGAGGAAGCCAATCCACTTGGATGATAGCAGGGTCTCTACCTGATCGCTCGTCGATCTGAAAAGCTTTCAAAATTTGGAATTCATTAATGTCTAAATACATAGTTTCATACTAATTTTGCCAGTTAGGCAGACATTGGCTATCACCAAATTTTGAGCAGTAAGAAAAGGCACTACTTTATCATCGAATCTGGCTTTGTTCTAACAATGCCAAATAAGAGACAATAAAAACCATACTAGCCACAATGATGTGTCCCTAGTTTGAGAACTCCACCTTTTAAAGCGGATGGAGAAAGTATCTAACATGAATGAAGAGTTAATCTACTGTTGTGTAAGAGACTCAAACCAAGTCCACACCTTCCTAGCAAATCCATATTCAAAGAATAAGTGCCTAATAGTTTTTGTAGGTGATTACAAAGACTATACATAGAGACGATAATTCAACATCTATTTCTAAGACATTCATTAGTAAGCATCCTATTGCGAATGATTCTCCAAAAAGACTTGGAAGGAGAAATGTGTTTACCCTAAATAACCTTGGCCTAAGAAATAGGCTACTGATGTAAATGATTTTGAAAAAGATAAGCTTCTTTTAGAGAAAATGCACCTAAATTCTTTATGTTCCATATTTTTCGATCAACTGCATCCTGAAATGGAATGGAAATAAGACACAGTTCAACTAAAAAAATAGGTAGCCTTTGAAAAAGGCTAAGAGGAATGTCCCAAGAACCATCCCCAATAAAGTCACCAACTTTAGCAGTTAGGGAATAAAGAACCTGATGAGGGATATTTAGAAGCTCCACCAATGACTTAGACAACCATTTATTAGTCCAAAAATTGATGTCCACTCTATTACCAACCTTTGAAGAAAATGCTCCAAAACAAAATGAATAAAATTTTTTATACCTCCCCAAATAGTAGACTGAATATGATAAGTCAAAGGCTTGCCATTTTTAAATACTTTGGCTCTCAACAAGCAAGCCCACTGCTCTTGAGAGGAAACTAATTCCCAACCCAATTTCAACAGAGAAGCTTAATTCATAACTTTAAGAGATATTAAACCAAGATCCCCCTTAGAAAATAGATTGCAAACTGTATGCCAAGACACTATGATAATTTTTCTAGTATTTACATTCCCTAACAATATGAAATTTTGAGTACGCCTATCCATAACTTTAATAAGCCCTGCAGGACAACTATATAGATGAAAACTATATGTTAGCATGCTATGAATGGCTGACATGACATGAAGCACTCGTCCCATGATAGACAAGATAATGATAATCTTTGTACGCAATCTATTAGAAATAGGTTAAAGATGATGCTTCATTGGCTTCCCTTTGAACAACAGAATACCAAGATAAACAAACGGAATAACCCTATAGTAGAAGCTAAGAGTTGAAGCAAGCCTACCTTTTTTGTTTGTAGAGATGGAACTAGTGTGAAATTTATACTTGTTGAGGTTGACAACCTGACTAGAAGCCTCCCTATAAGCATAAAACAAATCCACCAAATTAAGCATGTTACTTTGAGTCCCTTAGCAAAAAATCATTATATCATCAACATATAACACATGAGAGGGAAAAAGGTAACCTCTAGGCCTTACCATTAGCTAAAGTTTTCCTTCCCAAACTAATATTGAAATGCCTTTACTCAAAACTTCCTCAGCTATACAAAAGAGTAGAGGAGAGAGGGTCACCCTGTCGCATTCCCTTCTTGTAGGAGAAATAACTAGCTAGTTTGCCATTAACAGATATAGATAACTTGGCAGAGAAAAGAATTACCTTAACCCAATTATAAAACTTTTAATGCAAACCAAAAGCATGAAGAACTTTGAGGAGGAAATTCCAGTCAAAGGTGTCAAAAGCTTTTCTAATATCAATCTTCACAGCAATATTACCAACAAAAGATTTTTTTCTCAAGCAAATTGATAGCTTCTTGATGCAACACATACAAACAACAATTTGTCTATCTTGAATAAATCACCTATACTGATGAGATATAATCTTAGGTGCCACTGTAGACAACCTATCAGACATAATCTTAGTAATAATTTTGAACAAAAAATTAGCCATAGCAATATGTCTACACTAATCAATTCAATTTGCCCCTTGTTCCTTAGGAATAAGCACAACTGCATTAGAGTTTAAATATGGAAGTAACCATCATGTAGAAAAAAATGTAGAATTTCCTTATATACATCACTTGCAATAATGTCCCAGCAGTGCTGTAAGAAGAAGCCCCCAAAACCTCTCAAGCCTGGAGCACTGTTGCCATTCAAAGAAAACACCGCAGCCTAAACCTTATCCATGTCTAGCAATGAAGTCAAGAGATCATTATCTGCAAAGGAAACAATGTTAGGGGATTACCTTTTCAACTAATCCATTATCAACACAAAAGTTATCCTTTGCAAAAAATGTTTTGATAATACTTAACAACATGCTTCTCAATCTCATAACCATCCAACAAAGTTCTCCCATCAGCTTGGAGTAAGGAAATCTGCATAGTTACATTCCATATCCTAGCAGTTTGCTGAAAGAATGTCGTATTTTTATCACCATGTAAGTGCCCATTAAGTCTAGTTTTTTCCATCCAAAAATCTTCTTGAACTATAAGAGCCTGCTTCAACTCATACTAAGCTTCTTATTACTGGAAAGACATATCTTCATAATATCCTAAGGGGTCAATTTGAGCTTGAATAATATCCGCAGCCTTAGTCACCCTTAAGTGAATATCCCCAAAGACTTCTTTATTCCAATCCTTTAACATGGTTTTAATTACTTTTAATTTTTGAAACAAAATAGACATAGAATAGCCTGTGTAACTCTTACTCCAAGTAGTAGCAATAAGACTATGACACTCTGAACGACGAGCTCACAATTTCATAAATTTGAAAGACTTGCTATGAGTTAAAGTGCAGCAAGATAAAAAAGACCAGAAGCTGAGGCGCTCATCATTACACACAACCCTGTCAAGTCTCTTTTTATTGTAGGCATGCCCCCTTCTACCATTAGACTAAGTATATAAGTTATGACCTATGGTTAAAATGTGTGTCAAATTATTGAAATCAGTCTAATCTCTGAAATCATCAACAATAATTTGTGTTATAATGTCATTCCCTCTACATTCATGAGCACCTAAAATAGCATTATAATCGCCAATAAAGCACCATGGGCCTTTAAATGAGTTATGAAAGGAAGTCAATTCCTTCCACAAATTCCTTTGTGTAATGTAGGACGTGGAAGCATACACAACTACAACATACACTTCAACATTATAAATAAAAACAAAAAGAGAAACCTGTTGACTATAAAGAACAATTATTTTTGTTAGAACCAAAGACATTGGATGATGTCTAACCCCTCAAAATCTTTATGGTTTTGATGATAACAAATGTATTAAAATTTGTTGGACTAATGGATTTCATTAAGTATTACAAGATTATTATCGTCCAAAACAATTTTGGTATTGAAATCCATTATAACTCTTACATGTATTTGAACATATATTTATGCGTCCAATATAGTTATATAACTCTTACATGTTTTCTTAAAAGAACATCTAGTGTCCAATGCGCTATAACTGAACCGCATCCAAGAGTTTTATGAAAACCAACATCCAATGTGTTGAACCTCTCTTGAACATCCATATTGGAGATAAGAAACTTACACAATGTTTTCTATCTAAGTTTTCTATTGTCCAATGACTACATAGTACACCTGTGCACCTCATGAGGATGATTCATGCTTAAAAAGTTATGTACCTTTTAATCCCTCACTTTTTTTTAATTGCCCAATCATTTGAATTTCGAGTGTGTACTGAGACATGACAAAAATGAGCATATTCTTTGCAAGATTGTTTGTCGTACAAGTAGTGGAGATAACTGCTCAGAAAAGGACGGTACCATTGTCCCATTTCTCTCTCCACCCCAAGCTGCCACGTGCATATACGACAAGCTTTGTGAGAGAACGAATATAATTTCAAGAAAGCTCTGAACTCCACAACAGTCATCTTTTGAAGCCTATAAATTGATAAGAAGGCACAATAGAGACTACTACTAAATCTCTAAGAAATCATGCAATATCAAAAAGCTCTCTTTTGTTCTGATACAAGTCTCTGGATGATCATACACTAAGTGCTTAGTGTGCTATCCTTTGCTTAGCATAGATTTTCTTTGTATCCTATTCTTATTGTATATCCTCTTTGTGAGAGTTAATTTGAATTGTATTTCATTCAAATTGTTGTTTGGAAAGTCAGGAGTGGCTTAGTAATCTAAGAATACGTAGGTGTTTATCAATCTCAAGGTGAGATTGAGGGTGTGCTAGAAGTGGCCTAGAGAATACTTGTGTAAGCCAGAAGTGGCAAGATAGAATACATGCTTTATAATCAGTTTTGATTAGTGAAACCCTTCAAGGATTTGAAGGAGAACTAGACGTAGCTCAAGAGTTTGAGTGAACTAGTATAAATCAAGTGTTTATACTCCCTCTTTAAAGCTTTAACATGTTTTCTCTTGCTTTTCTTTAAACACACATCTAGACGCACAAGTTCTTAAAATCTGTTTTTGAGAAAATTATTTTTCAAGCTTGGATGATCTCCGTTATAATCTGCCTTTGAGAAAATTGTTTTTAACTTGTTGGACGATTCTTTAACAAACCTATTTTCCAAAGTTGCTAATATATCTGCTTTCAAAAAGGTTTTCATCTTTGAGAAAAAGTTTTAAATTTTCACTAACACACTATTCAACCCCTTCCTAGTGTGTTCGATTTATTTCAATTTTTTGTTGTAAATGATCAACACAAAGACGCCACAAGTTAGGAGGAAAAGAAACTCTACTATTAACAATAACCATTTTCAAATTTAAGTGCTTCCAAAAACCAAAGGGGTATTTATCCTCAGATATCCATGGTTCAAATAGGAAAACCTTATCAAGCTTATAATCAATGCACATCCTTTGAAGAACCAACCTAGTGTCCTGGTTTGCTAAACCTCTAGTATTCCAAAATAGTAAATTCATTAAGCCAAATTGTTGTGTCCACCCTTTGACCAGATTTTGTTATTGTCAACTCTAACAACCTAATTGCCTTGCTTCCGCATTTTCTTCTCTTTTTTTTTATGATTTGGAGAGGACCTTTGTAAACCCCTCGGATACATTCTCAGCAAAATAGTTGTTAGTTGCCTCCTTACCTTTAATGGCTTTGCAGGGTGGAGATTCTAAAATAATTTCTTCTTCCTCATCATCTTAATCATTACCCATAGCCTCCCAACAATATGCATATCATGCTTAACCCTTCCATTAGGATATTCGTGACTTGGAGTAGATTCACAGGCCTTTCCCGAGTTATATTGACCTTCAACAATGTTTTGACTTGAGGACTTAGAAATGGAACTAGGCACTTGCAAAATATGTTGGCTCTTTTGTTAAGGTCATAAACAAAGTATGTTCGAATTGGGCTTGATGCATGTCATGCCTAATTTGCTAGATAAATCATCTTGGTCCAAAAGTAAGGAGTAACCCAAGTTGTTAAGTTGAAATGTTGACCAAAGTTAACATTTATATAACTCAATTAGAAAACTACTTTAATACACTTAGACATATAGGAACTCACCATGGTCTACACCAAACTTATGACATTTTACTCTAGAATAGGCTAATATTACCTTTCAGAGGCCTTGGGCCATATGTCTTACGATCCAACCCATTTAAAGCTTTCTATAAATATAATCAGTGTCAATAGTGTTAAGTACACATTACCATCACCATGTCAAACTTACTATTGGCTTTAGCATTGTAATGCCTTTGTAGGTATCCCACCCATCTCTATCATAACTTAGCCACACCGAAAGAAAGCACCACTATTAGTACACCTCAAATCTTGGTCATAAACAACCAAATCTTAGTCATAGTCAACTCGAATATCTTAGACAACATCATTGGCATCATTTGTGAGAATCTGATAAATTCAATTCCCACCATTTAACATAGTTAATACCAGATGTCAAGTCACACAACCTAAGGCAACCCTATAAGGTCACATGGAAGAAATGGACTCACCCCACTACCCCTACGATGACCTAATAGCAAAACGTTCAGAAGAAAAGCTCGTAAGATTGTTCTTATATATTTTTAAAATGTTTTAATGAAAAAGCCCATTTAGCATCCCATCTTTATAATAAAATATATTATTCCCAAATATTAATAATACTCTCACTTTTATAAATAGTGAAATATAAAATTAATATTATTTACTAAGTAAATACACATGTAATTTACCATGATATATATTTGTGTGTGTGTGTGTGTGTGTGTGTGTGTGTGTATGTGTGTGTGTGTGTGAATGTATGTATGTATATGTATGTTAATAAGAAAAGAAATTATTGGGGTGTTACACATGTTGAAAAACCTTAGGGGGAAAGTTGTATGGGCTTTTGCCTTGCCAGGATTAGTTCATGCTCCCTATCTTTCTTTTCCTCTTTCCCCTCCTCCCCTCCTCCCATTCTTTTTTCACCTGGTTAATGAATTAAGTTGATGGGTTTCTTCTAATACTCTGTTCATTCTTGAAAAAGTTTTCCGGATCAACCATAGTCTTAACCTTGATGAGCCTCTCAAAATTGTCATTGAAGTACTTTGCCCCACAAACTTCCCCTTCTTGAAAGCTATTTTTCCCAAAGCTGTTAACCCCAATATCAAGGTCCCTATAATTCAACGAAATGTAAACCCTCCAAATTATTTTTGTGCCCTCTGTTGATTCCCACAAACTATTTGTATTTGATTGTTGTTCAGAACTAAGAAGATAAGGGCAATGGAAGTGTTCGATAATCACAAGATGGATTTTGATGCTGATGATATCTTCAAATACTATGAATATTATCTTCTTCTTCTTCTTCTTCTTAATTGAAAGTAATGAGTGAGAGGGAGAAACACAGTGAGGTGAGAGAGAAGGAGAAACATGGTTAAGCCTGTTCGATGGGAGAAGTGGCTGGGGAAGATGGTGAGGAAGGGTGGAAAATGGTCAGTCATAGGAAGTATGCAAAAAGACAGCTTGTTACCTACTACTTCACGAATTTCCCAGTAAACTTTGGTCAAGAAGAGTTTAGGAAAATTTTCGGGAGATTTGGTGAGGTGAAAGAGGTGTTCATTGCAGCTAGGAAAAAATCCTGGGGAAGGAAGTATGGCTTTGTATGCTTTGCTGGTGTTGGGAATCCTAACCTTCTTGAAAAATAGTTGGATAATATTTGCATTGGTATTAAAAAAAATACATGTTAACTTTCCCAGATATCAGAAAGGGGGTGGAAACAGATGCTCAAACAGTCCTACAGAAGTGGGGTATAGGCTGGGAGAAAGCAATGACCCACACAATCAATTTCTACATTCAGATCAACAATTCCCAAATCACATAACACAAGGTAAGCCTAGGTGGAGAAGGAACGCTGGAACCTATAAATATAAAGTATGGAGAAAGAAAGAGGAGAACAAACTACAGAACGGAGCGATAGCTTAGAATGGGAAAGTTATAAGCACCAATACCGAACAGAAGAGCTGGCTTAGTCAGAGCTGGGTTGGTACACTTTATAATCTGACGATGTTTGACAAACTTAGTGATACTCACGTTATGGATGGCTGGGAGGAAGTTAAGCTAAGATATATGGGTGGGGACTTGGTTCTTATATCTGGACTAAAGGATGAAAGAGTTGAGGAACTGGTTGATCAAGAAAATGCGAACTTCCTTTTTATCTTCAAATCTATGTAGAAGTGGAAAGATGATATTGTGACGGCAAACAAACTAGTATGGATCAAGTGTTCAGGGGTGCCCTTGTGCTCATGGGGTGAGGAATGCTTCTCACAGTTGGTGAATTCTTTTGGAACTTTAGTAGATGTTGATGAGGCCACGAGGAGTATGTCACGTGTGGAAGTCGCTAAAGTGTTGGTTTTCACCTCATCTCCCCAATCCATCTCTACGGTTGCTTCTGTAAAAATAAATGGATTGTTATGTTCGGTTAGGATGATGGAGGAGAATGCTTCAATAGTTAATCAGTGCATATGTAACAGATGGAGACGCGACTCGTCTGAGAGGGATGACTCGCCATGCGAAAGCTAGATGGGATTAGAAATTGGCTCCTTCATGTCGGAGGGCTCTTTTAATGAGTTTGATGCTGGGGTAGCTTGGGCGACAAGGTTAAACACTTGGGTGATCGGAATCTGCAAAAGGAACTACTGTCGGAGGAGACAACGGTGCAAAATCCACTGGACAATAACCAGAGCATGCCAACTGCAACCCTACGTCACCTAGGGAGTCAATTCTGGTTAGAAACTGTCCATATATACCAACTGAAGCAGTCAATATAGATGGTAGCGGGGGGCAGGAGGGAAGGTGCAGTAGTCACGTAAATGGTATGGATGAACAGAAGGTTCAGGAAAGCAACAATCAAAAGGATTATCTTGGTGATTCAGGAGGTAGTGTCCAGAAGTGCACAAGGCTCGAGAAGGGTTTAGCTAGCTATGACGGTGGGTTAGGAGTGGGACCCAACATTCTGAACATTACAAAGGAGGATCAACAATTACATAATCTTGGGCCACAAGCCCAATTGGAAAAAAAATGTCCAAGAGCAAAAACAGAAAATGAGTGTGGGCCTTGAGAGTGCTCAAGGGACTAGAACAGTATCAGTCGTTCCTTTCACACAAGATGGGTCGCCTGTTAGTGTTGCCAACAGATTTCAGGTGCTTACTAGAAAGGGTCCTTCTACAACGTCACGTGGAAGCCTTAAGGAAACTCCACTTTGCCAAAATTCTAATATTAGTGCTGCATGGAGTAAGGAGGGTGTCAGCTTGAAAGTGGCGAATCATCAGTTAGATGGATGCTCAACTCACGTAGAGTCACACAATGGGGTTTCTAGAGGGCCTATACAGTATGCTCCTCCTTCTTCTCCTTTTAAACCTTCTTCGTCTGGAGGCTCTAGTGTTAACAAAAGGAGACGGGATATTAGACTTGAAAGAATTGTAATAGTATCTTCTGGCTAAAGAATGATTCTAATGAAGCAAAGAGGATGTGGGAGGTGGGGAAGTCTTTAGGGGTTTCACATGCACGTGGAGATGAGGAAATGATACAAAAACTTGTTCAGCTGGAGCAGAGAGATTTAAAACAAAAGGAAAAAATATGCTGTAATAAAAAGGAAGGGAGCCATGACAAGTGCCTATGAAGATGCTGAGCTACAATATAAGGGGTCTTGGGGGGAGGATAAAGCTAAAGTTTGTTAGAAATTTGATTTTGAGGGAGGAGGTACAACTTCTATTTATGCAAGAATAAAAAAAAGAGAAATCATCAATAGTGAATTGTGCTATACTTTGTGGGGAGATCACGATGTTTTGTGGGAAATGACACCTTCAATAAACTCCATCAGCGACTTATTGTGTCTTTGGAACAAAGAGGTTTTCCAACTCCATAACTGCATTATAGGGCACGGTTTTCTTGGTTTGGAGGGGGTGTGGAACGAATGGAACATAAATGTTACTCTAGTTAATATTTATTCACCGTGCTACTTGGAAGGTAAAAGGAGATTATGGAATAAGTTGAACGATCACAAGTTGGCTTCTAACAATTCTAGATGGTGTGTTATGGGAGACTTTAACAGCGTCAGAAGGATGGGAGAAAGACAAGGGGTAAATAACAGTTCACAAGGGGTAGGGAAATTCAGGAGTTCAATCAGTTCATAGAAGACATGGAGCTTTTAGACATCTCATTGGTAGGTAGAAACTTTACTTGGTATAGGCCTAATGGCAAAGCCAAGAGTAGAATTAATAGGGTGTCGCTCACAAGGGATTGGTTGGATTGTTGGCAAGGTTGTACCCAATATATCTTGAATAGGAATGTTTCCGATCATTGCCCGATTTTGGTTAGAAACAACATTATTGATTGGGGACCCAAACCTTTTAGGGTTCTCAATTGTTGGTTCCAAGATAGACGATTTCATGAGGTGGTGAAGGAGACTTGGGAAAAACTTATTGTGGAGGGGTGGGGAGCTTTTGTTCTCAAGGAAAAACTTAAAGGCGTGAAGGCGACCTTGAAGAAATGGAATTTGGAGGAGTTTGGTATGATGCATCGCAAGCTACAACAAATTGAAAAAGACCTTAACAGGTTGGATCTCTTGGAAGAAAGTGGCGGTTTGAGTTTGGAGGATACAACAAGGAAGCTACAATGGAAAGTTTCAAAATTCAATGAATCTTTGCTATGCCAAAAGTCTAGGGTGAGGTGGATAAAAGAGGGGGATTACAACACAAATTTTTTCCATTCCATTATTAATTGGAAGAGAAGAAAAAATTTGTTGAAAGGTTTGCACATGGATGGGGTGTCGTTAAAGGAACCAAATAGAATTAAATTGGAAGTGAATGAGTACTTTGAGAAAATATTTATGGAAGATTCATGCGAGAGACCAAAGCTTGAGGGGGTTAATTTTGAACACATTTCTTGTGAAGACAACTCCACGCTCATTTCAAATTTTTGTGAAAAAGTCAAAGAAGCTATTTGGGATTGTGGTAGTTCTAAGAGTCCCAGACCTGATGGTTTTAACTTCCGCTTCATTAAGGAGTTTTGGGACATTTTGAAGGAGGATATTATGAGATTCCTAATTGAACTCCATAGACATGGTGTTCATCCTAGAGGAGCCAACTCTTAATTCATTGCCTTAATTGCTAAGTGTGAGGATCCCCAAAACTTGGGGGATTTTAGACCTATACCCTTGGTGGGGTGCTTATACAAAATATTGGTTAAATTGCTAACTAATAGAACGAGAAAGGTGTTGGGAATGGTGATCGATAATAGGCAAAGTGCCTTTCTTGGTGGTAGGCAATTTGTTCATAATGTATTGGTGGCTAATGAAGTGGTGGATGATGCAAAGAGGAGGAGGAGAAAGTGCATGATATTTAAAGTGGATTTTGAAAAGGCATATGATTTGGTCTCATGGAGTTTTTTGCTTTATATGTTAACTAGATTGGGATTCCATGAAAAGTGGATTAAATGGATCAAAGGTTGTCTTGAGTCTTCTTGGTCTTCGGTGTTGGTAAACGGTAGCCCATCTCAAGAGTTTAACGCTTTAGGGGACTTCGCCAAAGGGATCTGTTGGCCCCTTTTCTCTTCTTAGTAGTGGCGGAAGGTTTGAGTGGTTTGATGAGACAAGCTTCGAAAAAAGGATAGTTTAAGGGATACTTGGTTGGCGACAAAGATTGTGAGGTTAGTTTGTTACAATATGCCGAAATGCAATCTTTGTTGGTGATGTTAATGTGAGAAATATCCTTACCATAAAGTCTATTCTAAGAATGTTTGAATTGGCATCCTGGTTGAAAGTTAACTTCTTCAAGAGTTATTTGGGACCTTGGGGGTTGATGATGGAGTGGTTGCTCGTTATGCCGATTTGTTGAATTGTAAAGTATTGTCCTTGCCTTTTGTCTATCTTGGACTACCTATTGGGGGTAACCCGAGGAAGGTAGATATGTGGCAACCGGTCATCCTTAAATTCAAGAAGAAGTTGGCCCTTTGGAAGAATAAGACTGTGTCTTTTGCGGGTAAGGTGTGTTTGGTAAATTTTGTTTTGTCCTCTCTCCCTTTATTCTATCTTTCTTTCTTTAGGATTCCAAAGGCGGTTATCTCTATTCTTGTGGGCATTCAAAGGAGGTTTTTATGGGGGGAATAGTGAAAATAAAAAATTGCTTGGGTAAGTTGGGAGGATTTATGCAAAAATAAGAAGTCGGGGGGTCTTGATGTGAAAAATATAAATGTTTTTAATAAGGCATTATTGGGCAAGTGGAGGTGGAATCTCTTCCATCATGCTAAGGGTTTGTGGGTAGATGTGTTAAAATCCAAATACGAGGGTTGACAAGGACTCTTGGAGGGGGGAGAGAATGTGAGGGAGTCTATATGGTGGAGGGATTTAAAAATTGTGTGTGGTGGTAGAAATGATGGAAAGTGGTTAGACAAGGGGATTTTGTGGAAAGTGGGCTCGGGAGAAAAAATAAGATTTTGGAGGGATGAATGGTTGAAGGGACAAAGTTTGGCATCTTTATTCCTTAGATTGTTTTCAATTTCGGAACAAAAAGAGAATGTCATTGCAAATATGGGTCATTGGATAGATGATAGGTGGTGTTGGGAGTTTTCTTGGAGAAGAACCATGTTTGAGTGGGAGAATGACCTATTTTTACAACTGCAACATGTTTTGGTTGTTGTGCAAGTCCAGGTGTCGGCTAAAGACGAGTGGGTCTAGAAATCAGGCCCAAATGGTATTTTTTTCTACAAAGTCAGCTTATAACTTATTTTCTGAAGATGGTGCTATTGAGGCCACATATAATATTTACTCTACTCTGTGGAATATCAAGTTGCCTAACAAAGCTTCTATGCATATTTGGAGGACTCTGAGAAATAGATTGTCGACTAAAGACAATTTAAGTCATCAGAACGTCATAATGGATAATTCTGATCTGCTTTGCCCTCTGTGTCATCAACATGTTGAGACTGCACAACATCTTTTTCTATCCTGTGATATGGTTAGATGGGTCTGGTTTGAATGCTACTCATGGATCTCTCTTGAATTTGTTGTTGTACTTCCTCAATCTTTGGAAAATCACTTATGGATGAACTTGGGATTGGGAAGATCTAGGAAAGAAGGAAGGTACTGGATAGTCATTTGGTGCTCTGTTGTCTACTGTATTTGGAATGCTAGGAATAAGTGTGTTTTAATCAAGCAGTTCTTAATTGGAGATCTATGGTGGAGGATCTTAAATTTGTCACATGGTCATGGCTTCACAGTAAAGAGCTAGGATTCAACTTTTCATTTGTGCAATGGGTATCAAATGTTCCAGCATGTCTAATTGCTTAACTGCACTATGTGGGGATGAAGATTCGGCTGAGTATGTCTCTGTGGCGGATACCTGCTTCTAGCAATTACGTGTTGCTGCATGGGGACAAAGCTTTATGGTCAATTGGTCAATTAATGTGAGGTCTTTTAATGTATTTTTACATGTAGGGTGCCGCTGTTTTAAATGTCTGCGGTAGGTTTTGCTGGGAAGAGGCATTTATTTGGGGAATATTCTGCTGTCTGGCTATTTTTTGTTGGGTGGGCCTTACGGCTTATCTGCTATGGGTTATCTATTACTTATATCTTCCATTGATATAAATATAATATAACCTTTGTTCTTATAGAAGATTATGTACCTTCTGACTTTGTATTTTCGGTACTTCTATTACCTTGTTTTAATGTCATACCTTTTGCTGATTTAAAAAAAAAAAGTTGATGGGTTTCTTTAGTTTTTCATTTGTTAGTTCCCATATTTTAGGTTTTTCCTTTCCTCAAGCTTGCCTTTGATTTTGACATTCCTCCTTTTGCCTTTTCTAGTTCAATTTTTTTTTGTTGCTCTTGTACCTCGTGTGCTAACCCTATTGCGGCAGAAAAAGTTTTACATTTTTCACATCTGACGCTTGTGACATCTCAAGTGTTGATAAGGGTGAAGAATAATTGCTAATACAAAAAGAGATTAGACACAAACAATGATGATTCCTAATAGACTTCTAGTGGAAAAGAGAAGATGAGTTAAAATATGTTGATTCTACCTGGGTGGTGTTAACCATAAAAGATTCTACCTGGGTGGTGTTAACCATAAAAATCGTCAAACTATTTTCAAAAGAATTTTGATTTAAAACTAGACTTTTCACGTTAGATTCTATTAACAAATAAAGTTTTTTGATTGTAAGACCATAGAATCCATAATTCGATTGTAAGTTCTTTTTCGTCGAATAAACAATTATAGTTTTCAACTTAAGAGAAATTCGCTAGACATCAGACGAAAAAAATACAATTAAGATTTTGATAATAATAGTAGTGTTCATAGTAATAACTAATAACACATAATATTTTTGGGTTTTTCATTATAAATAGTAAGAAATGGAGATTGGATAAAAGTTCAGTTTCGAGAAGAAATGGAGATTGGAAAGAGATAAAGTTTGGAGAAGAAAGGTAGAAGAAGAGAATTGCATAAAAGTAAATTAAATGAAAAGCAATTTCATTAAAAGTGAGACGAATACATACACTGCAACCTTGTAACCGACAGCCATTTGTGTGTGCAGCGTGTGGTGTTGACAGGATTTGAGTGGTAGTGATTCAATCCGAGGAGAAATGGCTATCAGATCACTTATTTATAGATTTCTAACACTAACGGTCGAATTGTAGATTTTCGACACGTGTACAGACAGTTAAATAACTTCCTATAACTTCTTATTTCTAACAATGACACTTGTCTTGTTTTCATTTTCATCAGAACTGCTACAACTGCTCCTTTTGAATTTGAATTTCTTCAAACCATCTTCAAACACGTCAACAAATTAACATGAGTAACCAACTTCTGTCGAAAAGGCTATTCCGTAGTGACACTTAGTATGATTTTCAACATTATCATTTTTGACAAGTTCTAATCGAAAACATATTTTTTTTACAAGATTTATATGATAGACAACTTACGTAATATTTTTGATAGAATTCCTTTTGGAGGCTAGTCTTTTCCTATCGAAATCATTTTTGTTGAAAATAACATTCTCCACACTTAAAATTTTTTACTTAATGGAGATAATCGGTGGTTGGCCTTCTTTAATTTATACAGAAAAAATTCTTAGGAAACAAGGAAATTAGGATAGTTTGTAATTCGGAAAGTTATCCTTTAAGTGAGAAAGAAATGATAATATCTAATCTCATCCCTTAAAAGTAGGTATATTATTACATGACTTTCGAGATTTTTTTTTTTAGTTCACAACACTTAAACACTTGAAACGGATATTCAACTTTTGGAGTCATAACTTCTTTCTGACTGCCTTTTGGAGTCATCACTTTAATTAGGTTATATTTGAATATCTAATAATGAGCAAAATAGAACGAAACACAATGAACAAAATGGAGTAGAGTAGAATGTAATAAGGTAAAAATACTATTGTATAATTTGGATGTTTTATATATGATGAAACTTGACAAAGTTTTTGTTTGACTGGGAGATAAAATGGTAATGTAAGGGTTATATTTCATTATTTCCGTCTTACCTTTATCATTAATAAAATATAAATTTTGAAATTTTCTTCAAAATATGAAACCAGGTTTTTGAAAATTTAATTCAATGAAAACGTAGAATAGTAGAAGTTTATCTTGAAATTTGTCAGTCGATGGTTGAAATTATTGAGATGGTTTTAAATTGTAATTATAGTTATGATCACGAGTTTGTCATGATCTTTAGAAAATTGCATATAAATACAATTTATGTGACTACAATTGTGATCATAGAGAGTCTAAAATCTTTTACGGTGACCGACCTCGAATGGCACTAGGATAGGTATTACTATATAGTATGTCATCAACTAAAATATAGGGACAAAGAATTTTGGTTTTACTTGGTATCTCTCGATGTTAGTGGCAATCCATTCATAATGGTGGAATACTCAATATTCTCATAGGAGATTGGACGCAATTTACCACTTGAAATCCAATAGAAAGATATTTGTCAAATCAACACCAAAATAAGAAAAAGAAAGAATAAAGGATGAAAGCTTCAACCAGTTTTTTATTTTTATTTTATTTTATCATATTAACTTATTTACCCTATCCTTTATATATCAAACTATAGAATTTCTTTTCAAGAATAGATATTATTTGTTTTCCAAGTTGCGGTTGAAAACAATTGCCCAAAGCAAGTTGGGTATCTGGCGAACAATGCCCGCAGAAGCAGGAACTCTAAAGAAAATAGCTGAGGTGAGGGTTTAAATGGGATAAAAATGTAATTTAGTAAATATAATAATAAAAAGTAGAGTGAAAATTTGTTTTAGTTCCAAATTCCAATAATTATGGCTTAATAAGATTCTATTCTTTAAAAGTTTTTATTAGTTGCTCATAAGAAATTATTACTCCTCCTTTTTATCTGTCTTTTAAGGTTTATACGTAGAAACCAAGAAATATAATAAATTTTCTTGATTTTAATAAATTAGTTATGAAATTTCCTATTTTATCTTCTTTTCATTTCTACTTTACAATAAATGCATAGTGTAAACTAATTTAAAATAAGGTGATAAGTAAGGATATAATTGACAAAAAAATAATTAATGTGATCTTGAACTTTGTAAATGACAGATAAATAGAAATAATTTTTTTTCCAAAAATTCAAAAGTTAAAAATGAACTGAGGGAGTAATTTTTTTCTTATAAATTTTAAAAAATTAAAGTAATTTTATAACTAATTAATAGTGACGTGAGATTTATTTATTTATATTACGTCACGTGTTACTTCAAAATTATTTTTGTCGTGATTTGATTAGATGTTTCTCACGTTATAACTAAATTAATAATAAAGATTATTTAAAAATAGATATAACTAAAATTAAAAATATATTTAAACTTAAAAAATATCTTAATTTCATATTACACCCTCAAATTTGAGGGCAAAAACGACCGATGCAAGATGAAATGACTTGTAATCTATTCCATTCTGTTCATTTTAAGGAATCCGAAAAATTAATCAACTTATGATTTCATTCTATTTTGATTTATTCTATTCCTTTTTATCAATTCAAATAAAGTCATATTAATAAGTAGTTGATCCAATTCTCTTTAAATAATGTATCGAATTTCAGTCTTGTTTACGACAATATTATTATTAGCTAGTCTTATTATACCGTAAATGTTTTCGATTTGAAGAGGAGGATTGTCATTCTCGATCAGTTGGATATCTTACCCTGCCATTACATAAATATTCTTGATTAAGATGTCTTCCGTAAAATATGAGTGTGGTTTAGAAAAAAAAAAAAAAAAATATATATATATATATATATATATATATATATATATATATATATAAACTCTTAAAAAGGATTTTGCCTTATCAATGCACTTAATTTGAGAAAAAAAAAAAATCAATGCCCTTAATATTTTTTTTTGTTGTAGGAAAGAAACCACGGATATCTCCCAACTCATTAGGTCAGAGACTAATCTCGTTCGCAATATGTGACTATTGCTGGCCCAAGGAAATCTTGGACATGAAGGAAATCGAACACGGATTCTCTACATGTGAACGCAGCGGAACCTTATACCACTACACTAATATTTGGGTTTATATAATACTACTCAAATAAAAAGAGAAAAAATTAAAATACTAGTATGTCCTTCCACTCCACAAAAAATTATTAAACAGTTCAAGATTATTATGCTCTTGATCAATGCCCCTAATTTAACATCACAATTTGACGCATATTATATAATACTACTCAAATAAAAAGAGAAAAAAAATGAGGTACATTGGAACCGCGTTCAGTGGACGCAGCAAAAAGCATTAAGAATACCACAATGAGAATTAATACAAAGTTGACTTCTAGTGGACACCACAGCCTACAAAAGTCAATTGTCTTTCATGCGCACCCCATGAGTCATGACATTAGACTACAATTTTAGCTCGCAGATATTGACCCATGAATTCAACTGAAATTTGTGCAAATATTTGAACAATTAACCAATCTTTTTCTTTTCTCTCCGTCCTTATTTGTTATTTCCTGAATTTATTAGAAATGAAAAAGTGACAAAAACTAGTGACCACAGGGTTTTTCTTTTCTTTTATCGATAAATATTAGTTGACTGGAGAGAACGAAGGAGAAGCAACAACGGCAGTGAAACTGCTTTATAAGTATATAAGTTGACTTGAAAAGTGAAAATCAACTTGTTAAAAATAATTTGGTATGGCGTTATGCAATTGATTTAACAAATAACCATTTATTTATTTCTATGCTATGATTTATTTCACATGCTAAGTTGTTTAACTTCTCTCTCAACATTTTGAGCTTAGGGTGCTAATAAATTTTCATCCTAAAATGGGATGAATTGAGTGGAAAAATGAGAGAAAGAAATTGAGTGGAAAGATGAGAGAGAGAGAGTAGATTTTTTTTCTTTTGGTATACAGAGAAATGATGTTATATATAAAAAAGAAAATAATAGAATGAAAATAAAATGAGATAAAAAAAAATGGATATAGATGATTATCATTTTTCTTAAACATACTTATTTTTGTCATTACAAATACCTTATTAAAAGGTTAAAAAAATTCCAAAACATATAATTTTACGCATTATTACTCAAAATTATAAAACAAAAAACTCCAAATATTCCCGAACTTCTCCAAAATAAGATACTAGTATCTTCTTCCACTTCACAAGAAATTATTACACGGTTCAAGATTATTATGTTATTGATCAATCAAGATATAACATCTAATTGAGTATTATCAACCTTTTTTATAAATTAAAAATCTCAATTATATATCCCCTGAAAATAAACCAAAATGGTAGACACAGAGAAACTCAAAACCATATAGTATATTAGTAATCCATATAACAATTTCTCCCATCCCTTTCCCTTCAAAAGAGATAGAAAAAAGCAAATTAAAGAAACCTAAATCTAAACATACTTCAACACAAAAACTGATTATTTATCTAAACAGTAAACACCCAGTCTCGGACTTTTCAGATGTTCTATACAACCGTTTTCATCCGATCACAAAACACAAATAAAGAAAAGATGGTGAAAAAAACACGTGCGACGATAACAAAGACACGTGCCCCCTTATCAAAATGAGTATGTGTTGATTGATTCATTCAGAGGTGGTGGCGGTGATTGTGATGGTGATGGTCGCGGTGGTGGTCGATGAAATAATAGCCCGGCACGGGACTGGCACGTGGCGACCTGAGAGGCATCTCGTTCACCTGCTTCCCGTTACTATCGTAATAGATTACGCCCGAGAAATCCAACGGCTCGCACTTGTCCCCCATCATGATCGTTTTCTGCCACACCCCACCCTTTCCCCAATCCTCTTCGCCGCGCTTCTTCTTCTTCTTTCCCATCCTAAACGGCAGCGTTTTGCCGCTTATGTTGCTCAGAAGCTTCTTCGGCGACCGCAGCTCGATCCGCCACTCCTCCTCCTTCGCCGCCGCCGCCAGCTTCCGCGGCAGCCGGCTCGCCCGCTTCGCCACCACCGCCAGCACCGCCGTCACCGTCACCAGAAGCTTCTGCACCTGCCGCTTCGGCGAGTCCATGCTCAACAAAATAACAAAGAAGAGTTTCAATTAAGAGTTTCAGTGGTTCGGTTTTGTGGCTCTGTGTTCGGGTATTTATATATAAGGTGCCAGAGTATCTGGTTCTTTGAATATGGTCAAATATTTAATTGTTGGATGATAAAGTTTGTTATATGATGCTGAGTATGTATTTAACGTGTATTTAATTTGGTAAGTTTTTATTTATTTTTATTTTAGTCAGAGATATTTTTCAGAATATTTAATTGTGTTTTTAAATTGATTCTGATTAAATATGGATTTGGTTGTACAGTTAGTTTAATTCAAATGATTATTTTGTTGGTCAAATCATTTTTTGAGACCTGTCATAAAGACAAATTTGACCAGAAAAGCATTCACATTTTTAAAACCTTTTAAACAAAATTTTCATTATTTAATAAGCTTAATTATATATTTTATCATTTAATTATTATCATTTAACGAATTTTATCATCTAAATTTTTTTCGCACATTTTACAATTATGTTTTTAATTTTCATGTATTTTACTATCATTTTTTCAATTTTTAAACATTTTACTACAATCATATTGCTAATAAGACGATGTCGTTTTTTAGGGTACTTCAACATTTTGTTACACATTTAACAAATTGGTCAAATGTGCGAAAATTAAAAAACATTATGGTATAATGCGCAAAAAAAAAACTTGAGTGATAAAATTCGTGAAATAAAAATGTTGATAATTGGATGATAAAATGTTTAATTAAATCTATTTAATAACTAATTAAAATACTCATTAAGTTTGCATACCAATGAAGATTTGAGTAGTTTAGGAAAGATTCTAGATTTAAACTTTGTTATCATTATTATAAAAAAATAATTAATACTACATCCGTCCCTAATTACAATACTCTTTTTGAAGATTTATTTGTCCCTTTTTATATGACTCTTTTCAAGTTGTCTATTGCATTAATTATTTTTTGACAAAAATATCCTAATTACTTTACCATAAATGTTATATAAGTTCATTCTCTCTTTTGTAAGGATTGAATAAGAAGACTAACACACATTAATTAATTAGGTAGAAAGTAATTAAGTGGAAAGAGAGAGATGGTGAGTCCCAATAATTTTAAGGGTAATTTAGGAAAAATGATACAAATTACTAACAAATTAAATGCTACTAACTAAATTAATCAATTTTCTTAAATGGTGTGAATGAGTTAAAAGAGTCTTACATTTAGGGACTAGTATAACTTATTATGAGAATTAGTAAAAAGTTATAATTTGTATAAGTTAGTAATTTTATTGTCCATCCTACACACAAAAATAACTAATTAATATATATGGCTTACATATTATATTTTTTAGTTGTGATTTTTTCATTTTTTTTAAGAAACATTACGTGAGGTGTTAAGACACGTGGACTATCAAAGATTTTCTGCGCGATAAGGTAAGAACAAATGATGTTTCCACGATAACAATATTTTTTGTTCTGGATATATCTGCATCTATTGATTGCGTATTTGATAAGATTCAAATTTGTCATCTGCAGATGCATTACCATATTAAGTAGGATACTGAAATTTAATGACTGATATCACTTATTAAAAAATTATGAAGGTTTTGTTTTCCGATGGACTTTCAGGAAAGTTATCTGAAAAATGTTTTTCATTTATGGAAAAGGATAATTACATACGTTTAATTTCTTCCTCGGTGCCACTTTGGTAATTGCATCTATAAAAGAAATCCACTTGATTTTAGTGACTATTATTATGAAGACTATATACAGTAAACTTTATCTGATAAACTTTGTTCACCAAAAAAAAAAAAGTAAACTTTATCTGATAAACTTTGTACTACTTAGATGGTGAATAGACATAAAAAAAGATCATGGCATTGATGTAATAACACTTTAAGATGGTTATATCACAGGATTTTGTTGTTTTACCATATTGCTTTTATTTATCATTATCATTATTATTAGTTACAAATTGGGGTAATTTTATATATTTGATTTTAAGAGATTTTATTCTGTGTGTGAAATGTTTAGACGTGAAAAGAGGGACATGAGATCAACTAAATAGTGATCTAATGCTAGTGTGATAGGCTATTTAAGCTAATAAATATTACTCCACCCCGGTCTATTTTATAAATTCCAGTCTTCTCCAATTTTATTTTTTATATTATACATTTTAAATTCTCATCAATATTAAATGTAAAGACATTTTTTTATCATACGTTTGTTTTTTCCTTAATGACAAGTAATTTTAACATTTTTAGCATTTATTTCTACATTTTAAAGAATATTAGATTATTAATTATTTTTAAACTTTCCTTTTACTTTAATTTTTTCTTAAATTTTAACTTTAATTACTTAATTTTTTTTCCATTGTATTGAAATTTCCATTTTTTAATTTCCTCAAATCTTAGTTATTTATATTTTCAAAATACGAATCAATTTAATTAATTTGGTTCCAATTCAATTTGTGAGGTTGATTCAATCTAAGAAACACACGTCTTATAGGATTTTATATCAAATCCAATCAATTTTTTTTCTTAATTAGTTACTCATCAAAAGAGAATTTTAATTTTGTTGATTATTTTGGATGTACTGAGATCAAGTTACTTAAGAAGTAACTTTGTGTAAAGTTACTTTATTCAATAATTTTGTGTGTACGTATATTAAATTTTATTAATCCGAATTTAATATTTTGATATATTTCAATTATCATCCACATCAGATTTTAGATAAATCAGACATTTATAGTTATGTAATTTTAGAATCAACATTAACTATAGGCTAAAATATAAGAATGGTCCCTTGTTTTATTTTTTGGTTTTAAAATGGTCTCCTTATTTATTTAACTAGTGTAATAACCCGTGCAATGCACGGGATTAAGATTATAATCTACAAAATTTTAATATTATTATCATTTTTAATGTATTTCTTAATAATTATTTTACTTTATATAAATATATCTTAGAAAATATGTATATAAATATATAACTAACATATAAAAACTATTAATATAGTTATATATTCAAATAATTTTATTTTCGCATGTTATATCATTTTAATTTAAATAAATGTTTTTTTAAAAAAATGTCTTTATAAATATATTTACGTTTGTGTGTAACTTAAATATATACATAATTTTTATAATAGATATTAATAATGAAAATATTTTAAATTATATTTTATAATTAATTATTAGTCTTTTCTTTCATAGGAAATAAATTACTAACATTAATTACCAAAAAATTGATTTGTTAACATTTGAAGTTATAGATTACAATAAAAAAAAAAAGAGTAAATTACACTAACCACCTATGAGGTTTCGTAAAATTACATATATTTTTCCTGTTTTTGTATACTATAATAATTTTGCTACTCTTATTTTGTTTTCACTAATTATAATTGATTGACCCCTAATTTTTTCTCTGGTGAAATAACATATGTAGTGAGTTTTAAATAAATAAGCTTCAAATTTTTTATAATTTTTGTAAATTTTCTTTTTAATTTTTAACTCTACCAATTTTTTTTAATTGGTGTAAGTTTTAGCACATCTTTAAATACTTATATAACTTAATGGCTTATATTTTTTGAAGTCTTAAAATGTGTTTTTTATACAATATTAATTTTGTAAATATGTATGAATATAGAGTAGATTTATACAGCATATATTATCATTTTAATATTGATATGAATTAAAATATATATAATTATGTTTTGTAATAATTTATTTTATCATTTAAAATTTAATTTCTATTATATAAGAATAATAAAAGAAAAAGCGAACATCAAATAAACAAATGACCAACTAAGTTTATAAGATCTATAACTTAATATAAGTTACATGCTAAAATTTTAAAAAAAAAACAATAAAAAATTTATATTCTCTAATTCTCTTTTTGATTTTCTTATGTTTGTCAGTCGTTTTCATTTTCACATTAATTTTTTTTTTTATAATATTAGTTATTCAAATGATTAAAAATATTTTTAAAATTTAATTTACTGAGTTAATTGTGCTCAAATAAGTATACATTGCAAATATATTCTTGAATAAATTGTTTCATCATTATTGTTATTTAAGTATACGTTTTCTTGAATTTTTGCCTTACATTTAAGTAATTATTTGTTATGGATATCATTTAAAAAAAAAATTAGACTAATTGAAAGTTTTGATTGCATATCTTGTCACGAACATAATCTTTAATGATGGGTAAATTATTAATTTATTATTTACTAAAAGATAATAAAATAAAATATTTTTAAATAAAAAATAATGAATACGATACCGATACGTAACGTGAAACCTGAATTTTTTTTTTAAAAAAAGATTATAATAATAATTATTACTACTACTACTACTATGATTATTACTAATATCAGAATTAGAAATTAATGGCCATTCAATTTCTAATTAGGTGCTAATTGTTTTAAATTATATTTGTTATAATTATTTAAAAGTTAAATCATTATCCTTAATTTTAGCCTAAAAATTTATTGTACACTACCTATCTTTTTTTTAAGCTTTATTTGATTATCCAAATAAAATAAAAAATTAATTTGGGACAGACTATCTTGCTATGACATAAATATTCTAAGGGGACATTTGTTTTACGAAATCTTTTAGTATTCCTAGAAATATGAAGGTGAAATACTTATTTTCATGTTTGTTAGGAGGTTATCAAAAACTATTTTCGGGTATCTTTTATTTCCAAGAAAGTTATATTTCCTTGTTTACACTATTTTTATTCCCATGGTGAGGGATGAGAAAGTTAGATTTACATGGGAATGTGAAAAGTTATGTTTTAACTCTACTATAACTTACATTTTTACTTTTATTTTTATTTATTATTTATTATTTATTTATATGCCCGGGAAGAACATTCCTTGTAATAATATTCCGAAGATGTGATTCCTAAAAATACAACATCATAACTTGAAACAAACGTTCCCCAAGATTTTTAATTGATTATCAAGTAAAAACATGATTCAAAATTAGTAAAATTTAACATGTTAGAACAATCAATCTTGATGTTATTGGATTCAATTTTCCTCTGCCATTTCAATCAATATCTATTGTAAATTGTGTATATTTTTTTATTATTACAACTATTTCAGTTTACATTTTAACAACAAAATATTGATTTTCTATTTTAATATTTAAATAAGTTATAATTTCTACTAAAATAATTTAGATACTAACATTGGTATTTTATTATATAATTTAAATATTAATAATTTTAATTTATAAGCTAAACTTAATTTTATTAAAGAACAAAGACCAGATTTCAACATAAACGGTATTACATGAGGTAACATTTGGCATTTGGTAGCTATAATAACCGATGCCTTACATACAAATATGATTAAAAATAGGCATATAAGAATTTGTAAACAAAAAACACACCAAACCACTCCTTTTTGCTGCACATGCTCCCAGCCACATACTTATACCCTTGCTTTCCACTTATGTCTTAATATAATTCACTGGATAAAAACCCAACTTGCCCAGGAGACCTAAAGCTTTCAACCAACTTGGACATCTAAAGCTTTCAACCAACTTGGACATCTTTCTGCATATGCCAAACAATGAAAATCCTTCAACCTATGGATAATTAAAAATAATAATAACAACAATATTAACTTGAGAACTCTAATACAAATTGTTTAGTAACATAAGTAGATCAAGTGAAAAATAAAAAAATAAAAAGACAAAGAAGAAGAAGAAATTCTAATACAAATTGTTTAGTAACATAAGTAGATCAAGCGAAAAAGAAAAAAAGATGAAGAAGAAGAAGAAGAAATGAAGAGATGATAATGCAAATCCTGAAATATATGAACATATATATAGAGAGAGGGGACATGCACCAAATATATATATATGTATATATATATATATATATATATATAGAGAGAGAGAGAGAGAGAGAGAGAGAGAGAGAGAGAGAGAGAGAGAGAGGTGAGGGTGGGGTGAATCTTAGAATAAGAATAAATTATTTACTTCTCTAAAAAAAATGAATAAATTATTTTAATTTTAAATTTGATTAGCCATTGGATGATGTGAGAGAATGATCGAATGAAATAATTTTCTTATAGTAAGCAAAGTTACCATTTTATATAAGAATGTGATGATATGATTTTCAATCAAAATGACTAATGTGATTTATAATCAAATGCATTTATATATATCACCCAATTATCTTTTAGTTCCCTAATTTAGCGTCATTAGATAATTTGATAATACTTAACAATTATCCTTACCGTAATTTCACCAATTTATTAATATTTATATATATAACTATATATATAACCCATTTATATTTACAGAAACGGATAAATATATATAAAATTTTATATTATTTTATATTATATATATCACCCATTTATATTTACCGTTATTTCTAACAATTATAAATACGAATAAATTTAAAAATAATACTTAACAATTTATAAGCAAATCTTTATATTATATATATAGAGTTAACAATTTATAACAATTATAAATTATAAATATATATAAAAAATTTATATTATATGTATCACCCATTTATATTTACCGTAGTTTCTAACAATTATAAATACAAATTAATTAAAAAATAGTACTTAAATTTTATATTAATATTTATATTTTGTTGGTCCTTGAAACTTAACATTAGTTATTTCTGTAAATAAGCTAATTTCAAAATTCAAAAGTACTAACTATTTTTTTACCAAAAAGTACTAACTATTTAAAACTCATTAATTACAAATTCGATTACAAAAATTATAATAAATATAATTATGGTATGGAATCGATTTTGAATTAAAAATGATTTTGAATTAATTTTTGTTCTTAATAAATTAATGAGACTTAAATGTATTTGAATTTAAATTTGGTTCGTAACCAAACCAGATAATTCCGAAGCATGAAATGATGACACGTGTCATCCAATGCTTGAGAAGCAACCTTGTTTCGCCACATGTTTTCCAAAGCTTTTTTTGGATTCATAAATTTTATATATATTGATATTGATTCATGACAAGTTAGTTCTTTAAAAAAAATTACCATTTTACCACCGAACGCGTGGATCAACTGACGTGGAGTTGTTCCAGCTTAACCAAAGGTCTCTTGAGTGGAGGATACCTGTGGTCTAGACAAAAAAAAAAACTATCATTTTCGATTTTCATGTAGATGAATCTAATTAAACAAATTTTACGACTTCAAGCAATAAAAAAAAGGTTCAAAATCGTGCTTGAAAAAAAAATGATAAGTTTTTTGAAATAACTAACTTGTCTTGAATTAAATAAGGGGACTTTTTTTAGAACTTTTCAAAATTAGGGGACCAATTTAGGAAAAAAAAAGTTAAGGGACATTTTTATATTTTAGCCTTAACTATACTATTTTAAAAAGTTTAGCTTACCTTAAATTTTAATATATTTAATAAAGCATTAAATAATTTAAAATTTTATAAAAACTTGTAACATTAATGAGTTTAATGGTCATGCACTGATAATGTAGAGCAATTTTACACTGTCAACCAATCAAAAATCCCTATTAGTATGACTTTTAAAATAATTATTGTAAAAGTCAATAAACTTGTCATATATAGTGGATTGTGATTGAATAAAAATGCAAAATTATTTACACTATCAGTGCATAACCTATTTTCTCAAAATAAATATATTCAATAAGAAGAAATAATTTAATGGTTGAATTATGAAAATTTAGTACATATTAAGAGTTATTAAACACAATAAGTGGGGGGTAACCTCACCGTACAAATCGATTTTGTAGGATTGAGTTAGACCCATAATTCATAAGTTGCTATCGGACCACTTGCATATGTCCAATCATGAAAACTTCACCGAAAATGTCCAGTCCTTAGCTCGAGGGGTTGTGTTAAAGATCCTACATCGACTAGTAATGAGGGAAAAATATAGTATATAAGTGAGGGGCAACTAATGGCGGAACTTGACCAATAATTTTGGAGGGGCCAAAATAATTAAGTTTATAATATATAAATTAAATGTAAATTTTTCCTTAAAAAATATTAATTGTGTTCTCAATTAGTTATTTTATGGTATTAGTATATCTTTTTTAACTTTATTAATAACACTCTTCAGTTTTTTTTTTATGACTTTTATACTCTTGTATGCTACAAAAAAAAAATAAAGAATTTATGTTTAAATTATTTTTTGTAAAAAATATGCAAAACAAATTAAGATATTTTATACAAAAAAAAATTTGTACAAGAATACAAAGAAAATATTTTTAAAATTTCAATGGATTTTTTAACAAAATTAAGAAATAATCATATTTTTGCCAAAATCATAGAAAATTTTGAAGAAAAAGTTCATAACAAAATCATAAAATTTATAAAAAAAGAATTTGCATAAAAAACCTACAAGAAAAATCTACAAACAAGAAAAATTTGCAAGTTTAAGATATATTGTATAAATTTTGCTATACAAAATGAGAATATAAAAGTCATAAAATATAAGTTTGAAAAAAAATATATGTTATAAAAATACAATTAATTAATGAATAGTTCATATGTTAAAAGTATTGTTAACATTTAAAATTAGTCATAAGTACTAATGTTTTCACAAGCAAAAGCTTAAAGTGTAATATTAGCATAAAATTGTCTATTATAATAATAATAATAATAATAATAATAATAAAGAAAATAGCTAAAGATTATTTTCAATTATAGTGTTGTTATATGTTCATTCAATGAGTTAAAATCATTAATAATAAATAATTTTAAAAATAGTTTAAAATTAATATAGAAAATTTTATTAAAAACAATTAAAATATAGATAATTTTTATTATATAGTTTTAAAATATTATCATTTTTATTTAAAGAAATTTACATATAAGTAATTTTTTTATATATATAAAAAAAATTGTGAACAGTTTGGGGGGGCCATGGCCCCCTCTGCCCCCACCAAACTCTACCGGTGGGGACAACCTTCACTTTAAAAGCCGATTTTGCTCATCGAAAATATGCTTGGTCTTTAGATTGCAAAGGTCTTCTAAGTCTTCATAGTCTCTCCCAACACCTAGTCATTGCTGACTTCAAAAATCCATCATATTCTCGAAAGGCAAATTTTCGAGGAATATAAGTTTCGAGGAAGATGAATTTCGATGATTTGCAATGTTATATCTTTGCACAAAGTCACTTTTCGATGACTCCTCAAAAATTTATTTTTACAAATTTTACTTAAACCCCCCACAACATAGATATATAAAAATGGGTAAACACCCATTTTGGTCCCTGAAAGTGTGAGGCGCTGATAGATTAGTTCTTGAAAGATGAAAATTTTAAATTTAGTCCCCGAATGTGCAAAAAGTGCGACAGATTGGTCCTGCCGTTAACTCTCACCCGTTATCTCTAACGTCCGTGCCTACGTGGCACCTCTGGTGATGACGTGGTAGCTGACGGTTGTCATGTGTCATCCACGTGGTTGCCATGTGTCCAAAAGTTGACTTTTCAATTTAGTCCCTGAACTTAATCACCTACTGACATTTTGGTCCCTGAAATTAACCACTTACTGACATTTTGGTCCTTGAACTTAACCATGTAATGGCATTTTGGTCCCTGAAAGCACTTTAAAATTTTTAAGTCTCATGTTGCATGTAAATTATTAGCATAGACATTATCATATTCCCTCGCTTATATTCTTTACCCCTCATATTTTTCACCTTCCTCTTACCAATTCTACCATTCAAATTATATTAGAAATATGAAACTAATTTATGAGCGATTATAAAGCAGTAGTTAGTGGCTAAATTCAGGACATTGTTCACAAGATTCTATAAGGTTCCAAACCAGATCTTCTATCCAAATCAAGTTATTATCTTATATGCTATTAATATGTGTAGAATGTTACATTAATTAATTAATTAATCTATTTTATGGAATAACATTAATCACGGAAAGACAGGTAAAAAAAACTTGAGAATCACGAGAGGGAGAAAAAAAAGTGTTATGATCATTTCCTTACATACTTTTTCAATGGGGCAAATGTAGTACATTTTGCCCCTGTTTGTTTTATTCTTTGAAGTTTTCACATCGTTGTTCACAAAAGTTATTTTCATGAACTACTACCGCAAGGTATATATAGACATCAAATAATTTAAAATGTAATGGTTACTTGAGAGTGTTGAAGAAGCTATTTGAAAATTTTCAATTGAATAAAATGTAACTTCTTAAGAAGCTAGACAATGTTTAGTAAGAAAAAAAATCAAATAGTTTTTTAAGATATTTTTGTATTATTTTCCTATTAGAATTGATGTTTTAGTTGAATAAATGGCGAACTTTGCTTGTAAATGGTGGATGTGAAAGTCAAGATGAACTACAAAGTACAAAAGAGGAAGGTGAAAATATGAGGGATATGGAATGGAAGTAAGGAGATATGGTAATGACTATACTAATAATTTTCATGCAGTATGAGACTTAATTAAAAATTCAAAACTACTTTTAGGGACCAAAATGACAATATGCGATTAAGTTTAGAGACCAAAATATCAGTAAGTTATTAAGTTCAAGGACCAAAATGTCAGCAAGTAATTAAGGTCAGGAACTAAATTGGAAATTCAACTTTTGGACATGTGACAGTCATGTAGATGACACGTGACAATTACGTGGATGACACGTGGCAACTGTCATCTGCCACGTCATCACTAGAGATGCCACGTAGGCACACAGACATTAGAGATAACGGATGCGAATTAACGGTAAAACTAATCTATTGCACTTTTTCCACATTTGGAAACTAAATTTGAATTTTTCATCTTTCAAGGACCAATCTGTCAGCGCCTTATACTTTCGGAAACAAAATGGGTATTTAGTATTTACCCTATAGAGATTAAGAAAGATATTTTGATAAAGAATTTTATAATACATTATTACAAACCGATGCAAGTATTTTTGGAAGTACTTGAAAAATCGAGTTTTAGTGCACATTGACCTAAATAATTTAAATTTTAAGGGACATATTATTAGGTCACTTAAATTATGATTAGGGCGGGGGAAGTACATAAATTTCACGTAAAATAAAAATAATGGAATGTGGTTACGATTTAAAAAAGAAAAATTAATGTAATGTGAACAACGACGTGTCGAGATAGGTCACCAAAGTTTAAGATCAGAATATCATTGTGTTTTCCACGTGTCGAGATCCCAGCAACTGTGAGTTTTAATGGGAAAATAAGTGGCTGAGTCAACGTAGGTGGTGTCCTTGTCTAGCCGCATTGCGGTTCATGTTGGAACTTGGATTTTTTTTTTTTAGTTCGATTATTTATTTGTTATTATTATTACAAATTTATATTCTATTGTTAATAATTTATTTTTTGAAAAAGTATAATTATCAAAGATAGTATAAAAAATTCATTCGTATTTCTTTGCTGAAATAACATTTTTTTTTTCTGGTCAGCAGAAAATTTAGAAATTATTTTTTAGCTTAATTATGGGAATTGGGCACTTTGGGGGCCAAGTTGGTGCTTCTCATGGCATATATAGCATTGGAGGCATAATCAACTTCACGAACACAAATCGTACAATGTTCTTGTGTTTCTCATTTGCATTGGTCCCACCAACTCGTGTGACACATTTACCACCATCAACATCCCACCTTATAATTGTTTAATCTAAGTTCTAAATGGCGTGGAACCATGCATGGTGGTGATGTTTTCAATGAGGCCACTTCGGGGTGGCATTTGTAGCAATCGTTTCTTCTTTTAAAATGAGTCTATAAAGTTATAATTATAGATTTAAAGCATTAATTTTTACAACCTTTTATTTATTATATAATAATATGCAGATATATATATATATATATATATATATATATATATATATATATATATATATGGCCACACAAAAAAAACGCAGATATATATTTTATTGGAATCTTTTCTGATATTGACCACAGGTGGAGGCAATTCTGTCAAGTCAGTAGTAAGATTATTATGAGTGACAAAGTTAGTCCTTCAAATATTTAACGCAGTTACGTACCTACCAGTCAAACTCATATTCTATTAGTTAGAATCTTAATCATTAATATTTAAATCAATGATTTTAATTTCAAAATTGATAATCAGTATGAATACGATTTTACAGCAAGTACTAATCTTACGTAGTATGTTATTTGTTATGTCATATTTTCATAATTATTTATATGTATCTTTCTTTTATCTTTATCTATCACGTCACTCTTATATTAATATATTTTTTTCTTTTTTGTATTCCTATCTCTCATGTAAAAATTATAATAAAAAAATATTTTATAAAACTAATTACTTTTTATTTGTCAATTTGGAGTTGTTAGTACACTTTTCGTAGTAACATTTTTGCTATTTTTAACACAATTGTTATAATTAATATTTTAAAGGCATTTAATTTGTTTATTTTTTAATCATCGTAATTAAATTTTTTAGCTTCTGAGTGAAACCTGATGTATCTCTATAAATTTGAATCAGCTGTGGGATTAACCCGCAGTCCCTTTTAAATTTGTCTTTCTGACGATTATTACCGAACTTCCCACAAGAAAATCATTTTTTCTCTCCTTATGTTTCACTTTAAAAATGCTAACCATGAGGTTTTTTTTTTTTTTTTTTTTTTAAAAAAAAAAAAATCAGAATGAATGAATGATCACGAGTACTTACGTAGCGAAGATTTTTCACAATCCAAAAATTCGAATCTCCTAAACGGATTAGACAAAATCAAGAAAGAATCCTAGCCTTTCATTTGGAGAAACACAACATTTGTTGCCATTTCTACAAACAGAAAGAAAAGAAAAGAAGGAATTTCATAACATATGCTAATAAGCGAATATATGCTAATAAAAGGACCACTAGCTTACGAGTTACAAATGAATTGAGCTTCCAAAATAGAAAGGTATTGAATTAATTACAGAATGGTAGGTTATCATCTTCCATTTCTTTTAACGTGCGTGTAATTGCAACCGTTAGAAATGTTAACTACGTTTAGGTCAAAACTTGTGTGATACTCTTTGTTAGGGTCGCTTTCATGCAAGCTTCAACTCATGCCAAATGGTTTAATTATTAGACTTAATTACATTTTTTACCCCTAATTTTTTTTTTTTGGTGAATTTGACCCCCAACAAATTAATTTGGCGCATTTTACCCCTAAGTTTTTAAAAAACTTGCAGATTTTACCTTCCACCATTTGACTGATGTGACATGCAAAAATAATTGTACTTTTTACCTCCAACTTTTTTATTTTTTGGGAAATTTTATCCCTAACTTTTTCACTTTTTGGCAAATTTTATCCCCCAACATTTTACTTTTTGGTGAATTTTATTCCCATTTTTTACACTTATGTCATCATGTCACATCAGTACAACAGTAGAAGGTAAAATTTGCAAGTTTTTTAAAAAGTTGGGGATAAAATGCACCAAATTAATTTGTTAGGAGTAAAATTCGTCATAAAGTAAAAAGTTGGGGGTAAAATTACAATTAAGCCTAATTATTATTTTAGTTCTCTAATTTATTTTTTAGGTTCAATTTAGTTATCTTATTTTTAAAATGTTCAATCTAATTTTTTAAAATGGTTCAATTAAATTCTTACTATCAAAACGAAATGAAAACAATATAACATTGTCCGCAAACAAGATGACCTAATTGAATCATTTTAATAAACTAGAGAACCTAATTGAATAATTTTAAAACATTAAAAGACTTAATTGAATCATTTTTAAAAATTAGAAGATCTAATTGAACTTTTTAAAATAGAAAGACTAAATTGAACCTAAAAAATAAATTAAAAGACTACAATAATAATTAAACCTTGTCAAATTGGCTAATAATAATATATATTTTAACGAAAAACAAAACCTTATTATTTTCCCTTGGGCAGTATCAGTCTATGCCCTGCGTGATTCTCATCTGACCCAACCCTTTAGTGGTATTAATGGGGGCAACTTTGGATGATTTATAGGGATCGTTTGAATTTGTTATGCAATTATTATGCTTTCTTTTTTTTTAGATAGAAGTCATGATCATCCATCAGTTCTGACCAAAGTGCGCTTGTATTGGCTGAGAAGGATGGACAAGAATCTTAGCATTAAACATACACCAATAAATTAAAGTGGAGACAGCATTTACTTATTAATTTAATTAAAATATACTTATAGTCTATCGTTCCTATCTAAACATAAATAACAAAAAGGCTTAAATTGGGTAAAAAAAATTTAATTAAAATATACTTATAGTCTATCGTTCCTATCTAAACATAAATAACAAAAAGGCTTAAATTGGGTAAAAAAAAATAAATAAATAAAGGCACCAATAAAATAGGATGTTTTTATTTTATTCTTTTAAATATATTTTTTTGTCTTAGTCCTTTAAAGATTTATTTTTTTTGTTTTAATTCCTACTGTCAAGTAATAGCGTTAACTGATAACGTAATAACAATGTTGACAATCCATTAACTTGTCACATCATTAAAGAGTCTAACAGGGCAATTATGTTTTTTTTTTGGTAAACTATATTTTTAAATCCATCATCAACTAGTTTGACATCAACTATTTTGAACAGATGAAGATTTAAAAACACAGATTACCAAAAAATTACACGTGACTGCCCTATTAAACTGTTGATGACGTGACAAGTCAATGAGCTGCCAACGCCATTGTTATGTCATCATTTAACATTGTTACTTGACAGTAGGACTAAAAAAATCTTTAAAGGACTAAAATCAAAACAAAAATATGTAAAGGACTAAAATTAAAAAAACCCTGTATTTTATAGGGACCAAAAAGTTATTTAAGCCTTTTATTATATACAATAATTCATGTTACAATCAAATATGTTTTTGGTCTCTCGTTTTATCTTGATTTTTGTTTTTAGTCTCTCATAAATTTTTTTTTACCGTTTTTAGTCCATCATAAATTGTACTATTTTGTTTTTAGTCCTTGACATTAATTTTAATTATTAAGTGATGACATGACGAGTATAAACTGTGTGTGAATTTTTTTGTTTAAGTTTCTAGATACTTTTAACCGCTACAAATTTTCTGGCTATCTAAGAATGTTTATTTTTGTAACATTTCTGGTAGTTTCAAAAAATCTATTGTTTGAGGTTTTTTTTTTTTTTATAACATTTCTGGCACAGGTTTAAAATACTGAGTTGTGGATTATCCTGCACAGGCTAGCAAACAATACTGAGTGAAACCTATAGAGGTTTAGAATACTGAGGTGTAGAGTGCTTGTGAAGGCTTTAGAAGAAAGACTATTAGTTGTAAGAGTGTTTGGTTTTAGTGAAAAATCCTACAGGTAACCAATATAATTTTTGTGTGTGTTGTATCCTTATTTACTCCTTGTTTGCTTATACTTGTTGCATACAAATTCTAAGTTTTGAAAACCTCATTTTACATAGGTATAAACATTGATCATTCATCAAATGGTTTGTACAAAACAATTTTAGTTATCAAAAGCAACATCTACTTTGTCCTGAATACCAAAAACCAGAATCTATCAAGTACAAAATTTGTTATTTTCAAAGTAGTTTTAGAAGTAGCATCTTATTTTTTAACTTGGAGATTATTTATTAGATTATCATTTTTATCCAAGTACTTAAGAAGGAAAACCTTGCTTTTAACCAAACTTTTGATTTCCTAGCAATAGCTTGAGAAGAAACAATCAGAAGCAAGTTTTTGTTTGTCCAAAAAATAGCCAAATTAGTTTGTGTGTCACTATTTAACCCCCCTTCTAATGATCAACTGATCCTCTTCAATATGGTCCATGGGCTTGATAACATCCAAGGTCCAAGGGACCAACATTGCAGAGGTTACCACAGTCAACTATATTATTCACAGATCAATCTTTGTCCCATCCTATAGGCTATATAGATTTTTTGGGTTGAGTAGATCTACATCTTCAACAACCCAAGGTAGACAAACATGGCCCTATGATACAACCCATATTTAAGGAAAGTAAAGCTTCGAAAAAAGGAGAGGTTAACACCTCTAATTCTTGTGGTCAAAATGAACGGCCGACTGCAACAAAGAGAACTAAGAAGAAACAAATTGGGATCTCAAAGAAGGGTTTCCAGCCACCAACCTTTGCCAAAAGGAAGATCAAAGCTTAACCTTAAAAGAAAATAAAGATCAGGAGAATAAAAAAGATATCAATCTCAAGTTCAATTCAAATGCTTCACGAGCTTTCTCCTTTTTTTCCTTTCACGAAGCTTCAATTTATGATAACAAAAAAGTATAGTATTTTGTATTTAATAATTTAATTTTTATATATAATAAATTTAATTAGATAGCACAGGTCGGGTTGGGTCACGGGTTTAAAAAACAGAACCCATTACTCGACCCATATAGTTAACAGGTTTAAATAGGTTGGGTCGGATTTGACCCGAACTCCAAAAAAATTCGAACCGAACTAATTGAATCGGTTAAGATTCACAGGTTATCTATACTCGTGAACACCTCTAACCAAAAATTTATTTAACCCCGTTTTTAATTAGGTTTAATTACTTTTTTTATTCTTCTAATTTACTTTTTAGGTTCAATTTGGCCTTCTTATTATTTAAAAGTTCAATTAGGTTGTATTTTTTAAAAAAAGGTTCAATAGGGTCCTTTATAGAAAAAAATGAGTTCAGTTTGATTTTATTTTTCTTCCATTTGCTCCAACAATTTTAAAAAATATGACCAAAATTAGTTTTAAATGGGACCAAATTGAATCCATTTCAAAAAATAAGGAACCTAATTAAACCTTTTTTAAAAGTAAAGGACCTAATTTAATCATTTTTAAAAAAACACAGGACCTAATTAAATCTTTAAATAATAAGAAGACCAAATTAAATCTAAAAAATAAATTAGAGGAAAAAAAGTGATTAAACATTTAAATTATACACCATGAGATCCGGACATGGTTGAGTATTTACCACTACAAACATAATATCATGTCAATAAATAGGGAACCAAGAATCTAAAGGCGCCAACCCAGGCTAACTAAATTCAGTTTTGGCTACCAGGAGTGAAATAAGAGAGAATTTCTCCAGGAATGAAAAAGAAATCTTACAATGCATTATTTAGATGTGTATCGCAACGATTATTGCATTGGTAAAGTATTTGAATTGGACAAGTGATGCCTTACAAAGCCATTGTAGCACAGATATTCAACAGTACAACAAAGCATTAAGATTTTACTTCCCCAGAAACACCTAAATTGAATTTCTGGTAAAAGATATTTTAATGGAGTTTTCCACCGTTTGAGGCTGCTGGAAATAAAACTGAATAATAGCATTATTGCCAAGACATCAGTCATATAACTGCTTCCATTTGTTGGAATATAAATAAACGCCATCAAAAATTATATTTTGTGCACCTGAAATAGAAGAATGATGATGAACCAAATTCTAGGCATTAGGATACAAATTATTTTGCAGAAGCATGATTGCAGTATGAGTCCTCATCTTACTGTTCTGAGAGATAATTTTTTCATCAACCTTCTTCCCAGTCCACATCTTCATCGTCATCAGCTGGAGCATCATCATCATCAGCTTGAACATTCAAATCATGGACCTTGTAATTTTCATTTCCAGTACCTGTATCAAAGCACCAAGATAAACAAATGAGTGAAACAAAAACACATATTGTATACTAGGATAAAAGGGCTGGGGAGTAAAATTTTATATATATAAAAAAAAAAAAATCGGATGGGAACGGTCGATGTTAGAACTTCTGGTGACAGTCATTCTGGAATACGTGTGATCGGAAAAATAATAAACAAGCCACTATACATAGCCCCATCATCAAGATTTTAACATTTGGCAATAGAATATATGATTTCCTGGCTTGGAGATGAAAAGAGGAAAGGGAAGAAATTATAATATAATTCAGAGTAAATTACATTACTTTGCTTGAGGTTATCATTACAAAGATGATGAAAACTGAAAAGCCCCTTTTAATTTTGAGAAATTATACTTACATCTATTTACAATTTTCATCATACAATTATCTCTCCAAACTAATTTTATTAAAAAATTACAAATCCTTTTAGTCAAATGCACTTCATTATCCTAATAATTTTTTCGTCTAGTTGCACTTTCTACTTTCTATCCTATTTTATATAATTAAGCACCTTATTCTGTACTGCAATATGTAAACTAAAATTTTATTAAATAGTAATTAACATTAAAGGTGAAGAATACTCTCCTGTTTGCTTTCATGATTTTGTATTTAGATTGACTAAAAACATATTAAAGTTTAAATATCAATTTCACACATAAAACATGGGAAATTCTTTAGATTCTCACCATACAAATTATTATTTTTCAACATGTATGCTTTGATCCATGTCAACCTATAATTACAATCGTTATCACCTCTACTGCAATCATCATCCGTAGCTACAACTACAACTACGACTGTCTTGCCACCTATATCAACCATTAACAAGGATTATATTACATCATCCCAACTATTATCCCAATTTGTTAGATATTAAGTTTTCCTCCTCTTACCTGTCTTTACCATAGCCATCATTGCAACTTGCAATGTCACTTCGATAACTCATCAACCCCAAAAGTAATAATCAAAACCAAACGTAATAGTAACCCTAACCCCAATAGGAACAACTAATCTTCACATTTACGAGTTAAGAAAATTGATACTCTTTAACACATCCTATTTTCCATACAATCATTCATGAATGCAAGTCATAAAATTGGTCCTCAATTGGATTAGCAAAGTCTCTTTTGTCAGAAGACAAAGAAAAGATTCTTCTAAATTTTCCCATAGCCATCCTTGAAAGTGTTTTAACAATTTGGACAACCCAGTAAAACAAAGTCACAACAAATTAAAGAAATGCATTCCCTTACATGATTTATTAGTTTAGAATTTCCTCCAAATTTTTGTTAACTGGACCACACTGGCTGGGTTCAAATTTAGAAAACCAGCTACTATTATACAGGTCCATCTAACACCAACCAGATGAATTTGGTTCAAAGTTCAAACCAGGAAAGGACTGGTAACCAACAGATTCTAAGCAAACTAATTAACTTGCTATTAGTTCTTGGTTGATCCTGAGAATATGGATTGGAATATTGACAAGTAACCAACCATTACCTGTTCTTTAAAAGGATTTAAAACTAATATATAAAGTTTGTAATAAAAGAGGTACAATAAAATAACATTCCAAATAAACAAAAAGAAAAACAGTATTGATTTTAATTACTTGTTCATACAATAAATTTGAATTAGTTAAATTTGTAGCTTTAAAATTTGAACACTAACAACCGTATGTCACTTCTAGATCTAGTTAAATAGTTTTAAAATGGAAAAAGCATGTTCAATCCCAATTAAACTTCAGCCACTAGATCTTTTTTATTTTCCTAACAGCCGATTTGTCTGCTTTTAAGAAAACTGTCCTCCAAATTTAGAAGTTGGATTACCCTATTATTCTTTCATTGTGTTGTCATTTGTAGTGTCTAATAATCTTAAATTAACATATAGGATAAAGGCCTAAAATCTAAACATGAATATAAGGTGATAAGAATCTCTTAGAATTTGGGTTTAGGACCTAACTCAACCTCACAAAACCAGTTTGTAAGGTAAGGGTTGCCCTCCACTTATATACTCTATTTTGGTCATATCACTAGTCGATGTAGGATCTAAACCACCACCCTCGAGACTACAATTAAAGCAGCCCCCAAAGAGGCCGCAACTAAGGTGGGCTAGGGGTGACCACAATTAAAGCGGCTTTCCAACAGAATCCATATTAAGCATAAAAAGATAGTTTCAATCAATTGAATCAAATTTGCAATCAATAATATAATAAAAATCTAAATAAAACAGTATCTTGAAATCACACAATGTAAAAATATTCTCTTTTGTTTCTGCTGAGCATATATTTGTAAAAGGCACGTATAAACTTTATCGATCCAAGGCGTGCTCTAATCACATTGAAAAGACACAAATTACCTGCAACTGGAGCCTCCTCCCATTCAGTACCATCATCATCTTCCTCAAGTTTTGATTTCATGCCAACTTGACGATTAGAAGCACTGCTAGAAGGATCATTTGGCAATTGTTTGCTAGCAGCTTCCAATTCATGTTGTTGTTTAAGCAAAGCAGCATAGTAAGCCTTAATATACTCATCCTAGAAAAACACAAGAAAAAAACCCAGATCCTTAGTGAATAAAAGTTTCAGAACCTTCAGATAGAAAGAGCAAGGAACTGCAGTATAAAAGAAAAGAAAAAGAAAACAATTGCTCATCATATAGTATATGCCTGTATATTTTTCTTATCATCATGGTCAACTGTTGATTTCTTGTCATCCGAGTACTGTGCTGACGTGGAAGTTGAAGTCCCATCCATCTTTATTTCCTCCTTCACCTCTCCACGTTGTTCCTTTGTAAGAACCATCCCTGATTTAATCATCCATGGTGGCAAAACCTTTAGAGATGAAGTTTCAGTTTCAGTCTTAACATCCCCTCTGTTGCCTTCAGTCCCATTGAAGTCCACCACAACCTGTTCAAATCCAGTAGTAGATTACAAAGCATTTTAGGTTGGTGATGCTCAGTGCCTAAATTTAAAAATCGTATAAAGATTCATTATAAACAACTAGAGAGCAACCAGGCATCACCCTTCATAGTTCATATTTATTCATGTATCACTTATTTTGAGACAGAAAAGAAAGTGTTAAATTAAACTGCTGATTATGATATACTTCAAGTAATGCTACATTTACAACTTTGCACATACAAAATCTAATATGGACAGATCTGTTTATACATTATTAGATTTACCTATGAATGTCACATCACATTTTTTCTACACATGCACGTGCATTACAAACCTGCTCATGTTGTGCTTTGTTACTAATCTTTACATAATCGGTCCCAATAAAACTAAGGCTTAATTACCAAATTGATCCCCAAATTATTTAAAATACTTCAATTTGGTCCCCAAATTTTAAAACGAGTCAATTTGGTCCTTTCCGTCCAATTGGAGTTGACGCCGTTAATAATGCAATTTTAAAACGCGTCAATTTGGTCCCAAATTATTAACGGCGTCAACTCCAATTGGACGGAAAAGACCAAATTGATGCATTTTTAAAAATTTGGGGACCAAATTGACGCATTTTAAAATTTGGGGACCAAATTGAAGTATTTTAAATAATTTGGGGACCAATTTGGTATTAAGCCTAAAACTAAAGAGGGTTGTATTAAGCAATTGACAGCTAATGTAAAACTTTGTTGAATTTCTATGACATGGATCAATAAGGTTAGTGTTAGTGCTAAGTTATTTTATATAATCCAGTTTAATCGATTCAACTAAGGACTCACAGGTTGAACCAGTGACCATTGACCCAGTACCTCAACTGAGTCAATCACCAATCCGAGTTTAATAGCATTGCATGGAGGTGTATATTAATGCTGTTTATGGAAGATTAATTATTGAATGGAGATCAACTTCTAGTTACTGAATTCTTTTGGTGGAAATTTAGTATGGAGGAGTAAGAAACAAATTGTGGTTGTTCACCCAAGTGCAGAGGCTGAATTTTGAGCTATGGAACAAGATTTTGGGAATTGCTTTGGTTGAAAATTATATTAGACAGTCTTAGGATAAAGTAAGAAAGGCCTATGGAGCTGTACTATAGTAATAAATTACAATTAGCATTGCCCATAATCTGGTTCAAGAGGATGGAATAAAACACAATGAAATTGTGGGTCACTTCATCAAGGAGAGAAATTGGATAGTGAACTGGTTACTACTTCATATAAAGACTTTAGATAGCAGATGCGTTGATTAAGAAGCTGCCAACATAGAGATTTCAAGACGTTAACAACAAGCTGGGAATTATAGACATCTATTGACCATCTTGGAGGGAAGTGATGTAAATATAAAATGAATAATTGTGTAAATATTGTAGAATATTATTAGGGGAAAATGTGTTTTAAATTCCTATACTTTCAGTCAAATGTGGTCAAGGTCCTTATACTTTCATATCAATGAATTTGGTTCTCAAACTTTTAAAAACATGTGGATTTAGTCCCTTGGTCCCTCCTCTCTAAGAATTCATCCATGTTTTTTAAAGTTAGGAGGGACTAAATCCACATATTTATTAAAGTTTAAGGACCAAATTTATCAATATGAAAGTATAGGTACCTTGACCACGTTTGACCGAAAGTATAGGGACTAGAAACACATATTTTCCTTTTTATTACTACGACACATTTGTATGACAGATATATTTACTATTTGTTTCCTTAGATGCATGCCATCCGTAACTTAAGCAAGTTAGTATTGATATAGGTCTATATAATGTACATACTTTTCACTATACTGTTTATCACATATAATTTTCAGAAATTTCAATCTTTCAATTAAATATGAAAAAAAATTATTAGAGAAAAAGGAGGGAAATATGTGGAGGATAAGATATCCTCTAAAGAGAAAAACAAGATAAAACAAAAATAATTAAAAAAAAAAGAATCAGAATTGTTAGCAAGGCTGTAACTGCCTAGTTTCTTACTTTCTTTACATGCAAGAAATGATAACTCTTAAAACAGGAAACTCTTACCTTAGTATCTCCACTATAAGGCATTGGTGCTCCATTATATCCAAGCTGAGACTTAGAATCACCAGCCATATCTCCATTTGCTGCACGCCCCATAGCACTAGCTCGAGCTTCCCACGCTAGAAGACTGCCAAATTCTGGAACAGGCAAATCTTTCACCCGGCTGAGTTGGTCCATTAAAGGCTTGAGCTGTACCTGCAACCAGTTCCAATTTTTTTTAACTGTGCCTATAATGGAATTCAATCTATTGATTATCAATTACATGTATTTTGAACCAATATATCTAAAGAGAAAAAAGGTTGCAGTTTGACACGTAGTACACAAAAAGTTTCATAGTCATTGTTAGCAAGTAGTCCAATTGGGCTGAGCTTGTCCCAGCTGTACTATCTAGTACTGAACTAGTTATTACTTGTTAGTATAAGTAGGTATACAAGGTCAGTGTTTTACAACATATCCCATGGCTCACATCAATATTATTATTCGACTTTAATTTTTTTACCCTCTTGTTTTCCATCAAATTCTATAATTTTTAAAATGATCAAACATTACAAACAAATTAAATTTCAGACCAGAAACACCAATAAATAAATGCTCGCACAGTGCACTGTCTAGTAAAAATTAAAGAAATTCAAATGAGATTTGTGATACCTATAAGATATCTAGATGAAATTCATGAAATAAAAGATATTTTATAAGCCTTAAACTGAGATCAGCATAGGATAAGGAAACAGGACAAAAGCTGAACAGCCAACTGATTGTTCAAACAAATAAAACAAGACTATGTTAACCTCTTGGCATTTTTTATTCATAAATGCATGTCCTTACCCTATGAGCCCTAATGACAGAAATTTCTCAGTTCTAGCAAATGGCAGTGATAATCATAACTAAGAATAACAAATTTAAACAAAAGGATCCATAATATGAAGCCCAAAAAAGAAACAAATAACATAGTAAAATCATAAAAGACCTCCATCTTCTGAAGCATGTCTTTTAACTTTTCATGTCGCCGTCTTCTTGCATTATCATCTCCATCACCCCCTTCTTGAGCAACAAATTTGTCACTTTCTACCTCAAGTTTTCCATTACAACTTTCACAATGGAAGTCGTCATCTTCAAAAGATACTAATCGCAATGCATCCAGAGCATTGTATCTAAAAGAATTCAAATCCCCAAGTATTATGGAAACATATAACAAATATTGATATTGAAATAAATTTGGAATTACAATGGATTACTGAAACCTTTTTCCACATTTTGTACAGATATATTCCTCAATTGTGTTCTTGTTGTCCAATTCATCTTTCAGCAGCTTCTTCATGCGATGTATTCTGTACCTAACCACATCATATATCTGCAACAAACTTCAACATAAGAATTTCTACATTTGGAGGAGCCATAGGTTAGTTGATAACTGACTCAAAAACAGTGACAAGCAAGCACACAAAATAACATTGATTTCCCATTCTCTCGGAAACAAAAACCACAAGCATCATGGAAAAGTAACATTCATAGAAATATATAGTGGGAAGAAACAGACCTGTGCATAATCTAGACAACAGTAAGAGTGCGTGTGCAACTTGACCTTTTCTTCTCCCTCTTTTCCAGTCAGTTGAACATCAACCGTAGCAGCTGTAGCAGCACTATACAATTTTGCTCCTTTCGCTGTCTGGTAAAATCAGATAATATAGAACATAAGAAGAAAATAAGTGCATGACTATTTACATCATTAATAGCTAACATCCTAACACAGTAACACTTCAAACCTAATAAGGAAAAATAATAAAACTCTAACAAACATGAACAGAAGAAAGTTCAAACAGAGAGGACTGAATGAAAACTTGTGCAAGGGAAACCACTGAATAGTTTAAAATAGCCTAGCTGAAATATCAACAAAAACTGACAAAGATGCCCAAAGATATTTAATATAAGCACAGCAACTATCATGGTTAGAAAAACTGATAAGAACCTTGGGAGAACTACACAACAAAAGCTAGTTGTTGTAGTTGGGGAGCCCAAGGCCCTATAAACCTGATAAGCACCCAAGCACTTGGGGAACCCTCCCTTAAAAGCTAACTATCAAGGGGAAAGAACCAAGCCACTTAAGTACTCCACCAACCATCCCATACTACTTCAATGTGGGACTTAGGCACCCAATAATACCCAAGACCCTATCAAAAACCCAAACTAGAATTCCATACTTCCAATGTGGGACTTGAGTCCCATCCCTTGCAATTGGATCCTAACAAAACACTACCAAGTGATCCAATCAAATAAGTGACTGGAGAATCATAATTCTAGGATAAGAATCATTAAACAAATAATCAAAATTTCAGAGGTAGAGTAAAGGACTGAAGGCTTCAAGTCGTGGGATTTGAAGCATCAAGTCATGGGACAGGAACAAAGGGTGTGAGGGAATGAATAGACAATAATCCACAATCCGCATGTTATGGACTTTGACACCAAAATGAGTTTTATTGGCAGTTCAGGGAACAGAAAATCTTATTATATCAAAATTTAAAATCTAGGTATAACACAAATGACATGGATATGAAGATATAACAGATTTTAGAAATTATGGGACAACACTACTATGTTACAACAACCAACAACAGCAAAAGCCTTATCCCACTAGTTGTCTAGGTAAGATTGGTTACAAGAATTGCACAATGCCATTGTGCTTGGTTAAAGACCAAATTCTCAAGGGAGATTGTTACATCCTTTGTGAACTGCAGATATTTTCACCAAGTCACTTAGAGGCCTAGGGATAGCTTATATATGCAACAAGCTTGGTGAATACAATATATATGTACCAGCTTGAGTGGGAGTGTTGAAATATCCTCTGTTTCCTTATGTAAATATTATTTGTTCCCTTGTATATATGACAGCTGTGTAATTAGTAATTAGGAAGGCTTTTCAGGCTGTAATTACTAGGTCCAATCCCTATAATCAAGGGATTTTGATTGTACATTGATGATTGATAATTATAAATAAACAAGGTTGAGAGTCAGCCTCTCAAGCATTTAGAATGAATTTCAGTTTTATTTTAATAGTTCAGAAAGACCCATTTTACATTTGCTTATAAGCCACTGTAATTCACAAAAGTAACACCAATGTGATGCACAGACCGAACCCAATGGTTACCTCTCTCCTATATTCTCGAGTAATGATCTTCTCCTCTTCAAAAAACCGCAGAGTTCGACGAAGTTGTTTTGTGTGCAATTTGAGATCTTTTGCCAAGTCTTCTTCTCTGACCCATTGTCGCCTGAACAAAATTCACAAAACACCAACAATGAACCCAAAGAATCAAATCAAAGCAATGCACCCAAAATTCTTTCAGAAGTCATGAAAATCCAACAGTACACAATGTTCCAAATTCCCCCAAAAGCTCAAATCTCAAACCCACACTTCAATCATACTTAAAAAACACCCCCAACTTCACTGCACACTGATCTACCCCCTATCAAATTAAGAAGCAATGCACTTAAAAACAACACTTTTCATGTCCCCACGTTTTCACATAACTATTCCCTCAATTTCCACTTAAAAAACTCGAATCATTTTCATTCATCAATCATTCCTTTTACATAACTTATTCTGCAATCAAAAGCTGATAATCAATCAAGAACAATGGGAGTGAGAGCAAACCTCGTGAGGGCATCGAGAATCACCACAGCGATTCCTCTGTTATCACTCCTTCCCGATTTGGGTTGATTCTCTCCCTTACTCGTTAGATCATCGTAGAAAGCCCTCGCCGCTAGTTTAACCAGCCTACACCAAAATTAAAAATAAAAAATCAATAAATAAAGATCCAGTTTTCTTTGTTTTATTAATTTATTATTATTATTATTATTGTGAAGAAATCGCGAAAATCTGCTATTGAATTGGAACAGAAAACTCGTACTTGTTGTAGTGATCGACCATCGAAGCGATCTAAGAAGAATAATAGTTCGTTCGTTTTGGGGTTTAAATCGGAATGGAAGGATAATAACTCATGTGTGATTATCCGATTCGATTCGATTCGATGGTGTTCAACGTAGCTCTCAACTCGCTTCCATTTCTCAGTTATTTTCTCGCAAGTGGTAACCTATTGGGACGCGGAAGACAATAAGCTGTTAAATGCGAGGGCTTTTCACAGGAGCACAGTGAAATACTACATTCAATGACACGTTTCTTTCTTCTAACATGTTCTCTAATTTATTTTTATTTTTATTTTTTTGTGTAGTAACATCATGTTCTTTAAAAAATTTTAAAATTTTTAATTACACTTTTTGTCTCTAAAATTACACAATCTCGTGAAGTTTGCCTTTAAAGATTTTTTTTTCGGACTTTACCTTTCAATTTATAAAATATCGCAAATTTTGTCTTGATGTAGAGAAAATGATAGAATTAAAATAATTTTATGGTAGTTTTTTTCTTTAAGCCACCACAATTAAGATAATTTTGTGGTTTTTTTCCTCTAAATCATCACAGTTAAAACAACTTATGACTTTATATAAATTGAGGCTAAAATTTGCAAAAAAAAAAAAAAACTAAGACAAAATTCACTTAAAATCAAGTACTTTGTTCTTGTTCGCAATTAGAGTGTGGGAAAGCATTTTCTTTGTCAAAGGTGATTCAACTCCCCTTCTAATGAGTCTTTGATCCATTTCAAAGTGGTCATCTTATGTGACAATCACTAGTGTCTACGATACCATGTTATGGCAAAATAATTAATTATCACAGGCTATAATTGATTATCAACAATACATTTGGATTTAATAAACATCAAGGATTGAGGTAACTGATTATCATTGAGGATAATCAATTTTTGTGACAAATAATCGATTATCAAACTCCACAATTGAGTATATATGGTACCAAAACTCGTTTATAATAAATTATTTCGATAAATAGTCGACTATTTCTACTCTAATTGGCTATTCTGGCAACAAAGAACAAAACAATCAATTATCCAACAGATAATCAATTGTCTCAAACTTAAGAGGTCTAAAAATGAAGGTGAGCTAGCCACCGTATAACCCTCCTTTCTCTCAATATTCTCTCAACCCCACTTTACATAAAATCACTGCTCTTTCCATTTTTCATTCATCGATTTAAATTGTTTTTAAGCATTAAATTACATATTTTTCACATAACATTGTTTTCACTGATTGAATTTGCCTAAATTTCACTAAATCAAAATCCATCAAATTTCTCTATCACTTTCATTGTTTCCTCCATTGGAAAGAGGAAGAAGATAGGGAATACTCATCTTGCACCACCTCCACCATAGGCACAGTCATCAGTTGCTTAGAGATAAGTCATTCTCACTTCTTTAGTAATGACTATTTGATAGAGAAATTCTCTATGAACTTCTCTTCATAGAGAATTGTTAAGCCTCAATTGATGAATTGAACCTACATAAGAAATGAGATATTCCAATTCTAAGAGCTCATCTTATATATATATATATATATATATATATATATATATATATATATATATATATATATAGGGGACATATCATATGAGAATGACCATCTTATGTGAGAATGAGAATAATCAATCTCAACCATTAGATTAAAATGGAAGGCCTAGATTAAAATGGAAGGCCTAGATTAAAAGTATTTTAAATTCAAATTAAAACCTCATATAACTATAAAATCTCTAAAAGATCTAATTTATCACATCTTAAAACAATTATGATGATGACAATCACCACCATCATGGTCGGCACCGTGACCACCGTCGTCGCCACCAACATGACTGTCGTCACCGTTGCTGCCGCCACCACCGCTGACAGTGATGGTGGCAACGGCAGCACCGGCAATGACGGTCATGTTGGTGGCGGCGGCAATTGACAATCATGGTGGTGACGGTGGTGGCGATGACAGTCATGACGATGGTGGTGATCATGATGGTGATGATGGGTTTAAGATATTTTACGATGTGATAATTAAAATCTTTTAGAGATTTGATAGTTATATGAGGTTTTAATTTGAATTTAAAATACTTTTAATACATGTCTTCCATTTTAATCTAACGGTTGAGATTGACCATTCTCATATATATATATATATATATATATATATATATATATATATATATATATATATATATATATATATAGTTATGAATTACCTATAAAAATAACTTTTAAATGGAACATTAGATTAATCATTAATTAGGAATTAATTGTAAAATTACTATAGATTTGGGATAAATTTTAGCTATACATTAGCCACAAAGTTGCTATGAAATATCCTAGTTATATAGTGTAACACCCCTTGTTACTATTAAAGATTTTCTTATTAATTAAGAAATTTGAGAAGTGATTTGATATCCAATTATTGAAAAACAGCCTTTAAAATATGGGGAAATTTGTTTTTCCTTTATTAAAACGTTGTTACTTAAAATTTCAAATGACAATCATCCATAATAGCTTATTAACATATCAAAATCCCTTTTAATGAAATATCGGTCTTAATAAATCAAACTCATTTTATAAGACATTGACTTCGTTGCAAATCATGAAAAATAACAAAATCTTCTTTAATTAAGAACATCCTCATATCCATCATTATACTATTCTATTACACAAAATATACTCATGCATTTACATTCTTCGAATTTAACACATTATACATTTGAGCCACTTATAAAGAATTGTACATCATAATATTAAAATCTAGTCTACCCTTTTTTATACAGGAAAAGACTGAGACTCAAAGTAGTGACTCAATGAAAATCTCAAAATACCCAATTAACCCAAGTAACATCCTAGAACTAGAAGGATCCTCTTCTTTCTCTTAAAGCATCCACCCGTGTTCATAGTGCTTGTCGTAGCCTTTCATTCCATCTTCATTGTTTGCACAAGATTATTCTTCTAAATATGAAAATAAAGGTGTATGGAGTGAGTCTCTTTCCTCCTCTAAACTAACAACCAAACGACTTTCCGATCACAAACAGTCACAAGCACACAACATCAACCACCTTGATGTGGTACTCTCACGGGTCTCACTCGTAATCCTAAACACATTTCGGACTAGTCCTTAACTCATCACATCTCGGGCCCGCTACCACTGGATCTCCCACAACTCAGTGGACTTACACAATTTAAGTCGGATGACTTGCTAGGAGTACACCCTTCACCATGGTACAATGGCAGGGCTCTCACCAACATGGTTATGCCTCGCATTTGTCGGGATTGCCAAGTCAACACTGTGGAAACACGACCACAAACTCGGTGCTAGATCCCCAAGAAACATCAAGTCAGCGAGCATACCTCAGGTACCACACTGTATGGTCATCCAATCTCTGAGGACTGACTCCTCAACCACTCTCCTTATCGAGATTTGTCTTTTACAGGTCCGTGTGGGCTTTTCTACCAAAGGTACTCGACGACTATCCTCAATCAACATATGTCCCAGACATACAACACGGAGATCCAACTCCCCCACTATCACAGTGGTTAAACATTACGACCCCGTTATCTCACAAGCACAATGCTCACTGTAGATAAAGCCTCCACACAACCTCTCAACACTTGCCCATTTGGCTTCCGATCACATAAGGTTATCCTTCTCAATTGACGTGTAGCATTTATCCACAAATAAATTCCATTTCAACGGTCACGCACGAACCAACGGTAGAGGTTCTTCCTCCTCTTTTCGTTTCTCACAACGTCTAGAAGCAAACAATAACTTATCAACCACACGTGCGTAATGCACATCACCCAATCATGATCTGATTCATGATTTTCTATATCTTATTACATCTTATGGAATGCTTGCTCACTCTCAAGTTTTATGCTTGATTCAATTATCGAGTCTCAAGATCCATGCAAGGGTCCTAAATTTCCTTCTAAGTCCAAAAATCCGGCATCCTCCACATGCAAAGATACTAATTAATTACCAATACATAATATTATTAGATTCACACTCTTTAATTACAATTTATTCACTATTGTTCATAGTGAATATTATTAGTTACTAGAATTTCATCCTAGTATTCACAAATGCGCTCCATTTGGAGTTCATTTGCTCTCATCCAAGAATGCAATATTCTTGTTCCCACAATCAACAAACCATCACAAAAACTAACAAGCACAAACAATATTCCAGCACTCATTGCCCGAGGATCATATTCCTTCCGGTCTCCAATTTATAGTTATAAACAAGATAAATAGTAATAGTCAATAAATCACAATTCAAACACAAAAATTATTAATAATTAATACACTAACATTTATGGGAAGATCCCCCTTTTTAGGTGGAATACTTCGTCATTAACACAAATAAGCCAAACAACACCACTTAGGCAATTATTCCAAGTACATTACAATTAAACGCATAGAGCTGAAATCATCAATCATAAATTATTTGACTAAGTAAATCAACTTATAATTTCACCAAATTTTGCAGAGACACTTCTCAGGATGCATATATTAACAAATAAAATTATATCCCACAAATTCAACCCACAAGTAATATTTTTGGAATTAAAAATATTGTCAGGATGCTCTCTGAAAAAAACACTTTAGGAATTTTAGAAAATACTAATTCAACTCTGTTTTTCATAAAATTTAATAGATAACATCCCTAGCATGTTTATTATCACATATAATTTTTTAAGCATGGTCCAACCACTAAAAATTCCTTTTTTTATTTCAACATCAATATTGTTCCAGAACAGAATTTACAATGAGAAAATGCACTTAAATACAAAAAGCGCCTAAAAAATTCTGGAAAAATTCATGGACACTTAAAATGGTCCAAAATGAGTCACTAAATTTTATTAGAGCAAATTTATCACGAAAAGTTATTTTTTTCATTTTATCTCTCAGTTATCCAGCTTTTGAGTTTTTTAAAAGAGAAAATGGGTAAAAATACTTTCCAAGCTTTTATGACTTTAAAAAAAATTCATGGAATACCCTCATGGCATATAAAACGAACCCATGGTTCCATTTTTCCAAAATCACGTCCCAAAATGTTTATAAAAATCAAAACAGCCCCATTCTCATAATAGACAGTTTTCAAAAATAAATTCTATAAAAATAGTTACAATACTCAAAAAAATCTGAAAAAAATACCATGACATCCAGAGGCATCAAAACATAGAAAAATGTATTTTTATCCTCAAAATCATGCACAAAAACCAAGACAAAAAATCAAACACAGTTACAGAGCAAACTAACAACTAGCTCATTTCAAGTTTTTCAAAAGTTCCTGTGACACCCATGGTGTCTATAAACTACAAATAACAGCCACAATCAACAAGAAAATACGAAAATAGCTTAGAAAAGAAAGAAATCCCTACATACCTCCTAGTTTCGTCCACCAAATGCAACACTAATGGGTTGGTTGTATAGCTCTAGTCCCCCTCTACAATATATCCAAGATTAATCGGTAGAAATTTAGATTTGGATGTATAAATCCTAGAGAGAAGTTGAGAGTTGTAGAGAGAATATGGAGAGAAACTTGGAGAGGAAGGCGAAGAATGAAGAGAAAAAGGCACACACACTTTTAAGAGAGAGGAAAAGTGAAAAAGCAAAAAGCATGCCCCCTCCCTCTCTCCTCATGGCCAGCCCCCTTCTCTAGGGCCTTAGGGTCCATGTTGGTTTTTAAATTGGGCTCATACGAGGCCCATTAGGGTTGGGATTAGGGTTAGTGTTAAGGTTAGGATTAGAATTTCTGTTCAATTGTGTCATTTAAGTCACTAACAATCACACATATGAAAACTTAATTCAATCTCACTTTAATTAATATTTTCCTAAGACACAAATTAATTAATTAAATTCCTAATACAAATATTTCTATCAACTTTATTAATTCTTAATTCATTTGTCACTTAGAACTAATTCAACAGTAAAACAATTTAATTAAGTCATATAATTCACTAATTCTATTTTGATATCTATCTAGTTCTTTCTAGACTTGAATTAATAAGATTGAGTTTAATTAAGTTTAATTACCTTAATTAGAATTTCTAGATCACTAATTATATTTAATTACTCAAAACGCATTTTTTTTAAATAAATAAATCCAAATCAAATCATAATTCAATCACACAAATACGTATATATCACACAAATCGTAATTTTTTAGGGTGTTACATATAGCTAGGAAAAAGGAAAACTAAACAATATTTTACTACAAATTAGCTAGAGAATAGCTACAAGATTTTAAAATTTTACTAGGAGTTAACTAGGATTATTTTAAAAATGCTAATTAGCTACTTATTTCATGCTACCATCAATATTGTAGCAATTTTGTAGCTTATTCTTTTTACTAGAGATTTGCTACGAATTTACTACTAAATTTGTTGTAGCTAATTTTAGAATTTCTTGCAATGAAGGAAAAAGTTGAAGGTTCTATTTGTGAAACATATATTTTAGAAGAGATTGTCACTTAGAACTAATTCAACAGTAAAACAATTTAATTAAGTCATATAATTCACTAATTCTATTTTGATATCTATCTAGTTCTTTCTAGACTTGAATTAATAAGATTGAGTTTAATTAAGTTTAATTACCTTAATTAGAATTTCTAGATCACTAATTATATTTAATTACTCAAAACGCATTTTTTTTAAATAAATAAATCCAAATCAAATCATAATTCAATCACACAAATACGTATATATCACACAAATCGTAATTTTTTAGGGTGTTACATATAGCTAGGAAAAAGGAAAACTAAACAATATTTTACTACAAATTAGCTAGAGAATAGCTACAAGATTTTAAAATTTTACTAGGAGTTAACTAGGATTATTTTAAAAATGCTAATTAGCTACTTATTTCATGCTACCATCAATATTGTAGCAATTTTGTAGCTTATTCTTTTTACTAGAGATTTGCTACGAATTTACTACTAAATTTGTTGTAGCTAATTTTAGAATTTCTTGCAATGAAGGAAAAAGTTGAAGGTTCTATTTGTGAAACATATATTTTAGAAGAGATTTTTAATTGTGCTTCCATGTATTTTGATCCAAAATTGCAAACAATGCCCACTCAAGTTCCTCGAAACGATAATGGTGGGCATGATATGATTGATCAATGCTTGTCTATTTTTAAATACTCATTTTGTCCTATTGGAAAAAGGTAGCAATAGATTCTTGATAGATGTGGAGTTTCAAATTACTAAGACTTATGTGCTTGTAAATTGCAAAGAAATCAAACCATTTCTCCAGTAAGTTTACTCCCTAACTTTGTTATATAAAATTTTAATTATCTTATATTTGTTGAGACAAAATCCCTCCACAAGCTTGAGTTTTATGATGACAAACCTTTAAGAAGTAAACCTTGTAACACCCTAAAAATTTACACTCGTTATGTCTATCATGTGTGAAGTGGTATGATTTCGATTAAGTATTTGTGAAATTATTTTCATTAAATGAAAATAATTAAAATTTGGGTGAATTAGAGTCAAGTACATAATTTATAACTTTAATTAATTATTTCTTTGTTAAATCCAATGTTTTAAAAATCGGACCGGACCGGCCGGTCCGACCGGAACCCGGTGGTATAACCGGTTCGGTTCGATAATAGGACCAGATATGCATCTGACCCGGTACGACCCGGGTCGAACCGGCCGGTTTTTGCAAAAAACCGGTGACTCGGGTTGAACCGGGTTGTGATATGATTTTTTTTAAAAAAAAAAGTGCTGAAATGATGTGTTTCAATTTATTTTTTATTTTTTTGTATATGAAACTTATTTATGGACTTGTATTGTCATGATTATTGGTTGTTATTTCTTATTTGGAATATTAGGTACTTTATAATGACAATAATTTAAAATTTGAAGTGTTAAATGATTAAATTATGTTAGCTATATTATATTTTTTTAATTTTTTAATATATATCGAGTCAAACCGGTCCGACCAGTGACCCACCGGTTCGACCAATGACCCATTAACCCAGTACCTCGACCGGTTCGATGACCGGTCCGGTTCGATGACCGGTCCGGTTCTTAAAACACTGGTTAAATCAATTCGCAGTATTGGAATAATTAAAGAAATACAATTACTGATGAAAATAAATTTAGTGAAGATTTAATTAATTAATTAATTAATTATGCTTTAGAAAAGTATTAAATAGAATGAGAGTAGATTAAAAATCTTTTTTCTCGTTGATTAAAGACCAGATGACTAAATCCCGCAGAGACCCAAAATCCTAAACTGGAAAATACCCTAACCCTAGACCTAGTAGGCCCATATGGGCCCAACACAAACAAAACCCTAACAAAGGACATAGGGGAAATTTTTTTAAAAGTTTCACTTTTCTCTCCCTTCCTTTTTAAAACCCTAGCAAGAGAGCTTTTCTCTCATTTTCACTTTCTTCTTCCCTAAGTTTCTTATTTTCTCCTCCTTCTCTCTAAAGTTCAGCACCTTCTCTCTAAGATTTAAGTACTCAAATCAAAGTTCCACCGATTAAATTCAGATATATTGTTGAGGAGGGCAAGGGCTACCCAACAATACCAAGTTTTCTTCTTTTGAGTGAGGAACCAAAGAGATATGGAGGGGTTTCTATTTTTCCTAAGCTATTTCTTATTTCTCTTGATGTTTTTGGGCTGTTCATGTGATTGTGAGTCTCTTGACACCATGGGTGTCTCAAGAGCATGTGAAACATATTGAAATGTGTTGTTTGTAAATTTTGCACTGCAGCTGTTTTCAATTTTTTCGAAAATATTTTCGTGCATTATTTTGCAATATAAATATGTTTTCCTATGTTTTGGAACCTCTGGATATCATGGTATTTTTTTCAGAATTTTCTGAACAGTGGAACTATTTTTTTTGAAATTATTTTCAAATGTTGCTGATTCTGTAAAAGGGGCTGTTTAGAATTTTATAAAAAATTTTGGGATATTTTTTTGGAAAAAAGGGCTCATTAGTTCTATTTATATGTTATGAGGGTAATTCATGAATTTTTTTAAAGTCATAAAAAATCGGAAAACATTTTTAGGAAATTAATGTTGTGAAAACCGAAAAACTGGACAGCAGAGTATTCAAATGTATAAAATATCTTTTTTATGAGAATTTTGATTTGATAAATTTTTTTAACACTATCTGGACTATTTTGACTGCCAATGAATTTTCTCAGAATTTTATGAACGCTTTTTGTAATTATTTATATTTTTTTATGGAAAAATCTGTTCTGAAACAATAATGTTTTAGAAATATAAAAAGGGAATTTTAGTAGGAATTTGGTGCTTATAAAATTCCATGTGTTTTTCAACATGTTGGGGACATTCTATATGAAGTAGCACAGAAAACAGAGTTTATTTTCTATTTACCAAAAATGTAGAAGTGCACTCTACAGAGCCTGTCCAGCAACCATAAGTAATTCAAAAATAATATTTATGGATTTAATTTTTGGGAGAAAAATTTATATAATGAAATATATGTGATTTATTATGTATCTGTAAAATCTCACGAAATTATAAGTTAATTTGCTAAGTTAAATAATTTTTGGTATGTCTGCACAGCTATAGGTATATGCATGAAATTTAATTGTGTGATTGTGTAATTGTGCCTAATGCCATTCGTTGGATTTGCTAATGGAAATTTCACCTAAAAAGGGACATTTCTATTGAAAATGTGTGTGCAATGTTATTTAATGGATTATGTTGAATTATTGAATTATTGTTTGTTAATGATTATTATGTTATTAACGGTAAATTGGAGACCGGGAGGAGCGTGATCCTCGGGCAAAGAGTGCTGAAATTTTCTTGTGCATGTGACTTTTTTGCAATGTTTTGTGGTTGTGGGGACAAGAATAATTCATTCTTGTGTGGGAGCAAGTGAACTCCAAACGGAGTACACTTGTAGATACTAGAAAATTATTCTAGTAATTGAGGACATTCACTATGTGAAATAGTGAATTGATTATAATTAAAGAGTGGGAACTTAATAATCTTATGAGTTAATAACTAGGATTTCCTATGCGCATGGAGGACATCGGATAATGGACTTAGAAAGAAATCTAAGACCCTTGCATGGATTTGTTCAAAATGACTTAAGTAAGCATAAAACGTGAGAGTGGGTGAGGATTTCAATAAAACAAAGTAAGACAGTTAAGATCATGATGTGGGTCATGATTGGGTAACGTGCAATATGCACATATGATTGAAAGTTTATAAATTGTGATTTTCCGAATCGTGGTGAGAACCAAAAGGAGGAAGGAACCTCCAACGCTAAGTCGTGTGAGACGGTTGAACGAATTTGTTCATGGACAAAGCTTGAATGGACAATTGTGGAAGACGTTGTGTGGGGGCTTCACCTGTGGTAAGCAATATGCTCGTGACGAATGGGGTTAGAATGTGTGACCACTGTGGTGGTGGAGATTGGATCTCCGTATGGTATGTCGGGGACATACGTCGTGGAAGGCCGCCGTTCAGTAGCTTTGGCAGAGAAGCCACACCAACCTATAAGAGATTAACCCGATGAGAGGGAGTGGTTAAGGAGCCAGTCCTCAAAGATTGGATGACCTCACAGAGTGGTACCTGAGGTGTGCTCGCTGATTTGCTGTTTCTTGGGGATCTGGCGCCGAGTTTGTGGTCATGTTTCCACAGTGCCGACTTGGCAATCCCGACAAATGCGAGGCACAACCGTGCTGGTGAGAGCCCTGCCATTGTACCGTGGTCAAGGGTGTACTCCCAGCAAGTCATCTGACTTAAATTGTGTAAGTCCACTGAGTTCTGGGAGTTCCAGTGGTAGCGGGCCCGAGTTATGTTGAGATGGTATGATATAGAGAAATAGTATAATAGATTAAGAACTTCTAGTGGGACTCATGAGAGCATCTTTGCAATGTAGTTGATTGTTGTATGTTGCTTGAGACCGTCGGTCATTTGTTTGTTAGTTTAGCGGAGGAGAGGGACTCACTCCATACATTTATTTTTCCAGATATCGATGGCGCAGCAGAGGCCCTCCACGAGGGTATGGGTAGTGACGTTTGAGGGTCACTGGACCCACGACGGGGTACTCGATGAGGATCACTTCGTGGGCCACGTGCATTTTGGGATGGTGTCATTCACGCGCCAGTTTGAACAGCCGACATACTATGACTTCTTTTTGTGGTTTACTTAGCCTACTCCACCGTACTATCGTCATACTGCGTCGGTGGAGATCGTTGAGCTCTCTTCAGACACTTCTGTGTCGTCATCCTCATCTTCTTCTGATTTGCCATCAAATGGCCAGTCTCTTCCTCACACTGATCCAGATGCCACACTTTCTGACGACCTTACTCTGAGGTCAGTGTTTCCTCCCTTCCGCCCTAGGTTGCTTCCGGTTGGGACAGGCACTCATCGCGGAGTGGTCATGGGTGTAGCCGTAGAGGGCCATAACACTGAGGAGGAGGAAGACCCTGAGGAGGATCCGGAGGAGGAACCTGAGCCGATGGAGGAGGATCCTGAGGAGGATCCCGAGGAAGATCCCATGGACGAGGGCCATGAGATATCTTCTCAGGGGTCTTGCTAGAGATTCCTCTGACATCTTTTCTCTATAGGTATAGTCTAACATAGGGGTAGGGTTTAGAGATGACTGCTCTAAGTCATAGGTTTTTTCCTTCTTTTGTATTTTGATATAGGTAGGCCTAGATTCAAAAAATTTGTATGTTGTTTCAGTCATCTATTTTCTTATTTCGGTGTATTTACTACTTTAAACTTGGGCTGTACATGATAATGATCCTGTGCGTGAGACATTTCTAACCCTTATTCTCATAAACTTATTTATATATATATATATATATATATATATATATATATATATATATATATATATATATATATATATATATATGTATATTTTGGTGGCCACGGAGGCACACCTTGTTTATATCTGTTTTACGTTGTTATTCCAATGAATGTTTATTTTCAATATAAGGGTTGTGCGACTTTTATAAAATGTGGTTTTGCGTTAAATTATTTTACTACAAGTTAAGTTTGAAAATGTTTTAAATCTACTACTATTTTTGTTTAATTACTTGTCTCTTTCATGTTCCAACGAATGTGAAATTGAACAAAATGATCATGTTTTATTAATGTAAAATAAAATAAATGGATTATATGTAAATCCGGATTTAGGGTGTTACAAACCTTAATTAAGTTATCTGAACTTAGCTACTAATGGTTGCTTTAAGTGTGTTTCAAAAGATAGGACTAAATTCAGAAGCATGTAGAAGGTGTGAAGCATTAAGATTACAGTGAGAGTTTTCCAGACATAGTTTATGCATTCAGAAGTAAAACTACCAAAAGGAGAGTTGTTCAGAAGCTGGAAAGGCAGTCATGTTTTCTGAGTCAAAGTGCAAATATCAAAAGCTATATATGATCAGAAGCATGATGCTAGGGGTAACTTTAGTCAATGGGTAGATATCAGAAGCTACACATGACTAAAGGATCATCAGAGGATGCATTGCAGAAGAGAGTGGTGAGGACAGCCGTGTCTACACTATTTAGAAGCACACACCAGAGCTTACTAGTTAGAAGACATACACCAGTGTATTGAAGCATTGATTCTGAAGCACTGATTTTAAAACTGGGAGTTCTCCAAAATACTTAAAGATATTCAGAAGAAGAGAACTTGAAGAAGACAACAAGTCCTGACCAAGAAACAGTAACCAGAAGACTGAAGATTGAAGCACAATGCACTGTAGTAACCATAGCATCTCAAGAAGACATGCTACAAACCAATCTTCAAAAAGCATTCCATGACAAATCTCAAGAAGTCATGAGGATCCACTAAGACCACACAGCTAGCACACAACGAATACATTTCAAACTTGAAATGTGCAAGTTGTCAACAACAATGGAGAAGAGAGTAGAGAAAAGTGAACCAGCTCCAGAAGAGTTCAAGCTGCAAAAGACTTAGAGGAGAAGATAGAGTTGGAACACTAGCTATATGAACTTGGACAACTCATATAACATTTGGATTCCGAATTCTACCTCCAATAGCCATAAACAGATAGCTCCAAGGCTTATATAAAATCTTATATTTTTCAATTTATCGTTTTTAAAATTTTTAGTTCTAACTTTAATTTTAATATTTTTTTTAAAAGAAATTATCAATAATTAATAATAACTATATATCATAATATAAATTATTTACCATAAATCTAAAATATAATTTATATGTTAAAATATATTTATTTATTACAAATTTTAATTATAATATAATTATATATTTAGAGGTATTTATTTATTATAAATTATAAATTTTAATTATATAAAATAAACATCACATATTAAAATATTAATTAGGAGAAAAATGTGCAGAATCGATTATAATTTAGATGAGGTGGTACTCGAGAGGAGAAGTAAATTTTGGATGAGGGATCTATATATCCCAAGAAAAAAGAAAGAAAAAAAAAACCTCACCTAAAGTGAGATTTTGGGCTGATAAGGAGAAAATGTGTTTTTTCATACATTATCCCTCTTTGATTTGAAACTGTCCACCCTAGACTGCATCATATATCTTCCAAACTTGCTCAAGCAGGAAATTCCATCATTCCTATGTAGGATACATTTACATTTACATATTTGTATGACTATGGAGCGTTTGTTTTATGGATAATTTTTTTAATTCTGAGAATATTATTCTTGGAAATATAATATGAAAATGTTATTTCTGGGTATTTTATAAAAAATGTGTTTGGTCAACTATTAAAAATGGTTGAGAATATTTTTTATATGCCAAGGAATAATTAAAACATGTGTTTGGTTGATATTATTTTTTCCTAGGAATATATATTATACTTACTGAAATATCCTTATTGCTAAAGTTTGTTAAAAAGATTTACAAATGTGTTTGAGGTAGGTGCAAACGTAACAACCCACACAAAAGCCCCAAAAAATAGTGCACTTTTACTACAAACAAGACAAAAAAATATACGTGCATAAGGCCACCGCTATCCCTTTTTTTTAATGACTCCCACCAAAGAAATAAAATACTTTCATAGCTACACAAATCAACTAGTGAAAACAAACTTGTTGGCAGTAATGTGAATGAAATTGCGGGAATGAAATTGGCACAACATGCAAAAACGAAATTTGTGGAAAAGGAAAAAATTATAGCATAACATGAAGGAGCATTGAGAGGGTAGTGGGTAGTAAGGAGGATATATTTGAATTTTTACTCACCAAGACAGATTCCTATCACATAGGAATAAATTTTCACTACCCCCTCTGCCAGGATTAAATATTGGCTAAAGGTGAGATTATGGTTTTCCCGAAAATAAAATATACCCAGATTAATTACTATATTACTTTGTAATAAATGTGAGATAAATTTTTTCACTCCTATATTCCCGAGAATAAAAAAATTATCCGTGAAACAAACGCCTCTTATGAATGCGTTTGTTTTACGGATTACAAGTTCTTCCTGGAAATGTGAACATGGGAATGCAATATTCTCATGTTTGTTACAAGTTTTGAAAAATTATTCCCAGGTATTGTTTATTAATTCCTAGGAAAGCTATCACTTTCATTTTTAATATGTTTTTGTACATTTTCATTCACATGGAAAGGGGTGGGAATGTGATATTCCCATTGGAATATTGGAAGTTATTTGTTAACACACCTATAACTTTCATTTTTACTTATTTTTATTTAAATTATTTTAAATTTTAAAATACATTCCTAGGAATATCAAAAGTGACCAAACACATTTTTAAATATATCCAGAAATAACATTTCCAATAATACTATTCTTGTGAATGTGATTCCTGATAATATAATACGATACCTTGAAACAAACGCCTCCTATGAAAAACATCTTACTCCAAAGTAAGATATTTTTATGATTTAATTATTCTTTTGATTCTTATAGTTGCAACAAGTTTTTTTTTTTTAACTTACTGTAATTTAAAATATCTCATTTTAGTCTTTATAGTTGTAATTTTTTTTAACTATTTTAGTTCTCACAGTCTAAAATCATTTAACGCTATTACATGCAGATACTTTAAAATCACTACAAAATTGGAACTATCTTAATTTTAATTTAGCAGTTTTTCACTGTCAAAAAGGATAATTAAACCTATTTTTATCCGCTGGGAAAATGAACAACAACAATGCTTGTGCAATGTACACGTAGACATATTTGAGTATCAATCCAGCCCTTCCACTGAATGAAGCTATGACTCTATATTTATCTATCCCTTGAAAGATGAATATGATCATTTCTATAGACAGTGCGACCTAGGCATAAAGCTTTTAACATTAATACTTTTTACCAACTTGCAGAGAGAAAGTGGATATATAGTGCTTGTTAATAGTTTTACTCTTGTAGACTCAAGTCCTTTACTGCAAAGCTATAGCAATGCAGGTTGCTGCTGCACGCAAGTTCAAACTCGGAGATCATACACATCTGGCAGCTGAGCTGATAATAAAGATGTTGCTTAATTAAGCTCTATATACTAGTACCACTACATATATGGCCTATACGAGAGTCTTTCTGTGCATGACAATGACGGCTAGCTAACTACTCAAATCATTATCTTAAAATGGGTTAATTATATTTTTATCCCTGAACTTTTTTAAGTTTTTACTTTTAGTTCCTAAACAAAATTTTGACTTGTCTTAGTTCCTGAATGTTTTTTTCTTCAATATTTTTACTCTATCAACTTTTCTTAATTTTTGTTTTTAGTCCCTAAATAAATATTTGACCGGTCTTAGTCTGTGAACTTTTTTTCCTTCAATGTTTTTAGTTCCTAAATAAATATTTGACCAGTCTTAGTCCCTGAACTTTTTTTCCTTCAATATTTTTAGTCCCTACCATAAAAAGTCCCTGAAAGACTAAAAATATTGACGGAAAAAAAATTCAGGAACTAAGACCGGTCAAATATTTATTTAAGGACTAAAAATATTAATGGAAAAAAAGTTTAGGAACTAAAAATTTGAAGGAAAAAAAGTTAAGGGACTAAGACCGATCAAATATTTATTTAGGGACTAAAAATAAAATTTGAGAAAAGTTGAGGGACTAAAAACATTGAGGGAAAAAAATTCAAGGACTAAGACCAGTCAAAATTTTATTTATGAACTAAAAGTGAAAATTCGAAAAAATTCAAGGACCAAAAACATAATTAACCCTATTAAAATCTACTTTCAACCCACTTTGACAAAACGTGTGTTTAATTAGCTAGTGGCAGTGGCAGTGCCATGTCTTCTTCATAATTTAGTACTAAAACACTACTATTAGAACTCAGCAAACGGATAAGCTCATCCATTTAGCCTGTAAACCATTTAGTCCGCTTGTTAAGCCCGCAAAATAAACAGGCTTTGTTTTAATGAGCCTGCAACCATCCATTTAATCCCCGGACTAAACGGGCCGGCCCGCAACCGCAAAAAAATGAAAAAAATGAAAATTAAAATTTAACCATTTTTTAAAACTTTTTTTTTTTTGGAAAAAGTCAAATAATTTATTATGATAACATTAGCATGCAATAAGGTTTCACCGAATGCCATACTACATATTATGCCAAATAATTTATACATATACATCACATATCTAATCTAAATATATACATATGCAGCACATATCTAAATATATTATATATATGTCAAATATTTCACCGAACCGCAAAAGCTAACAGAACAAAGTCACTTTTTCTTCTAATTTCTAAATTCTAACTAAGTTTTATTTTATATTTTATTCTAATTCTAATTATTATATTTTTATAATTTTTAAATTAAAATATAAAAAGCCCACAGACTACCTATTTAACCCTCGGTTGAGCCCGTTTAACCCGCGGGTTAAACAGGACGGGCTAAAAAGCCCACAATTTAAATAAACTAAAAAAAATAAGTCCATATACTGTGCGGTGTGCGGGTTTAACGGGTAGCCTGCAGGGCCAAGCCCAAATGCTTGGCTCTAACTACTATTGACCAAAATTATTAATGTTTTAGTTTTTTTTTTCGACCTCAAGTCCGCAAGTATCGTTAGATACTCGATGGACTGTCATGGTTTTGTCCTTGTAAAATGTACCTTGGTGGGTTTGAGGGAGGAATGTGTTTATAAGTTATCCTTGGCCTTGACTTCTAAGCGATGTGGGACTTTGTGACTACCTGAACATTTTTATTTTAAAGTTATTGTTATTTTACAAATTTTAAGTCTTATTAATTATATTTTCTTTCATATATACACTTATTTAATAATTATGATATATTCCACAACTACTCTTATCATATGTATTAAATGAAGATATTTTAAGTTAAATAATAGATAGTTTGTGAATAATATTAAATATTTCTTAAACGATATACATTAACCTTAAACATTAATAATTTGGGTCCAAACGTAGTATTTCTTAAACATGGGTTGTCGTAAATACAAACCATAGCTCAAGATAGATATAGCTAGCTACTAGATATCTTTCATGAGTAATAAATTTGGAATGTTGGGGGAACACGCTATGCCACCCAACTTGGTCTACTACGCAAATTCAAAGCTACTCTTCTGCCTATACGCTGTGGCAGTGTGGAGCACGAAATGGCTTACACATAGAAGTTAGCCCAAATGAAATGCTTCCGTGGTTTTTTTTTTTTTTTTTTTATCCTTTTAATTAATTTCCAGCTCCAATGATATATTCATTTTTATTTGTTTTCCAAAATAAAGTTGGAAAAAGGTTCAAGTTTATTGCTTAAAAATAAATTAAATTATGTCAAAGAGACGAAGGTGGTTTGTAGCAAAACGTTGCGGGCAAAGAATAATCCCTATATGGCTATATCTGTGAGGTAATAAATTACCGTGAACTAAAATTAAATAGGTAGTTTATACTTTATACCGTTGTTTTCAGCATGCCCAAACATAAGGTTGGACAAGCTCTTGTTTTAGGTTGAAGAAGTTGTTTATTATTTGTTTTTTTTTTGTATGGTTCCTAATTTTTTTTTGTTACTCTCTTACTTAAAAATTAGAGTTAATTACATTGACCCCCTCATAAGGTTTATTCTTATTACACTTAGTACCCCTCCATTTTTTGACATTAGTTTGAGTACCCCAAATGGGGGTCAGTGTAAGATTTTTCAAACTTAAGAGGGGGGTCGGTGTAACAATTTAAACTTAAGAGGGGGGTTAGTGTAACGAAAATCCAAAAATTAAGGGGGGTTTCTGTAGGGTTCAAAAATGGAGGGGTATCAAGTGTAATTAGGACAAACCTCAGGGGGGTCCGTGTAATTTATTCTAAAAATTAATTAGTCATTAATTTTAATTAAATAAATTATTTCTTAATATATGAATTTTCACCAAATTTAAAATTTATTAGTCATTAATTTTAATTAAATAGATTATCTCATAATATGTCAATTCTTACAAAATTTAATATCAACTAATCATTAATTTGAACTAAATAAATTGTCTCTTTTTTTTTTTTAAGGAAAATAAATTATCTCTTAATATATTAATTATCATCAAATTTAACTGATCACATTCTTGAATTAACAAGACCTCATCTTAAAATTTACTTTAAGTCTAAAAATATGCTGGGCTGGCTCTACTTGTTGGTGATTTATGTACGTTGAAATGTTTATAAATTACAAAAAGTAAAAGGCAAATTGAGATGGAAGGTGAGGCAAGTGGTTTGCTCCTGCACATAAAGTCTATTTCTTTTGGTTGGGGCTGTCTTGGGGTTGTAATGTGTATTTGCTTACCTGTCCTTGGGTTATCCTGCATTTATTTGGTAATTTGCAAATTAATGCATTATAACCGTGGGATGTCGTGGGACTGTTGGTGGAGTATTTACACGCTACACCACTTTTGTATGAAATTGGGTATCACTTGTGCCCAATTATGTTGATTAATAATATGTTCTTTTATTGCTGAAAAAAAAAAAAAAAGTGGTTTGCTCCTAGCTATTCAACATGCAATCAACTTAGGAATAACAAGTGTTATTTTTTAGTTGGATTATAAGGTAGTAGTAGACAAAATTTAGGATTTCCCACACTGATCAGTCAGAATTGGGTTTGTTTTTGTCAAAAAAATTATACATTACTATATGCTAAGAATTATAAAATATGATATGGTACTTATGGCTAACAAAATGTTATATGAATTCAAGAGCTAATTAATTTGAAGTTCAAAATAAAAAAAATTGCATGTAATTTAAGAAATATTTGTTAAATTAGATGAAATTTTTATTCATTTTTTAATAACATGCATAATTATTTACATACCAAAATTATGATAACTCAATTTGTCGCAACACACAATCATACATCAATATATAATATAATGCAACTACGAAATTAAAGTAGTAAAACATTAATCATTTTGAATTGAAATTAGGAAATAGTCCTTTAGAGGAAAACATTAAACAATTGAAAACATTGTCTGAAATTGCCAAAAAAGGCCAATTGCCAACTTAAGCAATTTAATTGCAAAATGAAAGGATTGAAAGATAAAGACACGAAATGTAAGCTTAAAGGGTAAACATGCATGTCCGAAATTGGCATAAACAGCCCAGTTGACAATGAAATTAACAAGTAACAAGACGTTTCTTCTTGTCCTCCAGATTTTTCCAGTTTGTTGCTGCTAGCTTAATGACTTCATCTTTTTTCAGGTTGTATGAGTCTAGGATCAAATCCAGTGCCATCTCGATTCTTGATTTATTGTTTACCTGTCATATATAGCAAAATACGATATATTGTAACCGGTTTCCGAATGTATTAAGTAAATTTAAATCCAAATATATTTGACTAAAGGGAGAAATTTGAAATTACATTGATCTTGTAGTCTTTTGACCACTTGCAATCCATCATCCATTTGGCAACCCAGATACCACAATCATTTCTTGATATTACGACAAACCAAAAAAAAAAAAAATATGTGGATAAATATAAGCATTCTGAAATTCCGTTTTAAATTTAAATATGAAGAAGGTAAGTCTCACGAATTAATCTCCTATTCCCCAATGTTACGTGGAACCTCCAAAACAAAATTTGAGATATTGGGTTTTGCAGAAATTTCAAGATCGTAGAAGGATGTATCCAATAGCACTTGTTGCATAAAACATGCTTGTCAATTAAAAATAATAAACTAAGTCACGATTTTTTTATACAACTTTTACATTACGCTGTTGATATACATTATTCTTACCATTGTCCTGACTTGATTTCTCCTAATTGCATTCATCTCAATATTAGGTTTGGAGTCCAAGAGGACGAGTTTCCTTTCATTCATGTCAATAACTAGAAGATACCAGTGCTTTTCCATGTCATTGATTGGTATAAAAATCTACATTAACATGATACTAATAAGCATGTATATTTAAAAAAGATAAATATATACACCAAATGAGCTATTTTTGAGGTGGATTTAATGAATGTAAAATATTAACCTTTGTAATAAAATCCAACTTTCCCATGTAGTCATTTTGGAAGTATTGTTGCACATCTGATGGTTTTGTCTTCCAGTCGAAAACATATTGCTTAAAATAAAATTACATTATTAGTTAGTTACAAAAAATTGGTAGAATGTAAATAAATTTAAAAAAGTCTAGTAATTAGAATTTACCGCAAGTGTTGTTGGACAGTACCAAGAGGTAGGAAAGCCAGCACCAGATCTTTCTTCTTCGGTTTTCTTACAAACGACTAGGTTAAGCACCTATTTGAATTTTCATAAAATACCAATTAAATTAATCCAATAACACACTGCAGTAAATAATAAAAATTAATAACAAATATATATTTATAATTCAATGAATAATGTTGAGTCATAAGACGAATCATGACCCTCAATTATTTTGATTGTATGCAAAACA